>OX459098.1:18023280-18665780 GCA_949775045.1 Metridium senile
AGTTATATAAATAACGAATAAATACAATTCAATTTGTATAATTAAAATGCTATTAGTGATATATTTTATGTCGAAATTGGAATCATAATTAAAACAAAAATGAAAATGAAATTGAAAAATTATTTGTTGAATAATTGAAAAATGGTTTCTATAAATAACGAATAAATAAATATAAATTATCTATTCTAAATGTCTCTTTTACTCCGACGAAACCGCTAAAGCTCGAAACGTCAGTAAAGTTAAGTCAACATTTTTCACGGTGTTACAAATTTCATTGTATTACCTATCGTGTATATCAAACACCGACGCAGCCTATACTAGTTTACTTGATAGTTTCCATTTTTTTTAAGGTGTTACAAATTTCATTATATTACCTATCGTTTATGTCAAACACCAACGCAGCCTATACTAGTTTACTCGCTAGTTTCCATTTAGTCTGAATATCGAAAAGACACTGCATATTACAGATCGAAAAATAAATACTGAAAATAATAATCTAAATCGAAAAGAAAAAAAATATGAAAATAGATATAAAGTAATAGAGTAAAAAAAATAGAGCAAACGATTACAAGGAAAGAGGAATTATTTTTTTAAAGCAGAGACTAATAAGGTGGAAATACGAGCAAATAACAAAATTGTATAATATGATAAATACGTATTATGTAATTATATAAAATGGATCGAGAGCTTCGTACTTTTTTTTTTTTTTTGAAAATCAATTTTTCTTTGAAATACGTGGCTGGTTATTTTTATTTTTCCAATCAATCCCATGTGTCTTTATACTTAAACAATTATTCTCCTCAGGCTCCTTGAATATATCGAGGAATACTCGACTTTGTCTCGGTTACTATTTCGCTATATTTACCCCGCCTTTCGCAAATAATTTTTCATTTAAAAGTCAAAAAATTGAAAGATCGATCTGATCTGATATTGTCACAAATTGGCGTAAAATTCGTAGTGATATTGTTGTCTTAATGTAAATATATATTTAGTCAATCAAAAATGCGTTTGAAAAAGGTAGTATGCGCGTTAGATTTAGCCATTAATGATTAAAATTAGTATCATTATCATTATTTTATTATGTAAAATATTTTAATTATACTTTTATCAATTAACAAGTAAATTATTCATTTTCAATGACATGGCCCCTTTTAATATCATCATTATCATTTACATCATTAAATATCA
Organism: Metridium senile; assembly: GCA_949775045.1. Lineage (NCBI taxonomy): Eukaryota > Metazoa > Cnidaria > Anthozoa > Actiniaria > Metridiidae > Metridium > Metridium senile. The sequence goes on from OX459098.1 coordinate 18,024,469, forward strand.
TAATTGCCATCTTTATCATCATATTTCCTTTTTCATTGTCTTTATTAACTATCATTATCATCATCGCAATCATCATTATCATCGCCATCATTTTTATATGGTCATAATTTGAACATATATTCTATATAAATTTTTTAAGAAAATAGGTATTCTGATTTTATTTCTAAATTAGTATTTAAACTTATTTTAAGTATTTTGATTTAAAGTATCCCATTTTTTTATAACAACGAAAGAAAGAGTTCTACAACAGAGAAATATTAATACAATTGCAAATGTATATATAAAAAAAACAAGAACATACTAGAGCACGAGAATTTCCTTATTTCACGCCTCATATCGTTTTCAAAATGAAATAACAACGGGACTGAAAAGTTTATGTAAATTACTAGTCCGTCTCAAGAGGGCCCACCAGACCTCTATATATTCCTTTACTTACAAAAACACAAAACATCTGCTATCGAGAACAGTAAAAAGTAAAAAATATATTTACTATTGGCTTTGCTTAAAAACATGGCCAAATTTGCATAATCAATGTATGCAAAATAGTACGAACAGCTGAAGAGAAGGCGAATTTAGGTTGACTAAAAAATAAATGAATAAATAAAAAAACCATTAGTCACAATAAAGACTTTTATGATTTAAAATATGTACTTTTTCCCCTTTTTATCCTTTGGTTCCGGTTATTTAAGCTAAAACGAATTTAACGAAAAATGTTTTTTTTTTCAAACGTACACTCGCCTGCAAATTTTTGCTTGATTTGTCTAGTCAAAAAGCGCTCGGTATAGAGTTTATAGAATTTTAAAACTATTTCTTTGTTTCTCAGAAAGCATTTTTTATACATTCTTTTCTAATTCTAGATAATTCATAGCTTTATCTATTGTATTATGCACGTGGATTCAATGAACCATTGTTTTTGACAAACTTGTAAAAATTCATCAATCGGTCGTGTGAAGACTTCACTGTCGAGACGTCTGACAAAAGACGAAAATGTTGTTCGGTAGAAGTTCATTAGTTTAGAAAATACTGCTTTAATCCTGATAATATCCAACAAAATAAAATTCAGGGACTTTATTTATATCTTTATATGTGAAAATACTATATATGAATGTTAATTTTCTCGCTATTAATCCAAAAAAACAGTCTGTTGAAGCGCTCCAGCGAATTTGACAAAAACAATTTGCTGTCATTCGCAATTTTTCTTACCTTTTTTCGTCGTTTTCTGTTTTCTGTGGGGATATGGTTCGCATTTCTGGAGTTAGACTGTCGAGACACGCTCATGTAATTAGAATTGCTAAATCTCTCAGGATCTATTCGTTCGGTTTTGACAACAACAGATTTATATACTTGATTTGGCGAGCTGCATGTTGAACACTCGGCGTTATCCGCCGACTTGGAAATTGTGTCTTCGCACAGACTTGAAGCGTTCTCTTCCATTCTGGTGCTTTCTAAGTTTGCCATAGGTTTTGGGGGTTCTTCTGTTTGACTGTCGTAGGTATGTTCCTGGCTAGAGCAAGCAGAAACCGGTGAATAGTTTGTGTTGGTGTGAGCGAGTATGTTCCCGCTCTGCGTTTCACTCAAAGCATCTTCTCTTCTCTTTGGAGTTTCTGTAGCTTCATCTGGAGGCGAAGTTTGATCCTTCCTTTGCTGAAGCCACTGGATTCTATCCATTTTCCGTTTATGTCTTCTAGCATCCCATTCTTGGGAAAGCTTCATGATATGTAACTCTTTTTGCCGTTTCTTTAGACGATCCATTTCCGACAATTTGCCCTTTCTTTTCCAATTTGAGAATTTGCCATGCTTCTGTAAGTCTGCTGGCTCTGGTGAGCTCTCCATACTCAAAAAACTGATTGATTCACAGCTAGAGAACTTCAAAAAACGCAAATTTAAGTTATTCACGGCTTTACATTAATCAATTTTTCTCTTATTCAGCGCGTATATTTGAAGAAATGTAGATGTGCGCGCTAATTTATTGTAGTTATGCACATATTAATGAGATGTCTAACAATGTACTGAATAAATAATCACAAGCATAATTTTCATCGCATCTCTCGGCTGCTTTTAACATGTCTAATTTATTCAACGGTTTCTAAATTCAATTTTGAAGACATTGTCGCTGAAGAACTGATATTCTGTCGCGAGATTTATTACTTTTTTTAAATTTCACTTGAAGTTTTAGCCTTAGTTACGGCTTTCATTACGACTGTTCATTATAGCAAGTTGAGTATATTTATCCAATCTGTCAAAGGCAACTTATTGAATATTCATGAGCGTGTTTTGTCTTGGATTTTGACAGCTCCAAATATTTCATATTGTCAATATGAATTAAATGTTTGATTTATGTTGCGATATTAAATGTATTTTACTAGTGCGATAGAAGATAAAAAAACACCTCCTGCACGGCAATTTCAATCACAATTAACAATATTTTAAAGCATGTTTATTAACAATACCCTTGCGTTCCGTAATCCCAGCGGAATTATTATCCAATTTAAGCGTTTCAAGGCAGATGAATCTAAAATATAACAAAACTTTATTATTTTTCGCCGAAGAAAATCGCGAGTTTTTCTACAGGCTCATTTAGAGGTTGATATTTCGCGTGTGGGAATTAAAATCGCGTAAAGAGCGTTTTTTCGCGTGTTGTAACCGTGAAAGTGTTGAAATAAAACCGGTTAACGAGTTTATGGTCGTGATGTGTGTAATTCGATTGCGCTGTGGGATAATCTTGTTCGTTGATTATTCGCAGTCTAACAACAAAAATATCATTTGACATAAACGAAACTAGTCTTGACTTGATTTCGCGCTTGAATTGGCAACACATTTGATATATTCATAATTTACAATTGAATGCTCTTACATTTAGCAAGAACAATAGTTAATGATCATGAAAAGAGTTTTGAACTATTAGCATATATGAATCATAATATAACAGTAAAGAATATGAAACCCGAATTAAAATGAAATAAATATTCAATTTAAAAATGCACAAAATGACGATTTTATCGAAGGCGATTCTGCACAATGTAACAGAGAAATGTCTTTTTTTGTTGCCGACAGCATTGAACAACAAAGTAGTTCTACTTTTCGCAACAGAACTCAACAACTTGTAACGCCACCATTTCAAGTATTGTGAGAAAGGTTGCTGAGCAAATTGCAGTGTGACTTTTGTCGTTAATATTTTTCTAAAGTCCGACTTAATTATGATTTCTTATCATTTAATATTGACGGTGAAGATTACGAAAACTAATTGACATATCATTGTTGTTACTATTATTACATGTTATAAGAAACATTGATGCTCAAGGTAGTGCTGAATACTTATAATCTTAACTATTTTACAAAACGTATCTGCACCATTATCATCATAATCATAATCGTCTTCGTCAGCTTAGTCGTCATATCGCCAATATATATCTGCATCATCAGTATCTGCACCATTATCATCATCATCATCATCGTTCATCCTCTTCCTCCTCCTCCTCCTCCTCCTCCTCCTCCTCCTCTTCCTCCTCCTCCACCTTTTTGCCACACGTGTCAATTGGCAGAAAATTGCAGAGAGTTGCATTAATTTCGAGCATGTTCGAATTTGCGACGACAAAGCGGCAATCTGTCGCAGAGATATTACAGTGCGAATCAAAAAACCGTGGGCACCTAGAAATATCATTTTAGAAATCGTTTATTATTCGTTGAACAACTCAGATCACAAACTGACAAACAACTATATCACCGCAAGAAGTTTGACTGATGTGTAGTATGATAAAAAATTTTTAGTTAGAGTTGTTTGTGAGTTGTTCAACGAACAATAAACGATTTCTTAAATATTTCTGGGTGCCCACGGTTTTTCGATTCGCACTGTACCATAAAATCGCTGTCACTTTACACCCACCATTCGTGGTTGCAATAAAATCGTCATTGAAATCGCAGCTCATACCGTACGAGAAAATTGCTATTGTAAACGAGCCTTTAAAAACGAACAAAAATATGTTTATTATATATTATAATATGCGCGGACGCAAAAACGCAACGCCGGAAAACTTTACAAACGAGCCAGTGCATCAACCAATATCCATGTTTCAACAGCCAATACAGCTTTTACGTTTATATACAAAGGTATAGAAAAGTCATTTTGAACATGACGCGAATTTGATGTCCATTTAATTCAGCTGTATATCTGTAACGACGAGTGTAAATAACATGTTCGATTACTAGTAAATACTTTAGGTCAACAAACTTGGATATTACAAAAGAAACAAAGATAAACAAAATGACATGATAGCGAAAACGTAATTTGACTTTCCCTGATATTTTCGTACGTGACATATATATATAGAAAATGAAACTTTTTTGTTTAAGTTCGGTTTTAATTGCTTATTTTTTATAAAACAAATTTGAAAAGGCTGAATATATAATTATAAGAGAACAAATGAACTGAATCAAGTTGAATTTTGAATAATAATTATATGTTTATTATATTCATTTTATTATATTCATTTTTATAATGGACAAATTAAAAGTCATTTTTATGGAATATCAGCCGGAATTTTGAATAATAAATATATGTTTATTATATTTAGTTTATTATATTCATTGTTATTATAGATAAATCATTTTTTTTTCTGGAATAAAATAATCTACATTATTAAATTCTCATTATTCTCATTATGAATAAGAAGTAATGTAAAATTAAAAGTGAATGTTAAAATATTTAATAATAAATATTTTTATTATTGATTTATTATATTTCTGGAATAAAATAAAATACACCAGAGAATATTCTCTTGAGAGCAAGGTCTTTTGATATAATTACTTTTTTTTCATAAATAAAGAGAATTAACGAACAATTGTTAATCTTCATTGAAATATTTTATTTAATTATTAATATCAAATTAATTTAATTTAATTGTTATTTGGTAAAATGTTGAGTGAAATCGAATAAAGGGAGTAACAATCATACTTTGAGATTTGTTATCATCGATATAGGTTTGTTGTTATCAATATAATTATCATCATTATGTTATATAAAAGGCATTACAATAATAATAATAATAATAATAATAATAATAATAATAATAATAATAACTTTTTTAACGTCTCAATCTTCTAGCTGGACGCAGTGTGTCCTACTAATCGGGGAGACTCACTCACACTCACTACCTCTACATTTGATATTTTGCACACAACTCGGCTCACATGTTCCTTTTTTGCCGAGGGAGGAAAACCGGAGAAAAACCCTCGTGGCATAGGAGAGAAGAACACATCAAACAAACTCAACTCACATATAATCCATGCTCGAGCCGGGACTCGAACCTGGACCACTGCAGTGAAAGGCCAGCGCTCTCACCGCTAGGCCACCCATTCCACCCATGCATAAAACCATCACCACCACCATATCATTCTAATCACCATTATCACTATCTGTATCATCAACATCATCATCATCATATATATTGCAATCATCATCACAATGCTATCATCATCATCACAATCAGCATCATAATTGTTATTATTAAAAAGACAATCTTCATCATTCAGCATCATCATCATCTCCAAAATTAAAAATTATTTTAACACAACACTGCTATATAAAACATCTAAAAATCAAAGTTCTAAACCCTTTAAATATTTTCTTTTATTTAAAATATTAAAAATAGACGTCAAGCAAATTCGTTATTTCCGTAAAAAAAATTTACATTCATTATGCGATCTTTTAATTAAGTTACAATAAAAGATCAATTTTTAATTTTGAGGTTGGGGATATTGAGTCGACACTATATCAACATATAAAAAAACGTTTATGATAAAAAAATAACTATATTTAATATAAGGGGGAAAAAATCAATTCAAGCTAAACGGACAAGAGGGACTTGATTATTTGGTTTGACAGAATAATAAGAAAATAACTACATCACAGAGTTCATTGATTGACAGTTTTGACATTTAGGTGTGACATTGCCTTATACATGTATGATATTTAGAGCAGTTGAGTCAATATAAACCGCCCATTTTCATATTTTGTTATTTCTATTTTGGGTGCTCATTTCTCCTACGTTTTCAATCATGATTTTTCTGATATCGTCCTTTTATACTGGTATCGGCTTTAGTTTTCTGTCTGATGCTATTTTATCATTTATTTTTCTCGTTTTCTCTTTAACTTTTCATTTTCTCATTTTCTTTTTATTGGAGTCTCCCCGATTAGTGCTACGCTTGTGAAAAGCTAGAAGATTTGAGACTTTACTAAGTTATTGTATGATTGATTGGTCTTATTTGCTACCTTAAAGTTTCTCTCTTGTTTATTCTTCTTCTCCAGTTAAACTTATTTTTCATCTTCTCTTCAGTATCCAGGCTTAAATCATCTCAGTTTTCCCTTCATTTTCCCATTCGTTTGCTTGAATCACTTTCACAGCGAGCTGATGCCACTAATTAACCTTGCAGCTCTGTAAGGGGGGAGGGGTAGGGAAAACATCCCTGAAAGAAACGAAAATCTTCCAAAAGAGGCTTGTCACGGAATGCAATGGACTCTTCGTTTTTCGATACCCTAAAAGATAGCAAGAAATGTCAAAACAGTCAATTTCAACTGACCAGATAACAATTAAAACGTCACTGATTTTAAGCCATACAGGATACAGCCAGCATACCGGATACTGCTTGTTATCAACTTGATATGTCAATGATATTAATGTTGCAGCATTATTTCTTACTAGTCTTGGACTGCTCTTTGTACTGATTGGGCTCCCTGTGTCAATGATAATCCAAGAAGGCTGGCCGAGGTGAGATCGCTGCGAGACGACTTTGATTTCTAGCTTTGGAAGCATTTAATTTCTCGTTCCAACTTACCCCTAGCCTGATTTTCAGAGCGGGCCTGGGTCCTACGCTATCACTCCTGAAAATCAGGCTAACTTACCCCCTATTGCACCCACAATTACCTGTTCTTAGCATTTATGGAATTCGTTTGGTGGCACAGTGGGTGGGTTTATTGGAATAAGATGCGGCCTTTTTTTGCTTAGCGTATTATATATATGATGTAACTCATTATTGTCTTCCATTAGTAAAACCCATATTTCTTTTAAATTTATTAAATAGAGAAATATATATACATCTTCGAGTGTTCAAATTTCATATCTCCGTCCATGCAATATTATGTTCATTGTGTGTGAGTATGATCCTCGCGAAATATTACAGCGCGAGGCGTAAAAGTATGACCACATTTAATGTATTTGCATACTTCTATGCATGGGAGTTTGTACTTTAAACAGACACATTTGATGTGAAGTTGTCTGATTTTACCGAATAAAGCGTGTAAAAACTCGATTCGCAGCATAAAGTCCGTGCATAGAAGTATGCGAATATATTAAAAGTGGTCATACTTTTGCGCCTTGCGCTGTAAGCAATTATTGCAATATTCCAGTTATAGAAGCCGGAATTTTTTTTTTTTGGTTAATAACATTTATTTTTATGCAAAATTGATAAAAATGATATTTCACATGTAAAAATATCGTATTTTTAAAATGTTTCCAAATACGATATTTCGCAATGGCACAAATCCCTGTCGATGGTGTTGGTGATGAAACAAGATTGATGGGGATGACAATGGGGGTGCGCCTCGCATGGGACATGTAGTGTCCCGTTCGCGCAAACCCCATTGGGCTCGCTTAATTAATCGTCTGTGATCAGTCCTGTGTGTTTTCTTTTAGTCTTTTTTAATAGTCTATTTTGTAAATCTGTTTTGTAAGTCAAACTAATACGTGCCCAATAAAGCTGTTAAAAAAAATGATAATCAATGTTTTCCTTTTGTCTTATTTATTCAGATGTTTATTCCCATTTAAAAACATGCAGCAGAACAATTAAAAACAGAAGAAATACAAATAGTCAAAGCAGTTATAAATAAACTGATTTAATGTATTATTGTAAAAGCAACATTTAGATTGGCCGAAGCTCAATCTTACTGCACTTTGATTGGTTCAAAACACTGACATCATTTATCTAAATATAGAATACCATGTGACTGTCATTTAACACCGGCTTTGTCCAAACATATAAGAGCAGTTCTACACAACGATAAATTCCACATGAGTTTAAGGTTAGCCTACAAAAGATGCAGTTGTTTGTCATTTTATGCCTGGCATTTCTTATCCCGATCCATTGCTACAGGGAGCCCAACGGGGTAACTCTATCTCCAGAGTCATGGCCAAAGGAAGAGTTTGATAGATTCGAAAGGATCAATCTCATAAAGGACTACACGCGACCAAAGCCTCTGGCTTACAGCAGCGGAGAAGGAGTTGTTGCTGGTACGACTAACGCGTTTGCTGTACATGCTGGTATCGATGCTTTACGTAAAGGAGGAAACGCCATGGATGCTTGTCTTGCTACTGCTATTGCAGGTAAGGTTACGTAGGTCACGTAACTCACGCAAGACAGATTGATGAGTCGTACACATAAATTAATGTACGTAGGTTCGTTACATACACGAGGGTAACGCAATGGATACTTGTCGGTATTAAGGTCATGTTACGTATAGGTCACGTAGCTCAAGACATTGTGATGAATCTTCTTAACGTACATAAAAGTAACGTAATGGCATAAATGAATATACGTAGGTTTACATAAGCATAAGGGTAACGTAATACTCATGTATACGTAGGTTCGTTACGTACATAAAAGTAACGTAATGACATTATTTACGGCACAGAAAAGAAAACGGCTAAGAACGTCTTAAAGAATTTTAGTGATTTACGTAAAGAATTTCTTGGACACTGATTTTTCTTGGAGCCTCCTATACGAATTAGGAAGCTGGGATTTCGTAGGCGAAAATGCATTTTTTTAGGTATTTATTACTAAAACAGATTTTCACAATTCAAGGTCAGTTCAGGATTGTAGAAGTACTGGTCAATATTAACTCCATCATACTCTAATTAACATTTGCCTTCTTTTTTATCCAACCTATAGATAAAAAGTGATACCTCTACTAAGCGGTCACCCATGGGACTTTCCAAAGTGACCGCTTAATGGAGGTTGGCCGCTGAATAGAGATATAGAATAGGTATAGGAATAGATTTGGGACTTTTTATTGTGACCGCTTAATGGGTGACCGCTTAATAGAGGTACCACTGTATTTGAAAATACTTTGTAATTCTTTATTGGGTAATAAACATATCTTATTTAGTACTTTCCATCAACAGAGGTTACCCTGGCAACCGGTTCTTACGTTTCGTACGCTGGTGTAACTAACATACTCTACTATGACAAGAAAACCGACCAAGTATACAGTCTCGACGGAGGATGGGATGTCCCTCACGTAAAACCATCCGACATTCCGCCAGTACACAACGATGGTCCGAACGGCGCAACCGTGCTTGTACCAGGATTCTTTGCGGGAGTCAGCGAAGCGGCGAAACGATTCAGTAAATTCCCACTGAACACATTAATTGAGCCTGCGTTGTACTTTGCAGAGAAGGGATTTAAGCTCCCTTACTGGCTGTATGGTAGTATTTATACCAATTATAACTCAAAGACACTGCTGAGGACGCCTGAAGGTAGTGACTTCTATAGGTAAATTCATTGGAGGACGAGGGAATTCCACGTTGAATTTCACGAGAGATATCAATATCGCACTCATCGCTCCGCGGACTCCGCGGAGCGATGAGTGCGATATTGATTTTTCGAGTGAAATTCAACGTGGAATTCTCGAGTCCAAAAATGAATTTTCCTTGAATCTCATTTCTTCAATTTAAGCTTCAAAAACCAGACGCGCGTGTTCCGCCGTTCTCGCCATGCGATTCAGAAACCGGATGAGAGAGTATTCCACACTAAATACCCTCGCATCCGGTTTCGTTCTCAGCCAATCAGCGCGCTTTAAAATAATGCAGTATGAGATTCTATATTTAACTATGATCGTGATTTGTTAATTGTACATTTGACATTTTTGACAATTTCAAATTTAACATTGATACTGTTTTAAAAAACAATACTGTATTATCATACTGATGATGATGATAACGATGACTATATTGATGGTGATAACAACGATGATAGCCCTGATGATGGTGACGCTACTGATGATAATATTGGTGATGATCTGACTGATGATGTTTTGGGAACCCGTTACTAGAGATCTTCTCTGTGGGTTTTCCCTGCCTAACATAGTGTGGCGAATTTTATAAATAAAATAAAAGATACTGATGTTGACAAAGTTATGCATGATGACAGCGTTGATATAATACTGGGGCCGGTTGTACGAATGGTGAATAGCGCTATCCACCGGATAAATCCTTATCCAGCGGATAAAATCTATAAAAAATCTATGCAGTGGATAACGTTTATCCGCGGATAACTTGATCCACCCATCAAACTATTGATACTTTAATGGTAATGATTCTGATGATTCTGATACTATATAATGATGTAGGTCATTCATTTTGGGCAACCTTCGTTTCTTCTATTTATATTTCTCCAATTTTACTTTAAGGAAAGGCTATATTCACGAACCCCGACACTGGCAAGCCTTACGCCTACGGAGAGCTGTTCAAGCAGCCTGTGCTGGCCGATTTCTTGAGAAACATATCATCAAACGGCGGAGAGTATTTCTACAAGGGAAGTTTTGCAAAAAGCTTTGCTGAAGAGGTACTGAGTAATAAAGGAACCATCACAGAGGAAGACCTTGCTAATTATCAGGTAGATACAATAACCTATCGATGATTATGATGATGGTAATAATGATGATGATAACAATGATGATGATAATAACAATGATAATAATGATGATAATAAATAAAGGCACTATCACAGAGGAAGACCTTGCTAATTATCAGGTAGATACAATAACCGATCGATGATTATGACGATGGTAACAATGATGATAATAACGATGATAATAATGATGATGATAACAATGATGATGATAATGATGATAACAATGATGATGATGATAATAACGATGATAATAATGATAATAACGAAGATAATAAATAAAGGCACTATCACAGAGGAAGACCTTGCTAATTATCAGGTAGATACAGTAACCGATCGATGATTATGATGTTGGTAATAATGATGATGATAATGATAATGATGATGATAACAATGTCGATAATCAGTTATGATAACAATGAGGAAGACAACAATGATGTTAATAATGATGATGATGATGATAATGATAATGATGATGATAAAAATGTCGATAATTATGATAACAATGAGGAAGAAAACAATGATATTAATAATGATGATGTTAATATTGATGATAAATAATCATTAAATGATGATGATGATGATGATGATGATGATAATACTGATGATGCTGCAATACTAATGACAGTAAGATCAACAACGATGACCTTGATCATCAGTGGTATTGAGAATAAAAACAGTGAAGCCGTTGATAATAATGATGATAGCAAAAATATCACGAATGGTAAGATTATTGCCGCTTATTATGTCACTAATGTCACCTATGCCACGAGGGTTTTTCTCCGGGTTATCCGGTTTTCCTCCCTCCACAAAAATGAACATATGAGCTGCGTTGTGTGCAAAATAATTAACGTAGAGGTAGTGAGTGTGTGTCTGAGTCTCCCCAATTAGCCACTGTCTAAATACATTGAGACGTTAAAAAAGTGATTTATTTATTTTATTATTTAATGATGATTACGCTTAGAACGTCGTAAATGACGATTAAAACTAGTACACACTTATGAACCTATGAATAATATTCTAGGCTAAATGGAATGAGCCAGCATCTACTACGTACAGCGGTCACCAGATTTACTCGTCAGGAGCAGAGTGGGGCGGACCTGAACTAGTTCAGAAACTAAACCTCATGGAGCTGGCGGGATTATCAGACACTAGCGATTCATACCTGACCAACTCAAGCAAACTATTCTGGCTAGCTTCCATATCCCGGTTGAGTTACTTTGCATCATGGTATAATATATTAGGTGAGCGTAGTGTTTACAAGTGTTGGTATTGTGATGCTAATTTTCCAACCATTTTAACAAAAGATTTTGTAATTTTCTTTGTTCTAATAACAATGGTTGGTTGGCAAAGCATAACAAATACGTCACTTTACGTCCATTTATAGGAATCAACGGACCAGAGAGGCTAAAGGAAGCGTTTGGCGTTAGTTTTAGTAAAGCGGACAGACAGACAAAAGAGAACGCGGAGACGTTATGGGAAAATATAGGTAGTCCAGACAAGATGTTCACGGCTAATGGTATTATACAGAAACTTCTTGGAGGGGGGCGTGGTAAGCGTGACGTCACCACAGAAGAGTATTACGGCTCTGATGGAATCGTTGCGTTAGATAGTGAAGGTAACGCATGCGCAATGGCACACACCATTAATGGTCTTATGTGGGGTACTGGGCTGTTTGTAGATGGTGTGTCACTTCCCCATTCAGCTGCAATCTTTAAGAGCTTTGTCAAGGCTACTGAGCCTGGATCACGTCTTTCAACCGCATTACAGCCCGTACTAGCATTGAAGACGAGTAGCAACGAAGATAACAATCGTAAGGTGGTACTAGCAGTGTCTGTGATTGGTCAATCTTACACCATGGCTACCCAACAACTTATCACCAACGTCATCGATAGTCACATGACCCCTACCCAGGCCCTTGGCAGTCCAATGTTTCTGCTTCCATCAAGTAACTCGTATTACCAAGACGTACGTATTGAGGAGTTCGTACTTGATAATGATGTAAGGAATAATACTTTGGTAATGGGTCAGCGGATTACCGAGGTACCTTTCAAGGAATCTAATGGGGCAATGGGTCTTGGTGTTATCGCTACTGCCGATGATAGAGGCAATATGTACGGGGGTACCAACCCTGTTCGCTGGGGCTACGCTGAGGGGGTCAATACTAATGTATAACGATGGATATTCCAACCCTATAAATATACCTTTCTCGAATTCGCTTGAATGATTAGAAAACATCGACTATTGTAGCTAATTACCTACTGATGTCATTAACATGAAAATATATTACAATAAAATAAATTAAAATAATATAAGTTATTATTTTCTGTTTCGGACATAAAGGCGTTAAATTAAGACATCAAGCATTAATCCAGACTTCAAAAATCAATATTGCCGAGGTATGGACCTGAGGAGACAAGTCTAAATTTTGCTTTCAAGATTAAAGGCCGCATAATTTCCCGTTATGTGTGAAGGTATTTTTCTAAGCAATAAATCGTTCGCAGTGTGATATATAAACAAAATAGAACTTAAAAATATAAAATAAAATTTCACGGCTGACATAAGCTAACGCTATGTGTTGAAAGATGAGCATAAAAACATTGCTCTTTGGCTTATGCTTATGTAGTGCTGTAAGTGCGAGCCGGAAGTTCGTAAATATAAGTGCAAACTGTTCACTTAGTCTTTAGACCCAAGTGCGTTTTCGTTTTGATACTACCTTCAATAACAATGACACTAACATTGTCACCGCATGCTAATTACGGCGGCAATAACTGTACGTTAAATACGGTTTTACACTGCTCTGAAGGAGAAACACTAACCAAACAAAACATACAAACAACTGCATATTTGAGCTTTATTTTCTCTCGTTCAATGGTTTAACCATCACATGGAAAATATCTCAATAAAAATTTACTAAAACTGTCACAACAAAACATATTTCTACTTTTCTTTCTTCAAATTTACAAAGCAGGAGTTTCATATTATTTTCTAATTTTTTTCTTCAATTCTTCTCATAAACATTCAGTTATTTCGGGACTTTTTGTAATGCAGTTTGTACAGCTTTAGCTAGATGATCGACCCAATCTAACGTGGGTCGTGGTCCTAATAAGGGGTGTAGTTTTGGCTTGGGCGGGGCAGGGGGTTCACTGTCCCCTCTGTCACCTTCAGTCTTTTGTTTACTACACTCCCCACTCGTTCCAGGGCTTGGAGAGCGGGTATTAGTGTCCGATTTATCTTCGTCGCTATCAAGTGTTTTTCGTCGTTTTTTCTTTTGAGGCGCATCATTTGCCTCTCCCGAGCCTCCTTGGTCAGCGGAGTCGTCGGATTTTGTATCCTGTTCCAAACTGGTTTGACGAGTTTTCAGTCGTTTTTGTTTTCGACCTTGGTGCTTTTTACATATTGACAATAGATCTTCAAGACTTGGTAATAATAGAGTGCTAACATCAGATTTCTTGGGTGAACATACTGTGAATAGTAGGCTCATCACACGAAGGTCCTGGAATATAGAAGAATGAAAGAAAGAATGAAAGGAAAGAAGAGAATAAAGAGAAAGAGATTGGAGGGAGGGAAAAAGAACAACGGAAGTTGGGACTGAAGGAAGCGAAGGAAGGAAAAATGCAGAAAGGGGAAGGAGGAAGGGGAATGAGGAAGGGAATTGAGGAAGGAGAATGAGGAATGAGGAAGGGGAATGAGGAAGGAGGAAGAAGGGATACAGAGGACGAAAAAGTGGTTATACTTCTGGCCTTATATCACTGTGGACCCAGATTGGGCATGGATCATATCTGTGTTAATATGATCGTAGATCATTCCGCAATGAAAATTTCCCGGATCTCCGGTTTCCTCCCTCCGTAAAAATTAACATGTAAGGTTTATGTTGCACGATGTGAATTCTGATCATACATGTTGTGTACAGAGCGAACTTCATGGATGAGACCCGGTACGAAGAAGTTGTTATAAATTGCAAATCCAGGCCTAAATATTTCGGAAGCCGAAAGGGGAAAAAGGACAAAAAATTTGCCAAACAACAACAACAACAAACAAAGAGAACAATACCGCAGTAATTCGTCGAGCTATCAGTAATAATTCTTCCTCAGTTGCCCTGGCAGCTGCTGGTTGATCAGCAATGACTGCTGTAACGAGGGTGTGGACAAGAGTTTTCCATTGGTTCTTTAGTACTACAGTATGGACCTAGAGAAATAATAGTAACATCTTAATGTGTGTACTACAGTATGGACCTAGAGAAATAATAGTAACATCTTAATGTACTGTGTGTACAGGGGATCAGTTATGATGGTGAAGACGATGATGGTGATGATTATTGTAATGATGATGATGGTGGTGGTGGTAATAATGGTGATTGTGATGAAGATGTTATGAAGGTGATGATGGTTATGATAACGATAACGATTACGATGGTTAAGGTGATGATGATGATGATGATGATGATGATGATGATGATTGATTATGATATTGGTTGTAATAATGATGATTGTGATGAAGATGTTTATGATGATGATTATTGATTATAATAATGGTGGTGGTTGAGGTTGTAGTAAGAATGAGATGAAGATGATGGTGGTAGAGATGACGACGATGATGACGATGGTTATGATGGTGGTGATGGTTATGATGATGAAGATGATGGTGGTGGTAATGATTACAAGTAATTAGTTGATAATGATGACGATGATGGTGGTGGTGATATGGTTATGATGGTGATGGTTATGATGATGGTGATGGTTATGATGATGGTGATGGTTATGATGGTGGTGATGATTATGATGATGAAGATGATGATGGTGGTAAGGATTACAAGTAATTAGTTGATAATGATGACGACGATGATGATGATGGTCTATGATGGCTATGATGGTGGTGGTAATGATTACAAGTAATTAGTTGATAATGATGACGATGATGATGATGATGGATAATAAAGGATAGTAAAGATAAGTAAACTGATAATGGCTCCCAGTAATAAGATGTTGACAGTGAATAATGCTAAGGTCCCGGGCAAACGGTTTCAACATTTGCTTCAACATTCGTTCGATTTTGTTAAATGGAAATGTTTAAACGCTTTTAAACTCTTTTAACATCAATTCAACACGTTTTAACAATGTTGAAAGAGTTTAAAAGCGTTTAAACATTGCCATTCAACAAAATCGAACGGATGTTGAAGCAAATGTTGAAACCGTTTGCCCGGGCCGTTACAATACCAAGTTACTCTAATCGCAGCGGATACTTACTCTAGGAAACATACAGCAAAAGAAAGAATAGATTTCCTGGACATTAAGGCATTCTCGTTCTTCCAAGAGAACAGAATCAATGTACTGGAACAGAAATATTCAGTCAAATTAAGTACATGTTTGTTAATATGTATTAGCGTTTTGGATATCCATACACTCACAAAGCAGCTTATTCATACGCAAACGCCCGGGAAAGCCTCGCACATGATGCTTTTGTTAAGTCAGGCTTACCGGACATTTGTATATTAGCTGCTTTGTGAGATGGAGGTTTAATGGACAACTTTCTATCAGACTGAAATATGTTTGCAATAAATGATAGGTCGGACGAAGGCCTAAAGCTCGAAACATCAGTAAAGTTAAGTCAACATTTTTTACGGTGTTTTAATTTCATTCTATTACCTATCATTTATATCTAACACCGACGCAGCCTATACTAGTTTACTCGCTAGTTTCTATTTATATTTACAATAGACCTCTTTACCTTCCTTGTTTGTTGTCCCATATCAGATCACGTGATGTCACCCTTGGGAATTGTTTTTTTTTCACATGTAAATGATATAACACGTTCATCATAAAAGAAAAATTCTCAAGGGAATGACACGTGGTCTGAAATGGGCAATTTGCATACGGAGGTAAAGAGGTCTATTAAAGTTCAATAACTCGAGGACTTTAAATCCACGAGTTAAAATGAGGAACAAGATGTACTAAATTGTAAAAAAGGAAATATTGAAAGATTCGCCACCTACTTCCATAAACTCTTGTCTTTGACAAAGTTGTTGAATGCATTCTTTGTATTTAGCATGCTGAAAACAAGAGCAAACATGTTTATTATAAAATCATAAAGGTTCTCTAAGTACTATGAACAATATGAGTGGCCGATCTGTATGAGATATACAGTGGCGAGTCGAAGATCTCATACAGATCGGACACGAATATTTATAGTACTTATGAAACTCCAAAATTAGTTCTTTAATATTTTACTAAATTGGCAAAATAAAAGTAAATCTGGCCGAGAAAATTCAAGTTAAAACTTATACAAATCAGGACGAATCTGTATCGGATATACAACCTCCGTCACGGACGTGAATTCTTTTGTCAATTGCTTATTAATTATTCATGAATTTTATAACGTGAATAAGAGAACGTTAATGGCGGTTTGTCTCACTGATGACGTAGTTTTGGACTAAACGTTTCGACTAAACCAGCTAGTCTTCGTCAGTCAATGGTTAAGACTACAAAAACGATCAGAATGATCTCCGTGTTGTGATAGGTTGTGATAGGTTGTGATAGGTTGTGAATGGTAAGTATGGAGGAGTACTTTTGATGTTGTTAGAGTGGACCTCCTTATCAATCAACAAACGAATTACCAAGTGGACAAAAAAGCATCATTACAGTTGTGTAACAAAGATAATTATTATTAACGCTCTTACCTCGCCTGATTTCTGGTACACTTCAGACCATAGTTTGGCAAAGTAGTGAAAGTGTAAAGGTATTGCTTCTATTGCTAGCAAACAACCTGTGAAAAAAATACAAAGTAAGCATTGCTATAGCTTATTTCAATTTTAAAATCATGTTTTGATACGTAGGTATCATAGTCTAAAAATATCTATGTTAAGCTGTCGGACGCATCGGCACATTAAAACTTTTCAAAACGTAGTTGATGCATAGATAGTTTTTAGACTATTGCTATACCTATTTCTGACAAGGCTACCCCTCCTCCCACAACAATTCTGTTCATACTTAGACTTATACAGGCGTCGCTGACTTGATCTTGGTTAAGACCAACACGAATCAGTTTATCAACAAAGAAATGGTAAGGCTGGAAATAGCTAGACATTGCTTTATCATAGGTCTCATCTACACCCTGCAAGTAACGATAATAATGTAATCAGTAATTAAATACACTGAAAGCAGTTACATCATTTGATGCTTTTACGATTATAGTTACACCGCGATTTAAAACGTCAATTTTAAAGAATAATCATATGTTATTTATGTATTTGACCCTACAGCATGACGCGCGGTACCGTGGTCACCCAATAAACTTTTGAGAAAGTTAGCCAATCAGCGTGAGAGAATTTTTTTTTTTTTGATTGACAGGATCGTCTGCGCATAAACAGATTATCGGAAGTAGGGAACCTATTTCATACAAAGTGGCGAAGATGAGCGAGGTTTTTATGTGGTTAAAAACTTTCTCAAAAGTTTCTTGGGTGGCCACGATACTGTAATAAGAAATCTTTTTTAACTTTCTGTACAGCAATTTCAAAAACTGTGCCGTTGGTGAAGATTTTTTGCAGTTGTATGTTGCTTACCAAGCTTCAAATACATTATATTCATATGTAAATAATGTCAGCACAGAATAAAATATGCTGGAAAATCCCGTAGACAAATTATATAGCAACAAAGTCTATGTATTTACCTTGGGCGTTTCTAGATAGCTTGGATGTAGGAACATATTAAGTTCTGGTACTGCTGGCCGAGGTAATGATTTACTGCTGACAATAACTTTAGTATGTCTACGAGGGAAGTATGGCCCTAGTATTGGCTGTTGGTGACTTTGATGCCAGTTACAATGAGAGTTATGAATATAGGGGATGAGTAGTTCACTACATTCACTGGGGTACTGTAGTAGAATAGCACGCAAAACATCTGAAACAAATAAAGACAACCTCAGATTAGTAAAGAGATACTACAACTGCGATCTAAAACATTTAAAGACTAAATACAAACTAGTGTTTCGAATTAACAACACAACAAATAAAAGAACACATTAAAACCTAAACAAACAAACAAACAACACATAAAAACCTAAACAAACAAACAACACATATAAACCTAAACACACAAAAAAACACAACACATGAAAGAACACAATAAAGAACACATAAAAACCTAAACAAACAAACAAACAAACACATAAAAACCTAAACAAACAAAGAAACAGACAAACAAACAACACATAAAAACCTAAACAAACAAACAAACAGACAAACAAACAACACATAAAAACCTAAACAAACAAACAAACAGACAAACAAACAACACATAAAAACCTAAACAAACAAACAACACATAAAAGCCTAAACAAACAAACAACACATAAAAACCTAAACAAACAAACAAACAACACATAAAAACACAAACAAACAGCACATAAAACACAAACAAACAACAATAACATAAAAAGGTCCACTTTATTCGCGGGAATAGATGTTCGGCAAAACCTCTTTAGATTACTAAAATAACAAATGTGCCTCGGTCTAAGATAGAAAGGCAACTTTATATCTACTTCATGTACTCTGGACAGTATAGATAGCCAACTAGATATGAGGAGATTCGTAAACTCACTTACCTATACAGGAAATGTGCAAGTCTTTGGGTGTATAAGAGTTCAACAGAGATAATAGCTTCTGTGCTATCTCCATCTTATCAGACCATCCAAGGATACTACTACGGACCTCTGATAAACAATATCAATATAAACACAATTAGGTTTGTGGAAAAAACTCCTATTAAACGGGAAGGTTTTAAGTGCAGATTTAAAGGCAGGAACAGAGTCAGAGTACTTGACAGCGTCAGGTAGATTATTCCAGATTATTAAGTACCGGTGCCGCTAGAGCAAAGCTTCTGTAACCAAATGTATCAACTAAAATGATCATAATATTTCTCCTTTTAAACTGAACATGTCCACAGGAAAATGACTTAATCACAAAACGTCCACATTGCAAATAGTTGAACAATATGTTACCTGCTTTGTCCATATGGTTTTGCGAACATAGAAGCACTTCCTTGAGAATGTTGAGTACCTCCCGAAGATCGCCAGTCACGTGACAAGCTGTAGCCTCATGGTACATCATATGAAGCGTGCTAATGGCCTAGTAACGACATCCAAAGTGGATAGTTAATGTAAGGAGAATTGATGCTTAGATCAGATTGAATCAAGAGTGTGCAATAATAGGAGGATGTAGCGATATTCAAATCCTGTAAAACCAATTCAACATTGTGGAGAATTGATATACAAAGTGAGGCAATACAACGACAAATCAAACACGCTATATGTTGGGTCATACGGAAAATACACTCAACAATGTACGGTACGATGTTAAGACCAACCAACATTGAATAGGGGTTGATTTATTGTAGATTTAGGGAGAACTGCTACTTACATCAGATAAAGTTAACAAGCCTTGGTTTACTAAAACTATTAGTCGATCTTCTTCTGACTGCAGAAGAATCTTGAAAGCCCTTGACATGAAATTAAAGTTACTACAAGGAAGGAATGATTAAATGAATGAATAAATTAATGGATGAATGATTGAAAGAATGAATGGATAAATGAATGAAAGAATGGATGGATGAATTAATTAATTAATTGATAAATGAATGAAAGAATGAATGAATAAATGGATGGATGGATGGATGGATGAATGAATAAATGAATGAATGGATAGATGGTTGAATGAATAAATGAATGGATATATTAATGAATGAATAAATAAATGAATGGATGAGAGAATGGGTGGATGGGGGAATGGATGCCGATGGGGGATGTATAAATGAATGAATGGATGGACAACAGAGGTATGAATAAATGAATGAAATTTTTTTTTAATTCATGAGGGAATGAATAAATGAACCTAAGAATCAACATCGTTCCCAGGGCCCTCTCCCATTTGCCGCCCCACCCAAAAGCGAAGGGAGAGGGCCCTGGGAACGAGGTTGTCTAAGAATGGATGAGAGAATGAACAAATTGATAGAAGATGCAATGGATGAATGAATGAATATATGGATGGATAGATGGGTGGAGGAATGGATGAAAGAGGGAATGGATGAAAGAAGGAATGGATGAAAGAAGGAATGAATGAAAGAAGGAATGGATGGATGGATAGATCCATGGACGGACGGTCCAAACGATGATTGAGTGTCTACTCACGTTACAAGGGTGGTCCAGTGAGATACTCCATCAAGACAGTTCAAGTACAACATGATGGTATTCTTTCTAAAGTTCGCTGAAGCCGTCTTCTCCTCGGAAGTCAAGTCAGGATGACCATAACCAGCGAAAAGTCTCATTAACGAAAACAGCTCCTCAATAGCCTGGTATAATATAGAAAGTACATTAACTTGGATGCCTTGCGCTAACATGACGTAACACAACATCACATTATAATGTGACATGACACTACATGACATGACATAGAATAACACAGTACAAAAAGGTAACATGACAGAATAACACAACACTGAAAACGTGACATAACGTAGAACACCAAATCACAGAAGGTGACGTGACACGACTTAGTCTGACATGTCAAGATAAAGAAATAACACAACACTGGCAACGTGACGTGACATAAGGTAGAACACCACATCACACAACGTGACGTGACATAACGTAGAACACAAAATCACAGAAGGTAACGTGACACGACTTAGTCTAACATGTCTTAACGTAAAGAAATAACACTCACTGGCGTGACGTAACGTAATCCATACCTGTGGATAATGGTTAACCCGTGACGTAAGGTGTTCAAAAGCCCATCGCATGTTAGAATGGTTCGCCAGTTGACGCGTAAAGGTACGGGAACGCTCGCAACATAGCCGTAACAACCCGTAATACGCAGGGAGTACGTTACGGTTGAAGTTGATCACTTCAGGTTCATCACTCGACCTGAAATCAAAAGAAAGAACACAGTTAGTACACGATCAACTAATAAACGTGGAAATGAGCCTCGCTCTGTTGTGTTATTCCTACACCATAGTTTCTTTTCTTCCCCTCTATTATCCGCGCGCTGTGTATATATTTTTTGGTGTAAATAAATAAATAAATAAATAAATAAATAAATAAATAAATAAATAAATAAATAAATAAATAAATAAATAAATAAATAAATAAATAAATAAATAAATAAATAAATAAATAAATAAATAAATAAATAAATAAATAAATAAATAAATAAATAAATAAATAAATAAATAAAGCTTGTTAACTAGTCCGTAAAAAAACATGTGTTAGAGTAAATGGGCAAGGGGATAAACCAAACTGGTCAAATATAAATTTCTTTCTTTGTAAAAGTATTTATACGTACAGGATATAGTTTAGGGCAATGTTGGACGCTACTTGTGGAGTATCAGTAATGAAGGCAACGTTGGCTTCACAGTCTCGACATGAATGATACCAGAATAGTAACAACGCCTAGGACAAAGATACACATTAAATGTTTATAAAGCTACAACATATTATTATTACTACAAAAGTAAAATGCAGCTAATAACGACAATGCGTAAAGACACAAATTACTAGTTGGCTGCAATATTAACAAAATCAAAAGAAATGCACAAACTCTTTTCACAGTTACATTTTTACTGATTATAATAATGCCTGATGACAATGGTGCATCATGATCGTACGATGGTGGTAGTGATGATGATGACAATGGTGCATCATGATCGTAATAACGATAGTGGTAGTGATGATGATGACAATGGTGCATCATGATCGTACGATGGTGGTAGTGATGATGATGACAATGGTGCATCATGATCGTAATAACGATGGTGGTAGTGATGATGATGACAATGGTGCATCATGATCGTAATAACGATGGTGGTAGTGATGATGATGACAATGGTGCATCATGATCGTAATAACGATGGTGGTAGTGATGATGATGACAATGGTGCATCATGATCGTAATAACGATGGTGGTAGTGATGATGATGACAATGGTGCATCATGATCGTAATAACGATGGTGGTAGTGATGATGATGACAATGGTGCATCATGATCGTAATAACGATGGTGGTAGTGATGATGATGACAATGGTGCATCGTGATCGTAATAACGATGGTGGTAGTGATGATGATGACAATGGTGCATCATGATCGTAATAACGATGGTGGTAGTGATGATGATGACAATGGTGCATCATGATCGTAATAACGATGGTGGTAGTGATGATGATGACAATGGTGCATCATGATCGTAATAACGATGGTGGTAGTGATGATGATGACAATGGTGCATCATGATCGTAATAACGATGGTGGTAGTGATGATGATGACAATGGTGCATCATGATCGTAAAAACGATGGTGGTAGTGACGATGATGACAATGGTGCATCATGATCGTAATAACGATGGTGGTAGTGATGATGATGATAATGGTGCATCATGATCGTAATAACGATGGTGGTAGTGATGATGATGACAATGATGAATCATGATCGTAATAACGATGGTGGTAGTGACGATGATGACAATGGTGCATCATGATCGTAATAACGATGGTGGTAGTGACGATGATGACAATGGTGCATCATGATCGTAATAACGATGGTGGTAGTGACGATAATAATGGTGCATCATGATCGTAATAACGATGGTGGTAGTGACGATAATAATGGTGCATCATGATCGTAATAACGATGGTGGTAGTGACGATGATAATGGTGCATCATGATCGTAATAACGATGGTGGTAGTGACGATAATAATGGTGCATCATGATCGTAATAACGATGGTGGTAGTGACGATGATAATGGTGCATCATGATCGTAATAACGATGGTGGTAGTGACGATGATGATTATGGTGGTGATCATGTTTTTGATCAAGATGTTGATGACAATAATGCATGATGGTAATCATGACGATGATCATGACGATGATCAAGATAATGATCAAGATGATGATGATGATGATGATGATGATGATGATGATGGTGATGATGATCAAGCTCAAGATGATGATGATTACAAACCTGTTTGTTATGGTGTACTGAGATGTTAGGTTCTGACATTAAAGGGTGAAACAGTCTCCAAAGATCAGATGAATATGGTGTAAACTGCAACAACAACATAAGTCAGTTACAAAAGTACAGAAATATCCTGCATCCCTGTCTCCTAATAATTATCACTTCACAGTCTTCTCTCATTATCAGTGTTAGTTTACCATTTCTTTCTCTGTCTTGGATACAAGGCAGTAGTTTAACACTGCGAAGAAGCTGACCAGTTTAGTTGTTGTTTGAATCGTTCGATCTATCAAGAAACAGTATCATGTCAGCATATGTCTTATAAACCAAAGAAACAATGGTATATCCAATGCACGTAGGCTTATTATTGAAGTATTCCTTAACTAGTGTCGTCGATTTTACGATCTTTTCGTATTAGGCATAAAAGCTAGACTGCGAACAGCCCCTACTTTTCCCCCGGATTACGAAAATTTAAAATAAATCCCAGCGCCCCTCCCCTTCTCGATCCAATCCCCTCTAGTCCATGTTTTATTTAAAGGCTCATTTTTCTCTCGTTTTCCTCGGAATCTGGAGGGAGAAGTAGGGACTTCTCGCAGTCTATAAACTTCCTACTGATCAACTAATGATTGAATGATACTTCTAATACTTATCTATTGATATACGGTAGTCTATAAAAATAAAGCGCAAGACTATTAAGAAAACCATATATATGTAATAGCAGTCGACCACATTACTAACCGCAGTAGTTTCTTGCCGTAGATAGAAGTTCCAGTAGCGTTGTGTAGATCTAGAGAGGAATTATACAATATATAGTATTCTGTTAAAGAATGAGGGGGAAGGGGGCGATTTTTCTCCACTCTAATATTCAATTTGTTAGAGGTTCCAGTAGCGTTCTGTAGATCTAGATTGGAATTATACAATATATAGTATTCTGTTAAAGAATGAGGGGGATGGGGGCGTTTTTTCTCCACTCTAATATTCAATTTGTTAGAGGTTCCAGTAGCGTTGTGTAGATCTAGATTGGAATTATACAATATATAGTATTCTGTTAAAGAATGAGGGGGAAGGGGGCGATTTTTCTCCACTCTAATATTCAATTTGTTAGAGGTTCCAGTAGCGTTGTGTAGATCTAGAGAGGAATTATACAATATATAGTATTCTGTTAAAGAATGAGGGGGAAGGGGGCGATTTTTCTCCACTCTAATATTCAATTTGTTAGAGGTTCCAGTAGCGTTCTGTAGATCTAGATTGGAATTATACAATATATAGTATTCTGTTAAAGAATGAGGGGGAAGGGGCGATTTTTCTCCACTCTAATATTCAATTTGTTAGAGGTTCCAGTAGCGTTGTGTAGATCTAGATTGGAATTATACAATATATAGTATTCTGTTAAAGAATGAGGGGGATGGGGGCGATTTTTCTCCACTCTAATATTCAATTTGTTAGAGGTTCCAGTAGCGTTGAGTAGATCTAGAGAGGAATTATACAATATATAGTATTCTGTTAAAGAATGAGGGGGAAGGGGACGTTTTTTCTCTATTGTAATACTCAATTTGTTAGAGGTTCCAGTGGCGTTGTGTAGATCTAGAGAGGAATTATACAACATATAGTATTCTGTTAAAGAATGAGGGGGAAGGGGGCGATTTTTCTCCACTCTAATATTCAATTTGTTAGAGGTTCCAGTAGCGTTGTGTAGATCTAGATTGGAATTATACAATATATAGTATTCTGTTAAAGAATGAGGGGGAAGGGGACGTTTTTTCTCTATTGTAATACTCAATTTGTTAGAGGTTCCAGTGGCGTTGTGTAGATCTAGAGAGGAATTATACAACATATAGTATTCTGTTGAGGAATGATGTGGGGGGGGGGGGGGGGGGGGCGTTTTTCTCCAGTCTAATATTCAATTTGTTTCCTGAGTTTTCTCCTAAAGAGACTATTGCACTGTCTGCCTATGTTATGTTTGTTGGTCACATGATATTCATGTATTTACCTTGTGAAGTACAGTTACAGCTTCTTCACTTAGCTGTTGAGCATACAATGAAAACGATTGACATAAGTATTAATTTTATTGTTGGAAGTGAACGACTAATTGTTGATGATTGTAAGCCGCGAGATTGCAAGTGCGGTCCGTACATATGATTTACTGTAAAGTACATTGAGACGCATGTGAAATGCGCTTTATAAGCACAAATTACTTAAATTAATTAAGCATACCTGGAGATCCTTGTGTGGAGTAGTAAAGCTACGTGTTCTACGGAAAAGATGACAACAATAACATGAATATGAAAATAGAGGTTTTTATAATCAATGATGATGATGATGATGGTGATAATGAACGTGATATGGTAATACCAATTATTATGATACATTGCTATACATTATTTCGATAATGAAATCTATAACATTATGATGATGATGAATGGTGGTGATGACAGTGAAGTTGATGATGATCTTGATGGTGATGTTGCCGATGTTGGTGGTGTCGATATAGTTATGATGATGATAGTGATGTTGATGATTAAGTTATCGATAACGATGATGATGATGATGATCACACTGATGATGATGATGAAGGTTTTTCCATACCTAAATCCTAGTCGAAAGTGGTTGCTTGGCACAAGAGAAACCAGAAGACACGCAGACGCTAAAAAAACCCAGATGAACATCAAACAAAGATATGTAAAACATGCTCAATGACACTAAGATACCACCAACAGGAAACAATAAAATGTAAAGCTTACCGTTTCTAATACGTGGGTTATTATCAGCTATGAGATACTTCTCGACCCATTTATCCATGTTATCTAACACCCACTCGTGAGCCTGGAACAAAAAAAGATGAATATCATTATAATGAATGTCATGGACATAGCCTTCCCGGCTATTCAAGCATGATATTTAAGTTGGATAATTTTGCTTATTGAATTGAATGATTGAATGAATCATTATCAACTATCAGTTGCATGATTTCTTAGATTGATTGGTCGATTCATCCTCTAAATTAGTTTCAGCATTTGTTCCTTCCACTGATCATAATTTAAGAACTTAACTTAAGAAAGTAAAAAAATCCTAAAACAATAAAGTAACATTGAGACTCCCCTAGAAGGGTTTCGCGTAGAGTTCTACGTACCATTTTATTCTTTGGTGCAATAAGTGTCAGCCAGTCGAGACATAACATGGCGTTATATTCAGCAGCCTGAAATAATAACATGAAGTTTTAGGAGATGCTTTACTGCAAAACAATGTTACTATCCTTATAAAACTCATTGGTGACCTATGTTAGGGAATCTGTGAATTCTGTTTTAGGTCTACCTCGGACCATTAGATTCTTATAATTAGACGATTGTAATTAGATAATTAGACGAATGTAATGTTTTCGAAACTTGATTAAATAAATTAAAAAAAAAAAAAATTAATAATTCATGGGAAATTGACAAAAGAATTCACATCCGTGGAGGAGGTTGTATATCCCATACAGATTTGTCCTGATTTGTATAAATTTTAACTTGAATTTTCTCGGCCAGATTTACTTTTATCTTGACAATTTTAGTAAAATATCAAATAA
Source organism: Metridium senile (assembly GCA_949775045.1). Lineage (NCBI taxonomy): Eukaryota > Metazoa > Cnidaria > Anthozoa > Actiniaria > Metridiidae > Metridium > Metridium senile. The sequence goes on from OX459098.1 coordinate 18,051,713, forward strand.
CTAATGTTGGAGTTTCATAAGTACTATACAATATTCGTGTCCGATCTGTATGAGATATACAGTGGCTCGTCTTCGACTCGCCACTGTATATCTTATACAGATCGGCCTCTCATATTGTATATAGTACATAGTGATAAACATTCTCCCTACCCACTCCACCCATGACAGTCTTTTTGTTGTATAGTACATCGTCTGTGCAGTGTGTAAGAGAAGAATGGTGCATAGTACATAGTACATCGTCTGTGCAGTGTGTAAGAGAAGAATGGTGCATAGTACATAGTACATCGTCTGTGCAGTGTGTAAGAGAAGAATGGTGCATAGTACATAGTACATCGTCTGTGCAGTGTGTAAGAGAAGAATGGTGCATGGTACATAGTACATTGTCTGTGCAGTGTGTAAGAGAAGAATGGTGCAACAAGAAAGAGAACAAAAACCAAGATATAACTATAACTATTGTAATGTACGAACCTCCCATATTCTAGCCAGGGTGAGATTAGTGAAGGAAGGTAGACCTGGTGGACCTCCTTGTAGCTCGGTAAGCATTGATAGAAGCTTAAAGAACGCCTGGGATTGCTATTGCGATAATAAACAAACCATTATGAACAACAAGCAATCACATACTTTTCCATTTAAGTGCAAATAATATACCCGTGAAATATTTAGCTGACTATTTAGTGCAATTTTATGCCAACTCTATTGTTTTCTATTAATTTCAGTGTTAATTGAGCACTATTTGTTTCAAGGGGATATTTATGATGAATTTTTGCCCTCTATTTGGTTGTATATACACTTAACATTATTATTATCATGACATCACCTTCGTCATCATCGTTATCGTCAATGACATCATAACTTATTAACCATAACTATTTCATCATTATCATAATAGTCATCATTAGCATCATAATTAAGCATCATCATCATCACCACGATCATCATATAGTCATCTTTTAGATAACATAATAACTATCCTTGTCATCTTTCCACTTAGTACTATAGATAGAAATTAGTATAACATTTTATTTTTTCTTCTTCAATGTATTATTTATCATAATGTAAAATTGTTAAAAGATGTAAAAAATATATATGAGTAAAATAAAAATCAATCAATCATCGACGTCATTTTCAACTGTGTAGTGCAAACTCAGTTGTTGTCGAAAGTGCATTTTGTTACCACATTGTATTACATATCCCGTATCAAGACAGGACATGTGTTACCATGGTGATGTCTAGCATTGGCTTCGTTCCATATGCATCATAAACAAGAACATCTGGCAAGCGGCCAATGCATGATGGGATATCATAATATTAACCCCCATTTTAAAAACTCAATAATTTAATGAGTTTACAAAAGAAATAATAAACGTAGAGGTTATACATCTGATAAAACACTAGTGTGTTATATCCTTATTTGCATAAGTTTTAACTTGAAATTTCTCTCTTAAAATGTTGTGATTGTAGCTGCTGATATAAACACGGCCATTCATGGTGTAAGCATTACTAACTAAAGATATTATGATATCAAAATATTAAAACTATGGACAATAGTCACCTCTGATGGTAGTTTTTGCACAGAAGCTATGAGCATTGACACGATCTGTAAGAAACAGAACACAAAACAACTTTAATACTATGTAAATCTGACCATTACACTCTAATTTATTTATAGGTTTCTACCACATTTATTACATAAGTATATGTGTTGAAGTAACAATATTGGTTGAAGAATCAATATTTGTTATATGATCATCCGGGTGGATGTAGTCCTGAGAAGGACTGTTTGGTGTGACTGACGTTTTGACAACCTTAGCGGAAGTCATCTTCAGTATCAAGTAAAGATAAAGTGTGAAGATAAAGTACCACAACAAACAGTCCTTCTCAGGACTACATCCACCCGGATGATCATACAACAAATACTACTTCTTCAACCAATATTGTTACTTCAACACATATTCATTCACCTGGGTTCAGACCATTCATTGCAATACATAAGTATAAAACTTACATTTTCAGCCAGTTTGTTGTTGTATCTGCAGAGACTCAAGACAAGGTTAGCTGTATGTCTTAGATTAACATTGTCCTTGATGACTTGAAACAGGAATGTAAGGCCCTGGGAATGAATCAATAGATAAGTTATTAATGGAAATACAAGTAATAATAATAAAATATAATAATATTTTCACAGCAGATCCACATAGTGGTAATTCTTCTGCTGGCACTCACACTCACTACCTCTACATTAAATATTTTTCATACATCACTCCTCACATGTTGATTTTTGCTGATGGAGGAAAACCGGATAACCCGGAGAAAAACCCTTGTGGCATGGTAGAGAACAACACATCAAACAAACTCAATTCATATATGATCCGGTGCCTGAGCTGGGAATCGAACCCAGATCACAGCAGTGAAAGGCCAGGGCCCTCATCACTCGGCCAACCATGCCACCCAAGTAAATCAATAGATGAAATATTGATGAGTAGATAAAAGAATGGATGAATGGATATAGCCTGTGTGTGAAGGAATGGAAGTAGGAGTGAATGGCCAATTACATATAACATAATATACCATCGATAAACAATCCTAAAACAAGTTTTCGTTTGTTTCCTCTTTTTTTGTTAAATTACTTTACTCAATTAAATATGTACTTATTGATATATTTAATCTTTTTTCTCCTTAAAACGTCAAACTTCCATGACTTAATTTGTTTAAATAACTAGGAATATGCCAGCTGTCTCGACTAGTCCAAAGCTACTACAGCTGGTATGCACTACAAAAGCAGTGTATACTATCATATTATTATTATTATTATTGTAAAATATTGGTACTAAATAAAGATTTATTGATTGATTGATTGATTGACCAAGCAAATAAATGGATGAACTAATGGATGATTAAATGGATAAATATAATGGATGATTGAACGGATGAATAAATGAAAGAAAGACGAAAGAATGAATGAAATAATGAGAATGAATACATGAATGGATTGGATTGATGTATAATTGGATAAATGCAATAATGGAAACATCAAATTAATGCAATGATAAAAAAAAAAATTAATAAGAAATTTCAAACAAAAGGAATTGCATAAGTTATGAATGTATGGACAAATGATGGAATAAATAAACGACTGGATACCTTGATTTCTTTGCCACCAACTAAAGCATCTATATCATTCTCAGAGAGATTCAGTTGTCTACAAGAAAATAGATTATTGTAAACAAACTAAGTATGATAAGCAAACAAACAACTTAGTTGATAGCTTATTTCATGGGAATCATTGTTGAGTTTGATATCCATGATTCCTTCCACTGCAAAGAGGGAACAAGCAAAACAATATTGTTGTTCTCTTTTTCTCCCTTCTCCTTACTAGCTGTTCAAGTCTTCTCCAAATGCCACAGACACTTCTTACAAAAAACGCGATGATATGAAGACTTCAGGAAATAGGGTTTGAGGACACAAATACCAGCTGACCTATACAACAGGACCCAGTTTTGATAAGTGTTAAACAAGGATTGCATAAAAGCATGTATTAGCACTAATCAGGTTTTTGAACAATTGAACCCATAAACGTACAGGATGGAAATTATTATTCAACAAATATACCCTTCTCTCCATGATGATTCCACCAAAACAGCGATCAAAGAGACCATCTTCTCCAGTGAACTACCACGGTACTTGTCTTCAGGAAGAAGAGGTACAACATCATCATCATCATCATCTATGTCATCATCATCATCTTCTGTACTTGTTTCAACAAGCTGAAGGTAGAAAGATATCATTGTGGGGATAAGTATCAATTCATAAAAGCCATGAATAATTAATGAGAATTTTAGAAAAGAAATCATGTCCGTGACGAGTTCTGTAAATCTCATACTGATTTTCTTGACCAGATTTACTTTTATCTTGACAATTTTAGTACAATCTGAAAGAATTAACGTTGGACTTTCATAAGTACTATACAATATTTACGTCTGATCTGTACAAGGTATACAATGGCTTTTCTTTGACTCGCCGTTGTATATCCCATACAAACTGGCTGCACATATTCTATATATTACATATTATATTTAGACTATATGAATTTAATCTTCGTTTCTTGTACAAACTAGAAAGTCCATTTAGACGACAGCTGTACTTTAAATGTTCGCTTGACTTCTCCAATAATTTCAACCATTTTCATTTTACTCTCTTTCCTCCTATTCTGATTTTATTCCTTTTCTTCTATTCTTTTCTCATTTCTCCATTTTATTTTTTCCATTTTTTAGAACTGAAATGGTCATCCTGTCAAAATGTTGTTATTATTATTATTATTTATCTCTTTTGTCTTTTTCCCATTACTTTCTTGTTCCCCCTTGACTTGTTTACCCACCTTCAATCCCTCCCCTTTTCATTTCCTTTTTGTATTAGTATCCCCATGGTGATAACATACCGTTTCAGGTGTTTTGGTCTTCAGGTAGGAGTGAATCATGGTTGATATTGCTTCTATACCTAACAGGAACTCACGCTGTAGAAATACACAGAGAATATTCAAACTATAAAGGTTTTTATTGTGGATAGGAGCTAATAAGTAAAAAGTTATATGTCTGTCTCAAGAATGTTGAAGGTTTGGACCGTGACGTTTAGACTGGAATGTTAGTTTTTATATACATTTTTGTATAAACATTTCTTTGCCATGAAACAATAAATTCAAGTCAAGGCTTGGTGAAGGCTAGAAAAATACAGCAAATATAGACACTATACCTCTTCTTGACCAAGCAAAGCAAACTGATGCAGAAAACCAAACAACTCTGAGAGATTCTTCATGTAGGAGCGAATATTGTGGAGATCAAGCTATGAATAGAGTTATAAATGTTTTTAAAATGGTGATTGCAAGAATAATAATGATGCTGATAATGATAATGATGGTGATGATGATAGCGATGATGATGATAATGATAACGATGGTGATGATAATTATGATGATGATAAAGATGATGATAAAGATGTTGATAATGATGCTGATGATAACGATGATGATGATGATAATGACAACGATGGTGATGATAATTATGAGGATGATAAAGATGATGATAAAGATGATGATGATAACAATGATGAAGTTGATTACAATAACTGAGGTAATACAGATGATAACGATAATAAAAAGGATATTAGAGAAAACATTCCTTTTGTATCACACTAACCAGTTTGAGAATGGCTTTGATAAACCGCATCACATAGGAGAAAGGTCCTCTATCCAGCTGTGCTGCTTCAGATTCACTGAAACAAATGCACACAAACAAGTTAAAAATACCATGTACAACATGTTGGATGTGAAAATGACTACAACGACCAACAAGTCTAACTTTTGCAGATGGAAGTCAGCAATTTCTTATCAATTATTTTAAAACTCTTAAGCCTGGTTTTCACTAGCAACGCAAGCACAAGCGCAAACGCAAGTGCAAACGCAAGCGACCTTATTTCGTCATGAAAACCGTTTGACGCAGTGATAACGCAAGCGCAAGATATCCAAAATGTTCCTTTTTTCTTGTGTTTGCGCTTGTGCTTGTGTGTGGCACTAGTAAGTAGTGTTTTGTGCTTGCGCTTATTCATGTCTCGTTTTCACTATGAAATTAACTCTTGTGTTTGCGCTTGCGTTGCGTGGCTAGTGAAAACCAGGCTTTAGTGTTGGTTTAGCCTAGGCATAAATACCACATGAAAATCTAGTGTGTTATCAGCTGGGCTAAATAGGATGCAGTAAAAAAGGATAAAAAAATAACAATCATGACTACTCACTTCTCATCTGTCTGCAGGTAGTAGGGCCTGAATGCTTGGATTGCATGTACACACAATTTAGCAAACATCTTAGAAAACAAATGAAACATATTATCAGTCAAATATAATATTATTTCATTTGTTAAGTATGTTTCCTCAAGTGTAAATAATCTCAGCTGGGTTTGAACCCGTGACCTCTCGCTGTCCGGGCGAGTGCTACAACCACTCAGCCACTGAGACCAACAGGTGAGCAGGTTGGGTAGATCGTATTTTATACTACAGCACGATACGGGACAAACGCTGTTCGGAACCCGATAGGAATTCGTAGTTTATAGTCAAGTAAGTAATTGTTGTAAATGTTTTTGTCACTCGGTATACATGTAATTTGCACTCAACGAAACATACTTAACAAATTACATATAATATTATTGTTTAGTGGCTCTTGGATTTGGGAGATTGGGGTGTTGATGTTGGTGATGATGATGATGGTGGTGGTGGTGGTGTTGTTGGTGGTGATGGAGATGATGACAATCATAGTGATGATGATGGTGGGTGATGTTAGTGATGATGGTAATGGCGATGAGGATAACAATGATGGTGGTGGTGGTGGTGATGATGTTGATGATGATCGTTGTGGTGGTGATGGTATTTGTGATGACTGTGATGCTGTTGGCAATGATGGTGCTGACGGTTGTTGATGATGGTGATGAAGGTAATATTGATGATGATGATGATAGTGAGGACAATGATGATGATAACTGATAGCATCAATGAATTCACAATAAATCACATTTTATCTATGTCATACTTACATATCTAATATTTTGTACAGGGGACTTAACAAACATCTGTTGAAGCCACCAATCATCCACAGCCAGCATATTAAAGAACCACTCACATGTACTATGACTACTCTCCAGATGGTTCACCAGTAATTCAGACCAGTTCTTGAAAAACAGCTTCTCCTTAGAATGAACTAGAGTCTCCAACAAGAACGACGTGCTTAACTTTATATTTGACAGCAGTAGATCTTCATTGTCTGGCAGGGTCGGGGGTATACTACTGCACAGTAGCCATAAGAAATTAAAGTATGTTGTATCGAAGATGTGTTTATCATGTAGAAATTGGATGTTGTCTTGCCAGATCCAGTCGGCAAGGTCAGGGCTTAGGACAATGGGAGGTACTTCTATTGGTTGTGGATTAGGGATATTACGCTCATAGAAGAGCATATAAGCACTGTGGGTCTTTTCAAAGGAGAGGTCCATGAATTTCTCTGACACAACATCGTAGGTTTTGGTCTAGAAGGAAATTTAGAACAGAAAATCATGAGTGAAAGAGTACATGAGTGAATATAAGACAAATAAATGGATGGATGGATGGATGGATGAATGAATAAATGGATGGATGGATGAATAAATGAATGGATATATGGATGAATAAATTAATGGATGGATGAATGGATGAATAAATGGATGGATGGATGAATAATTGGATGGATGGATGGATGGTTGAATAAATGAATGGATGGATGAATAAATGGATGGATGGATAAATACATGAATGGATGGATGAATAAATGAATGAATATATGGATGAATGGATGAACGGATGAATATAGAAATAAATGGATGTATGAATGAAGAATAATGAATGAGAATAAGAACAAATTAAAAAGTAATGTAAGTATATCAGAATAAATAAATAAACAAACAAACAAGTGAACTGATAGAACTAATGATAGTATAAACAAATAAATACACAAACAAACATAAACAATAATACAATTACACAAACAAATGTGCAAATAAACAGATATACAAACAACTGAATTAATAAATAGATGACAAAGGAACAAGCAAATAAATACACAAACAAACAAAAACATTAATAATACAAATACACAAACAAATATACAAAACAACTGAATTAATAAATAGATGACAAAGGAACAAGCAAACACAAATACTGTGCGACTCACCTAACCGTAGTCACTTACAAAAACTTTTGATGAATTTTTGACATTATTTTGACATCTTTCATCTCAATCGGACCAATTAAAGACACCAATTTTTTTTAAGTCTCCACCTCTTGATATAAACTCTGCCTCTCAATATAAACGTATACCAGATTGGTCCGATTGAGATGAAAAAATGTCAAAATAATGTCAAAAATTCATCAAAAGTTTTTGTAAGTGACAGTAACATTATAAAATTAATGAACAATTAAACAAATAAATGAGCGAATCAAGGATGAATAAATAAACAAATTATTTCCTTACCGTCATTTCTCCTCCAAAGCATTCACTAGCAATCTGCGATGGATCAAAAGGCTTGACCTCTGCATCATTAAACAAGAACCACTGGTCCTGCTGTGGATCAGAACGATTACGAATAAAGCTGTAATAGTGACCACCTTCTGCTGTACCAGTGTGTACAACTACACCTATTAGATTGTACAAGTAGTTGGTGTCCTTCTCAGGATCTGCAAAACACAACAATAGAGCGTATTGGTATAACCCACTTTTAAAATGCAAATGAGCATGTGTGAAATAACATGTTAATGAGGTGTGCGTGTAGCTACATGTATTTGCTTTCATTTTTTTTTTCTTTGAGCCACAAGCCACTGTGGAAAACATTGATAAAAGTGGTTTCAAGTAAATCTATAAATGTTTCGTTGTCAATCATGTTCTATTTTGATTATTTGAAGCCGAAAGTGCAACTCACTGAAGCATTTTATAACACACATGATTAATTAACATGTTATTTCACACATTTTAACATTTGCATTATAAAAGTGGGCAATAAGAATACGCTCTAATAGATGAGAGCATTGTATGTTGGTATTGTGATGCTAATTTGCCAACCATTTTCACAATATATGTTTTAATGTTCTTTGTTTCAAGAACAATTCACTATTGTCACGGCCGCCATATTGGTTGAAACAAAAAGGTTTTGAATCCCCTGGGTTTGCTTGCTCTTGCTTTCATTCATTTCAGAACATTCCAAAAAAATGTTTTTGCTCTCATGGGAATAAACATGGCCACCATGTGATGAAAGACCATAGCTGGTTGGCAGAACTATTACAAACTAAGACATTTATCTATCAGATAGCTACAATATTATACACTGTTTGTTTCGACTGTCAGAACCTGACTGTAAGTTAACAATTTTAAAACCAAACAAAGTTGTTTGAACTGTCATCATACCTTGGTCTGCTTTGTCTCCCATTAAATAGTCCTCAGAGTAAGGAGCCATATTGAGTTGAAGAGGAAAGGAGAAATGTGTGTTGACTTTCTCCTTCATCATGGTCACCATGTTGAATGTGTATCTCATTGTGTTGAAGCACAGGATTTTAGGTAAGACAGTAAAACATGCCCTGAAAGCCACATAACATTATTAGAAAGAGTGTTGAGCAGAAAGAAAAATGGGCTAAAGAAGTAGAAGAGAAATGAAGAAAAAATAAGAACAACGAAAAGAGCAATAAAGAGAACAGTAGACAAGAGAAATGGAAGGGAAGGGAAGGGAAGGGAGTCATCATATACCTTTTCTCTGCCCTGACTTTCTTGCAGCATTGTGAACAAGTATACATGTTGTCACCATCCAGGGTATCTTTGATAGTAACTTCATCAAGTGATTCCTGACAAACAAACTTCAAATTAACAAACTTCACCATCACAAAGCATAAATATCCAAGAAATAAGTTGTTGCAGCTGTGTAATTATGTTTTTTTTCCTAGTATCTATTGCCGGGAGTCACTAATACAGACAAGTAAAGTTGTTACGAGGCAAAGCACTTTAGAATAAAATCAATTTGCTATTTTCTTATAATACATACATAAAGGTTCTTCATATCAGCCACTGTACATCTGACAGAATAAAACTCTTCTTTAGTCTTGCTAACATGTGAACAGTCCTAAAGAGAATAACAAAACAGAATTTAGACAAATGGAACTATGATATTAATTTGATAACCATCACAATTAGTCATCAATATCACTTTAACAAATGTTGTCAATCATTAATATATTACTATCATCACCATCATAATTATCATCATCATTATTATCACCATAATTATTTTGATCATATTATTATTATCATCATAATCTATCATCAAAACCATCACCACCGCCACCATCATCATCATTGTAACTTACCAGCGACACCACATTGTTTGTAATAACTCCACAGAACAACTCCCTGACTAAATCCCTCTATGAATACAAAAAAAAAAAACCATTTCAAGAAAACTCTAGTGCTATCATAAAGAAAGAATGCATGAGAAAAGAGAAAGTATAAGGGACAGACCATTAGATATTTGAGGGGGGGAGGGGGGGGGGGGGGGGGTTTGGGCAAATACCCCCCCAAAAAAATTTCGAGCACAGCCTTAAAGAGAGAAAAAAAAAATTGTGCACAGCAACAATGAAGAAAAATGTAGAATGGGAAAAAAATATCCTGCAAAAAAATTCAAAAATCTAATGGTCCGTCCCTAAATAGGCATTGTTTCCAGTCTCAAAGTTCACCAGTGGAGGAAACATATCTTCTATTTTACTCATCAAATAGAATGCATTTAGTCAAACAGTTAAATAGTTAGATAAATTTTGAAAATTTAGTTAGATATTTAGTTGACGTCACTTTAAATAGTTAAAGCCTGTCAAACTAACATCAAACAAATTAGTGGCCAGTTCCTCTAATCACGATCAACAAACATTTAAAAATAAGGCATACAATCTTGTCAATCTCCCCCGGAAATATGGACAGTTTTCACGTGATTTCAAATTTATGTCAACTAAAATGGTAATTAACTAATGTAATTTATGTGACGTCAACTAAAATGGTAATTAACTAATGTAATTTATGTGACGTCAACTAAAATGGTAATTAACTAATGTAATTTATGTGACGTCAACTAAAATGGTAATTAACTAATGTAATTTATGTGACGTCAACTAAAATGGTAATTAACTAATGTAATTTATGTGACGTCAACTAAATGGTTATTTACGTGATGTCAATTATTCAATGGTTTGACTAAATGCATTCTCAATAAAAAAAACTCTACAAACTCACCAGTGAAGGAGACATATCTTCTAGTTTACTAATCAAATCAGTAAAAAACTCTGTCATGTCCTTTTGTTCTCCAGTGTTGATCAGCTGTTTGTCCATAGTGTAGGTACGGCAGAATGAACGAGGGTTATGAGCTTTGCGCTCACTCATCTATGGGAAGAAATAAAAGAATTATATTTCAAGCATTTCAATATAATTTTTTATTATATGGCTTAAATATTTCTCAAATTCTGATTGGTTGGTACGCGGTCCATCCAAAGGCGCATTGGACCATTTCTATGACAACAGTCCAATTTTCATATTTTTGTTCAGACCGGGAAATTAAAAACAACTTGTAAAGTATTGCAATAAATATTTTGTTAAAGTTTTGCCTTTTCATACCTGCAAAGTGTTTTGTAGCCAGTTTAGTATGTGTTTAATATATTTTTATTCATTCAATCATGAGAGATTCTACGATAAAATATTTACGATTTTGTACACTAAGAAAAAAATCCATATAATAAACAATTTATCAACCTCACTTGTTCGGTCTGTACAGAAACATATCAGACCTTGGGCTTTTTACTGTCAAGACCTTGGTCTGATATTTTCCCCGTACAGACCTAACGCTTGGTTAATAACCTCTTAAAATTGATGGATAATAATAGTAGTGATTATGGTTATGAGGAAAATGATGAGGATAATGATGAGGATGAGGATAGGGAAAGATGTAAGGATGATGATGATGATAAAAATAATATTAATGACAATGATGCTAATGAGGTCAAATGGCAGATGTTAAGGATGATGACGATGATGACGATCAATGACACTGATGATGATAAAGATGTTTAACACATGATACATTTAAAACATTAATACATGATGATGGACAATGATGTTAATGATGATGATGATAAAGATGGTGGTTATAATAATTTTACCATTAAAAAGCAGAACATCTTTTGTAGTTCTTTGAGGAAATGATCATTTCTGAAATCACCAGTCATCTAATATAAAAAATGGTTAAAGTTACAATAGTCCTTTTCACAGTTCCGTTCAGTGACCAAGAATGATAGTTCCAAGTCGAGGTTCGCGTTGTTGCGCATGATAAATTATAGTTTTGCTATGCGCAACAACGCGAACCTCATTTTGGAACTATTATTTGTTGTCACTGAACAGACCTGTGAAAAGAACTATTAATCAATTAATTTATCCAACAAACAGATAGATCAGCAGCTTTATTTCTTTTCCCCTCTCTTTCTTTTTCTCATTCCAGCAATATGATCATAATCTGATTTGTTACAGCATTCTAGAGGTGATGCAATATATTGTAGAAAAATCATTATTCAGAAAAAGTAGCATTCTCTTCTCTTGTTTCTGCAATCCCACACCTTAGTAAAGAAGTACTGTAGTATGTTGTTAAAGATTAAAAGACCTTCACCTTAGCATTGAGAATAGAAGCCTTAGCTTCAGGCATCATAAACAACTGCTGTATACAAGAGGCCATGTAACATGTTGCACCAAGGTTAATGATTCCTACAAGACCACACTGGGCTTTCTCACTGTCATGAGGCCAGTAATTCCAGCCATAGGAACTATGCTTTCTGCCACCTGGGAATATGACAATGCATATCAGCCAATGTCAATATATAACAATACATGTCAATGGATTATGAAAATTTACGTCAATGTATGTTGAAATGACAACTATGATCACAGTAAAAGCAATAATGGCTGTGATTGATACCATAGTGAGAATGATGACAACAATGATGATGATGAAAATGAGAATAATTTTAATAATGTTGATGATGGTTGAGATAGTTCTGATAACTAAGACTATAAAAATGATGACAATAATGAGGAGTTTTTCTGGAGCTGAGTAACAACACTGTCTGATTGACTGTATCATTACAAGCAGCCACAGTACAACAGCTAGAAGAAAATCCACTAGATATAGTTAGCAATACCTTGAAGGCGAGAGTTTCCAGGTCTATGATGTCTCATTAAAAGGGTCTGTAGTTCAAGGAAGTTATCCTTTGATTCCTTGGTCATCTCTAGTAACAGATCATATGCTGCACTCCTAGCAGACTGAACACAAACAATTTGCATTTATTTAGTTCATTCAGTGTTGTTCTTGGATACAATTTCAATAGAAAACCGCACGATGTTGAATACAATTCGTAATTAATAGGTACGAGTGTTGTTTTGAAAATTTTCAAAATTGGACAAGCCTTTTAGGCGAGTCCAATTTCATAACTTTCAAAACATCAAGAGTATCTATTAATTACAAATTGTATGAAGAGTGCAATTTTTTATTTATGATATACTGAAAAACTAATTGGTACTCAGCACAGTACAATTAATGATTTAATTGCACTCCTCTCAACCAATCAGAATAGAGTAATTTTGTACAGTGTATTATAAAACTGGTTAAATGTAAAGGACCATGAGCCTGGACCAAATATTCTGCTGCAGCAACAACATTAATTTAATTAATGATTTTGTGGAATACATAAGGAAACAGAATGACATAGGGACAAAACCCCTTGTGTGTAGCCAGCAACCTATATATTGTTCTGGATGGGAATTTACTTAGTGTTGTCAGATCAAAATCTATTCCAATAAGGATATTACCACAGTCACAGTTCGACAAGAAGTGAGCATGTTAATAAATACATTTCAACTCACTTTGTGTTTACATAGTGGCAAGCCCTTGTTGTCATAGCAATCACTTGGGAGATCAAACAAACAGGATGAAAAAACATATCGAAGAAAGTCCTGCAAAAGAAAAAAATGTATTTCTCTTGTAATGGACAACGATAGAAGAGAGTTGGTAATGTAAAGAGAAATGATTTCCTAAATGCATGAGAGGACTGGGTATGAGTTATGTAAATGATTATGTAAATTAGCAATGTGTGTTATAAGGTTGAGTGAGTGTCAGTTAGGATATTGTGGTCTAAGTTCGCTTAGTTGACACTTAAAGTTCGCTTAGTTGACACTTAAAATTTTGTTTTTACACATAATGTATTCATTTACTTGAAAGTATAATAAAAGTGAATTGTGAGCTTAGGCCAACCGCCGCAAATTGTGTTTTGTGTTATGGACTAGAAGAAATACTAGGAACATAACTTATTTATCATTGCATTAATTTAGGGCAATCTATGTTTATTAAGAGTGATGTCATCATTAACTACATCATCAACATCATTATAATCATCAGCATCATTATCATCTTTATCATCATCGCATTAATTTAGGGCAATCTATGTTTATTAAGAGTGATGTCATCATTATCTACATCATCAATATCATTATAATCATCAGCATCATTATCATCTTTATCATCATCGCATTAATTTAGGGCAATCTATGTTTATTAAGAGTGATGTCATCATTATCATCTCATCATCATCTCATCATCAACATCATGATCATCATTATAATCATCAACATTGTTATCATCTTTATTGTCATTACCATGCATCATCATCATCATCATTATAATCATCATTACACAATACATGTATCATCATTATAATCATCATCATAATATGATCATTATCACCATTATTTCCAATAAACTATCAAGAGCTGTAGAGCAAAACATCTAACCAACTCGACTCATACAATTTTATGATCTTTACCCAGGCTTGGACCATGGCCAGGCTATACAGCGAGACACCAAAGTGAGACATCAATTATTATGTCATCCAATAATTCCCGATATGAATTTCAATTACAATACATTATATCTGTTCTGTATTTGAGGTATTATAAGCAACACTACTCACCAGTCCTCTGTCTGAATACTTGAAAGGTGGGTTGTGTCTCATGACAGCCGTGCACAGTTTTAACATACCACACAATCCTTCCTCTTCATGACGGGAATGACACTTGGAACTAGCACTAATGTACATAAATTATAATAACTATAGTAATAACATGTCATTCTCTGTAAACAAATCAATCAATTTTGATTGGCATTGAAACATATTTCCATTGATAGTAACAAATAAATGTTCAAAACAATAACGATTATAGAGCAATTTTCACCTAAAAAGGTCTACTATCAGGAAGTGAGGAGAAGAGAAGAAAAAACTTGAATATTTTTTTTATAATAATAAATTCTGCAAAATAATATGTATTCAGGTGTTCTGCATACAATCAAGTAAGATTTTTTTATTATTTATGACATTTTGTAGCCTTCTTAGAAAAAAATTCACATTGAATGAGCCTTGAATTAACCTTTTCATGATGTAATCAGATAGTAATATAGCCAGTGAGTTGAGGTCAATATCATGATCCTGGGGAAAAAAGGTACCAGTTAGACCAGTCACTTGTATGGGTCAAGCACTGTGATACAACTAAAAAGAAATTCACCCTTCATTTGATTCCTCTCTCCTTTTTATTCATCTTGCTTTCCTTCATTCCTTTCTTCCACTCCCTTCCTTACAATACAATACCTTCTTTCCATCTACCCTTCGTTCCTTTTTTCCTTTAGTCTTTCTTCTATCTTTCCTTCCTTTCCTTCCTTGCTTACATACCTTAGTACCATCTTGTATTGGTAGGCCATCAACAAGTCTACATAGTATGGAGAAGTACTCCTGTGTACAGGAATCAGAGTGTCTTCCGTGGCCAGTACTACCACTAGCTTTACTCTGAAGAGACTGTGCAAGAGGAAGGAACTCTAACAAGGCATCCATTAACTCCATAAGACATGGACTGTCTTTAACCAGACTTAGTCTGTACAGACCACGACAAGCTTCACATCTTACAACCGGCTGGAGAATTAAGATTATTGCTTTGTAAGTAATATATACAATATGATCATCTGTATGTGATATACAATTGTAAAGAGTATATCTCATACAGATCAGATGTGAATATTGTATAGTATTTATAAAATTCATGAATAATTAATGAGCAATCGTCAAAAGAATTCACGTCCGTGACGGAGGTTGTATATCCGATACAGATTCGTCCTGATCTGCATAAGTTTTAACTTGAATTTTCTCAGCCAGATTTACTTTTATCTTGACAATTTTATTACAATATTAAAGAACTAATGTTGGAGTTTCATAAGTACAGTGGCTCGTCTTCGACTCATATCGGCCACTCATATTGTATAAAGTACATAAAACTCCAACGCTACTTCTTTCATATTTTACTAAAATTGGCAAAATAAAAGTAAATCTGGTTGAGAAAATTCAAGTTAAAACTTGATGCAAATCAGGACGATTTTGCATCTAAAATACAACCTTCATTACAGACATGATTTCTTTTGTCAAATTCTCATTAATTATTCATGAATTCTATAAGTTGAATATATTATACAGTTGAACTTGAGTTGAACTGGTCACTGTTAGGAAGTTTACTGTCTTTTCAAAGTTTTTTAATAAAGGTGAAATTTACAATGACTTCAATTCAGAAATTCAAACTGCCAGGCTGTAACTACTCATTACAGGTTGACCATTTAATTCACTAGTTGAAAATTACAATAAATGTAATTCACTATCACACTCAAATATATGTGGCATATCAAAATGCAGGTTTGAATGAAAAGGCAAAGCATTGACTGTCTATGAATAATCTTAGCCCACACAAAACACAACAACATGCACATTGAACTCAAATCATCAATACTTGTTCCTATAAATACTTGGGTGTTGACCTGGACCCCAGTCTAAATCTTCAAAGATACTTTGACAGAATTTATAAAAAGGCATCTGGTAGAGTCAACCTTTTAAGATCAATCCGCCCCTCTATATACCAAAAATGCGCAGAAACAATTTACAAATCTATGGTCTTACCAATTTTCACCTATTGCGGATCACTTGGACACGGCTGGTCAGACTCTCATAAACAACTGATAAAGAACATTGAACAACGAAGCTCAAAAATCATTGGTAACAATAGCAAAACTTCCATCAGTAGATAACTTAAACAAGAGGAAAAGTAGCCAGTTCGTCTTTGACTGCCTTCAAGATAATGTTTGCAGTCCTTTTAAAAACTATTTCGAAAGATACTCTCATTCTAAAACAACAAGGAACAATGGTCTATCTATCAAATTACCTAAAGTGAGGCTTGAATTTGGCAAGAAAAGTTTTTATTACCAAGGAGCTAAAATTTTTAATGACTTGCCAATAGATCTTAGATCTACCAATTCTAGAATTATTTTTAAAAGCAAATTAAGCGAACTTTATAATATATAGTTAATATAATTTACATTTTTTTTTAACAATGTTTTGTATATATATATCTTTTTAATGTATTCTTAATATTTTAATGTTTTTTATAGTTACTTGTTTAAGTTGTTTTTATTTTACAGGACCCCTTTGACAACAGTGTTTCTTTACACTGATGGGTTTATCCTGTATAAATATTCGAAATTATTATTATTATTATTATTAACAAGTTGTTTTTTTTAGTGTAGGCTAAGATTATTCATAGACAGTCAATGCTTTACCTTTTCATTCAAACCTGTATTTTAATATGCCACATTTACCTTAGGATCACATAACTAATTTTAGCATGAAGTGGAGTGGCATATACACCTTTTTCAAAAAACATTGTTGCAAACAAAGCCACAGTCCACACTCTGTAGCCTGCAAAGGATGTCTGTATTTCTTATCTTGTCATCGATTTATTCATAGCATATTTTGGTTGTACGTGTTTGTCTTATAGGACCATAACATGTTGTTGCACTGGTAGATGGTAAAACAAATATTTCTTTAAATAACGTGCAATAAATCACAATTCATATTACCGATATCCTTTGCAGGCTTCAGAGTGTATACTGTAGCTTCGGCTGTAGCTTCGGCTGCGACAATGATTTTTTATATGTGTATATAATAGTATATTGTGTGGTGTCAAAACAAATTTGGATTTGAACTAACTAAGAAGTGAGGCAGGGGTCTTACCTCTCTGGCAAGTAAAACCAGGTGTTTAAGCCAAGGTTTAAAGTCATTGTGCTTTATTAAAGCGCCAACTACACGAGAGTCTGTGTAGGCCCAGGATACTAACAAGGACACTGCATTGTGTACAACTAAAAACAATCATATAAGATCAGTATTTAATTATTTACAATCATGATTATTATTGGTCAAAGGCAATGTGATGCCACTGTTAAAAAATATGTGTATAAAAGAGAAATTTTAAGTTTTATAGCAACCAGAATGCATTTTTTTCATGTATTTGTACAGTTGACTCTCTTGCAAGCAACCACCCTCTGACCAGAAGAAAGTGATCACTTATGAGAGATGGTCTCTTACGAGAACCTTAACACAGGAAGCACAAACCATGAGAGAGTGGTCATTGTCAACTGTAATAAATATGGTTAAATTCTGAAAGTTAATTTTAGCATACTAAACATCTGTCAGAACTTGTATTGATCAACAAAAATCAACCAACTTGCTATTACTGAATATTCTAATATTTTTTCAAGGTGGACATAAAAGAACCACTGAGGACGTAACCAAAATCTCTGGCCGTGACCACCCTCAGTGACTGCCTCACTCTCATACGTACACTGGAATTTGGGAACCCGTTACTGGAGATATTCTCTGTGGGTTTATCCCAGCCTAGTGGCGAATCTTATAAATAAATAAATAAATAAATAAATAAATAAATAAATAAATAAATAAATAAATAAATAAATAAATAAATAAATAAATAAATATGTAAATAAATATGTAAATAAGTAAATAAATAAATAAATAAATAAATAAATAAATAAATAAATAAATAAATAAATAAATAAATAAATAAATAAATAAATAAATAAATAAATAAATAAATAAATAAATAAATAAATAACTTGTGATAAAATGACAACTTTACTTACCCTCCCCTCCCCTGACTCCCTTCTGTTGACCGGTATGTATCTGTAGTGTTGATTGCTGGGATACTGCCAGTAGTTGATGAAGTAACGGCTCTACTTCTACCATGGACATCAGTTGCTGAAAATTATTAAATATTTGGCATTTATAGAGTACACAAGTATGAACATAATACATGTTGGTATTCAAAATGTATCAACTTTCTAGTAATGTTATGGACCCTGACAGAAAAATGATATTTTTGAGGTAAATTATATGTTCAAATAGATGTATCTCAGCTGTTATTTAACCAATTCATGTCAAATTTGTTATTTTGATTTTGTATCAAAAATGGAAACCAAAAATATTTTAGTTTAGTTAATGATGTCGCCACTTGAGTAATCTTTAAATATGTAGCAGGAAAAATGGATCTAATTTATTTATTCATTTAATTTATTTGAAGATTTTTTTCTATATAATTATGTTATATTAATAGAATAAACTTGTAAACAATTGGGGATTGTGTACTTTTTAAATCTTAGTCTAACACACAAAGTTATTAAGACAGAAAGTATTGTCTAAAACATATTTGGCTCAGTTGTTAATACATGGTGAAGCTTAATAAAATAAAATCAAATACATCACACAAGATCATAGATTTTAGTGATACTGTGTTACTAACCTGAGACAAACACTTTATAAAGATAGTTTCCTCTTTATCAGTACTCTTATAACGCACCCTAAACCTTCCATCCTTGTGTTGGAATAGTTGGGAATGCTGCTCACCATCCGACCCACTAAACACCTCATCTTCATCATCATCATTCTTAATAGTCCCAAATTCACATATCAGCTTTAACAAATACGCCAAACATTCTTCCTGCCAGGGTGTCCATAGGTCGCCACATCTAGCAACCTCTAAATGTCCATTCATTAATGTCTTGTGCAGATGCAGCAGACCACCAAATTCTACAAAACGAGACCCCCAGGTCGCTAGTGGGGTAGCTTTGTCAGTCTCTTCATCAGAAGTATCAGATGATTCGCTGCTTGATTTAGACGGCTGAGCATGTTTGTTAACAAATGAGAAGTGTATTAGATCTACTACTTGTAGGCAGTATAACAGTTTATGAGGGTGAAAAGGGTCCAGTAGATTACCCCAAGGAACTAAGAACCCTTGGTATGAATGCTCTTGTTCTCCTGTATCGCTTATTTTAGGTTCACTACCAGAAGTAAGGAACCTTTCAAAATACTTTAGTCTATTTAGTATAGATGGATTTGTTGGTAGAAGACAAAGCAATTCCCACATAAGTTGACATAGGCGCTGAGCTTGATTTTCTTTAGAAACTTTAGTCAGTTTAGTCAGTTTTTCTTTGTCCTCTGAGGTAGACACATTTTCCTCAGCATTTTGTTCACTGCAATCCATTTTTTCTTGGTGTCTTTCTGTTTGTTCACTTTGTTTTTCTTGACTTTTGAAATCTCCACTACAAACAATGCTACCATTCTGCCTTTCTTTCATGGTGTTTAGTTTGTCCAGGATTTCCAGGATTGAGAAAAGTTCATCAAAGTGTATGTCCTGTAACAGGATAACCATGGGTGCACTGTCCCATTTAGGACAAGGTAAAGCAGAAGATGGTATTTGATTGTCACTGTGATAGTTCTCTCTCTTTACTGCACCAACAGACACAAATACAAGCTAAAACAAACACAATTAATATGCATCAACGGTAGTTATATATCAAGTAGGATTTCTAACGTTTAAGGTGGCCCGGTAGTATTAACTTTGCAGGATAAACATAATTTTGTAACGCATTATTTTGCATCTAAACTTTGTCCGATTTCTACGAAATTTACACATATAGATCTCAAAACGTTGAAGTTTGAGCTAGTTATATTTTAAGTGCGATTTGTGGAAACTATAAAGAGAAATAATGTTTTTTTAAAAAGCACACGCTTTACTTAAATTGTCAATAAATCAAAACTTAGAAGATGAATTTCTTTCTTTTTTTGAGAGAATATTATTTGGTTATATGGAAACATATTGTAGCAGTTTTATTCAAATATTGACCTTGGAAGTTTTTTTACAAACGTTTTTAAATTTTTGCGCGCAAAATTAATATAAAAATTCCATTGCTCAAATCTCAATAAGAATTAAAACATAGTTACAGATTTACCTGTAGAAAGAAAGACCAATACCTCTTGTAACTTCTAATCACAAAATAGCGACTTTGAAGCCAACATTGCTAGCTCTGATTTCTTGAAGAGCTTGTCGACATATTGTTGTTCACTGCGTAGTGAGCATTTCGAAAATATATCTACTCTATTTCTTCAATTGTTGACCTCGAGTTTTCTATATAGCGTAGATACATGTTTAAGAGTCATAACTGTGAAATGTGGTCTTCTGTGCTGTTCTAAAAATGACAAAATTTAGCGGCCAACGTACAGCAAACACGTTGCGCGTTCATTATACCTCGTTTGACTTCCAAGGAAAACCCTTCGCGTTATTTTTATTTACATCAACTTCACAACCTCATAATCCGTGAACACCGGTTCTGCACGAGGAATGTCTTTTTTGCGAATAGAAATAGAAAAAAGACGCAGTATTTACGCCTGAATTGTCTCTGTATTTGCATAAAAAGACATTCCTCGTGCAGAACCGGTGTTCACGGATTATGAGGTTGTGAAGTTGATGTAAATAAACATAACGCGAAGGGTTTTCCTTGGAAGTCAAACGAGGTATAATGAACGCGCAACGTGGTTGCTGTACGTTGGCCGCTAATTTTGTCATTTTTAGAACAGCACAGAAGACCACATTTCACAGTTATGACTCTTAAGCATGTATCTACGCTATATAGAAAACTCAAGGTCAACAATTGAAGAAATAGAGTAGATATATTTTCGAAATGCTCACTACGCAGTGAACAACAACATGTCGACAAGCTCTTCAAGAAATCATAGCTAGCAATGTTGGCTTCAAAGTCGCTATTTTGTGATTAGAAGTTACAAGAGGTATTGGTCTTTCTTTCTACAGGTAAATCTGTAACTATGTTTTAATTCTTATTGAGATTTGAGCAATGGAATTTTTATATTAATTTTGCGCGCAAAAATTTAAAAACGTTTGTAAAAAAACTTCCAAGGTCAATATTTGAATAAAACTGCTACAATATGTTTCCATATAACCAAATAATATTCTCTCAAAAAAAGAAAGAAATTCATCTTCTAAGTTTTGATTTATTGACAATTTAAGTAAAGCGTGTGCTTTTTAAAAAAACATTATTTCCCTTTATAGTTTCTACAAATCGCACTTAAAATATGACTAGCTCAAACTTCAAAGTTTTGAGATCTATATGTGTAAATTTCGTAGAAATCGGACAAAGTTTAGATGCAAAATAATGCGTTACAAAATTATGTTTATCCTGCAAAGTCAATACTACCGGGCCACCTTAAAAGACAATTGGCAATTTGGTATATTATGATGATGTTGTTGTTGATGATGATGATGTTGTTGTTGATGATGATGTTGTTGTTGATGTTGTTGTTGATGTTGTTGTTGATGTTGTTGTTGTTGATGTTGTTGTTGATGATGATGTTGTTATTGATGATGATGTTGTTATTGATGATGATGTTGTTATTGATGATGTTGTTGTTGATGTTGTTGTTGATGATGTTGTTGATGATGTTGTTGTTGTTGATGTTGTTGTTGATGATGATGTTGTTATTGATGATGATGTTGTTATTGATGATGTTGTTGTTGATGATGTTGTTTTTGATGTTGTTGATGATGATGTTGATGATGATGTTGTTGTTGATGTTGTTGATGATGTTGTTGTTGTTGATGTTGTTGTTGATGATGATGTTGTTATTGATGATGATGTTGTTGTTGATGATGTTGTTGATGATGTTGTTGTTGATGATGTTGATGATGTTGTTGATGTTGTTGATGATGATGTTGTTATTGATGATGATGTTGTTATTGATGATGATGATGTTGTTGTTGATGATGTTGTTGTTGATGATGTTGTTGATGATGTTGTTTTTGATGTTGTTGATGATGATGAAGTTGTTGTTGATGATGTTGTTGTTGATGATGTTGTTGTTGTTGATGTTGTTGTTGATGATGATGTTGTTATTGATGATGATGTTGTTATTGATGATGATGTTGTTGTTGATGATGTTGTTGTTGATGATGTTGTTGATGATGATGTTGTTTTTGATGTTGTTGATGATGATGAAGTTGTTGTTGATGATGTTGTTGTTGATGATGTTGTTGATGATGATGTTGTTGATGATGATGTTGTTGATGATGATGATGTTGTTGTTGTTGATGATGTTGTTGTTGTTGATGTTGTTGTTGATGATGATGTTGTTATTGATGATGATGTTGTTGTTGATGATGTTGTTGATGATGATGTTGATGTTGTTGATGATGATGTTGTTGTTGATGTTGTTGATGATGATGTTGTTATTGATGATGATGTTGCTATTGATGATGATGTTGTTATTGATGATGTTGTTGTTGATGATGTTGTTGTTGATGATGTTGTTGATGTTGTTTTTGATGTTGTTGATGATGATGAAGTTGTTGTTGATGATGTTGTTGTTGATGATGTTGTTGATGATGATGTTGTTGATGATGTTGTTGATGATGATGTTGTTGTTGTTGATGATGTTGTTGTTGATGTTGTTGTTGATGATGATGTTGTTATTGATGATGATGTTGTTGTTGATGATGTTGTTGATGATGTTGTTGTTGATGTTGTTGATGATGATGTTGTTGTTGATGATGTTGTTGATGATGTTGTTTTTGATGTTGTTGATGATGATGAAGTTGTTGTTGATGATGTTGTTGTTGATGATGTTGTTGATGATGATGTTGTTGATGATGATGTTGTTGATGATGATGATGTTGTTGTTGTTGATGATGTTGTTGTTGTTGATGTTGTTGATGATGATGTTATTGATGATGATGTTGTTGTTGATGATGTTGTTGATGATGATGTTGATGATGTTGTTGATGATGATGTTGTTGTTGATGTTGTTGATGATGATGTTGTTATTGATGATGATGTTGTTATTGATGATGATGTTGTTATTGATGATGATGTTGTTGTTGATGATGTTGTTGTTGATGATATTGTTGATGATGTTGTTTTTGATGTTGTTGATGATGATGAAGTTGTTGTTGATGATGTTGTTGTTGATGATGTTGTTGATGATGATGTTGTTGATGATGATGTTGTTGATGATGATGTTGTTGTTGTTGATGATGTTGTTGTTGATGTTGTTGTTGATGATGATGTTGTTATTGATGATGATGTTGTTGTTGATGATGTTGTTGATGATGTTGTTGTTGATGTTGTTGATGATGATGTTGTTGTTGATGTTGTTGATGATGATGTTGTTGTTGATGTTGTTGATGATGATGTTGTTGATGATGTTGTTGTTGATGTTGTTGATGATGTTGTTGTTGTTGATGTTGTTGTTGATGATGTTGTTATTGATGATGATGTTGTTGTTGATGATGTTGTTGTTGTTGTTGATGATGTTGTTATTGATGATGATGTTGTTGATGATGATGTTGTTATTGATGATGATGTTGTTGTTGATGATGTTGTTGTTGATGATGTTGTTATTGATGATGATGTTGTTATTGATGATGATGTTGTTGTTGTTGATGATGTTGTTGATGATGTTGTTGATGATGTTGTTATTGATGATGATGTTGTTATTGATGATGATGTTGTTGTTGATGATATTAAAACCAAAGTGTAAATAAAAGCTGTAAATCATTTTAATATTAATAATTATAAATTGTAATATTCAAAGAGAGCAAAATAAACTAAACTAACTAACGATGTTGTTGTTGATGATGTTGTTGATGATGATGAAGTTGTTGTTGATGATGTTGTTGTTGATGATGTTGTTGATGATGATGTTGTTGATGATGATGTTGTTGATGATGATGATGATGTTGTTGTTGATGATGATGATGTTGTTGTTGTTGATGATGTTGTTGTTGATGATGAAATTCAAGGGCTTATCAAGTGCCCTTAAAAACGTAAATCAAATCTAAGGAGATTTCAAGGAGTTTAGGGAGTAGCACAAACCCTGTTGATAACAACAGTAATATCACTACCTGTAAGTCTTTAAAACCAACATCTGCCAAGGTCTTCTCATCCAGGTCAGGTGTCAGTTCATGTCCCTGTGAGATCAACCTAAAAGGTGGGTGTAGCTGCGGTGGGAAGGGTGACATGGGGGAATGTCGTGACGTTCCCTCCCCTTGGTTGTCATTCTTGATTCTTTCTTGTAACTTTTGGCACCAGTGTGTCACCTCGGCACGCAACTCAGACACAAGGTCAGATAAATGCATCTTAAATGTCCCCTGAAAAAAGGAAAAATCTTCTTTATTTTTATTCATTTCAGTGGAAGCACAGGATGATGTCCATTACTAGGCATGCCCTTTATTCAGACTTCTCACTACATCGTGGATCATGTGTGTCAATACTGGATCAAATTGACCTTGATATAGATGACTTTGGATTAGAGCATTCATTCAAACAGTCAGTTGCAGACTGATACAGTTTGCTACACATTACCTTGTCTGATAATCCAGCTGGCTGACACATGACTCTAATAGGATAATGCTTTTCAGATGTGTGCTGTGTCTTCTGCCTATGGCAGGTTATTCCTTGACCATCAAGTAACCATAGACGGAGATGGAAAGCAAACCTAGTTGACAGAAATAAAGTACATAGTTATGGATAAACGTTTGTTATAATGCCATTAATATATTTATTACTGTACATCATTTATAGCTACAATCATGTTCAAAATACCTTGGGACATTATCTGGTTTTAACATGAAAAATATTTCAACATCATTTTTCCGTTTCCCCCTCTCCCCCGTTTCAATGTTGAATTGTGGGAATGTGAAACGGTTGTCATTTGAAAGACCAATCAACATTGCTTAGGGGGGAAGGGGGTTTGCAAATCAAATTGATAGATTTTGTATATTTTTTTCAACGAAATCGAAAACGCTCATAAAAAAGTGACAATGTCCCAACAATTTTGCACATGATTGTAGATCTGTACATGTATGTTTGTATTTCAATTCACATATTTTATATTATTAATAAATAAAGTTCTGTATTCTGTATACTAATAAAAAAAATGGCAAACATTTCATGGACTTTTTGAATTCAAATGCTTAGAATATTTTGTCTTTCAACTCATTTTTATAACAGTCTACTTTAGAAACACCAGTAGTATATTGCAACAACAATAATTCAGTCGGTCAATGTGTCTTGTGTTCTGCTGCTCTTTACCTTCTTTTGAACAATTCTATGTGACTTTTAAGGAGTGTGATTCCTCTCTCTATGATTTGTAGTTTGGTGTCTTGGGATTCCTATAGAAAAAAAATGTTTTAATTAATATACAGACTCTAAAATGTTTTGTGCATCAAAACGTTTTATTTTAGATGTAAACTTACAGCTGTGATGTCTTTAGCTGCATCCTTTATACTTGACATACATCTAGTGATGAATTCATCCTCTAACTTTAGGCTGCCACCATCAGCTAGAATACACATAAACCATGTTGAAATATAAATATTATAAAACAGACAAGACAAAGTGACAGACAGACAGACAGACTTGACTTGACAGACAAAGTGACAGACATGCAAGTATCCAGGGAGACAAGCATGTATCCAGGGAGACAAGCATGTATCCAGGGAGACAAGCAAGTAACCAGGGAGACAAACGAGTAACCAGGGATACAAGCAAGTAACCAGGGAGACAAGAAAGTATCCAGGGAGACAAGCATGTATCCAGGGAGACAAGCATGTATCCAGGGAGACAAGCAAGTAACCAGGGAGACAAACAAGTAACCAGGGAAACAAGCAAGTAACCAGGGAGACAAGCAAGTATCCAGGGAGA
This sequence comes from Metridium senile, assembly GCA_949775045.1. Lineage (NCBI taxonomy): Eukaryota > Metazoa > Cnidaria > Anthozoa > Actiniaria > Metridiidae > Metridium > Metridium senile. The sequence goes on from OX459098.1 coordinate 18,078,274, forward strand.
CAAGCAAGTATCCAGGGAGACAAGCAAGTATCCAGGGAGACAAGCAAGTATCCAGGGAGACAAGCAAGTATCCAGGGAGACAAACAAGTATCTAGGGAGACAAACAAGTATCCAGGGAGACGAGAAAGTATCCAGGGAGACAAAACAAGTATCCAGGGAGACAACCAAGCTAGTAAAATTGCAAGCGAAACTCATGAAGTCAAAGCAAAATAGGGACACATAAGAACTGAAGTTAGAAAAACTATAAACATGAATGGAAATAGAACAAGTTTGAAAAATGTAGAAGAAATCTGGTAGAATACCAGCATATTGTTCATTAGGTATGGGTGAAAGAAGTAGGGGAGAAAAAAGGGAAAGTGGAGAAAGAGAAGAAAGCAAACAAGGAACAATGGAAGGGAATGAAAGGAAGAAAGAAAGAAAAAGATTAAGGAAGAAAGAAACAAGGGAGGGAAAGAGGGAGGGAAAGAGGGAGGAAGGGAGAGGGAAAAGGAAAGACAAAATGTAAGGGAAGTAGGTAGAGAGGTAGGCATGAAAGTGAGAACGGAAATGACACAAATAACAACAACTAAAATAACAACAAATGAACAAAAAGAAAACATTGAGAAACTGGCAGATGGTCAGAAAATAATGGACTACAGTTCTGCCTACCATTGATGTACAGTGAGTTTAGATAACTAATGGCTGCCATGCTGACTTCAAGTGATCGTGCCTGGACAGCTATATCCCATAACTGGTCAATACCATACACTTTAGAGGAGTTTTCAGACTTGATACTGGAACTATTATCAAACATCTTGAATAGCTGTTGTAACAGTGTTAGTGCTGTCATGGTGAAGGTTTGAGGTGCAAGGGAAGGCAACTAAAATACAACAGAAAACACAAACTTGAAGGTTAATGATTGTATGCAGCTTCAATAATAAACTGGACAAATATAGGGGGGTTATGATCTTTTCTACCTACCAGGAAAGGGGGGGGATTGCATAATATTTGGAAAAGACAACAGGTGATTTTGCCGACTCCTCCCATACGCTAATAAATGAAAGCCCCCTTTATTTTGTCCTTGATTGTTGCTGATACATACCTTTTCAGTAAAGATATACTGAAGTGCCTCATGACTAAGAGCATGTAGGTCTTTACTCTGTGCTTGTTGTACAAACCATTCTAATCCTTCATCTGAGCATTGCTCATCATTGACCAACGCTGACCATAGCACATCAACTTGGTCTAGACTTAGACCTGTCAATTGAATGACATGAATGACATTATATCAATGATGAAAAGACGATATCAATGACGATTCTGATGATGATATAATGATAATGATGACAAGGTGTTTGTGATGATAATGATGATATTGATTGCAATGATGGCAATGGTGTAGTGGTGATGATGAAGATGATATTTAGGATTAAGATGGTGATGATGATGGTTATGTTATGATTATTAAAATAATGATGATTCCAGTTATGACAATGGAAGGATTCGGAAATTCCGGAGGGGTGGGGGATTAAGAGGCCTAGGAAGTTCCTGGGGGTGGGGGGGTCAAACAATATAGTATACATGGAAACATCGATGTGAGTTTGAAAACTAACTATGGCTCACTTTTAGATACTTCCGATTAATTTTTTACTGATTTTAGTGCAAAATATTCATGGAAGAAAAGCATTTTGCAAAATAATGAGATTTTGTTCTCATTGGGGGCGATTGATGACAGACAAAGTCAAGAAAAACGCGAAGCGATACACGAAGCGATACAAGAAGTCTCCAGGCTCAACCAAAAAAAATGTACCACAGGGAACCCAAATTTTAATAAACGCTTAGTTAACGTAAATTATATCGCGAAGAATTTTAAATTTCAATCGTGCATTTCAGCAAATATTTTTTTACCACGGAAATTCTGGGAGGTGGGGGGAGTTAACCAAAAAAATGCCGGAAACTCTGGGGGTGGGGGGTTCACCATTTGTCCCAAAATCTGAAATTCCGGGGGGGGGGGGGGGGAAGGGGTGGGAGAGTCAAAAAAAAAAATTCCCTCCGTTTGGGGGGGGGGGGGGGGATGGGGGGGGGATGGATTATTTCTGGAACTACACATTGATAATGACAGAACACTATAATTAAATGATGATGTAACAATAACATTAGCAACTATGAAAGTTGTCACATCAGCAATAATATTGAAGGAAATTACATGAATCAGTGACAGGAATGATGATAGCACCTATGAAAGTTGTCACATCAGCAACAATATTGAAGGGGATTATATCAATCAGTGACAGGAATGATGATAGCACCTATGAAAGTTGTCACATCAGCAATAATATTGAAGGGGATTATATCAATCAGTGACAGGAATGATGATAGCACCTATGAAAGATGTCACATCAGCAATAATATTGAAGGGGATTATATCAATCAGTGACAGGAATGATGATAGCACCTATGAAAGTTGTCAATAATATTGAAGGGAAATATATCAATCAGTGACAGGAATGATGATAGCACCTATGAAAGTTGTCACATCAGCAATAATATTGAAGGGAATTATATCAATCAGTGACAGGAATGATGATAGGACCTATGAAAGTTGTCACATCAGCAATAATATTGAAGGGAATTATATCAATAAGTGACAGGAATGATGATAGGACGTACCAAATTCAGGTTTAGATAGTTCATTAGAATAGATTGAAGACAGAAACTGTAGTCTAGCTTGGACCTCTTCTTTGTGGCTATATAGAGAATATGATGGTGTTTTGTTGTCCACCACATTACTCATATACACGACAAGGTTCTTAATGAACAGACCCATGACATTTAACTCTGATACTGTCCACTTTGTAACCCAGTGAGGACCATAGCTATTATTGACATACTGCTGGAAAGAACTGAACAACTTAGGGAGAAGCTGAAGGGACATTACAACCGACCTGAAAACAAACAAACAAGAATTACCATTTAAATCTGTACTTTCTCATTTAAATTAGGATTAGGAATGGCAAATGCACATAAGGATAATTGTTCACATTTATTAGCAAATGTAAATTTGTACCTTTCATTAGACAGGTTAGCAACACAACCTTCAATAAACTTCATCCTGATCTTCTTTTCTCCTGTATAGCAGATCAACTGACAAAGCAATTTCTCTGCCTCTTGGATTAGACCATCTTCTAAATGAATCTGAATGACAAAATTAGAGGTAATGTCAGTCAATTATTGTTGTAAGTATCTGAATTGTGAATCTGAATTGAGTGAATCTGAATGACAAAATCAGAGGTAATGTTAGTTGATTATTGTTGTAAGAATCTGAATTGTGAATCTGAATTGAGTGAATCTGAATTGAGCGAATCTGAATTGAGTGAATCTGAATTGTGAAACTGAATTGTGAATCTGAATTGTGAATCTGAATTGAGTGAATCTGAATTGTGAATCTGAATTGAGCGAATCTGAATTGAGTGAATCTGAATTGTGAAACTGAATTGTGAATCTGAATTGTGAATCTGAATTGTGAATCTGAATTGAGTGAATCTGAATTGTGAATCTGAATTGTGTGAATCTGAATTGTGTGAATCTGAATTGTGTGAATCTGAATTGTGAATCTGAATTGTGAATCTAAATTGTTTGAATCTGAATTGTGTGAATCTGAATTGTGAATCTGAATTGAGTGAATCTGAATTGTGAATCTGAATTGTGAATCTGAATTGTGAATCTGAATTGTGAATCTGAATTGTGTGAATCTGAATTGTGTGAATCTGAATTGTGAATCTGAATTGTGTGAATCTGAATTGTGTGAATCTGGATTGAGTGAATCTGAATGACAAAATTAGAGATAATGTCAGTTCATTATTAGTCGGGCTAGCCATAGGCGGCCCAACTTTAGTTCTACCGTTTCGTCAATCTATCTATGTATCTATCTATGTATCATGTCGCGTATAGTCCCCCATGATGCTTTGGGAACGAACACAGGAAGCCCAACGTAAAATTGTTCAGCCTGCTGGGTTTGAGTCCTGCTCTGACCATTAGCTGAGGTTATATTTATCCTGATTTCTGATTAGTCCAAATTCAGCTTTATAACCATGCTTGTAAATAGCCAACTAGATTGCCTCCTTGCCAGTTAGGATTCTTATCCGAGGGCCATCAAGTAAACTACTGGGTATCTGGTAATAATGTGTTTACCCTCAACAGGTTTCAATTTAAATCTGTACTTTCTCATTTAAATCTGTACATATGCAAATATGGGGTGTGTGTTAACACACAGATCAACCAATCAGAGTATATTATTTCTGAAGTGAACTTCTCTGACTGTGTGTTTAGCACGCATCAACATAATTTGCATAAGTACAGATTTAAATGGGAAAGTACAGATTCAAATAGTAACCTGTTCCTCATGAATTAAAGATTATTTTTATCTTACTTACAGCATTGTTATCCTGTAGTAAATCCCATAGCAGAGTCTTGCCTTCTTCACAAACAACATTGAGATCAAACCCCTTCTCACTACCACCTTGACTACTTTGGACATTTCTAAAGGTAGCTACTGCTTTGAGTTGATTCAGATCGTCCTCTACATCTTCTCCATCAAAATCCTCTAGATCACGTCTGTCTGACAGTGAGCTAGCATGGCTGTTAGTACAGCTGTTACTATCAATGTCAGCATCTTCACCCTTATGTAGGTGGGTGAATTCATGATGAGGAGTGGGGTATTCTTCTGGTAGGGAAGGTTCACAGTGTTGTTCTTCCATTTCTAGATCTTGTTGGGGCAGACTGAATCAAAACAAAACATATTTTTTTAATGTAATTGTCATATACTTTAATTTGAACTTTCAATCTATTTACATTTTCAAACATTTTGGGCGACCAGCACTAGGACTTTGCGGTCTTTGTTGAGAAAGATGGCAAAGGTAGATGAGGCTGATAACAACAATGGTGATGATAGTGATGATGATGATATTGATAATAAGTAATTATAGATGCAAATTAAAATAAATTTTGCTGTGAAATTACAAGTTAAAACTTATGCAAATCATGATATACATACAACACTAGTGTTGTATGAAGATTTATAAAATTCATGAATAATTAATGAGCAATTGACAAAAGAATTCACGTCCGTGACGGAGGTTGTAAATCTCATACAGATTTCGTCCTGATTTGCATAAGTTTCAACTTGAATTTTCTCGCCCAGATTTACATTTATCTTGACAATTTTAGTAAAATATGAAAGAACTAACGTTGGACTTTCATAAGTTCTATACAATATTCGCGTCCGATCTGTATCCGATATACAACGGCTCGTCTTCAACTCGCCGTTGTATATCGGATACAGATCGGCCGCTCATATTGTATATATTACTTATAAAATTCATGAATAATTAATGAGCAATTGACAAAAGAAATCATGACCATGACGAGTGTTGTAAATCTTCATACAACACTAGTGTTGTATATCCTAATTTGCATAAGTTTTAACTGGTAATTTTACGGCAAAATTTATTTTAATCTTGAAAATTTTGGTATAATATGAAAGAGCTAACCTAGACATTTTTTAAGTCGTTTACAATATTCGCGTCTGTGTTGTATCGGCGATTATAGCTATGTCATTGTTAGACTCAAAAAAAGATGATGAAAATATATAATAAGAAAAAAACAATAACAAAGGTGATCCTTCATATTCAAACAGCTGACAATAATAAGGGTCAAAACACGGTATTTGGAATGTTACAGAAGGGAAGACAAAAAATTTTCTCTACCTATATACTTTTATTCTACCTTGTAATTATAAATGTTTATATTTCTAAATATTAACTAATTAATCAATTTATATATTTATCTATTTTAACATATTTAATTTATTTTTAAACGTATTTGTAAGAGTTTCGAGACATTGTATGAAACTTTAAATAAAGTTATTATTATTATTGTACTATATTATTCTATACCTATCTATAACTATAGAATATTTTACTATAATTGCATGTTAACATCACAGATACCTACCAGTACTACATGCACATGAGAATAAACAAATATACAAACATCTGTATCTTGGTCACAATAAAAAATGTCAAGTGTTACGGAGGTGAACAGAGAAACCAAAATACCATGTTTTGACCCTAAATGAAGATGCTAATAAATCAATATTTCTTACTCTGTAAACTTCCTTGTTGTTGGTGATTCCTCTGAATCCCTGTGGTCACCATCAATGCTGATTTCACTCATACTGTTGCTTCTACTGCTACTCTGGCTCATGCTTCCACCACTTTGTCTGAATTTCCTCTGCATTGCAGCAGCTACATCAGCAGATGTTGCACCTGAAAAAGACAGTCAGTAAGTCAATTAGTCAACAAGTCAATTAGTCAACAAGTCAATTAGTCAACAAGTCAATTAGTCAACAAGTCAATTAGTCAACAAGTCAATTAGTCAACAAGTCAATTAGTCAACAAGTCAATTAGTCAACAAGTCAATTAGTCAACAAGTCAATTAGTCAACAAGTCAATTAGTCAACAAGTCAATTAGTTAACAAGTCAATTAGTCAACAAGTCAATTAGTCAACAAGTCAATAAGTCACTCAAGCCATCAATTATTTAGCCACAAAATTAATCAGCAATTCGATATGTCCTGGAAATAAAACCATCAATCTATTTGTAAAAGGGAAGAGATGTGCCAGGAAATCACAGACATCTCAAACATTGGGAAATACAACACAGGACTTCCACATACAACATATCATGTCATGTCTGTTTGCCTTGTCTGTTTGTCTATACATCCATTTGTTTGTTTGTCTGTCTGTCTGTCTGTCTGTCTGTCTGTCTGTCTGTCTGTCTGTCTGTCTGTCTGTCTGTCTGTCTGTCTGTCTGTCTGTCTGTCTGTCTGTCTGTCTGTCTGTCTGTCTGTCTGTCTGTCTGTTTGTATGTCTGTCTCTTCTGTCTATTTGTCTATCCATTCATCAGTTTGTCTGTCTGTCTGTCCATTCATCTGTTTGTCTGTCTTTTCTGTCTATTTGTCTATCCATTCATTTGTTTGTTTATCCATTCATCTGTTTGTCTGTCTGTCTGTCTGTTTGTCTGTCTGTCTGTCTGTCTGTTTGTATGTTTGTCTGTCTCTTCTGTCTATTTGTCTATCCATTCATTTGTTTGTTTATCCATTCATCTGTTTGTCTGTCTGTCTGACTTTTCTGTCTGTTTGTCTGTCTGTCCATCTGTTTGTTTGTTTGTCTGTCTGTCTGACTTTTCTGTCTGTTTGTCTATCCATTCATGTTTGTCTGTGTGTCTGTCTTTTCTGTCTGTCTGTTTGTCTAACTGTCCATCTGTTTGTTTGTCTGTCTATCCACCCATCTGTCTGTCATTTCTGTCTGCCATTCATTTCTTTGTCTGTCTTTCTGGTTAACTTACCAGTAGTAGCATGTCCATGTACTGGACTATTCGCATGAACACCACATGTCCCAGGGGCTTCAGGTGTCAAACCAGAACTCCATATTATCCTTAGTAGTAAAGAGGCCAGGAAAAGTGTTTGTTTTGTGTGCATGGTTGGGTGTAGTTTAGAGACCAGATCTAGTAGGTATAGTATAGATGACATCTCAAGGTGTTTGGTCAGAACAGTCAGTAAGTCATGCACATAACGACTTGCATGTTTTAGCTAGAAACAAGAAAACATAACATCAAGATTTGCCTATGGCATTCTATTAATCATACTTTATATTCTGACATCCAATCACTCATTTATTCATTCATCATTTATTCTTTCATTCATCATCCTTTTATTCTTCTAATCATTCATTCATTTAATCATCCATTTAATCATTCAATCATATATTCATTCAATCATTCATTCTTTTTACCATTTATTGATTAATTCAATCATTTATTCATTCAGTCAATCATCCATTTCTTATTTGAATCATTTATTCATTCACTCAATGATCCATTCATTATTTCAATCCTACATTCATTCATTCATCCATTTATTTATTCAATCATCTATTTATTCATTCTTTCAATTATTTGTAATCCCATTCATTTTTTTAATCCTTCATTTATACATCCATTTATTTATTCAATCATTTATTTATCCAATCACTCATTCTTTCAATTATTTGTAATCCCATTCATTTTTTTAATCCTTCATTTATACATCCATTTATTTATTCAATCATTTATTTATTCAATCATTCATTCTTTCAATTATTTATTACCCCATTCATTTTTTTAATCCTTCATTTATACATCCATTTATTTATTCAATCATTTATTTATCCAATCATTCATTATTTCAATTATTTATTATCCCATTCATTTTTTCAATCATTCATTTGTCCATCCATTCATTCATTCATTTATTCCTCCTATAACTAAATCAATAACCTGTGCAGCAGACCAGATGCAATCTAGATGCTGAGTAGTGATCCGTGCTTCTTGTGCAAGGTAGTTCAGGATAATCTGTGACTGTTTTAAAAGCTAAACATTGTAACAAAATAATAAAGTTACTTATATATTCATATGTGCGCTTAAGAACCCAATCAGGTTTGTTTACTATGGGCTTTTAATAACAACAGTAAATTATTTACCAAAACTATAATTTCACAAGTCTGTGTTTAAAATATATAATAAAATTCATGAATAATTAATGAGAATTGTACGAAAGAAATCATGTCCCTGACGAATTCTGTAAATGTCATACAGATTTCGTCCTGATTTGCATAAGGTTCAACTTGAATTTTTACTTTTATTTTGCCAATTTTAGACAAATATGAAAGAGCTAATGTTGGAGTTTTCCAAAGTATGATACAATATTTGCATCCGATCGAATACAAATCAGGCACTCATATTGTATATCAGTGAACCATTACATTGTGAATAAGTACTAAAAGTTGCTAGACTATCTTGAGCAGAAGTATTCATTTTAGATTTACCTCAACATGAAGGTTAGGCCCAAACAAGTGTTCAATGATGTTATTATCAACCAACCACTGTGACAGTTCACCGCTGATGCTATTACATATAAACAAGTTAGTATGATAACAATGAATTATAATTAAATCAGCAAATAAAATGATAATTACAAATAAAATTCAAAACAATAAGGTTTTTTCTTGACGTTTCCACATCATCAGGTGTCATTTTCATGAGTGAATATTTATTGCAAATCAAATAATTTCGATCAAAACTATTTTAAACAATAGCCTACAATTAAACTTGTACTTTTTTTTCTTTGATTTGCAATAAATATTCACTCTTGAAAATGATACACATCGACATCAACGTCAAGAAAAAACCTTGTCATTTTGAATTTTATTCTTAAAACTACAAAAAACAAACATCTTAATTACAAATAAGCTTCATTATTAGTGTGTCTAGGAGAGCAATCAGGGTAACTAGTTACAAGTCCATTCAAGTAACAATCAAGCTAACTTTTATTTACATTGTTTATAGCTAATTTACACTGTCTGTGTAAAAATGTCAAATAGAGATGTTTGGAGAGACAGAGTCATGGGTGTCTGCAGACCCGTTTATACTAGCAATTTTGTCACGCGACAAGAGCTGCGATTTCAATGGCGATTTTATTGCAGCTTTGTCGCCGCAATTTTGAATATGCTCGAATTTAGAAGACAGAAAGTCGCAGCAATTTGCACTAAATTTCGAGAATGTTCAAAGTAGCGTTGACAAATCTGCAATTAAAATCGCCATTGAAATTACAGCTCTTGTCCCACAACAAAATTGCTAGTGTAAATGTGCCTTGAGCAAGCTCAACCAGTTGATGATGATGACAAATGTAGAGCAGCTGCTTGATGGTTGACTGCTATACTATTTGACATTAATGTTTTATGAGGAATAAAAGTAAACTCTAATAAACAAAATCAAGTAAGAATTAATGAGAATGTTACCACATTGTATTACATATCCTGTATCAAGACAGGACATGTGTTACCATGGTGATGTCTAGCATTGGCTTCGTTCCATATGCATCATAAACAAGAACATCTGGCAAGCGGCCAATGCATTTACTACAGTTTTATACAATTATAAATACATCTTGTATTATCTTTACCTGTCAGTCTCCCCAACTGCGTTAGTCTGAAATATATCCATGAACACATGAACTTGGTTCTGTAACAATTATATAAATATAATGCATAAACATACAATACAAATCAATCAAAAGTATTATTATTTCAAAGCAACATAAATAGATGAAAAAAAAAAAGAGAAAAATATAACAAAATTTAAAAATTATATTTCAACACCAAAAAACTGCATGTTGTGCTGTTATGTCTTTCTGGACAAATTTCATGACACTGACTTAGCATAATTAAACCACAAAAGTAACTGATTTTTCTAAACTGAAACTTACTGCTATCTGACTAAGACCTGCCAGACGGACTGTCAAGGTTGAGGAAGTAAAGTATTTAAAAGCTAGATCCATGCTATCTCTGAAAAACAATGAAAAATCAACTTAGGGGTAGATGGATGTAGCAGTGATAATAATAATGGCAAATATTAATAATGTGATAAAAATAAACACAATTATTATATCCATAATGATATGAATAAGATAACAACAATGACGATAAGAATGATGGAAATTATTACAATGCCAATGTTGATTTATGGTGAAGTTGATCATGACCATTATGATGATAAGAGTGATGATGATAATGATGACAAGCTCAATGTTGATTTCATGTGGTTATTTATTATTGATAAGTCATGATTATGAAGATGACGATTATGATGATGATTGATGATTACGATGGCGATGTTGACTTTTGCTGATGTTGATTTATGTCAGATATATGATCATGGAGTTCTTTGATCATGATGATTGCTGGTTTGTTTTGATCTTTTGAAATGACAGCTGTCAACCATGATGATGATGATGATGATGATGACATCTGATGACATGAGAAAGACATTTTGTGATGATTGGTGATGATGACTAAGGATAATGATACTGAGGACGTTGATACAGTTTTTGTTAAATAATAAAAACTGCAGTTGGTTAAGAATCTATGAAGCTTACAGTGTGAAACTATCAAATATTGGCATAGAATCAGCAGGTCCTTTCACTCCATTCCACATGGAATCAGCCATGGCCCATCCATCTTGTTGTCTTAATTCTTTATCAGATAGCTGACACAGATACCTAACACACACAATACAGTGTTACTATTATTACAAATACCGGTAATCAAATTACTATCAAATATTATACATTCAGATTGCTTCAGACACATACTTTATAAGAGCACACAATATGTGCGTTTGCATGTTGATAAAATATGTCAATCTATATAATATAAACGGAATATAAAATTTGCTTTCTGTGCTGTATGCAGTATTAAAGCAGGCATGGATTAAGGCAGAACATGAAGTGTGCTGTACACAACATATACAAGCATTTTCTACTTCTTCATTATCTGTATAATACCATCTAAGTTATTAATTATAGAATTATAGTTAGTTGTTCAGTCATTAATGCTATCATTAAGGAATATCAAATAGTGTGTGTGTGTATATACTGTGATATAAACGTGCAAGGAGCTGTAGAGCAAGAGAGAAGTTGTTAAGAAACAAGAGACTAGTGAGTGCTCATCCTCGGGAACCCAGGGGTAATCTTCTGTCGCTCATTTCTCGCTCCCAGAATAAATACCCCTGGGACCGTAGTCTGTTGGAGCTTGTTCCGGAAGTCAATATTCAAACTTATTTAACGACATTCTTTGAATGGTTATCTTGATTTTCATTGGTCGACCTAATAAGGTCGACGAACAAGCTCTAACAGACTACATTCCCAGGGGTATTTATTCTGGGAGCGAGAAACGAGCGACAGAAGATTACCCCTGGGTTCCCGAGGATGGTGAGGATGGTGAGTGCTCTACAGTTTCCAGAATGTTTATATCACAGTATATTGACTCAAGAGATGGTATATATTGCCATTTATAAAATATTTTAAAGTTTTGTTGATGAGCCTGTCTGTGTCCTTTGATATAAGTACAGTAGCAAGTCAATCAGAGCATGTATAGTATCTCAAATATTTTCAAATACACACAGATCCACCAATCAGAGAAGTTCACTTCAGAAATAATATACTCTCATTGGTTGATCTGTGTGTTAAGTACACATTTAAATTGGAAAGTACAGATTTAAATGGGAACCTGTTCTTGTCTATTTTGTTGTATTTTTTGTTAGCCTTTTCTCAAGTGCCATAGTTACAACATTACCTGATAACAGGACCTCTCAGAGGTACAATATACTGGACAATTGCCTGGACACTAAACCATACACGTAGCTGGAAAAGCAAAATAAATATTCAATGATTTTTTAATTTCAAAACAGCTGTTATTTGAATGACAATGATTTGTCCCAAAATTTTCAATTTTAATGATTTTGAAAAACCTATTTTGAAAAAAGGTAAAAAATCAAAATATGAATTAACAATGAGAATGTTACCACATTGTATTACATGTCCCGTATCAAGACAGGACATGTGTTACCATGGTGATGTCTAGCATTGGCTTCGTTCCATATGCATCATAAACAAGAACATCTGGCAAGCGGCCAATGCATTTACTCCAGTTTTATACAATTATAAATATTTTATGTACATGTGTATTACCTTTACCAAGCTAAGCTTACAAAGCTCAGGCATTGACATAAAACAATAAATCCTTTACATCAGATTCATTAAGCCTTTGAAATATTTTAGCTTGTGAATGCTCACAAAAGCCTACCTCACTCCTCCTACCACTCTTACCCTCCCCCCCCCCCCCCCCCCCCCAATCAAATATCAAATGGTTCATCCCAAGTACAACAGGTTTATTTGTTTACCTGACTGATTGTGCTGATAAGAAGATGTGCTATTGTAAATGGTAACGATTTCTCTCCTGTCTGTCTGAAGGCATTGCGGACAGCAGTAAGACCACCTTTCTCACAAAAGTATGCAATATTGATCAGCAGAGCTTCTGCAACTTCACCAACCTAAATGCAATATAATGCAATTCATTAGAAATGTGTGGGTTTTTTTTCCATATCTACCAATAGACCTTTTTGTGGTCCTCTTCAACAACCTCAGCCTTGATAGCTTGTAATATATTCTTTACAATTTGACTACAGCTCGCAGTAATTTAAGGAATGTACACATTATCAGACAATTGAAACATTCCATGGGCTGTACTCAGATTCTAAAGAATATATTGCACACTCTCAAGGTTGAGGTTGTTCGATGAGGACCATGAAAAGATATATTGAAAGTTAAAAAATAATGTTATTACTGAGGGATCTTAGAACTATTGATCTTACTGACTGGACTTATTTCATATGTATAAATATATGTGAACTTGTTTCATCAGTCAAAACCACTAGTTATTTCAATTTTAGTGGTAAAGTATATCAATTTTATTAGTTATATTTTTATTCAATCTATAGAACAAACATTATTACTACCAAATTCAATAAACTGTACAGGGTTAAAATAATGATATGCTGGTCTTTTGTTTTTTTGAACTATGAACTAATCACATGACTTGTTCGGGTGACCAAAATGATCATGTGACGTGCTGGTTAAGCACCGTTACTAAACCAATAAGCTTTCAGGGTTTTTTTTAAACGACTGAACATTGTGTCTGTCACAAGATCATTTCAGTTGCCACGTGAGTAGTTTGAATAACAAAGTCTAGTCAATTGTTACTTGACTGTAAACACTTCAGTGAATTTGATAGTAAGTTTACATAATTTTATGCTCAATGTCACAATCTGAATCAACATCTAACTAGACTAATACACTGGGAAATATAGTGACCAACTTGAGTAACTTTTGATCTTGACAGACCAGCTTTAAATACATGTAAATTCCACTGTATTATAAGGCTAACACAAGGCTAGACCGTAGCAATAGGCGGTCACTATGTTTTATGGACAATACGCCTAGAACAATTAAAATATGTAGTAATGAAGTACTTAGTCATACAGATTACAACCTGCTTAAAACAATATCAGGTTGGACTGAAAAATGCACACAAAAGAAAAATGGACCTCATATGTCAGCTACATTGTGCCATTTTTCAAAATCAACTTCACATAGAAATTACTTAAAAATTCATTGAAATTTCTTGTATTATTATTAATATTAACATTTAAGTCAAAATTTATTTACTTACACTCATATCACAGTACTTGGCGCAATCTTTTGCGGTAATATCCTAAAGGCAAGAAAACCAATCAATCATGCAAAATATAAACAAAACACTTGATTCAGACACATTGACTGAATCCCGGACCAGAGGATTATCCTGGACTATAGAAACATCATGGAATATGTAACAATTTTAGATTAAAACATGCTGAAAATATATTTTAGAAATAATCGAGATTACACATGTTAAAATTGCAGTAGATTTGAAAGCAACATCGGTCATAGGCGATACATTTGTGAATAAATATCATAAGGGATATACTAACTTACCTGTCTAACAAGAGGAATCTGTCTTGCTTGATAAAATGGGAAATGTATCTGGAAGATTTTCGCCACGGAGAGAAAGAGTTTTTCTTTTTCGGCCAATGACCATGCATGATCGCCATCTTTTTCAGATGAGGACCAGGACGAAATATTCTCAATGGCAGTATGAATGAGAATTTGAAGTTGATCTTCCAGACGAGAGAGATTCAGTTGGTCTTTGAAAACGCATCTGCATTGACTGATAATAACAGAGAAACGAAGAGTTTTTTTGAAATACATAATTTTACAATCATTGAGTCAAAAAATTAACTTTCACCGCTCCACGAGGGCAAATTAAGAGACGGCTGACTTACCGTTGCTGCCAGGACAAGATGTACGAAACGACTGTTAAAATATCATCTTTAGTAAACTGTGGTTCGTCAAGTTCATCTGTAATTCAAGTAAAGTATATTACTTTTTTTTCTCCATTTCTTTTGAGATCGCATAAATATGACGACGCACAAAATGGGATCACGGTCACTTTTCAACACGTAAAAACAGCGATACTTACACTTTTCTAGCGTCAAAAACAGGTCTTTACAGCACTCGGACATTTTGAGCACATGCAGGGTAATGGCTAGCAGATATCGCTAAATTTGACTGCATTATCAGCGTATTTTCGGAAGCATTCCTCTACTTCTTCTGCCTTCATGTTCACGCGCCATTTTGTTAGCCTCGTTTGCGTGTCCAATATCTAGTCAAATTGCATTCTGGGATGGACGGAGAAAATACATACATACATACATACATTTTTATTCTCGTCCTTAAAAGGCTTTTCAGAGAACATAAATTACAAATAAAATATATCTAGAATCAATAGAGAGAGAAAAATAGTAATATAATAAAAATAATAAGAAATAAATATACACACATACATACATACATACATACGTATATATACCCTATAAATTACATTAATTAAATTAAGTATCTATAAATTTGCTAAGCATATTTGTTTTAAGTTTCTTCTTAAATTCTAAAACTGTCTGACTTATTTTTAAGTCTTTGTCAAGACTGTTCCACAGTTTTACACTTCTGTAATGGAATGTTCTTTGTCCTGTAGCAGTGGTGTATAGTGGGATGTGTAGGTTTGTCGAATTCCTTGTAGTTCTTGTACATACTTTGTCACGTCTAATCAGAGGTTCTGTAAGGATTTGTGGAACGCAACCGATCATACATTTAAAACACATCACAGCATCACGATAGATCAGAACGAGACAGAACGAGATGAGAAAAAAGGAAAGAGAAAACGAAAGAAGAGAAAACGAAAAGTATAGAATCTTGAATACAATATCGTCGAACTGTATAGTGGAAACAACAAGAATGACACTAAATACAACAAAATCAGAGAAATAGAAGTGAAAACAGAAATAACAGAAAAAATAAAAGGGAAAAAAGAGAAAATTGACACTGATCAATTGGATTATACTGATAGACAGACCAAAATCATAATGGGAATGAAACTGAAATGAATAAAAATGAATGAAAAGTTGAGTAGAAAAAATATAAAATGTATGCCAAAAAATTGAAACATTTTGAGAATATAATTATTTCTTACATACTGATTTACTCAGTCATAACTTAGTTATCAGTGTTATTTTTTATAATAGAATATTGTCTCCCCCACAGCCATTTTATGGGGAGGATTAAGAACAGCTGCAGGAAACTAATTACAATAACAATATTATTTTTGTCTAAATGCAAAAAGAACAAGAGACAAAATTAAGACCTTTTTGTAAATTTTATTTTTTGTCATTTTTTTGTTTTGTTTTGTTCCTGAGGATGCTGTTGATAAGTTGTTTCATAAAAATTTACAGTCTTGCTTAAAATGTCCATATTCCAGCACTACAGTGCTCAAGGTAATTTGACATTTCTACTTGTATTTTCAACCAAGTATAAAACAAAATAATTACCCATATGTTACTTATGTTAATCTCTTGAAGAAACCAAAGAATATTTTATTATCAACTGTGTTCTAAAAAATATACTGGATGTTATATTTGTAATATCATTAATATGGAGAGATGCTTGCTAAATATTAAGGATGCTACTCCTTCCTGGAGTAAGATGTAACTTTTTCATCTACTTACTTAGACAAGCATCAACAGGGCTGGTGTATAGACCAAATCAAAATATGGCGGCCTGTTATTGTTGTTGACTGCCTAGCCTCATGTTCACGTTGAAAAACAATAGAGTTTTCACATATATAAGAGGCTACAATTGTAGCCACTCAAGGACAATAGTTATTCAAATTGGTCGCCATATTTAGATTTAGTGTATATTTGAGTGCCAAAAGTATATCTGTGAAATATTTCTAATTATAATAAAAGTACAATTAAATTATGCTTATGAATAATTTCTTTTCATGAATTGTATTCTATTTTGATTTTATTTCACTGATATACTGTTTGTACTCTACTAATAAAGTTTCACTCTAGTAAAAAATATTATTTTCCTAGAACTACAGATGCATCCCACTTCCTTATGATTCCTATTTTGTAATACTTGAACATTTATCATCATGACTAACACCCATGTAAAACAGCATTCTAAAGCATATCTTTAGTTGTTCTTTCTACAAAATTTATGTAGCATGTTTTAATTGTAATAATTTATCTTTTTTTAATTGTTCCTTAAATGTAGAAAGAGTCTTTTCTCAATTTGTGTGTCTCTGTTGTTCAATAAATGTTATACTCCAGTGTATAGAGAGAAGAAGTAAATGTACAGAAGCAGAATTGGATAAAGCAGAAGGGGTCTTTTTGTCTTGAGATCTTCTTGGATAAGAAGAGATCCAGCACTGTATGACGCCCACACAACACCAAATCCCTGATTAAAAAGAGACACAAATGAATGAATAACTGGGTAGATAAATGGATAATTGGGTGAAAGAAAGAAAGAATGAATTAACTAATGAGCGAGTGAAGAGAAAATGAATGAACAAACGAAAAATGAATGAGGAAATAAATGAATGAATAAATATATAAATGAATGAGTGAATGAATAACAAAATGATTAAAGATATGAATGGATCAATGAATGAATGAATGAATAGATGAAAAAATCAATAAGGAAATGAATGAAATGAATGGATCAATGAATGAATGGATGGATAAAAAAATTAATAAGGAAATGAATGAATGAATGAATGAATGAATGGATCAATGAATGAATATATGAAAAAATCAATAAGGAAATGAATGAATGAATTGATCAATGAATGAATGAATGGATGAATGGATGAATGAATAGATGAATGAACAATTGAACAGTTGCCTACCTTGATTATATATTCAAGCATTGCAAAGTATCGAACCAGTGGTAAAGCCAGGGCTGTAAATATGAGAGGAATTACTGAATATCCAATAACACCAAGACACTGTGAATAATTGACCTATCAAAAAATAAAAAAACAATATCAGTATTTTGCAATTCAGATTATTATATTAATATAAATGATGTAAATGAATGTGAATTATAAAATGAATTTAGAAACATGTTGACTCAATACATGCATAACTTAGTAAGTGGATTATTGAAAGAAAAAGAAAAAGATGAGTGAATGGGAAGATACAAGTAAATGGGCAATTAAATACATAAAAATGAATAAATAAAATGAATCAAAATTTTATAAATTGATCATGAATAGACCTAATCGGCTAATGCGTTGCTATGTACGTTTCCTATATGTTTGTTATGTATATCCTGTTTAATTAGTTAAGAGAGAACCATGGGGTATTTAGTAACTTTCACAGTTGTTTTTATTTATCATTTCCATATATCGATACATTTTTATATCTCTGAACAATATGAAATTTAGTAACTTTGTTTATATTTATATTTATTTTCCTTTTTAAAACATTTTTATTAATTATATAGATTTAGCTTAGATTTCATTCCATGTACTGTATATAGAATTTTATCAATCATATTTTTTTCTTCTTCTAAAATTGTAAAGTGGTGTTGAGCTTTTGTAATTGTCGCTATATAAAATAAAGTTAGTATTATTATTATTCCACCCAATTCAAAACCTCTGAGAATAAAATCTTTTGTCCCAAATATATTCCATGTGACATTGAAATACATAAGACAAAGAATCTTATTCATAAAAGATTTGAATTGGGTGGAAATGTACATAGCAACGTGTTAACCGTTTAGGTCTATTTATGTATCAATGAATGAAACTGAACAAACAAAAATAAAATGAGCTAATAAATATAAACAACTTACCTCTCCACCAAGAACTCTAGCAAGCAAAAATATGATCAGTGATCCTAATATCCAAATAGTTATGATCCATGAAACAACCTGAAAAAATAGTTAAAAAAAAAGTGGTTTATTAAACATATGAAATATGGAGAATTATTATCCAACTAGTCATAGACGAGTAAAAATATAGCAGGAGTAGGACTGGATCGAGTAAAAATATCCAGCGATATTTTTACTCGTCTATCTAGCGCTCAAGTAAAACAACATTTTGCATTATAAAAGAACAAAAACCTTTTGATTGGATAATAAATAACTTATTAAACAGTTTAATGTGTAATATGGCTGTATATTTTACTCGTTAACTTGTATTTTGACTCGCCCTGAGGCTCGTCAAAATACAGCGTTTCACTCGTAAAATATCCAGCCATTTTACACATCAAACTGTCTAATAAGATATATATATTATGTAAGGGAAAGACCATTTGATATTTGATGGTGGGGTGGGTAACTTAAATCCCCCTAAAATATATCAAGCAAGGTTTTGGCCCTGAAAAAAATATTGTGCAAGGTCAAAAATAGTGAACAAATATCAAGCAAACTTATGAAAAATATTGTGCCACACTTGAGGGAGGAAAAATATTTAGCAAGCTTATAATCAGCTCATCCCCATCAAATGGTCCATCGCTCAAATACATGTAAGTTCATGCAATAAGGCAATAGTTGACGTGACGGTTTTTCCAAACGTCTGTAAAATCTGCTGACTTTACCGCGCTATATCTTTGCTATTTTATACGATTTTATTCTCAAACTTAGCGATTTTACTAATTGTAAAGTTTTCTTTCCAGCCATTCAGATGAATTTTCAATTTTTTTACTCTCTCAAAATTTGGAAAAACCGTCACGTCAACTATTGATTGGACCTTGATGTTTTGTCTCTTACTAAATCAACAAATGAATAAAAAGAAAATACAAATGAAATTTAAATAAATAAACATTGCATGAACAAATCAAAGAGTGAATGGATAGATGGAGAAATGACTGAACACTCAAATAAACAAAATATATAAATGAGTTATCATGATTATTATTGTGAAGTTTTCAAAATGAATCATTCTCAAGCCATTACATTACAAGCCGTTTTCAAAAGAATAAAATACTATATAATTAAACCTAAAAATTAAAATTAAAATAACAAGTATCCATTCTTACCCGAAACTGTCCATACAAAGCCAGCATTGCATACACAAGAACAACAAACAGAGGACCCCAAAAGTCAGGACTGTCACGCAAAATATCTCTCTTAAACCCAAGTGAGGGCAATGGAAAAAGCACACATCGCACTTTGTAATATATGTCTTGTACGTCAATGTCTAACTCCTCCCTGAAATAATAAAGGAAAGTGATTATGCATAGAGATCTTCACAAATTTATGCCAGTCAACACTTATTTCAAAAATATGATAAATAAGGTCATCCCTAAATAACAGGCATACGTCTAAAAATAACAAAACAACAGTTAGTACATTAAATAATTTTTCACATCAAGAACATGGAGGTTTACATTGTCTAGAACATTATGTTTAATTGTTGAATAAACATGTTGTTTACAACGTACCATAAAGCAATAATTAACAAAGTCTACTCAAAAATGGTTTACAACAAATACAATATGTCCAATATTTTTCTTCTAAACTCACAATAGAGGCTTGTTAAAATCCTCATCGTCTGATTCATCTACTTCGAGCAACCACTCGTATCCTTTTCGACTCAAAATCTGCGAGTAAATGGAACTTGGAGCTTCATTTTGGGCTTCTTTTTCGCCGGCTTCTGCTGCGCCATTCTGTGTCTCAATCGATCCAGTATATAAATCGGAGTCTTGAGTATTTGGTGACGAAAAGGCAAACTCATCGGGATAAGTTTCATAGGAAACATCAGCGTTTGAACTTGGGTGGTGTAGAGGAACTGAAGTGGCAGCCATCTTGTTTTTACGTGTACAAGAAATCAACACTAGAACTCAGTCCTTTGAAATGAATTTGGACATTGGCGACTGGGGAGAGCACATTGCAAAAGACGCGGGAGATTGAAGCTTTGTACATGTAGTCAAAAACAAGATAGTTATATCTTGTTTTCCCGTCTTTCAACAATTGAACCTTTCAGCCCTCTATATACAGCTTACTCGTAGGTTTAAAAGTGTGAATTAGTAGTAGAATTTTAGCGCTTGATCTGTGAGGTTTTGATTCTAAATCTTGTTCAAAGTCTGAAGTCATTGAAGTGTGACGGCCGCGGGAGCTTGATTGCCAGAACACTGACTGAGAGACGCATTACCTAAACGGCCTTCAAAAAGTTATTTGAACTCAAATTATTGCAATTTAGGCGTCGTTTAAATTATATACGTTTTGGACTGATTTGGTAATTCCTTTGTATATTGATATCCTGTGCGAATGTTGCTCAACTAGAGTGACATCTGGTAACTAAAAGCCTTCAGGAGTTACGTACTACATCAATTTTCAAGACGCATTCGCCATCATCAAGACCTCCTCACTATGGGCATCCAAGGTTTGTTACCTTTGTTGAAGCCAATCCACAAAGAAGTCAACCTATCTAAGTTTGCTGGTCAAACTATTGGTGTTGATACATATTGCTGGCTACATAAAGGAGCTTATGGCTGTGCAATGGATATTGTAGAGGGGAAAAATACTCGAGTGTAAGTTAATTTACATGTATGAATGAAACCGTACGTATGAATAGTTTTTTTTAGGTTGAAAATCACCTAATTGTTTTTTGTTGCACTATTGCAGTTACCTGAACTATGTGTTAAAGAGAATTGATATGATGTTATACCATAACATCAAGCCTTATCTAGTCCTGGATGGGGGTCATCTGCCTTCTAAAGCAAACAAAGAAGCAGAGAGAAGAAAGTAAGGACCTACATGTATACACCTATTTCAAAAATCGTTGTCGCAATCAAAGCTACAATGTACACTCTGAAACCTGCAAAAGATGTCGGTACTATGAAAATAATTTGTGATTTATAATTTACGCATTTTTATTTAAAAAATAATGTTTCATCATCTACCACTGCAACATTTTGTTATGTTCATATAACACAAACACCTACAATGAAAATATTTTATGACTACATTGATAACAAGAGAAGAAATACCGGCATCCTTTGCAGGCTTCAGAGTATGGACTGTAGCTTCGGTTGCGACAACGATTTTTGAAATAGGTTTAATTATTACTTATTAATTAGTACTATACAGTTATTGATGGTACTTGTGTTTCAGATCAAGACAAGACTATAAAGCCAAGGGTCTAGCCTTTCTTCGTGCTGGTAACAAGAGCCAGGCCTTTGAATGCTTCCAAAAATGTGTTGATATCACTCCTGAAATGGCACTTGAAGTCATCAAGGTAAACCTAGCTAATGTTGATGATAATGACATATGGATGATCAATCCCCAATGATGATGATGATGATGATGACATATGGATGATCAATCCCCAATGATGATGATGATGATGACATATGGATGATCAATCCCCAATGATGATGATGATGATGACATATGGATGATCAATTCCCAATGATGTTGATGATGATGATGACATATGGATGATCAATCCCCAATGATGATGATGATGATGACATATGGATGATCAATTCCCAATGATATTGATGATGATGACATATGGATGATCAATCCCCAATGATGATGATGATGATGACATATGGATGATCAATCCCCAATGATGTTGATGATGATGACATATGGATGATCAATCCCCAATGATGATGATGATAATGATAGCTGGATTATTTATGTGTAATGATAATAAAGATGACTTGATAATTGATGTCTGCTGCTGCTGATGATGATGACTGGATAATTAGCGATGTGTATAAATATGATGATGATGATGACAACTAGATGCATTATGACATTGATAACAAGGTTTTTTTGTGTACTGATGATGGTGGTGGTGGTGGTGCTGATGGTAGTGATAGTGATGGTGGGAATGATGGTGATGATGATAATAGTGGATGTGATGATGAAGGTGGTGGTGGTGGTGATAATGATGTTGGTGGTCATGGTGATGATGATGGTGGTGGTGGTGGTGGTGATGATAATGGTGGTGGTGATGATGGTAATGGTAGTGATAATGATGGTGGTGGTCATGCTGATGATGGTGGTGGTGATGATAATGGTGGTGGTCATGGTGATGATGGTGCAGGTGGTGATAATGATGGTGGTGGTCATGGTGATAATGGTGGTGATGATAATGGTGGTGGTGATGATGGTAATGGTAGTGATAATGATGGTGGTGGTCATGCTGATGATGGTGGTGGTGATGATAATGGTGGTGGTGGTCATGGTGATGATGGTGCAGGTGGTGATAATGATGGTGGTGATCATGGTGATAATGGTGGTGGTGGTGATGATAATGGTGGTGGTCATGGTCACATAGAACCTGCCCTGGATGACAGTAGTGAGAGGTTCAATAAGCCACTACACCACCCATAAGTAATGTGATGATAATGATAATCAAGAGTGGTAAAATTAAAAGAATGTATTTTTGTCACTAAATATTCAGGCCTGTAGAGAAAGAAATATTGACTATGTAGTAGCACCATATGAGGCAGACTCCCAACTAGCTTACCTGATGAAGACTGGTATAACCCAGGCAACAATATCAGAAGATTCTGATCTCTTAGTCTATGGATGTAATAAGGTGTGTATATTATATTATATAATTATTATAAGATATTTGAAATACTACGCACGCCCTGACATTCTCTGCAGAAATGTTCAAAAATATATCATAAAAACGTCAATATATCAAATGTCCGTTTGTGATAGAATGATAGGGGGGGGGGGGGGGGATACAGCTTGGAACTTTATTTCAGTGACATTTTTGCAGTGTAAGAGTAGTTATATAAGTTTACAGTCCAACTCTGAAAAGAAATGCCCTCATGTGATCATACTAACTGTTAATATTCAAAACCGTCAAATTAAAAAGTAATACATTTACAACCAAAAACAAACTCTGCAGTCAATAAAAAGCTTTCATATATTTTTTCATCCACAGGTTATCTTCAAAATGGATGAGTTTGGTACAGGCACTCTTGTTGATTTAGCTGATCTACCTAAACTAAAGAATCTCAACATGCATGAATTCACCTTGGAGAAGTTTAGACATATGTGCATTCTTTCTGGATGTGATTACTTACCTTCAATTAAGGGCATCGGCCTTAAGACAGCCAATAAACTAATAAGAAAACATCCCACCATTGAAAAGGTATCAATAATTCATTTAATTAGTAAAATGCTGTGCATACTTAATGGTGGATAACAGCGATAATCAATGCCAATCAATATCAATTGATTGATGTTGGAAATCGATGATCAATACTCCAGTTTGATGTTATATATCACCGCTGTACTTTTTGACAAAATGCACATCTGTACAGGCTAAGCCTCAATTTGTTGTTAAAATATTCACAAATTCCAAGCAAAGCACAGAAAATGCTATTGCTTAACAATAGAAATCACATTTGAATTTTCGCTGTATAGACGTTTTCCCTGTACAAATGCGCTTTTTATACAAACAGTACATGCAGCTGTGCCAGATAACATGAAACTGGAGTTTTGATGATCAACATAGCTGTGAATAAAATTAATATATTTTCAGTTGCTTGTCTTTAATTATCCTAAGTAATAACCTTGTAACACTGTCTATTAGTTATTTTTTGTAGAATAATAATTATCAATATATTAAACATGGCGTTACTTCGACCTATTTTTGAACATTTTTTTTAATAATTTTAAAAAAATGTTCAAAAGTAGGTTGAAGTAGCACCATGTTTAATATTCACATGACCTACATGTACAAACACCTCTTTGATATATTATTTGTTGGTTATCTTCTCAAAATCTAAATACATTGTTACTGTTCTTTTCAGCTTGTTAGAAGTGTAAGGATGGAGAACAAGTTGAAAGTCCCAGTGGATTATGAGAAGAATTTTAAACAAGCTGATGAGACGTTCTTATATCAATTGGTATTTGATCCCAATAAACTGTCTCTTGTGCCACTAACACCATTACCTGATGGTGTTTTTCCTGAACAACTTGATTTTGCTGGACCGTATCCTTGATCAATTAATTAATCCATCCAATCAACTAAATTACACTTTAAAGATATTGTTTCAAAACACCACAACAAATGGAATAAAATTTATATTAAAATAGGTCTTTTACAATTGTTATCATATCTTCTAGCCTTTGAAAATCCAAAGTTTTGGCTATTTAATGAACGATTCAAAGTATTACCAGAGTCATTTTTTGTGGTCATGATCCTACAAAAGTCAAAATTACTATGGAATGCTCTCAAAAACGATATTAGTTTTTTTAGGATTCAAAAAGATTATCATATGAGCAATGTGAAATGCGAAAAAAAATTGGGGGTCATCGTACTAATAGGCGAGTTATAAGCGACCGAATCCATTTTTCTTGTAAAAAAAAAACATGGCAACGGTCCTCGCGGGACTGAGTTCTAGTACTTTAAACATCGGCTTGAAACTTGTCAAATTGTCATTGTCATCTCCAGAAACCCTAAAACCTATTTTTTATAAGCGACCGAATCCATTTTTCTTGTCAAAAAAAAAAACACGGCAACGGTCCGCGCGGTACTGAGTTCTAGTACTTTAAACATCGGCTTGAAACTTGTCAAATTGTCATTGTCATCTCCAGAAACCCTAAAACCTATTTTTTATTAGTTTTAGGACTAAAGACGTCAAAATTATATTTTATCTATTCATAGTCGTAAATTTGTTGTTTTGAGACTAAACAGCGACCATGTCAGGTAGTGAAAATCTGAGCATGTTTCGAAAAATGTCCCATTTTACCTCCAAAGTTGCATGAAATAACATAATACTTTCTTAGGTTATAGATAAGGATTCAAATTAAGATATTATTTAGATAAATTTTCAAATAACGCAAATAAATGATGAAAAACGAGATGCGCGAAATGGATGCGCAGTAGCAAGAGTCCGGAACTACCTTAACTGTTGATATGGTGGCTGGATTATTAATGTATAGTAGTACACGCTTAACTGGCCTTGTTTATCCAAACATGTACACATTTCCTTTACTGTTATAAAAGACTACTTCCCAATGATAAAGCACTGTCTATTGCTTTAGGAAACATCAACCCTATAACTAATAGAGTCATGGATGATTATGACCCTACAAACACACAGGTAATTAGATACCCTATAACTAATAGAGTCATGGATGATTATGACCCCACAAACACACAGGTAATTAGATACCCTATAACTAATAGAGTCATGGATGATTATGACCCCACAAACACACAGGTAATTAGATACCCTATAACTAATAGAGTCATGGATGATTATGACCCCACAAACACACAGGTAATTAGATACCCTATAACTAATAGAGTCATGGATGATTATGACCCTACAAACACACAGGTAATTAGATACATGTATTAATAGTGTGGATGATGGTGATGACGATGGTTATGATGATGGTTATGATGATAATGGTGATGACGATGGTTATGATGATGGTTATGATGATAATGGTGATGACGATGGTTATGATGATGGTTATAATATTCTTGATTATTGATAAATATTCAATTATCTGGCTGGCTGTTTATGATGCACTTTAGTATAAATATACCAGCCTGCTGATTGGTTTGAAAACTTCCAACTATTATTAAAAATCACCTAGTACATTGCTATACCGCTTTTACAAATACCATCTGGAAATGGCTGGTTATTTTTAATTTTTGAGAATAATAGTCATTTATTTATACTTACAGCGAGGACACTCAAACCATGAACACTTTTTTAACCCACATCCCTTAAGTGAAAAGATTAAAAGAAATAATTAACACTCTGAGTATTTGAACTCCTGTTTCATTATTAGAGGTTTTAAAGCAGAGTTTCCTAACTGTGAACAATTATTTTCCTCAAGTACGATTTAATATTTGTGAATAATAACCTCAACCTAGGCTTAAAAAGTGAACACATCAATGAAAATGGTTACCATCATTAGTTATTAACTTGTATATTGATTGATATTAATAAGGTTGAGAAGCCTGATGAAAGCAAGGCAGAGAAACCAGGATGTGCATTTACCTTCACTGGTCGACAGTCTCTGACCCCTAGCACTTTAATGAACAACGTACAGAACCATAGCAGTAATGGAGAAGACACAAGACCTACCACAGTTGATAAATGTAGACGATTTTTACTACCACCGTTAAATCGACCAACAAAACAAAGTATGGAATGTGTTGTTGTTGCTGTTATCATTGTTGTATAAGTCTCCCAATAGTCCCCTTAACGGTTCACTGTGCCATCTTGAAGGTAGCCTAGACTTTGCATGGAAACTAGACTTACGTTGAGCTTGCAATGATAGAGACATACAAATAATTGTCCCATGGTCTCTATTGTTTCAAGCTAAATGTTTCAATGCAAAGGCCTAGTTACCTTTTAAGATGGCATAGGGAACTATGAAGGGGACGTACTTTTAAACAATATTCATGTTCAATATTTAAACTGAAATATTACACTTTGATACATGTGATATTAGTTAAAGATATGCATTAAGATGTCTTGTTTTCCATATCAATACCTCTGAACACAAGTATCTCTCAAGTCACATAAATGTAATTATAAAATACTTGAGATACTACCACTATTTACTATTTTGTGAAGAGTTAAATGACTTGCACTTTTAAAACTTTATTGATATTGTATAACTAAAACAACAGGCAATGGAGTCCTTAAGAGTGACATCACACACACAAAAAATTTTGGCTTTAGCAATTTTTGGTTTCCAATTATGATGGAAAATCAAAAAGAAAGTTCACACACCAAATATGCCGAGAAATGGTCAAATAGCAGCTGAGATATGGCCACTTGAATATATAATTTCCCCATATCAAATCACTGTAATTTACGCTCTGTTCTTAAAGTTTTGAACAGAGCCAAAAATACAGTGTTTTGTATAGCAAAATTATATATTCAAGTGGCCATCCATATCTCAGCTGCTATATGACGAATTTTGGTCAAATTTGCTATGTGAACATCTTCTTTGATAGCCTATCAAAATTGAGTATCAAAAATATGATTACCGTAAGTGAAAATAAATTTTATGATGTCATCACTTAAGGACTATATGAGAAATACACCTCACACAACTCTGCTCACATGTTGATTTTTGAGGAGGGAGGAAAAACAGATAACCCAGAGAAAAACCCTCGTGGCATGAGAGAGAACAACACATCAAACAAACTCTATTCACTTGTTGCCCGAGCCGGGAATCAAACCCAGGTCACAGTGGTGAAAGGCCAGCTCTCTATAATACCTAGTAGAGATCTAGTGTCATGTTGTGTTTCTACCTACCTTCTA
Source organism: Metridium senile (assembly GCA_949775045.1). NCBI lineage: Eukaryota > Metazoa > Cnidaria > Anthozoa > Actiniaria > Metridiidae > Metridium > Metridium senile. The sequence continues at coordinate 18,106,410 of OX459098.1, forward strand.
TTACTGACAAGCATACTCATTGTTTTCCTTAGAAGAAGACACTTCAGATGACGGAGACATTATGAAAATGTACACCTTCCTCAAGCAAAAAAGCTCTACAACGCAAGGAAAACAAAACCGTATGTCATCACTAGGCAGTGGACTTTCACGAAAACAAAGAATAAAGAACCCCTTTAGATTGAATAGTGATAACAGGGGGACAGGACAACCTAGCAGGTCAGCTCCTATAAGCATACATATAACAGGTTCCCATTTAAATCGGTACTTATGCAAATATGGGGTGATGTGTGCTAACACACAGATCAACCAATCAGAGTATATTATTTCTGAAGTGAACTTCTCTGATTGGTTGATCTGTATGTTTATCACACATCAACAAAATTTGCATAAGTACAGATTTAAATGGGAAAGTACAGATTTAAATGGGAACCTGTTATATGTAGACTTTTATCTGAACTGAACAATGGCTTTTTTGCTGCCACTGCTACTGCTACTGTTGTTGATAATTGTGATGATGGTATTTTTGTTGCAGCTGCTATAATTAACTCAGTTACTGATTATCATGTTTTTTTCTATGGTGTTTTTGTTGTTGCATTCACTGTTATTGCGTCTCCTGCTTTTGTATTAGTTGTTGCTGTTAGTGTTGTTTCTGCTGCTTGTGATGGTGTTCTTGGTGCTGCTTTTGCTGCTATAGCTGTTTAGTTAGTTGTACCAAGTTGTTGTTTGTGAAGTATCTGTATGTGATGTGTTGGTGTGGTGTGGTGTTGTTGTGGTGTGGTGTTTGTGGTGTGGTGTTGTTTATGATGATGTCACTGTTGTGTTTATTTTGAGCCAATCATTAATTAATGACACTGATTACTGTTTTCATGTTATGCATAGTTATTTCACTTCAACGAATGCTACTCACCTAGAAAACGAAGAAATCGCTGACAGCACAAATAGAATAGACTTTGATGAAAACAAAAATGAAAAGGCTATCATACCTGATATGCCTTCTTTACCAACATGGAACGACTCTGAGAAACAATCAACGTTTGAGGAAGAAAAGCAAAACGAAAACAGTCCAACTGACTCAGCCTCGATGAACTTTCCTACGCTAGCTTCCAGACCAGGGAAGATCTTATCTAACGCTTTGGACATCACTGATCGAACTAGTGAATTAACTTTTGAAGATGATAAAAAACCAAGTGATTACAATGGTAGTTCGTCTTCTGTAACAAAGAAACCTCGTAAAGTATTGAAGTTACAGAATGGCTCTAAAACTGCACCCCTATCCACTGCAGGCACGCCCTTGAGTGGGCTAAACAAGTTCATCTACAAGCCGAGTTGTAAGAATAATCCTAAGGATGATAAAGAGATAATATCAGTGGTTGATAGTCAAGAGGTTATTGATAGTGGATATCTATCTGATGGGGAAGAGAGCACCGATACTGATACACCACTACGACGGAAGGAAAGTCACAAAGTAAGAAATGGTCTTTTGATCAATAATAACGATAACGCTATTACAGTGGAACCCCGTTAATCCGGCCACCAAAGGGACAGCCCAATGTGGCCGTATTAACGGGGTGGCCCCATTGAGCGGGTAAATTTTGTAGAAAATGTATGGACACAACCTTGTTCCCAGGGCCCTCTCCCTTAGCTTTTGGGTGGGGCGGAAAATGTAAATCACCCAAAAGCGAAGGGAGAGGGCCCTGGGAACGAGGTTGGTATGGACATGCATTTCATCGGGACCTAAAAAACTTGTTTGCAATATAGGTAATATAATGAAATTTGTAACACCGTAAAAAATCTTGACTTAACTTTACTGACGTTTCGAGCTTTAGCCCTTCGTCGGAGTAAAAGCAATTTGATTTACATGTTATTTTCTCTTCATTCAGATAGTTTCCAGACCGATTTCCAGACCCATCCAATTAAAGTCAGGACCAGCAAGTAAGTTATCCTATTACAAAGAAAATTATTTTTATATATATAATATATATATAATATATATATATATATATTAATTTTTTTCAAATTTACTACGTTAAAGCCCGGGAGGTGGGCTCCCTTTGTCCAAGTGGTAGGGGTGATCGGCGCTCCTTTAAGTGTTGAAAATATTCCATGTGCGTACCTTTTAGGATCCTTTTAGGGTTCTTTCTCAATAGTCAATTACGTAACATGACTCTGTACCTGTAGGCCATTTTTACTTGGCTTTGTTAGTAAAAATAAGCTTAGCTGCCAAGAACATCGCACAGTCGTACCTTTTGGGGGTTGCAATTTTAAAAGAAGTCTTTAACAGTTCTCTTATTTTATGCGTACCTTTAAGGGGTCATTTGCGAAATCGACCGCCAATCACTGACGATGGTCACACTTGGTGATCAGTGATGATATTTTATTTTATATAGCGGAAATTACAAAAGCTCAACACCGCTTTACAATTGTAGAACATTTTTTTTTTTTAGAAAATTCTATATACAGTACATAGAATGATAAGCTAAGTCTATATAATTAATAAAAATGTATTAAAAAAGGACAATAAATATAAATATAAACAGAGTTACTAAATTTCATATGGTTCAAAGATATAAAAATGTATAGATTTATGGAAATAATTCAAATGAAAAACAACAAAATAATCAATAAAAACAGCTATAAAAGTTACTAAATATCCCATGGTTCACTCTAATTAAAACAGTGTAATTAAATTTTTGTCAGTAATAGTGGTGATAGAAATGATTATTATGATCCGCTTCGTGTCGTGCTTCTCTTATAACACTTCCCTATTCGCCCTGCCCGTTCCCGCGTGTTTTCTGACTGTGCACAGCACGCGCGCGTTTTCTATTTCTTTATCAATCGATAACCAGTCGATAATCTTTTTTACTCCGACGAAGGGCTAAAGCTCGAAACGTCAGTAAAGTTAAGTCAGCATTTTGTACGGTGTTACAAATTTCATTCTATTACCTATCGTTTATATCAAACACCGACGCAGCCTATACTAGTTTACTCGCTAGTTTCCATTTACAATCGATAATCAGTTAACATATTGCATGTCATTCGTATTTTTAGAACGCAGTGGACTAGGCCGATGTAAATCTCTAGGGATTAGCAAAAGAAAATGTACATCTACAAGCAAGGCAGCTGTAACTGGAAACTCAACTTTGTTTAGCTATTTTGAATATAAGAATAAAAGGACAAGGTAAGTCGGCTTGATTAATCTTTAAAATCAAAAGATACTATCGCGCAATTGGCAGCGCATTGTATTTGCAGACTCGATTTTTTGCGCTGAATATATTAGCCAAAAATTAGAATATGGAAAAGTATGCAAAGTAGGCCTATGGTATAATAGAATTGGTGATGTTCAAGTCTTGGTCATGTCCTAGTATTGGCCATGTTCTTTTCCGCGGTCCTTGATGCTCCCTAAACCTTTCTTGTCATATCGAAGTTTGTAGAGACAATAAAAAATATACAATGCAGGGGTAGTGAGTGAAGTGTGTATCGAATACTTAAACATTAGCCACTGGCTAAGGAGATTTGATAACGACTCCCTTACCTCGACGTAAAACAACCATTGCTAAAGTTGTATTCCCAGGTCTTGCATGCTCACCAGTCCTTCTTGTCAAAACGTGTCCATATTTCATCCTAAAAATCTAGAAACAATCATTCCGCGGTCCTGGATGTCCCGGATGCTCCCTAAACCTTTCTTGTGTTAATTTAATTAATAGACTGCAAACAGTCCCTTCTTTTCACTACAGATTCCGAGGAAAACGAGCGAAAAATGAGCATTTTAATAAAACACTCGCCCCCAATCCCCGCTCGCTCGTTTTATTAAAAGTTAAAATGTTCTGAATCCGGAGGGAAAAGTAGGGACTGCTCGCAGTCTATTAATTTAATAGTCTCTACTTCAAAGTTTTGCTTCATTTAATCTGACTGTGCTTTCTTTTCTTTTCTTTCTAGGTTGGATACATCTTAGAGCATTTTAACATTTAGAATATTAGAATAGAATATTATGTGATATATATATTATCAGAGTAGAATTTAAAGTCAAATTCATATTTCTATGCTAGAATATTTTAAAATCTATCAATTTTTTATCTTGTTATTTGAGATACTTTGTTCAGTTACTGTATAAACGAGCCTATGTAAATAATGAAATAAAAGGACTTTAAAGCATCTTTGATGTTATATGACATGTATGTAATATACTGTGTAGATTGTGAATAAAGAACTTAAACTTGATGTTATTTTCATTATTAGTAGCGCTGGTAAATTAATAATTAATAATAATAATTTATTATTTATGTTGCAAGGTTTCATAGGAAGATGCTCACCTGCGCATTTTCTTATTTTACATGTCATACCATGTAATACCATGCTCCAAAAAGGAATACACCAATTTAAAAGAGAAAGTTATGTTACTATCAGGATCACTGGGCTTTATAACATGTATTGTTATTATAGCAAAGAGATAACGCACGATCTCATTGGTCAATAAGCGGGCCGTACTTTTTCCGTACGGACCAGAAAAGCGAGAGCAGCTTTGCTTTTTCCTCTTTGAATATCTTTTTTGTTTTATTTATTTTACTAGTTCTTTCGCAATATTTTTGCCTTTCTATTTTCTTATTTGACTGATTATTTTTTTGATGACAATGAGAAAACTACGTTCGCATGAAAATACGGAGAAGAACAGGTCGTAATATTATGTTTCTTATCTATTCTTTATTACAATTTTTTTCCCTAAAATTGCTATATAATAAATATCTTATTAACCTCGATTGCTCGGACCGTACTGGAAGTTATGGAACCTCGTTTTTCCCCACTTTTTATGGCCCTCTCACTAAGCGCTCTGGCAGAAAAAAAGACAGCGGAAAAAAAACTCGGTCCATAACTTCCCTATTTCAAAAAACGTTGTCAGAAGGAGATCTGCAATCTGCAATCTGAGACCAAAATGAATTCTGGTGTACGGCAGTTTTTTCTCATTCAAAATTCGTTTGCGTGCACTTTCTGGCTTCGGATATGGCGATGGTAAATATAAATCTGAAGGTGCTAAGCGGGTCTCAGATTGCAGATTCAGATCTCCTTGTGACAACGTTTTTTGAAATAGGTGTATTAGGGCTGTAGTTAATCGGCTATTGCATAGCTCGTAGGTCTGTCTCATAATTAACCTTCTCATAAGGGTAAACTGATTTTAAAAAAAAGTTTAATAAAGTCATAACTGGAACATTTTGACAGAAAATGTATAAGAAAAAATATCCCTTGGAACGTAGATTTTTAAAATCATGGAAACATCAAGCTCTTTGGAGAACGTGTTTCTAAATAATTTGAATTTCTATTTCAAAGACTAGTTAAAGTGCGACTACTGAAACCGGGGCCACCCAAACAAATTTCAATATATATATTTTTTGAGATCAAACAAAAAACCCGCAGTGGGTTCTCACAGGCTAAGATGTTTCTTATTCAATCTAGATCTATTCCGTTCACACGTAATGGAAGTTTTAAGCAACCAAATCAAACATTTGTAGAGATTCTATTGTTCATATTCTCGATCGTGATTAGATCATTATGTCTTAGTGGCCCAGGTTTCAGTAGTCGCACTGTAATTAGCGCCGTAAAAACGTTATTATAACATTTTATGACAAATCAATGAAAATTTAGAATTAAATTTGAGACTGAAAGTATAATCTTTTTGAAAGTTTGTAGTTTGAGGCGAAAAACCGTAGAAACGGTGTTGTGGAAAAAGTGACAAAACATTCGATGAGAATTGGTTCGTTAACGTTGTCAGTACTGGTAAAAGTAAATGAAATTGCTCAATAAATCTTTTAAACAATGGGGGAAAAATAAGATTAAGAGATAATTTTTCAAAACATCTGTCATTTGATTTTTGTAAAAGTTTTTGCAAAAAGTACAATTAAATGGCTTTGCCTTTTTTGCCTCATAAAAGCTTTAAGATAAAAATCATTTATATCACCAGTTCTAAACACGCATAATATTTGTGTTGCATAACCATGGAAACACAACGAATGTGTTAATATATAAACCAGCCAAGAGTTGATTTTACTAAGACAAACTTTTGTCGCCAGAGTTTTCCAAGATGGCATTCGGCAATAGGATGCGCGTCCTTCGTAATTCTCTCATCATCAATGGGATAGTTTTGATTGTCACTGGTATTATTGTTGGACGCAGAATTCTTCAAGGTGTGAGTGAAAGTTTAACGAAGAAAGAATGTATTACAAGTAAAACACATGAAGGTTACGAAAAATGGGTAAGCACTTCGGTATTACAGTAAAAACCCGCATATAAGAACCAGTGGATTAAGAGGCCACTAGGCTAAAATTTGATTTTTAAGCACCTGTTAAAAAAAGAACCACTTTAGCCTAAAAAGTTAGACTGGTTCTTATATGAAAGGTTTCAAGATTTATTTGGCCATTTGACATGTTTGAAAAAATATAAGTTGAGTCTGAATATGACCAAATGTAAAATCAATGCAAGAAAAATGTTTTACAAATGTATTACCGTTAGTTCTCACGAGAATACATTCATCATTCAGATGCTTCTACATAACAATTTATATAACATAAAAACACTATATAAGGGAAATTGTTTTTGCTTTGTAATTAGCCTAATTTCTCACTAAATACCAATTATAAAACAACCACTTTAGCCTAACCTCAAAAAATTGTGGTTCTCAGATATGCGGGTTTTTACTGTATCTCTAGTGTATCTCTGTTACCGTATGTACTCGAATAAGCGCCGCGGCGCTTATTAATATTTTTTTTGGTCCGGCACTGACTGACCCCTTCTTGATCAGAACTATACGAATATTGGGGAGATAACTCAATGTGCGAGCGGTGGAATTTAATAACTTTGACTCACTCAAGAATATAGCTTTTGATAAAAATTTATTTTCAATCATTGGCTGTTCTAGAGTAACATTATAGCATTTTATAAAATAACTCTTTAAAATCACGTATTTTGATTGGTTGAGGCGCGTGCTTTATGAGAGCACAAAGCACGCGCGTTTGCATGTTGATCAATGTGTATTTTATAAAAGAAATAGAAAACTTGCTTTCTGCATGTGTTGTATGCAGTTATAAAGCACTTGGGGATTGTCAGAACACTCGCTTCGCGTCATGCTTCTCTCGTGTTCTGACAACCCCGCGTGCTTTATAACTGCACACAGCACGCGCGCGCGTTTTCTATTTCTTCAAAAGTGCGGCATCTTAACGCACGCGATAGCGGCTGAATATCGGATACTAGAACGGTTGACTATATTGATTATGTTTTGAGAAAGATTATCAAGTAAATAAGAAAAAACTAATTCCTGGGATCTTTGCCAGGCAAGATGATCCCTGATTGTAATGGCATTCGCTCCATAACCCTCTAAGGTGTTTCCCAGTAGTTTTTTATTGACCACACTTCTCATTTTCATTAAGCGGATTGATATACTTTTCCTGGTCTGATCAAAATGAATTTTACACCAGACATCAAACATTGATACCAAGTTCAATTCTAACGGGAAAAGACTTTAACTTCGCATTCAGGCACAGCTATTCAGATGATTAAAGTATTTGTTCGTGATAAGAGCGATTTCAAAATACGATTTATTCGAAATCGCAATAATTAAACACTTTAGTTATTATCTGAATAGCTGTGCCTATATATAGTCATTTTTCTGAAGCTCATCGAAAACGGGAGATATATTTTAGGAAAACTGATTTCAACGATCATTGCATGCTTTCCGTTGCTATGGAAGCGTTGATCGAGTTGAAATTGACATCAATCAAAACTTTCATCTATGTTTGATGTCTGGTGTAAAATTCATTTTGATCAGACCAGGAAAAGTTTATCAATCCGCTAAATGAAATAGAGAAGCGTGGTCAATAAAAAACTACTGGGAAACACCTTAATTAGTATGTACAGCTTTGAAATAGAATAGAAATATCTGAATGTTAAGAAAGGAATAATGCCAAAAATTCATTATCGGGACAAGAAAAAAGTTGAATGAGAATCACACCAATGCGGACTCCCCGCATCTGTATATGTGGAACATAACATAACATTGCCGCTTAATTTTAAATTTAACGTTATTTCACATATAGAACCGTTTGATTCTACTAATATTTTGATATACACGGATAGCTCTACAGCTAATGTAAAACGAAATGTTATTGCTTTTGTGTTCACTAGTAGTATATCTTGCATGGAATTATACCCCCGGGGTGCTAGGGGGTGCAGGGGTGCAGAGGGGGGTGCAAATCGGGGTGCATTCGGGGTGCAGAGGGGGGGGGGGAGCGAATCGGGGTGCATTCGGGAAGCGAATCGGGGTGCAAATCGGGGTGCGAATCGGGGTGCATTCGGGCGTGCATTCGGGGAGCATTCGGGGTGCATTCGGGGAGCATTCGGGGTGTATTCGGGATGCATTCGGGGTGTATTCGGGGTGCCATCGGGGAGCGAATCGGGGTGCCATCGGTGAACATTCGGGGTGCATTCGAGAAATATTTATAAACGAAGCTTATTTCCGAGTAGATTATCAAAACACTAATGGTTCATTAGCATAAAATAATGGACGGTGACGTCAAACAGTCCTATTGTTGTACTTAATCCCATGCCAGCTGGCCTAACAATAACTGCCTAAACTTGCCCAAAACAACCTATTGTTCTCTCATAAAGGTGGACTTACAGTGTTTTGTTATGATTTTGCCCACCAATCATTAATGTTGAAACAAAATGGATGTTTGCTTGACTTTATTAAACAAAAATTACAACAACAAAAAATATGAAATGTCAATTATAATTTTTATCATCTACGAATATATGGGTTATAAGTTTCATAATTGATAACAGTTTGTTTCGGCACTTCTTCTTTCATAAATAGCTTGTTCAGCAAATACTTTCTTTGACTTATGGCTGATTCGGTTGCCTCTTCCCAACCGTAGTCTTCCACGTTAATTAGATTTCTTTGTGTAGCCACGATCTTCTTATAAGTAGGATCTCTCTTCAAATGATGAAACCATTTCTGTTCCTCAAATAGAACCTCCCTGAGCTCTTTCCTGTAAGTGGTAACCAAGGCATTATGCGCTTTTGCGTGTGCTACTTCATCACTATCCCCATTTTGCTTATAATTCTGCACCAGAGATCTCCATTCTTCCTTATGCCTTTCTATAGCTTTATCTTGCATTCTTTCCCAGACATCGATTTCTTCATCAAAATCCTCCTCATCACCCTCATGACTATCTTCAGAAGAAAGGGATTCATTATGATTCTCCTCAACACTTTCGTTATCACTATGCAAACTTTCATTTTCATAATAGTTGGATTTTGACATGCTGCTGCTCTTAACTGCTCTAAGGTCACTTCTCAAATAGCCAGGGTTAGCCCCTTTTATAGTGTAACTGTCGTGGGATTATTATGTGATTAATTGAGAGAATTTCATTTTCTGTTTTACAAGGTTGTTTCCGCTGACCAGTGATAAATGAAGAAAATAAAAAACTTGATTAAAAAGTAATGACCCTGACGCGACTCGAACACGTAACCTTCTGATCTGGAGTCAGATGCGCTACCATTGTCTTCCTATGAATTCCCTATCATTAATATCAATATCTTACTCAAAATTCACACCGACCTGACATCGACCTGTTATCGATCTGACATCGACCTGACATCGACCTGTTATCGACCTGTCATCGACCTGACGTCGACCTAACATCGTCCTGTCATCGGCCTAACATCGACCGGACATCGACCTGACATCGACCTGTCATCGACGTGACATCGACCTGACATCGACCTAACATCGACCTGTCATCGACCTGTCATCGACCCGACATCGACCTGTCATCGACCTGTCATCGACCTGATGACCAATAAATAATTTCAATACATTTACAGGCTCATAGTAAGCTAGCGTAGAGCCGATTTAATTTATAAATAGATTAAAACAGTTAATCAACACTTTTAGATATAAGTTATAATATTTTCCATTTTAGTTTTCTTCTCTGTATCGTTTTTGATTCTTTCTTCCTTAACTGATTACAGTTTTGCTTTCTTGGTATGGTTTGATGATAAATGATGTTGAAATGTGATTAGGGGTGATTTAGGAGTGAAAATAGCTATGCCAGTTAGTTGTCCGGTTTGACCCGAATGTCCTTGATATGTCCTGAATGTCCTTATAATGTCCTTTCTGTCCTTTGCCCAGTGTCCTTTTTGTCCTTGTAAAAGTTGTTGTGTTTTGGCATTCCACAAATTTAATTTTGGGTTGAAGTTTCGCCTCTTGTAAATACTTTCGCCTTTGATCGATATCCAATAAATGCACATCCGCGAGATGATTGGCCAGTCTCACAAGGAACTTGGCTCCACATCCAGGCACAGGACAATTACGACAAACCCGTCGGACCATGTTTACAGTTTGACGAAGAGAACTAAACTAACTTAATTTCTCTAAAACATTGGATTATAATAAACCAGGCCAAAAAGGCCACAAAGGCCAGGCCAAAAAGGCCACAAACCAGGCCAAAAAGGCCAAAACCAGGCCAAAAAGGCCGAAACCAGGCCAAAAAGGCCAAAACCAGGCCAAACGGGCGGAAAAGGCCATTCGGGCCAAAATCTTCGAAATTTCCGAGATTCATTGACCTTTCATGACTATAATTTATACAAACATTGGCTTTCGAAGAATTGGATTTTAAATTTGTTCAATGCTCTTTATAGCGCATGCGCGTCAATGGAGTTCAGAGTAAGGCAGATGGAATGACAAGTGGAATTAAATACCACATGGTTGTCACATCAGCTGAAGCATATATATGAGACGGTGGTCAACATTTCATTCATTTTGACTTAACCCCCGAACAGATAGGATCACCATGTCTGAACTCAACGATAGCATGGATGAGTCAATGCTATCCTCATCTTTATCTTCTGTATGTTCGATGCTATCAGTAATTGACTCATCCGTGCTATCGTTGAGTTCAGACTTGGTGATCCTATCTGTTCGAGGGTTAAGTCAAAATGAATGAAATGTTGACCACCGTCTCATATATATGCTTCAGCTGATGTGACAACCATGTGGTATTTAATTCCACTTGTCATTCCATCTGCCTTACTCTGAACTCCATTGACGCGCATGCGCTATAAAGAGCATTGAACAAATTTAAAATCCAATTCTTCGAAAGCCAATGTTTGTATAAATTATAGTCATGAAAGGTCAATGAATCTCGGAAATTTCGAAGATTTTGGCCCGAATGGCCTTTTCCGCCCGTTTGGCCTGGTTTTGGCCTTTTTGGCCTGGTTTCGGCCTTTTTGGCCTGGTTTTGGCCTTTTTGGCCTGGTTTGTGGCCTTTTTGGCCTGGCCTTTGTGGCCTTTTTGGCCTGGTTTATTATAATCCAATGTTTTAGAGAAATTAAGTTAGTTTAGTTCTCTTCGTCAAACTGTAAACATGGTCCGACGGGTTTGTCGTAATTGTCCTGTGCCTGGATGTGGAGCCAAGTTCCTTGTGAGACTGGCCAATCATCTCGCGGATGTGCATTTATTGGATATCGATCAAAGGCGAAAGTATTTACAAGAGGCGAAACTTCAACCCAAAATTAAATTTGTGGAATGCCAAAACACAACAACTTTTACAAGGACAAAAAGGACACTGGGCAAAGGACAGAAAGGACATTATAAGGACATTCAGGACATATCAAGGACATTCGGGTCAAACCGGACAACTAACTGGCATAGCTATTTTCACTCCTAAATCACCCCTAATCACATTTCAACATCATTTATCATCAAACCATACCAAGAAAGCAAAACTGTAATCAGTTAAGGAAGAAAGAATCAAAAACGATACAGAGAAGAAAACTAAAATGGAAAATATTATAACTTATATCTAAAAGTGTTGATTAACTGTTTTAATCTATTTATAAATTAAATCGGCTCTACGCTAGCTTACTATGAGCCTGTAAATGTATTGAAATTATTTATTGGTCATCAGGTCGATGACAGGTCGATGACAGGTCGATGTCGGGTCGATGACAGGTCGATGACAGGTCGATGTTAGGTCGATGTCAGGTCGATGTCACGTCGATGACAGGTCGATGTCAGGTCGATGTCCGGTCGATGTTAGGCCGATGACAGGACGATGTTAGGTCGACGTCAGGTCGATGACAGGTCGATAACAGGTCGATGTCAGGTCGATGTCAGATCGATAACAGGTCGATGTCAGGTCGGTGTGAATTTTGAGTAAGATATTGATATTAATGATAGGGAATTCATAGGAAGACAATGGTAGCGCATCTGACTCCAGATCAGAAGGTTACGTGTTCGAGTCGCGTCAGGGTCATTACTTTTTAATCAAGTTTTTTATTTTCTTCATTTATCACTGGTCAGCGGAAACAACCTTGTAAAACAGAAAATGAAATTCTCTCAATTAATCACATAATAATCCCACGACAGTTACACTATAAAAGGGGCTAACCCTGGCTATTTGAGAAGTGACCTTAGAGCAGTTAAGAGCAGCAGCATGTCAAAATCCAACTATTATGAAAATGAAAGTTTGCATAGTGATAACGAAAGTGTTGAGGAGAATCATAATGAATCCCTTTCTTCTGAAGATAGTCATGAGGGTGATGAGGAGGATTTTGATGAAGAAATCGATGTCTGGGAAAGAATGCAAGATAAAGCTATAGAAAGGCATAAGGAAGAATGGAGATCTCTGGTGCAGAATTATAAGCAAAATGGGGATAGTGATGAAGTAGCACACGCAAAAGCGCATAATGCCTTGGTTACCACTTACAGGAAAGAGCTCAGGGAGGTTCTATTTGAGGAACAGAAATGGTTTCATCATTTGAAGAGAGATCCTACTTATAAGAAGATCGTGGCTACACAAAGAAATCTAATTAACGTGGAAGACTACGGTTGGGAAGAGGCAACCGAATCAGCCATAAGTCAAAGAAAGTATTTGCTGAACAAGCTATTTATGAAAGAAGAAGTGCCGAAACAAACTGTTATCAATTATGAAACTTATAACCCATATATTCGTAGATGATAAAAATTATAATTGACATTTCATATTTTTTGTTGTTGTAATTTTTGTTTAATAAAGTCAAGCAAACATCCATTTTGTTTCAACATTAATGATTGGTGGGCAAAATCATAACAAAACACTGTAAGTCCACCTTTATGAGAGAACAATAGGTTGTTTTGGGCAAGTTTAGGCAGTTATTGTTAGGCCAGCTGGCATGGGATTAAGTACAACAATAGGACTGTTTGACGTCACCGTCCATTATTTTATGCTAATGAACCATTAGTGTTTTGATAATCTACTCGGAAATAAGCTTCGTTTATAAATATTTCTCGAATGCACCCCGAATGTTCACCGATGGCACCCCGATTCGCTCCCCGATGGCACCCCGAATACACCCCGAATGCATCCCGAATACACCCCGAATGCTCCCCGAATGCACCCCGAATGCTCCCCGAATGCACGCCCGAATGCACCCCGATTCGCACCCCGATTTGCACCCCGATTCGCTTCCCGAATGCACCCCGATTCGCTCCCCCCCCCCTCTGCACCCCGAATGCACCCCGATTTGCACCCCCCTCTGCACCCCTGCACCCCCTAGCACCCCGGGGGTATAATTCCATGCAAGATATACTACTTTCACTTCTGGAGGCCGCCTCCACTTTGAAAACACTGGTGAGAAACGCTTTTTTCGCATTTTTAAGCATTCAATCAAGTTAATTAAGTTAAATGAATAAGGTCAATGACAGAGTTTTTATTCTCCTCTCTTGAATCTTTTAAAATCTTGAATCTCTCCGTGAAATCTGGAATCTTAAGTGGTATATTAATTCGTATGTTGATTTTAAAACCCATGGAAACAGCAAGCATTTATCGAGAAAGTTCTATTAAAAATATGGTATTTTCCATTAGTTAATCCATAAATAGTTTCTAATTCAACCTTTTAAGAAAAACAAAAATGAGTTATCTAAATATCAAGTATTGGTATACAACCAAAGGTGCATTCACAGCACGCCATCAAAACTATTTTAATTTAGTCACATCGTTTGAGGCAAAAGAGCGCGAACACAAGTTGATAAGATGGATCGAAGACTGACATTATTATACATCTATTTCAAAAATCGTTGTCGCAGCCGAAGCTATATAGTCCACACTCTAAACCTGCAAAGGATGTCGGTTATATGGACATAATTTATGAATTATTACACGTTTCTAAAAGAAAAATATATATTTATATCTACCACAACAACGTCTTGTTATGATCATATAACACAAACGCGTACAACCAAAATATGCTATATGAATAAATCGATAAAAAGAGAAGAAATACCGACATCCTTTGCAGGCTTCAGAGTGTGAACTGTGGCTTTGTTTGCTACAACAATTGTTTTGAAATAGGTGTATAAGTCAGTCGATTAATCCATCACAGCGAGAGAGAAAATAAATAACTTTGGAAACAAGGCCTTACTCCGGGTCATCGCCCAAGATCAATCAAAATCTCGTAACTGAAATCGTATAAAATCGCCTAAAACCGCCCAGGAGCTTTTTGCTAAAATCGCCTAAGATTGCCTAAGATCGCCTTAGATTTCAGGAGCTTTTAGCTATAAAATCGCCTATTATAAATTACAGCGATTTTAGGACCCGGAGTAGGCTTAAAAACATATATTGTTTTTTTTTAAGGTATTTGGCAAGTACAATATTTTAGGTATATTTCAAGTGGTAAAAGCCCAAAATCGGACTAAATATGAGTTTATTTAAACGATCGAGTAAAAATTTAGGAAATACTTTGTTTGTACGTTTGTTTGGTTCATTGTTGCCAAGGTGCAAAATGTGCACATCCTGGTTTGAGTGACCCTAATCAATTGATCCATTAGCTTCAAAAGGTGATAAACCCTTTTAAATTCTTAAAGAAAGGACGTCTTTTGGTGTTTTACTTACTTGTCTCTCTTTTATGACGTACATGTGCGTCACGTGTGTGAGTGTTTGGCTCGCCGTTCCCTAGACGACGAGAAGGCATTGATCTGGTAAAAAAAACATTGAAGGTGACGAAGTCCCCTCTTCAAAAAATATAAATATATTTAAATATAAATATAACTAAAAATTACATAAAAGCCATTTTAAATTGTTTTTACGCCGGAGTGTGAAAAGTCTTGAAAAATACTATTTTGTGTGAGAAATTAAATGGATTCACTCAGACGTAGTTTGATAATTAACAGGTGGAAGCTTACAAGTGGGACATTTAATTTAGAGTTGTTTAATTTTTCTCTTTCCCTTGATGGATGAGTGACAAATTAAGAGAGAGAAACCTCTGTTCGTAGGGTACGTAGGCAAAAAATAGTAGCAGGCTGTGACAAAAGTAGCATCCTTCATACTACGGTACAATTCTATTACGTTTTGAGTATTTTTCTCTTGTTAGGAATCTAAACTTAAGTCCCTCTAGATTTCTTGCCACTCACTGCTCATCGTGACTACTGCATGTGTTTCCCGTTTGACCATGCAACTCCAACCTGCATGGGGCATGGATCATACATGATCTGCACCTGAGCAAAGTTTGTTTCGTCGTGCCTTGCTCTTTCTCTTTTTTTATAACAGCGAGGACATTTGAATCGGGTACACTTTTTTCATGCTATTATCTTCTGAGCATTCTACTGCTTCAAAACCTATAAAAATGAAGCATTGAGTTCAAATATACTGAGAGTTCATGATAAATCTTATTATTTCTAATCTATTCGCCAAAGGCATGTGGCTGATAAACAATAAAACTTAAGGTATTACTTGAGTTTTATTCACTGTAATAAATAATAAAAAATGCATGTTCTGGTTTTTTTTTGCGGATTTTCCGTTTATCTCCATCAGCAAAAATCACCACTATAAGAAATAGTAATTGAGCAAGGAGATAAATGAAAGCGGCGATTATCTGGTATATATTCAATGACTCATTAAAGATTTATAACGAAGAACATTTGCTACATTTCCGGAATCTTGTCCAGCGTGATTGAAAGGGGGTTACACAATGGTCCATACTAGGCCCCAATCACGTCCCATGCATAGCGACTAAAGCGAGTAAACACAACCCAAACACTCATTTAAACAGCAAGTTGAGATCAGTTGAGTTGAGTTGCATCAAGCTTTATATAGTTATGGGCTGCCAAACTAAAAAACGTACTCGAATCATCCTCATCGTTTGTGGAATATTGCTTATTATTGCGGGAATATTAGGTGGTCGATTAATGATGAAGACTCTATCTGACAAAGTTACCACACAAACCTGTCTACCCACTAGCAAAGATTCCGAATCCTTTAAAACTTGGGTGAGTCATTTAGAACATTAAATTTGAGTTAATATAACTTGTTTTCTGTAACGACAACTTTAGGCATAGTATTAGTGCTTGCGCTTGTCTTTTGCGTCTTCTTATTTTATAAAGTCCTTGAAAAGATAAAGTATATATCACTTTTTATCTTCAACTAGCGATTATACCCTTTGGAAATTGATGAAAAAAACTGTTACTTGTTGATGTTTATCGTTTGTTTCTGATCTTTTAATCTATAGCTTCAACTTATACAAAAATATGTTGATTTTAGTTAATGATATCGCAGGTAATTTTGAGATGAGTCTTTTGAAATGAACAGCAGCTGAGCATACAAATATTCTCATCCGAACTGAAAAACTAATTCATTTATTATGATTAAAACCTGCCTGTTAAGAACAACCATCACTCAGATGCAAAACTCAAATAAAATAATTGTTGAAAACCTTTTTATAATGGAGATTTTAACGCAGTTTCTACGGATCTGAATTCGTCTGTTTTCAGAACACGATGACTTTAATAGAAAACTGCTGAATATACCTATTAAACGCAGTCGCTTTTTAATAAAATTAAATAATGAAGATTTTTTTTATAATGTTTTAAAGCAGTTTCTACGGATCTGAATTCGTCTGTTTTCAGAACATGATGACTATAATACAAGACTGCTGAATATACCTATTAAACGCAGTCGCTTTTTATTAAAATTAAATAATGAAGATTTTTTTTAAATGTTTTAAAGCAGTTTCTGATACGGATCTGAATTCGTCTGTTTTCAGAACCAATGAAAATGCTAAAAACATAAGGGATATATTTCTATAAGTTTATCGGCAATGTGAAGTAGAACTACTAATCTAAAATTAAAATATCTTGAGTGGCAATAGCTAGAGGATTGCTCTTTCTGAGTAAACAAGCGGGGAAAAAAACACGAAATGTAGATGAGAATGATTATCATAAAATTATGAACACTCTTGCCGTTCACGAAGTACAAGGCACGCTATTTTAAGGTGTATAAGTTACCATATTCCATATCACTCTTGACATTGACAAACGATCAATATTCTCCATGCACTAAAAAGTTTCAAATTTGACGAAATAGAAGCCGACGACACGCTAAGCGATTTTCTACGCTCGTTTGGAGCGAATTTCGATCTCCGCCTGCATGAAAATCGTCAAGTTGCTGTTACAGCATATTTTTTTAGCTATTTTGATCGGCACGGTCAGCGATTGAAATCGCCCATATATCTGACATATCAGATACTGGCGATCAAATTCGCTGGCGATTGGCGACGTGAAAAATCGCTCGATCAAGCGTAGAAAGTCGTCTATAGTCGGCTTCTATAGAACAATCCTTCCAATTTCGGAAAATTTGAAACTAGTTTGTCGTCTGCTAACTTACTCAAAAGAAATGAATGAATGAAAACTTTATTTAACGAGGAGACCTCATCACCCTAAGGTGCTTTTCATGAGGGACCTCAAATAAGCCCATAAATTTACAAATTATAATAATTTTTCAGCTAAAAGTAATTTTTACTGAAGATATTCAAATTAGTCAAAATCTGTTTTTCTTTTCTAACTGAGCCACCCAATAATACTTCTAGATGAGGAGTTTTCTGTATATATTTTTCTCCAAGTGCAGTTTTGAATTCGTTCTAAATGCAGGTGTTATTCCAAGTCCAATGGTTTTCCCTTCCGTCTTATCTATTAATATCTATTAATAGCCAAACAGACAATTATAAAATCTACAAGAAGATATATTAATATTTTTTTTTATCTAAATAAATATTTGATTTATTTAAAATAAAGACTATCGCAAGAATCCGACGTTACGGAGTCGTCATCTTGACTCCATTACCAAGGCTTTATTATATAAAGGTCCTTCACAATGCCTAGCTGGAGGACATACAAATCGTCTTGAGGGAAAATTAATTGTCTGTAAACGTTTTCGTTTAATGTGTTTTCAACAAATTCAAACATCTTTTTCGTCTCGAATTGTGTTCGTCCCGCTGTTAAAGGCCGGCTTTTCCGTCATGTAAGACGTCTAGACGGTTTGTTCGTCTTCCAGTGCAAAATAGCTATAATATTAATAACGAAAACTTCTAAATAAGTAGGTTTTTTCTTTTTTACGTTGTGTAATGACTAACTTATTATTGTTCGTAAATTGTTGTAAATTTATATTAAAACAAAAAATAACGAAAAATGTAGAGGTCCCAGTTTTCGCCAGATAAATTTCTCTTCACGTTTATTTATGTTTGTCCATATAATATTTCTCACAAACTAAAATGACCTAACTTAACAGAAATAACAAAGCAATAAGGCTAAACTGAGGGATTTTTTTATTCCAAAATCTCTGGCATATGTTATTCCAAAAAATAACAAAAATTGGAAATGGAACAAAACCTCAAACAGATGGCTTAATTTTAAGCATAAATTTTCCAATCACAAATATTATTGTTCTAGAACTCACAAAGTGATCCGTCAAAGAAGTGGATTGAGTAGTCATCACGCTGTGCTATTTGCCGGTTTATTTTTTGCAACTCGCAAAGTATACTGATTTTTTATAGAATGGATTTCATCAAGTGAGCAATCAACAGCTACGTTAGCCTGCGTAGCAAGCGTTTCTTTTGGGGGGAACGGGAGAAAATTGGTTTTTGGCTGTTTTGGGATAGCTGTGTTGCCGTTATGGCCGCGCGAAACCTAAGACGAGTACAAAAAAAAACAAGGGTGGGGGAGGGGAAGGGGAGAAGAGCGGAGGAAACGTTTCCTTCCCTCCTCTCCCCCTCCCCCTAACGTGATCTAGTCTTAGAAAAAAGATTGCTCGAAATTTGTTCTCCGTCAAAATCGCAAGAAAAAAACTGCTTTTAAATCTCTGATATTTCTTTTTTCAACATGAAAACATATCTAAGTGACAATGAAACAAAATATGACTAAAAGTGTAGATATGAATAAGAAAACAACAACAACTTTGTTCAGTATTTAAATAAAACAAAAACTCACCTGCGCTAATTAGAATTCAGATTTAAGACTACACATCTTCTATATAATGAAATTAAATTTGAGTACCACTTGTAGTTTAAAGAGTATACAGCTATTTCAAAAAACGTAGAATACTGAATATATAGTGCATTGCAAGACCGAAATGCATTTCGGGAAAGGTAATATTGTTCAAAGTAAAATATATGATAATTAGTTATTATATTCTTAGTGCATTACATTCAAAACAATATATACGAGCTAGTTATGGGGAATAAATATCAATCGCTGTATATTTATATGCTTTTTTGCACGCAGTGATTCATGGTTCATTTGCTATTTCAAGTACGTTGATAGTCATATTTTATAAAATATAAAAATGACGATTACTTTAATTCTATACCTAGAATTTGAGGGACTAGATCAAAGCTATATATCAGTATATCATTTAAAGCTTCTTTACCTTAAAAAAAACCGAAATTTTCATCCTTCGTTGACTTTTTACGAGCTTACAAAGTCCAGTATCTGAAGCCGACCCTGTCCGAGTTTTTGGAGGTCTGGTGCTGAGTACGTCTCATAGGAATACCATCATATTTCATGATTCCGCTTCCATCCACGAGATGGAAATGAAGAGTGTGTGATAAAAACATTATAACATACTTTAAATAAAAAATCGCTTCATAAGCTGAAAAACATGCAATTTTATAATGAAATTTATTTATTTATTACCTGTCATTTTGTTGGAAGATTGTTCGTATCTGATATTCTGTTATTGTTATTTTCACAGACTGCTCAATCAGTTGGTAAAACAGAAGTGACATTCTGGAGTATAAAAAATAAAGAAGATTTTTTATATAAAGGACAAGCCCCCAGGGTAATATTTGATAGTACTGTTATAGTTTATGGTTTGATTGTTCGAGTGGAAACACTATTTCTCTGGCGCGGGTGTGATGACGATGCTAGTGGTGGTGGTGATGATGGTGATGTTGATGATGCTGCTAGTGGTGATGATCATGATGTTGATGATGATGCTAGTGGTGTAGGTGGCGATGAAGTTGATGATGTTTCTAGTGATGGTGATGATGCTGCTAGTGGTGATGATCATGATGTTGATGCTGCTGCTAGTGGTGTAGGTGGCGATGAAGTTGATGATGCTGCTAGTGGTGGTGGTGGTGGTGGCGATGAAGTTGATGATGCTGTAGTGGTGATGGTGGTGATGATGAAGTTAATGATATTTCTAGTGGTGTTGATGATGATGATGATGTTAATGATGATGCTAGTGGTGGTGGTGGTGATGATGATGATGATTTTGATACTAGTGGTGGTGGTGGTGGCGATGAAGGTGATGATGATGCTAGTGGTGATGGTGGTGGCGATGAAGTTGATGATGATGCTAGTGGTGGTGATGATGATGATGATGCTAATGATGATGCTAGTGGTGGTGGTGGTGATGATGATGATTTTGATGCTAGTGGTGGTGGTGGTGATGATGATGATGATGATGATGATGATGATAGTTAAGACACTAGTATAATAAATCTATGATATTTTTTGATACCAGTTCGATGAGAAGGGTCCGTACATTTACAAAACAACATCTAAGAAGATTGATGTCAAGTTTGAATCTGGCAAAGTATCATATAAGCTATACAAAACACACGCGTTTGACGCCAAACCCACAAGTGAGAAATGCCCAAGCTGTAATGAAACTGACGAGGTAAGGATCTCCCCCTACGGGACTCGTAGGTATGTTTTACGTACCACGCGTTTCTTTTGGGAGAAGGGGAAAAACCATTGTTATTAGAACAAAGAAAATGAACAAATCTATATTGTTAAAATGGTTGGCAAATTAGCATCACACAATACCAACACTTGTAAACACTACGCTCACCTATATTAACATATCGCTTTGGAATATTCTAGATCACCATACTTAATCTTGGATACATTGGTACCATGATGCAATTCAAAGGAGACAAGTCATTTAGTCTGTTCATGATCCCTAATATCGTCAAAGGTTATCTACAAGGACTCCTAGCTACGCTGCCTAACAAACAGGCCGCGTATACATACCTAGGAGATCATACACGTTCATTAAGTAATCCTGCTGAATCAGCCTTTGGTCCATGGCTTGGCAATAACCCATCATTTGAAGCAGCTATCATCAATGGTACTAGAGGGGGTAGTGCTTATAAATGGAATGAAATCGAGGCATTATATAACGTACTGTCTAACTCCTCTTTGTTACTTCCTCCTCAAGACTCCCAAAGTACAAGTCCACTAGATAAAGGGAGAGGTCTGATAACGTATCTCGGTGCGTATCTTTCAATTGCACAAACAATGAGTGCGATTAGTAATGTTACAATCAGGGCAGTCTACGGTGCACAGTTGAGCCAGATCCAAGCCAACATCAATGGTCTTCTATGCCCACTGCCAAGTAGCTGTTTTCAAGCTAATGATTCTACAACTATACAAGCTCTGTTGGTTTTTATCACTTCGCACTTAGCCGCGGGATCCACCGCGTTTATGGACTCGAACAATTACGGGCTACTCGTTACTCGTCCCGTGAAGGAACTTGTGTCGGGATATGTGATGACCAAGCTCCCTCTTCCTCCAAAATATCCCACAGGGATCCCAATAGCTGGTGTACTGGTTAATCACAGTAGTGAGGCTGAGGCTAGTCAAAAGAGTAAAGAAATAATGCTGCATACTTGTGATTCTACAACGGGAATCCCTAATACTTGGGCAGGTAGATTGAAGGGTACAGACGTCTCTCGCAAAGCAGCCAATTATATGCATGCAAATATATACCCACGCTCTTGATCTGACTCATTCGGAATAGCGAATGCATTATATGGTGCTTTTGTATTATTATTAAAATTTAATTATTAAGTCAAAGTGAGGCTTGCTGGCCATTTGGATATGATTAGCTGCTTGTGAGAAAGGATCTATTGCCATGATGATATGATGATATGATGATATGATGATGATGATGATATGATGATGATGATGATGATATGATGATGATGATGATGATGATGATATGATGATGATGATGATATGATGATATGATGATGATATGATGATGATGATGATGATGATGATATGATGATGATGATATGATGATGATGATATGATGATGATGATGATGATATGATGATGATGATGATATGGAAATGATACATACATACATACATATCTTTGATAGGTGTTCCCATAAAAGGTTTTCTGCAACTATTTACATTCAACTATTTATAACTGTATATATATATTAATTACAATACTATACTGGACTATGATATAGCACGCTTTCCATATACATTGATATGCGCTTTACAATGTCTACTATTTTTAATGTTTGCGATTACGATTGTGATTACGACTATTAGTATGTGGTTACGATAATTAACGATTGCGACTGTAACTATGACTACAATTGTGATTTTGATTATATAGGATTCTATTACGATGATAATGTAAAGAACTATAGACCATCGATAATTACGAATACCAACACTACGATAACAGGAGCCCATTACCGACGATAATGATATCGATAACAATAACCATTCTGATTTTTAACTTGATCATTCTTGCGACCACGATTACGGAAGGGCGGGCGGTGGCTATGGCAATGTCACCTGTTGTCTTTTCCAAATATTACAGAACCCCAACTTCCGGGTTGGCAAAAATATCATACCACCCCCCCCCCCTATTTTGTCTAGTTTATTATTAACGCATCATGCACTTAGTAACAACCCCCTTATATAGCTTCCGAAATTAACGTGAACCCCCTCAATATTGCCGACCCCCCCATACACTAATAAATGAAAGGCTTCTTATACGTCATGATTGCGATCGCCATAATGGCTAGTTATACATGACGCATACGATAACGATCATGGTTACGTTATGTTATTTCCATTATTTCTTAGGCTTTGACGGAATGACTACACTTCCTCAAGAGTATTTTCCAAATGCGCCAGAAAGCGAACTGAAAATAACCGGCTATGATATGCAGTTTACTGGTACTTCCAAATTATCGCCTTGTACCAACAAGTACCCGGCCACTGCACCTCATTTTGACGTCTTTACATCCCCTGTTTACCAAAGACTTCGATTAACCTACGAAAACGAACAAACTGTTCATGGGATACACTTGAATCGGTATCTACTGAGTGGAAATAAACTCAAGGTAAATTCATGATCATATTGTAATCACTGGAACTAAAGCACTAGCTAATATTCTTTATGTTATTTTGCAAAAGAGGCGTGATGGTCTAGTGGTCAGTGGATCGGGTTCTGGGCCAACTGGCCTGGGTTCGATTCCCGGCCCGGGCAATTACGTAAGCAAGACAATTTACTCTCTCAGTGCCTCGTCTTCTTGGATAAAAAATATAAAGCTAGAGGTCCCGTCTGCTTTCACTCTAATCCTATATAAGGTGGACGTAAAATATCCTGATGTGTTGTTCGCAAAGAGTAGGTGATTCTCTACCGGCACAACAGTCTGGTCTCGTAGGCATTTCATATAGAAAACAAAATTCATATCTTCAAGCCAACGTGTAATGTTCTTTTTATTATATGGACGAAAAAAAAAAAGAATTTAAGGGCGCGCGCTTACATACGGGACATTTGGTACATAACTTTTTCATATCTTCACTAGTGAAAATATGGAAAATACGAGTGTTTTAGTTTCCGGTAAAACACTGTTATCCATATAGCCCATATAATAAATGCGTTTATTTACGCAATGCGTATAGAGAAGACTGAAAATTGTTTTAGGGTTTAAACGAGATTTAAACACATATTTGCGTCAACTTATTGTTCACTTTCGTTTTTTCTTGCTCAAAACAACTTGCGTTCAACGTGAACATACTTTTGTTGATTAACGTTCTCTAAAACAATCTATAATAAAACAATTACAGAATTCTGCTCCTTCTGTTTATAACCAGTGATATGTTTTCTTGTTTCAAGGCTAATAATATCACGATATTTATGGATGGTATTCTTGATCTGAGCAATATCCGTGGGATCCCTGTGTCGGTCAGTGCAGCTGGTTTCTTGCATGGTCATTCTAGCCTCTACAAACAACTTGCATTACCCGAACCAACTTTGGAGAAATACGGCACCAATGTATGTAACATCCATTCATTAAGTCTTTGAAATCTAATATCAAGTCTTTCCATGATAATAGTCTATCCATCCATTCACCTATCCATCTATATAGATCTATCTATCCAACAAACGTACAACCATCTAAACATCCATCCATCCATCCATCCACTCGTTTATGCGTCTGTCTGTCTGATGGTCGGCCCACCCGTCCATCCATCCATAGATCTATCCAACTTAACGTACATCCATCTAAACATCCATCCATCAATCCACTCGCCCATACGTCTGTCTGTCTGTCTGACGGTGAGCTAGCCAGTCGATCCATATACCATCGAAACATCTATTTAAACACCTATTCAACCTTCCATCTATCCGTCCATCGATTCATTTGTCCTTCAGCCCGCCCGCCCGTTCATCCATTCATAACTTAATTTCTTGCAATAACAGATAGATATCGAGCCAGTTACAGGAAGACCAATGAATGTTAAGTACAGAACTCAAGTCAACTCACTCATCACCAAAGATGTGATTAGCGCCTCGAGACTACGACCACTAAACATTTCATTCTACGAGACTGCTAAACCTTACACTAAACATATCCCTTTGTATTGGACTGAAGATGGGGGATCGCTGACAAAGGAAGACGCTGACAATCTACAAGACAAGGTAGTAGTCTATCTGTATGACAATGACAATGACAATGACAATGACAATGATTTATTTAGTACTAATTTTGTACAAAGTAATTAACATAAATTAATTGAATAACTTAATTTAGTACACAAGTCAGTTAGCTAGTTTTTAATCAATTACAAATTTTGGTCAAAAAAGCCAGTGAGGCAGAAACGAAAAAAAAAATATACAGTCAAAATTACAATAAATATAGATAATAAATATAGATAAGCTTGAATGTCCAGTCGGACTCAATTCAAGCGAAACTGTTTATTTAACTTATTGTACTATTTTCCATTGTTCACCACTATAAATATTTTTTCTATTTCCACCATCATTCAGACCCCGTCTACACGGATCCGGATACTTTTGAAACCGCATACTTTTTGATGCGAATCGGCCTATCGTCCACACGAATCCATTGAATCCGGTCACCGAAACCGCATACTTTTATTTGAATCCTCCGGATACGCGGATTCGTGTGGACGCAAATATTTCTATGCGGTTTCAGCCGGATCGGATTCGTGTAGACAAGGCCTCACTTGAGAATGTTGTCGTGATGACAACGAAACGTTGAAATTTCTTCTCGCTTGTCTTCATATTAAATTGTATAAGTAAAGTTCTCCTGATTAGAAATTTAGATAAATTACAATATATATATATAGATGATTTAGTTGTAGTACGATAAGAAAGAAAGAAAAGGTTAGCAATATAGGTGGACGTACAGTGACGTATTATGATTTGGTTTGGCCAACCATAGTGATTAGAACAAAGAAAATTCACAAATCTATTGTTAAAATGGTTGGCAAATTAGCATCAAAATACAAACACTTGTAAAACACTTCGCTCCCCTATACTACCATAATAGGGAACTTCAGATTTGACGAGTACGAGATTGAGTACGAGTACAAGTTTTAAAATTGGCCTTGTGTGTATTGTTGATACTGAATTACATTCCACTTCTTGTTTTTATATTTTGGTGTCTCAATCTATACACAATACTATAATTCATCATCAACAACACACAGAAGGCCATGTATATATGGTATTATTAGAGTACTCGCACCAGAGTGATTTTCGTTGTCCAGAATACTAGAGGTTGTTTTCTACTTGCATTGTTTAGCGTTTATAAATCTGACGGATAATTAATGGATAAATACTAATACTAGATCAAGAAAACCCTCTGGTTTCCAGGGTAGATGTGCGTTCGATAGTGCAAAAAAAAAACTGTGATATTATCGTAAGACGCTGGGAGCTGTAGATCAAGAGAGAAGTGCTCCACAGCTCCCAGAGTATTTATATGAATCAGAGTATATAGACACAAGCGAATGTTTTTTATTGCTTTTATAAAATATAAAGCTGAGCGTGTCCTCTGATATAAACACAGTAGCCAGCCAATCAGAACGCGCGTAGTATCTCGAATATTATACAATACCTAATCATGAGTTAATTTTCTATTGTTTTATATTTCAGCTGTTCTCGTACTTTATTGCGTCGTGTTCAGTCACCATGGTTCTACCAATCGTTGGAGGTCTACTACTTCTAGTTGGTATCATACTATTTGTAGTGGCCGCCAAACTGAAGAAAGCAGGTGGTGTCAGTCACGCTGATGATGGCACTGCCTCGTAACACTTTCATTACAGCTATTTTAAAAAAAGTTGACTTCGGTCTTGCAAAGTATTCCAAGGCCGAAGTGCATTGTGGATTTGAATAAATTCCATTTTTATTCTATGGCGAGAGGTAAAGCCTTCTCCGCAGGCATCTCTCTGTAGGAGTCTGGGAATGAAGAGGTGTGTGTGTTGGGGGGATTTCCTTTTTCGTTCTCAGTCTCTCACGGTCAAATAGACCGTTACAAAGGAAGGAAAAATATGGAGAACATGCAGGAGTTGCCTAGGGAGGAGGCTGGACAAGAGGGTTGATGTAGATATTATAAATATACTGACAATCTCGGTCTTTCTGTGCAATGTGAAGCTCTCAATTCTTACTGTCAACTCTTTGAGATGGAATATTTTTATTTAATTACAGCGCCTTTCATATTGAATTACGTGGCCATCATATTGACGATCAGATAATATGTAAAAGGCATTTTTTAGCTGCTGTCAATCAAACAATCAAAGGTACTTTAGGTTGACAGCAGCGTAAACCGCATTTTGAACGTCGGT
The DNA here is from genome assembly GCA_949775045.1 of Metridium senile. Lineage (NCBI taxonomy): Eukaryota > Metazoa > Cnidaria > Anthozoa > Actiniaria > Metridiidae > Metridium > Metridium senile. The sequence continues at coordinate 18,133,614 of OX459098.1, forward strand.
GGTCGCGTACTTATGAAAAACGATGCAAGTAAAGTAAAGTATTAAAGCCCGGGCAAACGGTTTCAACATTTGCTTAACATCCGGTCGATTTTGTTGAATGGCAATGTTTAAACGCTTTTTAACTATTTCAACATTAAAACGTGTTGAACGATGTTGAATTGATGTTGAAAGAGTTTAAAATTAAACATTGCCACTCAACAAAATCGAACGGATGTTGAAGCAAATGTTGTTTTCCCGGGACCTTAGTAGTATCTGATAATAATTTGACAGTAAGATTTTCTTCCATATATTGTATGAACTGAAATGTTTGAAACTTTCCGAGTATTATTCATTGATTCTCATTTTCTCTGACAAACATATTGTAAAGTATAGCTGTAACTTGTACAAAAGCACGAGTATAGTATAAAAACAAACATTGTTATCTTGAAACACTGTAAAATAGGCTTACCTATTTTTTAACCTTATAATATACTATACAAAATTACTTGATTCTGAGAAGAGTACAATTAAATCGTAAATTGTACAATGCAGAGTACCAAGTAGTTTTTCAGTATATTATGAATAAAAAATCTTTTTGTACAATTGGTGATAAAATGCTCGTCCAATTTTGAAAACTTTCCAAACATCACTGGTACCTATTAATTACAAATTGCACCCAAGTTCGTGCGATTTCCTATAAGAATTAATACAGCACCAAATGTTTGCTTTTGGTCTAAAGTGAAAAGTGAGAGATTTTGAACTAAAGGCCTGAACAAACGGTTTCAACATTTGCTTCAACATCGGTTCGATTTTGTTAAATGGCAATGTTTAAACGCTTTTAAACTATTTCAACATTGCTAAAACGTGTTGAATCGATGTTGAATTGATGTTGAAAGAGTTTAAAAGCGTTTAAACATTGCCATTTAACAAAATCGAACGGATGTTGAAGCAAATGTTGAAACCGTGAAAATTGCAATAATCCATATACCTGCTCTGAAATCCGTAATAATCCACGGCTAAAACCCTATAACAGGGCTTCCTTAATCATATCAATTTGTTGTTGATGTTCATTGTTGTTTCAATCAAACGGTGATCACATATTAATTACATACTATTGTAGTTTTATCAAGATATTCACACATTTGTGGATCCCTTTGTATTTTACTAACAACTAATATGGATATGAAAGAATGCAACTCTGTTTGAAAGAGACATTGATATCAAGCCTTCTGAACAATATTAGTATACAATACTTACAATGTTTCGTTTCCATTCAATAATAATATATATATTAAACTATAATACTTGTGTACATACCATTTATCTGTAGTTGTAAACCCTGTAAGCGTTTAAACGCAGTCTTGATAGTACATATCGTATATATCATTTATCTGTAGTTGTAAACCCTGTAAGCGTTTAAAAGCAGTCTTGATAGTACATATTATAAACCATTTATCTGTAGTTATAGACCCTGTAAGCGTTTAAAAGCAGTCTTGATAGTACATATTGTATATATCATTTATCTGTAGTTGTAAACCCTGTGAGCGTTTGAAGGCAGATCTGATAGTAGTCCATGAATAGAGTGAAGTTCACGGGTACGGGTCTGATTCAAACACGATAGAACTGAACACTGCTGGAGAACATTCCATTGTGTGTTTAGTATGCAAATATTCCTGGAGTGATTTTCCTTCGTCTGTGAAAGAATAGTCAACGTAATACATAGTAGTACACACTAATCCCATTGTTTTCTTTTGTTTTATTTCGACTATTACTCACTAACTTTGCACGGACGAAGGAAAATCACTCACTAGTTATCAAGGCATTCATTAGGGCTGACCATTAGATATTGGAGGGGGGTTAGGTGAGGTGAAGGGGGTGGGGGGGGGGGGGGGGGGGGGGTGGGATATTAATTTGTGCAGGATACTCTTTTTTGCCCTCGAGGCTGTGCAGATGTTTTCGGCTATGCACGATATTTTTTTCAGGATTTTTTTTCAAGGTTAAATTTGTGGTCGATTTTTTCCGTTATTGCCCAACACCCCTCAAGTATCTAATGGTCCGTCCCTTAGCGCTGTCGAATTAGGAATAAATATACAGCTTATTCAATTAACGTTGTCGCTAAAAAGTCCTAATGCTTAATAGTGAGACCGAAAAGGATCATGGGATACATTTCATTGATTAGGAGAGATTCAACGTGTATTTGTGAGTATTGAAAGACGGAAAAAAGCACAAAACTGAAAGAAATACAAATTAGGCATCTCCTCATGACACCAGTTTCAGATATGTGTTCAACGTGAATTGAATTAGCTATAGATTAATGCCTTCAAGTGTAAATATACTTTTAGCTTACATTAAAACCGCAATTACAAATGAAAATGTCTGAAGATGAAATCCCCTTCCCCACCCCATTCGCCCATAGTTAGAAAATATACTTTTAACTTACATTAAAACTGCAATTACAAATGAAAATGTCTGAAGATGAAATCCTCTTCCCCACCCCATTCGCCCATAGTTAGAAAATATACTTTTAACTTACATTAAAACTACAATTACAAGTGAAAATGTCTGAAGACTGATGAAAACCCCACCCCCTCCACCCATAGTTAGAAAATATACTTTTAACTTACATTAAAACTGCAAACACAAATTAAAATATTTGATTATGAAGATAAAAACTTCTCTCCCACTCCCTCCACCCATAGTTATAAAAATTACTTTTAACTTACAAAAAACTTCAAACCGCACAAATGAATATGTCTGAAGATGACAACACCTCCCCCCCCCCCCCCCTCCACCCAAAAATTGCTCGAATTAGATGAGAAACGATTTGTTTTGCAACTTTGCTACGGAGCAAGTGTAAGAACGATCTTTATCGTTTTACAGTACGTACAATTACCCACATTTGTTGCAAGTTGGAAAAACTTGAGTAAAATGGCGACATCTAACTTGGTCCATAGCATCCGGTCTCGACGACATTGTTTATCTACGTTAGAACTTATCTTGGGTTAGTACTAATCCTGGTTGAACTCTTACTAAAATTAATAGAACACTGAGCCGGATTTTGTTGGTTAAACTGTTCCCTTTTTACCCAATACACACACTTTATGAAACTAGACACCATCTGGGCGATCACTAGGGCTTCAAATGAGACATGATGTCATTGTTCCTAGGAACGCCTGGGACCTGACCCTCCAATTTGAGGACCACGACGACGACGAAAAAAAAGAACCGTTTGCATTTTTAGACTCGGGCTTTTCCGTACACGGAAGCCCGAGTAATAAAGTTTTCTTTATTGAACTTATATAATCTACAAATATTATAAAAAACACCCATCCAACATCAACTGTCAATTAACTTTGACAAAAGAGTTTCAAATATGTCCTTGTCATTAGTGACTTTGAATAAAACTTCTTCAATAGGCTTCTCCGCGACGATTTGGACGGGAAGAAGACTAAGTAACAGTTTACCAAACCTGGCGGGATAGTTAGGATGGAGTGAGATCACGTGACTCGACAGAAGAAGCTGGATCTCATCTTGTATCTTGTCGACTGTTTGAGCGTCTTTTAGACCCTTAGTTTCTAGAAAATTCAAATCAAAATTGTTTTAGTTGACAAGTAGGATAACCACTTAAAGTACAATATAATAGTCTCATCGAACAATAGTCATTGTTAATGTAACACCTCAGCATTTGTAAATTTACATTTCATTCGATCATTATTCACTGTGATGATGGTCGCTGTGTAAGACGGCCGAAACGTCAATACTTTTTCCAAGTAATAAAATTTGTTATCTGAGATGATCTCCACTCCACCACGATGTTTAATCCTAAATTCAAACCTTTCTCATCAAGTAGGATAATGTTGATATGAAGATAATGATTTTAAAATAATGAGTAACTCGCGTATTTAACATTTCGAAGTCACTGACTTCATTTTCAAGAACTCTAATAATCTCTTTCACAGTTCCCTGCGCCATCTGGAAAGGTAACCGGGCCTTGGCATCAAAGCGAGACGAACGTCAAGTTGAACTTGCAATGCCTAGATACCTTTTGACACCTTGCGAGACAATTATTCACTTGTCTCTATCATTGCAAGCTTAAAGTTTGTCTCGTTTGGGTGTAAAGGCCCGACTACCTTTCAAGATGGCGCAGGGGAGTACTTTGAAACGTATTTTTATTATTTTATTATTTATTTATTAAATTTTTTTTAAACATGTGAGCAGTGTTGTGTGCTAAAAAAACTAATGTGGGGGTAGTGAGTGTGGGTCTGAGTCTCCTAAATCAGTAGAACACTAGTCTGGCCACAGGCAGCCCAACTATTGTCTTTGAGGATTTTTTTTAATGACAATAAAGTTATTTTTAACCGCGCGCCGAGCGAAATAAATATTGAGCGCGCGGGTGGGGTTCCTGTGGTGTATTTGTTTGAAAGCTCGCGGATGGGATTCCTGTGGCTTTTTGCAAGCAATTTTTCGGTCGCGCGGAATCGCACGTACGACAGAAAAATCGAAGAAAGTAGTATCTTGATACAAGGTCTGAAACTTGATGGCGTGGATGGATAGATGTGCACCGCAGTCTGTATAGGCACGGAAGTTCAACGACGAGCGCCGAGAAGGACGCGAGCAGCAATCGACTGACACGCCAAAGAAAATATATTGTGTTCAAACTTTTCTTTCAAAATAAGTGTTTTCCTTTCTTTTAGGGATTTTCAATTAATAAACCTCTAACAAAAACAAACAGCCAGTGTGTGAAATTTCTTTCCATGTTTATTGAAATGCTAATACGTATAATTATTATATTTTACAATGTGAAGACTTTTTGTTCAAATCTGTAACGATTCTGCTTTAGCTTAAATTGCCGGTTTTTCGGCAATAGTTTATAAAATACAACTATAAATGCTTCACACTTTCATAACGAACTTGTTATTGTTGGAACCGATTATAGTAACTAAAGTTTTGACGAAATAAAGTTGAACTTTTTTGATCCAATCTGACAAGATGAAAACTTTGCAAAAGCGGCCATCACAAATTCACTGTTAGTTCGGCTTGTAGTTAGTTTGAACAAGACAACAACAGTCGTTTTGACATAAAAACTTCAACTCCAATCATTACCTGTACACACTAGACTACTAGAAAAGCTTTCCCCAGGTTTTTGTAATAGCGAAGAAGATCGGTGACTTCAAAAGCAACTGCCAAGTGCTCACTTGAATCCGAGGTGTTTTGAATGTAAACTATTAAACTCATTGTAGCAGCCAGTTCAGTGCAAATCAAGAACTTTTCGACTCTCGACTCACTATCCCATGATTTCCAAAATAAAATACATCCTCTTGTTTCTTTCTTTGAATTGTAAGTCATTTTAACAATCCAAAAGTTAAATACAAGACTGTAATCAACACCTTTTTCGGCTGTATCGATGAATGAGCGTGAATGTAGTCTCGATCGATATTTTCACGATTGCTCCACGATTGTAAAAATCCGACTTTTTTCCGAAGTTATGTCTATACAGACTGCGGTGCACCTCGGTTCCATGCTGCCCTTTTTAAAAATTAATTTTAACCCCTTTGCTGAAGTCGGAGATGATCATACTTTTTACTGTAGTTGAAGATCAACGTAAGTTTTATATATTCGAAGAAAAATTAAAATTTTCTCCCATGACTGATTTACTACGCGCGAAACTAAATTTGTCACGTGATCGAGTTTCATACCTTGTCAAAATACCTCCCTCTTCAACACCGCGCGACTTTGACCGAAAAATTGCTTGCAAAAAGCCACAGGAATCCCATCCGCGAGCTTTCAAACAAATACACCACAGGAACCCCACCGCGCGCTCAATATTTATTTCGCTCGGCGCGCGGTTAAAAATAACTTTATTGTCATTAAAAAAAATCCTCAAAGACAATAGTTGGGCTGCCTGTGGTCTGGCATGGCTAAATAGATCGAGTGTTAAAAGAGTCATCTATTTGTTTTAACAATAGGTACCTGGCTTAAAGATGATGATGGCTTTAAGACACGCCAGTTCGGTCATATCACATCTAAACGATCTCAAATGCGTCAGCAGTTCTTGCACAGTTCGAATCTCCGTGGCATTTCGCCGTCCTGCTATATCATCCGAGCCTGTTGCTACATTCAATAGCGACGCGACCTCAAGGGGTAACGCCCAATACGCTGCGTCTAAAAGAAACAACTTCTTCCAACTCTCTTCCAACAAGATAATCTGGTCACGAAAAGGTATCTTGGTAAAGCAGGCCAGGTTACGAGCGAATCGTATCGATGACGTCATTAGTCTCATAGCGGCGTCGTGTATATTCTCCGTGGAGTGAAAATAGACCGGTTCGACTGCTTTGACTAGCTCTTGCAGCGAGCAACGCCTGGCTTCCAGTTTAAGCGGTGCGCCACTTGAGCCGTTCACAGTCGTAGGGCTTGACGAGTGCGCATGCGTGCTAGTTACCAGTCTATTCTTTGCCTGAGGAGTGGAGGACACTACAGAAATCGATACATTGTCGGCAGCATCTCGGCTGGTGACGAGACCAAACATCGGGGTATTGTTGTTGGGTTTGTTCACGACTGGCCCGCGATGTTGTAATGGTGTAATTGGTTTCTGTATAATAGTTCTAGCAGCGATATTACCCTGTGGAGCATGCGCTGGAGTGGTATGTGTTAGTGGAGTCATGTCTAGTTCAGATTTGATGATCACGGTGTTTGAGTTCAGAGGTGAGTTGAGAGCCGTCAGTGGTCTGTGTACAGCGGTTGTCAATTCGTTAATACCCTCTTGAAAAAACAGAAACGGACATGTTATATAAACGATTGAAAATAGCTACCCAGGAGTAGTTCTTATTTAGTGGCTATTAGTCACTATCAAAGACAAGTAAAGTTGTAATGAGGTATTGTTTCCTTTTGTATTTGATATTTCTAGCTGGTTGAGTGATGGTTGAGTCCCTAAATAGTCACTAAATAGAAACTATTAGTTAGTGAATATTTTGTGGTTTTAGTGTTCTCTCTCTATCAGATATTGTTTATTTATAATATACCGTCGCTGAGATATTGTACTCTTCTCTTCCAATCAGAATCGAGTAGTTTTGCAGAGTATATTTATTTATTTACCAGAGGATTATAGAGTACAAACACTAAAAGTGTGCAATACTTTGTACTATTTAGCACTAAATAGTGTCGATTAAACAATAGAGAACAAAAGAATTTGCATAATTTAGCAGTATTTAGTGGTATTTATGTTGCACACTTTTAGTGTTTGTACTCTATTATCAAGAGGATACTTAATAAGGTGCAATAGGAGGACGTACGGTGACGTATTTTGTTAATGTTTTGCCAACCAACCATTGTTATAACAACAAAGAAAATTAAAAAATCTATTGTGAAAATGGGTGGCAAATTAGCATTACAATACCAACACTTGTAAACACCACGCTCACCTATATACAATACAAAAACCACAATAATCTAATATCTATATACACCTATTTGCAAGAATGTTGTCACATGAAAAAAGAACATTAGTAATTTGGTAAGAAAGGGATAACAAAAGAAAGAGTTCAGCATGAGTGATCTTGTTTTGTCATTTAATTAATAAATTCCTTTCCCACTAAATTGGAAAAGTCAGGACATCGTCATCCTCGGGAACCCAGGTGTAATCTTCTGTCGCTCGTTTCTCGCTCCCAGAATGAATACCCCTGGGAACGTAGTCTGTTGGAACTTGTTTCGGATGTCAAAATTGAGCTCTTTCCTGATTGGTCGACCTAATAAGGTGACAATCAAGAATAACCATTCAAAGAAAGTCGTTAAAAAAGTTTGAATTTTGACTTCCGGAACAAGCTCCAACAGACTACGTTCCCAGGGGTATTGATTCTGGGAGCGAGAAACGAGCGACAGAAGATTACCCCTGGGTTCCCGAGGATGAGACAACGTTCTTGCAATTAGGTGTTTGTAGTAGAAATCACGTGACGACTCACTTGGTATATCAACTACGTGTATCTCCATTGTTTTAAGGGAGTCATCTGGTTCTATTGGAGCATGCGCAATGGTACTGCTGTCTCCAGGAGAAATGGAAAGTACTCTTGACCGCCTGTTCAGACCTAAAAACACATATTAAACATTGGATTAACATTGAAATTGACCAACGGGTGAGAAACTTTCTCGGGAGGGTGTATTCATTTATTTCAAAAATGGTGTATTTCACTTATACCACCGAACGCATTTCAATTTATCATGTGTCTGTATTTCACTTATACACCGAATGCATTTCAATTTATCATGTGTGTGTATTTCACTAGCTAATACACCGAACGCATCTTATTTCATTATTTACTTTACATACCTTCTGTACTCATGCCTGACTCAATGCACTTGTTTAGCCTGCACGCCTTGCATTCATTTCTGCTGTTCTTGTCCACACCACAAGACCCAAGGTTTTTGCATATCCAGGGTTCAGGTCGACGTGTAGTTCTCTTGAAAAACCCACTACATCCATCACAAGAATAGACGCCATAGTGTTTACCAGTAGACTGATCGCCACATACTCTACACACTGTAGAAGGAACATAATGGTTAGGGGGATTTCATTTATTAGTATATGGGGGGATCGGCAATATTAAGGGGGGAGGGGGGCACGTTATTTTCGGAAGCTATATAGGGGGGTTGTAATATAGGGGTTATGATATTATGATTTTTAGTATATGGGGGGATGGGCAATATTGAGCCGGGAGGGAGGTCACGTTATTTTTGGAAGCTATATAGGGGGGTTGTAATATAGGGGTTATGATATTATGATTTTTAGTATATGGGGGGATGGGCAATATTGAGCCGAGGGGGAGGGGTCACGTTATTTTTGGAAGCTATATAGGGGGGTTATAATATAGGGGTTTTGATATTTTTTTTACCAACCAGGAACGGGGGGTTGCGTAATATTTGGAAACGGCAACAGGTTTTTTTGGACAACCCCCCTCCCTCCCATACACTAATATAGAAAAATTCATTGAATGACGAGGGAATTCCACGTGGAATTCCCGAGTCATCCAATGAATTTTTCTTGAATCCCATACCGACACGGTTTTTATCGTAATGTGAAAATTATTTTAACAAAAGTGAATTTTATTACGCGCGACTAAAAAGCCATTTTGTAGCTCAGCGTACGCTTAGCCAATAAGAAAGCGAAAAAAAATCTGCTGAACGACAAATAACCGGGAGTCAAACGTACCATTTCAATCAACCTCGTGGTGATAAAATACTTGCTTTTCGATGATCAATTCAAGTCTGTTAGGGAGCACATATATACAAATCTAAACAGAGTTCTTTACTAAAACTATCAATGAAGAAGTCAAGGACTTTACACGTGAAATTCGGCAATGGATCGTCAATGGATTCAGCTACAATGCAACGACGAAGAAAAATACAAACTGAAGATGTTGTTTTATGAAAGTTTAACCGCCAGAAAATCCTCTCAAAAGCCGACTCAGTGATGGCTACAAATCATGGTTAGGTATGTTTTTTTCTTTTAAACGATGTCAGTTAAGTTCAGTATTAAAAAACGGCTAAAATAATACAAATCTATTTTAATTTAGTAAAGTTTTCGCTTACTTTCATCAGAAAGCACAGGTAGCCCAAGCTTACAGTAAGAGGCTACCTTTGGACGATTCAATCAAAAAATGAAATCTTGAATAAAATGACTAAACTTTAATAAAATCAATTAGAACTTACAGTGTGTATTGGTTGTATTTTTTTCAATCCCTCTTCCGAGTTACAGCTGATTTCAGAAATTTTCAGGGTTGCATTCTTTCTCTTATATACGTAGTACGTACAATACACACTGTAAGTTCTAATTGATTTTATTAAAGTTTAGTCATTTTATTCAAGATTTCATTTTTTGATTGAATCGTCCAAAGGTCTATTAGCAAGTTAATCATTGGCCTATATACTCTTTGAAGTTAATATTATGACTTGTTTGGTCGATTTATCTTTTTCAGTAATGTACGGAAAATAATGTGAAAACCTAAATTGTCAAAAATTATCGCAATGCTATCGCCTTGTTGATGCTAAAGTTATTGTTTTTTTCTTACGTTTTCAAATCTTTCAGAAAGTCGCATTGAAAGTTTGGTAATTCGTAATATTCGTCCATTTGTTTAGGGAAATTGTAATTCATTGAGGAAAACAGCTTTTTAAATAAAAATGTTGTCAAAAACAGTAACCAAAAGCAAGGAAAAGTAAAAGAAAGGCGCGGGCTTCCTGGTTTTTCATTGAATTCAGCTTTTCAGACTGCGGTCATATTAAAAGCAAAACACGTTTTTTAACAAAGTTAGCTATTTGCATTTTTATTCTTTGTGAACTTATCTTGATTTTTGTTTGTTTTGTAGTATCATATGCTAAGAAAATCAGGCGAAAATAAGACAAAAACAAAATTTATTTGGTCGGGATACCTGATTTTTCATTGAATTCAGCTCTGATAGCGTTGAATTCCACGCTGAATCCTTTGCTATCTACGTCACCGATTCGTCAATTCGAACCAATCAGCGCGCGAGTTTGTTATGTGATATGGGATTCTACATGAAAGCCCCCTAGAGTAGGTTTGGCATGACTGTCATACGTTTAGTGCTGTGTGCGCGCCTTGCCGCGTCCATGATGTTTCTAGAATTTTTCGACGTGCCTTGCCGCACCTTGACCGCGTTCGTGCCGTGAGCTTTTCATAGTCATACGAAATCTGTTCAATCATTCAGGGTACTGTGAAATAAAGTGCAGCCGTATGATTGAGTAGAACTTTATTCTATTGCTATATAATAACAATGATACGAAAAAGAAATAGAATAACATAACTGTTCCTTTTGTAAAACCTATATCGAGAAACAAGAACATTTTTTTATTAATTGTTCAGTTTCATATAACTTTTATATTAGCATTAGAATGGCTGAACAAAGTTATTATAATATTAATATTCCACAACTTAGTGTAAAAAATATAATATTAGGAGCTGATGACAATATGTTTTTTATTCTTGTTGTATAAATATGTCTTGTATATAGTACAAAACTTCAAGAAAAAATACCAACTTTAGAATATTACAAAGCTAAGCTTGCCGAATATGAAAAATTAGAATATATTATAGCAAAGAAAAATTCCAGGTTGCATACTCATTTGGAAAAATACAGCAAACTAATGAATTTATATAAAACAGAGTATTAGTATCCGAAAAGGCCGAAAAAAGAATGGCGTTATTGTAAATTAATTATTGTAAGTAATCTTTTTCGTGCTGTATGTAAATATATATGTTTATCGCTTTAATTAGATATATTATCCTAAAAGCCCGATAAAAGAATGGCGTTATTGTAAAATTAATTATTGTAACTTATCTTCTCGTGTTGTATGTCATTATGTATGTTTGTACATACAATAAAAAAAAATTAATAAAAAAAAAAAAGAATAGAGTGGTTTTCATTCCGTGGAACACTCTTTAAGTGTATCACTCTTTAATGCACTCTAATTCCATTTTGTTCTTTTGTTATTATTTGAATATTACACTTTAACTAATACACTTTGGTTGACGGGTATAATGAAAACCACTCTATGACCAGACACAACTAGAACTAAAACAACAACAAAGAAAACACAAAAAGGACAACGAAAAACACAAACACAACACAATACCACACAACACAACACATGACCACACAACACAACACCACACCACACACAACACCAACACAACACACCACACCACACCACGCAACCCACAACTTTAACTTATACACTTTGTTTAACGGGTTAATGAAAACCACTCTATGACCAGACACAACTAGAACTAAAACAACAACAAAGAAAACACAAAAAGGACAACGAAAAACACAAACACTATTAAAAAGACAACACCACACCACACCACACAACACCACACCACACCACATCACACCACACCACATCACATCACATCTCATCACATCACATCACATCACATCACATCACATCACATCACATCACATCACATCACATCACATCACATCACATCACATCACATCACATCACACCACACAACACATCACGACACGTACAACACAACGTAACACAGCACAGGATAGCACAGCACAATACAACACAACACAACACATCACACCACACAACACATCACGACACAACACAACACAACACAACACAACACAACACAACACAACACAACACAACACAACACAACACAACACAACACAACACAACACAACACAACACAACACAACACAACACAACACAACACAACAGTCCATTTCACAGTTCACTGCGCTATAATGAAATGTAGAGACGAACGGTGGGCTTGCAATGATAGACACCTTTTTTAGTAAGCACCTTAGGCTTCGATAATTATTCATGTCTCTATCATTACAAGCACACCGTTCGTCTCGCTTCAAAGAAAGCTGATATGAAAGAGACTAAATGTTGTCGGATATTTGAATCAAGTATAAAACGACCAGAGAAAGTTGAAAATGATATGATACGTTTAATATGTCTACCGTGCAGGCCAAAAGTTAAACTCCCACATAGTCTTCAACCTCACGCAAGAAACCAATTAAAAATGTCTAGTTTCGCTTGTTTGTTTTTCTTGAGCTTGCGATCCTTTTTTTTTTGACTACTTGCATTTTTTATAATCATAAATTTTTAAGCTCCTCAAATATTTTGTTTATTGATGTATTCATATTATTATTTTCCTTTCGTTCACTTGATTTGCTCTTATATTTTACCCTTATTAAGATGATGCTTTATTCATCTATTTGATCATTCCTTTAACGGTATTTCTCGCGTTAATTTATTTATTCACTCGTTCTTATATTCATCCAATCATTCATTCGTATAGAGCGAAAACACTAGAACCATGAAATAAAAACAAAATAGTTACTAACTAATAGTTTTTATTTAGTGACTATTTAGTCAGTATTACTCAATCAGAAACATCAAATACAAAAGGAAACAATACCTCATTACAACTTTACTTGTCTTTTATAGTAACTAATCGCGCTAAATAAGAAGTATTACTCACTAACAATTTGATTTGGTTTATGGTTCTAGTGTTTTCGCTCTATTCTTTTACCAATTCATGTATTTAGGAATTCGTTTGTCTATTCATTTATATTATATATTTATTTGTTCATCCATTTGTTCATTCATTCATTTATAAATAACCTGATTCATTTATTACTGCAGATTATTATTTATTTATTTATTCATTCATCCATTCATCCATCTTTTCATCCATCTATTCATTCATCCATTTGTTCATCCATTTGTTCATTCATCCATTTGTTCATTTATCCATTCGTTCATTCATCCATTCATTCATTCATTCATCCATTTGTTCATTTATTCATCAATCCATCTATTCATCCATTTGTTCATTCATTCATTCATTCATCCATCCATTCATTTATTCATCCATCTATTCATCCATTCTTCCATTCATTCATTCATTTGCTCATTCATTCATTCATTCATCCATCCATTCATTTATTCATCCATCTATTCATCCATTCATTCATCCATTTGTTCATTCATTCATTCATTCATTCATCCATCCATTCATTTATTCATCCATCTATTCATCCATTCATTCATTCATTCATCCATTTGTTCATTTATTCATCAATCCATCTATTCATCCATTTGTTCATTCATTCATTCATCCATCCATTCATCTATTCATCCATCTATTCATCCATTCTTCCATTCATTCATTCATTTGCTCATCTACTCATTCTCTGTACAATGAATCCCATCAACGAAGCACTAACTACCGCATAGTTAAATGACTAAGCGAATTGAACAAATAAATGAATAAACAAAGAACGAATGAATGAATGAATGAATGAATGGATGGATGGATGGATGGATGAATGAATGAATGAATGAATGAATGAATGAATGAATGAATGAATGAATGAATGAATGAATGAATGAATGAATGAATGAATGAATGAATGAATGAATGAATGAATGAATGAATGAATGAATGAATGAATGAATGAATGAATGAATGAATGAATGAATGAATTGATTGATGGATGGATGGATGAATGAATGAACAAATCAACTAGAGTTAGTGGAAATTTTACTCCATTGCATTTTACGTTAACTATTATATTTATTACTTGCTATCATTCAGCCGACTTTGATGTCTGTACAAAGTATATAAGCTATTTGGTTTCAATTATAAATTCAATCATCACAAACGGAAAAATTAAACCACGAAAGTCTCCCCTACAAACCGCCCCAAAACGACGGAAGTTTGTATTAAATTTCATAGAAAAAAAGAACAAATATTATATTTAGAGTTTATAAGGAAGGTACGTAGATAAAACAGCGTAAGACAATCAGCCGGGCAGCTGACGCTATTAATGGTTGAAAACAATCTAATGAACACACAGGCACCATTTATGCAAATTATGCAAGTTGGTCAGTTGGGGCTCGATAGATGTCATTTTGTCTCGGATTTCGTCTTGAATAAAATCTAAATCGATAGCTTTGTATGGTTAAGTAGACCCGCTATTGGACGAGTAGGCATTTCCTGTCCCGTCTGCCCATTCAAAGAGATAGAATTACACGTGAAATAAATGGAGAACTTTCTACAAGTCTCGTCGTGTTGCTCGCTGTCTTCGTGTCAAGAAGAATATTGCACCGATGTACACAACAAGAACTCATTTTCTAAACCTCGACAAAATCTTGAAATATTAATTATAAACTATTTTCAAATGACTTGAAGTTACTATGAGAAAACTACATGAACGTCGTTTCGAGCTGAAGCTATAAATGACCTCAATGAACTTCTGACTTCGACTGCCATAGCTCGCAAAGTCGATTTGCAGTTTCGGCTCAAAAATACTTCACTACAAAATATCAAAGCTAAACTTTACCTTGGTCATCGAGAACTCTTTTACGCTTTTGAGAAATTAGAATCGTCTCTTCTGGAGTTACTTCCATAGCGTCAGCGTTTCGAAACTGTAAAGAAAATGACTACGACGAAGGGTGTTATTGATTCAAGGTAAAGTCGGCTGGATGTGATGGCTCAAAGTGACCGCGTGCGAGTTGCTAGTGTTGCGTGACAAGTTTCATGTGTCAACAGCTGAATAACCGTAGTTGTCCTATTTTTTATTTCTTTTTTTTACCTCGCACTTATTTCACCATAACAACGTTTAAAAAATCATAACTTTATACTGACAATGATAAAAGAACAACGGCTTAATGAAGTCAAGAAGAGAGATTAAAATATATCGATTTTGCTTTCGATTCTCAAGGACCAGTCATTATGCAAATTTAACTTCTTTATGCTAATTTTTGACACAATTTGATCGAAAAGTGAAATGGCTCCAAGTTTTGCATATCAGCTGTATCACTTGGATACGAGTTTTTCAGTTGTCAAATATGGATTAAACTATTTAATGTCACTTTTATATTCGATCAAACAGCTCTTTTTATCCTATTTTTAAATTTTTAAACAAATTTAAATTTATAATAAATCTCACTATATTTTTCAAGAACATTTTTGTCGTTATAGTTATTTTTAGTGATCGTTTGTATAATATTGTTATTAAAAAATGTCAATTATAAATAATAATATTATCTGTGGGAACAAGAATTTTTAGGATTGTTACGTTAAGAAGAGTTTCGATGAGTATTTTGTGTGTTTTTGTTTCGTAACGCGACTCAATTTCTCGTTTACAGCTATTTTAAAAACCGTTGAATACTGCATACTGCATACTACAATACTGTAAGACCGAAATGCATTTTGAGTTATGCAATATTGTTTAAAGTAAAATAAAAAATAGTTAGTTATTATATTCTTATTGCGTTCCATTCAAAACAATATACTAGCTAATGATGGGGAGTAAATATCGCTGTATATATTTATTTTTTAATATGAACACTAGCGAAAAGAAATTACAACGTTTCGTTGTCATCGCGACAACATTATCAAGTAAATGATGATGCAAAGAGAAAAATATTTTCGGTTTCACCGTCCTGAAAAAATGCTTGAATAAACTAGACTGCCTGATTTACGAAATGTAATAAATTTAAGCCACGCTTGAATGTCCAGTCGGACTCAATTCAAGCGAAACTGTTTATTTAACTTATTGTATTTTTTTCCATTGTCCACCACTATAAATATTTCTCTCTTTGCACCATCATTAACTTGATAATGTTGTCGCGATGACAACGAAACGTTGTAATTTCTTTTCGCTAGTGTTCTTGTATTAGCAAAGTCATTCTGATTAGATTATTTATTTTTTATTTCAAATAAATAAGACCCACAATGCCCTTTGGCCTTGGAATACACTACGATTATCCAAAGTTATTTGAAAAAGCTGGATATAGTATTGTGATGCTAATTTGCCAACCATTTTCACAATAGATTTTTTAATTTTCTTTGTTCGTTTAATAATGGTTGATTGGCAAAACCATAACAAAATACGTCAGTGTACGTCCATCATTCCCTAACATCGACACAGGTCCTTGTGGTATTCAGGGTATATTATCTGTATTCATCGTTCATTTATATTGGTATTATTATTGTTGTATAATTATCCCCATATTATTATTAGTGTTATAGTCATTATTATCATTGGTTTTGCTTTATTTCATTATTTTCATCATTCTCCCAGCCCTAAGTCCTCTTCCCCTTCAGTCCCAGCCCTACGTCCTCTTCCCCTTCTCCCAGCCCTACGGTGTCTTCTCCCTTCTCCCTTCTCCCTTCTCCCTCCTCCCTTCTCCCTTCTCCCTTCTCCCTCCTCCCTCCTCCCTTCTCCCTTCTCCCTTCTCCCTTCTCCCTTCTCCCTTCTCCCTTCTCCCTTCTCCCTTCTCACTTCTCCCTTCTCCCTTCTCCCTTCTCCCTTCTCCCTTCTCCCTTCTCCCTTCTCCCTTCTCCCCTCTCCCTTCTCCCTTCTCCCTTCTCCCTTCTCCCTTCTCCCTTCTCCCTTCTCTACGGCTTCTTCACCCTCCTCCCAGCCATACGACGCCTTTATCCTTCTCTCAGCCCTACGCCTGTACTATACAGTAAGCCAATAATATATCACTGCTATCCCAATAATAACGTTTCTCAGAGTTAACACAGAGAAGTATGTTATAAATCATATTTAGATACAATTGAATTGATTATCTTTTTATCCATTTTATTTTTCTTTCTTCTTTTACATTTTTACTTATTTGTTCATTAATTAACAACAAACTTTGAATATCTTCGCATTAGTTAGTATTGATATATATATATTTACTGGCTTTAATATCCTTATGCATACAAAACCCGTGTCTTTATTAATATAATTCCATGATGGGTTGTGGAAAGCATTGTATTTATTTTTCAGTGAAGATCTTTGTTGGTTTGTCGATCGTGTAGTTTTACCAAGCAACGACATATTTGCCTAATCCACATTTTGCTGGTATCTTGACTTTGCTCAGGTCAACGTTTCCAGATACGTCAGAGTAGATCCTGATTTTAAAAGGGTTATCAGTTGATTTTAATGTTTAGTTGTCTATTACTCAGGCTACCCCGCAGGGGAGCTTGAGTCTAGGTTTACCTTTTCTATCTATGGGTCTATCGTTGTGTCGAGATTACACATGACGTCATGCCACAGGTAAACCACAACTACTCTATGACGTAGCCTGAGTAAACGCACTAAGTGCGTCTAGTTGTTTTTTTATTATCCCTCTTGGAATATCGTAGGGGTTTGTTGCACTTTAACTAGTATTTTATAATGGCACTGTTTGTTGTTTTGTTGTTTTCGTTTATTGAATTTACTTATTTTCTGTGGTTTTGGTTAGATTAGTTATCTGGGAAAATTGGATAAGATTCTAGTCCGTTTGGGTGGTTTGATATGGTTTATAGTTGTTCGGTGTTGACAGATCAGTACACAGGGAGCCCAAGCTCATCACTTGTGATCTTTAACAGTAAATGTATGGAGTCGAGAGATATCCTTTCGCTGTGCCTCAAATAAACAATAATAAAACTTTTTTTTACGTAGATAGTTGTCTTTCTGGGGTATTTTCGTCAAATCGCTCTAAATGAGCTAAAATTCGGTCACAGACTAGAAAACAGTTATACACAACTATCTACGTAAAAAACGTTTTTATTATTGTATATTTGAGGCACAGCGAAAGGATATCTCTCGACTCCATATATTTACTGTAAAAGATCACAAGTGATGAGCTTGGGCTCCCTGTGATCAGTATTGGATGGGTTGGGGTCAGACTGGTTTGGTTTGGAGAAGTTTGGATTGGTTTTAGTAACTTACTTCGGTTGGGTTAGTTTGGTTATGAGGGAGGGCGTTTCAATTGGTTGTATATATGGTTGTGGTTTGGCTTGGGTCCGACAAGGGTTTGGTTTAGCGTGGTTTGGCTTGGCTTGATTTGATTTGGTTAGGTTGGGTTTGTTTTGGAGTGGAGTGGATTGAGTTGCGTTGGATTTGTATAGTTTAAGCTTAGTATAGAACGGGTCAGTGATTTAGATCAGAATTATTTGATCATGAGGTTTTAGTTCATTAAATTCTTTTGAGGGCAAAAGCGAGGAGGACACAAAGGGAAACAAATTCCCCTTCGAGGTGTTCCCCCCCCCCCCTCCCTATCTACACTCACACACATACTACATGGAATATTCTTATCATACTACACTTAATTTAATGTTGATTATTCCACTTATGTTGGGTCGTTGCTGGTATGATTATTTTTGAGTAGGTTTGTTGAAACGAGCTACAATCATGTGCAAAATACCTTGGGACATTATCTGTTTTTTACATGAAAAATATTTCAACATCATTCTTCCGTTTCCCCCTCTCCCTCGTATCAATGTTGAGTTTTGGGAATGTGAAACGGTCGTCATTGAAAGACCAATCAACATTGCTCAGGGGGGAAGTCAAATCAAATCGATACATTTTGTATATTTTTTAAAACTCAAACAAAACGCTCATAAAAATATGACCAACAATTTTGCACATGATTGTAGGTTGAACTTTTTGTTTAATTTTCAATCAAAAAGCAATATTAGGTATACGAGCTGGAGTTAATGTTGATTTGTAGACCCTATACACCCTTAATGCGGGACGCCCTTTTGAATTAATTACTTGTGACGTCAAACGCTGAAAGGTCTTCCCATGTCATGTATATTTCTCTGTACTTTTCACTCAGCGCTTCAGATCCTGCATATATATTCGATATTTAAAGAATTTATACATGCCATGGGCAGACCTTTCAGCGTCTGACGTCACAAGTAATTAATTCAAAATGGCGTCCCGCATTATGGGAAGGGTGTATATAAGCATACAATTTTGTCTTACCGTTGTTTGACCAGGTACCTTGGCCCAAGTGGAAGGTATTCTGTCCATGATGTCGGTAAACAATTTCCTCTGGTAGATATCACAAACTGACCTGCAAGTGAAAATTCAAATATTATACATTGCACAGCTATAACAGACGCTTGTAAAATGATCATGTTTATCACAATATGAAGTGTGGGGCTCTAAGGTGGATGATCGATATGCAGCTAGGAGGAGGACGTAGGGGATTGTGGTGTTGCGGTGTTGATTAACATTTTTTGCGGTGTTGGGGTGAAAACATTCTCCAAGTGCGGTGTTGCGGTGATATAAATGCCTTCGGTGTGTGGTGTTTGCGTTTCCAAAGCTGCGGTGTTTGTAGTGTTTGGTGAGAGATGTTGTGATGCGGTGAATTTTGTTGTTGTTGCAGTGTTGCAGTGTTGAGGACCCACCATATCCCCCCCCAGTATACAGCAAAATCAAGGAAACTATTGTATCGAAATAGCTACATACCTATACCAAGAGAACCACTGTACACAATGGTATCGTCATTGGGTAGACGAACTGTATCCTTGGGGTTGGGGATAGCCATAACAGGAAAGGTTTCTTTCAAAGACTCTAGTCGACATGTGCCATCTGATTCTATTATATACTGTTGTTGCTGGTAAAAACAATATAAATAACATCAAATCAATAGTGTTACATTCCTCGCCCAAATCCTCCTCCTCTTTCTCCTCCTCCTCTTGCTCCTCCTCCTCCTCTTCTTCCTCCTCTTTCTCTTCCTCATCTTCCTCCTCCTCCTCTTCCTCTTCCTCTTCCTCTTCCTCTTCCTCTTCCTCTTCCTCTTCCTCTTCCTCTTCCTCTTCCTCTTCCTCTTCCTCTTCCTCTTCCTCTTCCTCTTCCTCTTTCTCCTCCTCTACCTCCTCTTCATCATCCTCATCACTGCGCGCCGCTCGACACGAGCATAGCTGTCTATGAAGGATTATTTTATATCTGGCCAGGAGGTTGTCAAAACAATAGTTGACACATTACTACCATATTATATGGTGTTTACCACATAAGCAGCAGCATGTTATACCAGCATCAAATACAATCACAAGGCGCGTGACTGTATCACAAGGCGCGCGAATGTTGTACACAAATAAGGGATATCAGTTCTCCTAAAAAATATTTTCTGTAAATAAGGTTTCAATGTCGGTTATCGTGCCAACAATGTTGCAGTGTGCTATATTTGGATGCTATAGAGTGATTTTCATATGACCGTGAAAGAATAGGCAAACTAATAGTTAGAAGTTAACACTAAACCCATTGTTTTTTTTGTTCTTTATCAACTACCACAAACTAAATGGTCTATATTTTCTTGCACGGTCATATGAAAATCACTCTATTATTGCAATTGTAATGGTCTATTTTCTTGCACGGTCATATGAAAATCACTCTATTATTGCAATTGTAATGGTCTATTTTCTTGCACGGTCATATGAAAATCACTCTATTATTGCAATTGTAATGGTCTATTTTCTTGCACGGTCATATGAAAATCACTCTATTATTGCAATTGTAATGGTCTATTTTCTTGCACGGTCATATGAAAATCACTCTATTATTGCAATTGTAATGGTCTATTTTCTTGCACGGTCATATGAAAATCACTCTATTATTGCAATTGTAATGGTATATTTGTTTGTTCCTTTACCATATCATAATACTTATAGGCTTCGTAAGATTTCCCATCATCCTTTTTGGTATGTTTATATATCCTCTTAGCGTTAGCATCATAGATGAAATCAGACTTGACAACTATTGGTTGTTTGATGTCACCGGCAGCGTACGTTAGCTGAAGATAGAATGCAGAATAAGTACGTAAGCGTCATAAACACTCAAAATCCTCTGTTATAAATGGTATATGGTTGACTGAAAGTAAAGCCATGCATGATAAACCCATGAGTGACTGAAACGATAAATGGTTAAATGAAAATATGAATGAATGGATGAATGGATGAATAAATAAATGAACTATTGAATGAAAAAATGAAAAAAATCAATGAATGAATGAATGAACTATTGAATAAATAAAAAAATAAAAAAAAATAACTTTTTTTAACGTCTCAATCTTCTAGCTGGACGCAGTGCGCCCTACTAATCGGGCTCACTCACACTCACTACCTCTACGTTTTAATATTTTGCACACAACTCGGCTCACATGTTCATTTTTGCTGGATAAATGAATGAATGAATGAATTTTTGGATAAATGAATAAGATAACTTTTGAATAGATGAATGATGTTTGGTGGATGGATGGATGGATGCCGGATACATTAACGTACAAATGAGCAAACGAACAAGTGAATGAGTAAATGAACAAACGAACGAATAAATGAATGAATAAATGAAAAAATGAGTGAGTGAATGAGTACAAAAATACATATTATCAAAATAAGTAAGCGAATAATAAAAATAGTAAATGCAATTGTGAAAACATACCTCTAACATATTTCCTTTTAGTAGTGCTGGTATAGCTGATATGAAAAACAATGTATAAAATATGTGAAATATGTTTTAATCTTAGAATGGGCATATAATAAACAAGGGTTAAATGGCAATGGCCCGAGGTGTACTTCCATGGTAACGTATATGTGCCGCTGAACATGGTATGGTTTTAAATCTCGCTGTCTTAAACAGGGTATTTTTGTATTTTTGTATCGAATGTGTCATTATATCAAAATTTTGATTATATTCACAACTAATTGAAATATCCGGCTCTCAAATATTACAGTTTCAAAGGTTTTTCATAATAGAAATCTTTAATTTCATTTCATTTGGACAACTATTAAAATGTCTTTCAGTAATGGCGGGAACTTGAACTGATCTCTGAACTGGTCTTACAGCATAACGCGCCTTACCGTGGCCACCCAATTAAAGTTTTGTACAAGTTAGCTTAGCGTTCAAAAGTTTCTCTTTTCAAATTATTTGCTACACCTTTTCAAATTTAAACATCCTGGGAGGTTTTTCAGACACTTATAAACTATAACCATTGGTTAACTTGTACAAAACTTAAATTAGGTGGCCACGGTAAGGTGCGTCGCGCTGTAAACAGGGCCTAGAAAAAATTATCAAATAACGGTGAATTTTTTAGTGATATTTGCAACAAAACATCTCACAATCTTGACTGAAATACTACTAAAAGAGGGTTCATTTGTCGATTCTCTTAAATATACCTCTGCGGCACAACCCTATCCAAAACCATGTCGAGTAACCCCAGCCCCCTGGGACACAAAAGAATAAAGAAAGCATCATTTCACTTACCACAAGGAGAAGATGCATGTACCAAGACCACGACCACAACAAACAACATGGAGCCAATTAGAAAACCCATTGTTACTCTTAACTAAATATAACTTCTTTGAGAAGAGAATCCCTTGTGTAGTCTATAGAACTTCAGGAAAGGAAAAGACGTCCTTGTTAAGAACTAAAAAGAACGCTAGAGTTCTATAAACTGATAAATTATAAGAAACCTTCCGGTCAGTGTTTCCAGAGCTTTTGGACACAAGGAGTACTACAGCTTCGTCGAGAGTGACAAAACTCTCGATTTGCCCAACTTTAAACCTTTCCTTGATAATAAATCATCGCCCACTAGAGAGATCGTAGCCAGAGTGTTCTTATAACAACCCGTCTTTAGAGAGACAATCAGGAAGTGATCTGGTTAACCAGCTTTGGAGTAAAAAGCGTTTTGTCTAGATTAATTTTTGTCTTTTTGACATGAACAGGTGTCATTGGAGTCTTTCCGATGGACATGTTTGTAGTTTATTTGTTTAAGTGTGGAATTAGATGTCGATAATTCCAATTAAAGGACTTGCTAGATCGTTAAGAGCAAGACACTTGTAAATGCCATTCTCTAAGATTTTAAAAACAGATAAGATAGCTGAAAAAGTAGCTAACATTTGTTAGCATTATCATTAAAATGATTTTGAACAAAACTCATATTTCTTAGATCTTGAAACTAAAATGTTTTGAGTGACACTTGTAAATGTCATATTCTTAAAAAACCTTAATAAAAGGATAATATGGTTTAATATTAAAATTTCGTGCACTTTACAAAATCTGAGTTCCCCATTGGCTCAAATCGATCACGTGGAGTGCTGTTATTCGTCGATAACGCACGCTCAGCGAACTCAATTTTAACTCGATTTTTAAACTCAATTTTTTTGCTGACTGTTCAAAGGTCTTCAAAGAACTCGAAATTTCTTCATAAGTATTTAAAATTTCTCGTTTGTTGAACAGTCAGTGCGTGCCTGTATTTTTAATTGCCGATAAAGAACTCACTTCAGTCTCTAACCGGCTAAATAACGTTTGTTTCATTGAGCATTATTGAAAACGATTTTAAACAAGTCACTAAAACGCTTTGGGATTAAGCAAAAAAAAAAAAAAATAATAATAATAATGATAATTATTTACGCATTTGGTAATATTTAGTAACAGGGAATTTGCGCAATTCAATGAATACTGTAGAAAGTATTATGACCTACTATCATATGCTACTATTGAAAACAAATTCACAATTCTCAATAAGCTACTAGTGAGGTCAGTTCAAGTTCACGCCATCACCAACTGAAAGATTTTTAAAAGCACTCGAATCATAAAAAATTAATCTTTTGTCCGAATAACATGAAATAAAAGATTTCTATTATGCATGAAAAACCTATGAAACTGTAATATTTGAGAGCCGGATATTTCAATTAGTTGCGATTATAATCACAATTTTGATATAATGACACAGTCATTAAATTAAATTATCATTAAGAAAAACAAATTCTATTTTCAGCTTTCATATAATGATATTTTTAGCTAATTCTCAATGATTCATTCGAAAGTCTTAGTCTCGCTTACTACATAATAAAAAAACCGTCGCTTACGGTCACTTACAAGGGGATGATGACTTATAATTGGCAACACTTAGCCGGTTTTAATTATTTCTTTTTGACTAATTAAAATCAGTTTATAGCTTACAGGGACGAATTATAACTAATGCGACGCCAACCATATGCAATTATAAGCACTGAACTCCTACACGATAATTTTTCATCATTTGTATAATTACAGTGCGAATCAAAAAAACGTGGGCAACTAGAAATATTTTAGAAATCGTTTATTGTTCGTTGAACAACTCAGAAACAGCTATATCTCCGCAAGAGGTTTGACTGATGTGTAGTATGATAAACTTTTTGTAGTTAGAGTTGTTTTTGAGTTGTTCAACGAGCTAAAAACGATTTCTAAAATATTTATGGGTGGCCACAGTTTTTCGATTCGCACTGTAATACTAAAAATACACCGTTGGAGTAAAAACTTCTAGACAGAAAATAGGAGTAGTACTTAGGGATGGACAATTTGAAACTCAGGGGGTAGGAGAGGGGGGTCCATTCGTGTCAATTCTAAGTTTGGTCGATACGGTTACAGTGCGACTACTGAAACAGGGGCCACCCAAACAAATTTCAATATATATATTTTTTGAGATCAAACAAAAAACTCGTAGTGGGTTCTCACAGGCTAAGATGTTTCTTATTCAATCTTTATCTATTCCGTTCACAAATAATGAAAATTATTATATGGCTTGGTAATTTCCTGAATTCTGATTGGCTGGCGCGCGGTCTGTCCAGAGCCGTCTTGGACCGTTGCTAAGACAACGGTCCAACATTTGTATTTTATTTTGACGGCCGTGAAGCTCAAAACAGTAAAACCTTTGTTTCACTGTATATAAGTTGTTTTTAATTCTCTAAAGAACATATAGTAGTTCACATACCTCAATAATAGTTGAAAAGTATACTTTTAGTTTTTATCTATCCTTGTAAACAACCGCCCGAAGGCGGTGAGTTGAGCTATCTTTTGTTGGCGATATGTCGTTGCTTTTCATTCACTTTTAAAAAGCTTTGAAATTCCCAATAAGTTTGTCTTCTAAAGTTAACAACGTCTTTGAAGTCAAGAAGTGTTATTGTCTTTCTTTTTCTGCATACAAATGGTTCAAACATCTTTAAAAATGTCGGTTTACTTGAATCTAAGTCCTCTCAGCGATCCTCATGTTTTCATCTTCTTCATAAATTATGACACAAACAAATTAATTCCGTCAACAGTTGACAATGATTTTGATTAAAGTTCTTATTATTTATCGAAAAATAAGCTTCCGTAGACTCTATTTCTCGATGCAAACGTCCACAAGAACGACGAATTTCAACTCGTTTCAACATCCATCGTTGTTTATGTCAGCTAAAATTCTTTTGTTTTTTCGTTTCTTGACTTTCTTTGATGTTGAGATATGAACAAAACCCTTTGTCTTTAAATCATCTTTGATTTTAGAATGATGGAGAAAGCTGCAGTAATTCAAATATCTTGGCATTAACATTTCTGTTAAGTTTGTTGAGGCAGCATGCTGAATGACTGAACTGGTTTAAACAGGTTTCAACCCGCTCTTTTTCAGTAAAACTACTGGGAAGCCATTCGAAAGCAACGCGCGTCATAAAATATCAAAAACAATATTAGTTTCTCTCTTTAAAATAGCCATATAATAAACGAATTATTAACCTCGCTTGCTCGTTCTGTACGGGAAAATATCAGACCTCGGTCTTTTATGTACGGACCTCGCTGCGCTCGTTCCGTACTGTCAAGACCTCGGTCTGATATTTTCCCGTACAGACCTCGCGCTCGGTTAATAACCTCTTATTATTAGCATTTTAAGCAAAAAAACATTTTAAGCAAAAAAAAGCAAAAAAAAACAAAACCATAATCAAACATTTGTAGAGATTCTATTGTTCATATTCTCGATCGTGATTGGATCATTATGTTTTAGTGGCCCCGGTTTCAGTAGTCGCACTGTAACACCCTTCAGGCTGAAATTTGGTCCACAAAGCACCATATATGAACCAATTTAGCCTGACGAAAATTAGAAATAATGGAGTTGATCTGAATATGTGTGTTGGACCATTACAACAGTATTTCGAAGAAATCGGAGTTGCTAGAGGAAATTTGACTTCATTTTTTGAGAGTAACCTTATTTTCCTAATTTAGGAGACTAAATTCCAGAGGGAGCCATACTGTATGACATTCAGTGTAGCATGTATCCCTCAATAAGGGTGAGGGTATAAAGATTTCTTGGAGCTACACAATACAGTAGAAACAATTTTAAGAACATCTTAAGAACATCTTCCGCCTGATTTCTCACTAAGTTCAGTATATTCCCTCTTGAGAGACGGAGCCCCCCTTCGAGTTTAGTTGGGCAACCGACTCAGTGAGGTCGACTCTCTCCTGCGTCGCTCGTTTTTGCCTGCTCCATTTTAACCTCGAGGAGGCTGGCGATTTTTTAGCCACGGGTCTCTATGATATTACCGGATGGGAATGGCGAATAGCATTCAATACAAGCACTCAATATATCAGAAACGCATCAGCCTGAACCTCAAAATCACTTGTTCAATTTATGCGTGTGTTTTATTGTACCGTTTCCCCGCCCTCAAGTGTTCCACGATATTCATAAACTCGATTGATTATTGTTTTTGTCCCCTTTGACGATGCAAAAAAGAACTGAAGTTGGCTATGTTAGCAAATCTCTAGTATTGTTATTCATATACACAGTTAATAATTGAATGTAATTCAATATCAAAAAGCCCGTAAGGGAACACCTTATAAAGATATGTATTTATGTATGCACGATCTTTAACCGATCGATACCTTGTTCAGTTTTTTTTGGTGTTGTTAACCCTCCCCCTCTCCTCCCCCTCTCCTCCCCCTCTCCTCCCCCATCAAATATCAAATGGTACTTCCCTAAAGATATTCGGACGTTTGCGCTTTGTTTGCTCTTCCGACGTGGGACTAACATCCGAAAATCAGTATTAAAGTGTCACTCATCCTTGTGTTTCTCCAATAGCTTCCGACACACTTGTTTAACCACTATGTTACGGTGGTAAAAATTTCATTTTATTACCTATCCAGTCCGAAATGTCAGTATTAAGGTGTCACTCACCCTTGTTTTTCTCCAATAGTTTCCGACACACACACTTTATTTCATTTTATTACCTATCGTTTATACACCGACGCAGCCTATACTAGTTTACTCGGTCTAGTCTTCATTTATGTTTAATAACTGTAGTGGTACCTAAATTAAGCGGTCACCCATTAAGAGGTCATGATCACCCTCTATTAGGCGGCCACAATAAAAAGTCCCAAATCTACCTATTCTATACCTCTATTCAGCGGCCATCCTCTATTAAGCGGCCACTTTGGAAAGTCCCGAGGGTGACCGTTTAATGGAGGTACCACTGTAATTACTAGTGTACAGTTTTACTGCAATTGCGGTCTTGCACATCCGACTGGTAGTAATCATTCGTTTTATTCCAATGGTTTTCTTTGAAATAACATCACAACCCATAATAGTTTAGACTCTATCTATCATACATTTTTACCCAAATACATGCAGTGGTACCATTACTGCGGTTTTCGACTTTCTGCGAACTCAGACATTTCAACGTCTGGTTGTGAAATACGTTTTTAGCTGCCGTCAATCAAGGATTTAAGAGGTACCGACTAATTAGTTTTGATTGACGGCAGCTAAAAACGTGTTTCACAATAAGCCGTGGGAATGTCTGAGTTCGCAGAAAGTCGAAAACCGCAGTAAGCGGTCAACCTCTGTTAGGTGGCCACAACTGAAAAAGTCCTATTTCTATACCTATTCTATACCTCTATTCAGCGGCCATCCTCTATTAAGCGGCACTTTGGAAAGTCCCGAGGGTGACCGCTTAATAGAGGTACCACTGTAGTCCTTTTCACAGTTCCGTTCAGTGACCAAGAATAATAGTTCCAAGTCGAGGTTCCCGTTGCTGCGCATAGCAAAACTATAATTTATCATGTGCACTAGGTAAAGGGAACCTCGACTTGGAACTATCACTCGTCA
The DNA here is from genome assembly GCA_949775045.1 of Metridium senile. NCBI lineage: Eukaryota > Metazoa > Cnidaria > Anthozoa > Actiniaria > Metridiidae > Metridium > Metridium senile. Next base: position 18,161,790 of record OX459098.1, read on the forward strand.
GTATCATTCGTTGTAACTTGCATTAATATCTATTGTACATTATGAACTATTGTAAATATTTGATATTTTACACTTGAATTGTAATTGACTTAGACATTGTAATGCTCGAGTGAGCATCTATCTATGTAACTCGCGCAATATAAATATTAAATTATTATTATTATTATTATTATTATTATTATTATTATTATTATTATTATTATTATTATTATTATTATTATTATTATTATTATTATTATTATTATTATTATTATTATTATTATTATTATTATTATTATTATTATTATTATTATTAACTGAACGGAACTGTGAAAAGGACTATATTGTTTGGGCTTACAAATAACTGACACACTCGGCAATGTTTAAACTGTTTTAACCGCTAGTATTGCACATTTTTACATTAAATAAAAAAACAGTTTATTTTAGGTAGTTTTTGTTATTCATTGTACTTTTTCTTTAGTTTTTCTTTCATTCTTTCTTTTCTTTGTATGTATATGGCTCGTTGTGTTATTCAGTTCATAAGTTTTATATATAATTTACACTTTTATGATATTTTTCAATAAGTACAACCGTTTTTATTTAATTTTTTTTTTGTTTCAGTTATTTCTATGGTATTCTTTTGCGGACGAAAATATGTAAAATAAAAATTTCATTTAACATTTAACAAAATACAACCAAATTCCAAGTTTGATATAATAAATAATAGTAGAGAAGAAAAGAAAAATAAGTTATAATTGTCGAACTTTTTTTTACACATTTTTTTCCGCAAAAGAACACCATATATTTTTTCATTTTATTTATTCTTTTGAGAGAAGTCACACTACCGGAACTAACTGACATCCAGAGTCGGGCTCCCTGTGGAATGAAATGTTACGAGTGTTTGCCGATCACTGAGTCGCTCGACAGAGTTCCCAATCATGTCTTTCTTTCACAATCCCATCATAGAGCAATAATCTACCATGATTATAATGTATCTTCAAACTACAAGCTTTATTTAAGGTAAGGCGATTGAAATAGTAAAGAGTCTGACGATTGATTTGCTAGGGAATCGATATCATCATAAGAGAGCAAAGTCCAAGGTTGACATTGCAGACATTTCTCTTTTATCTTGATAGTTGAACCCTTGAGTGTTATGTAATTCGAAAATATAAGTATTTGTAGGAAGGTAGGTTGGATACAGGTAAAAGTAAGTTATAATTGGGATTTGTTTGGATTTGCTAAACAGCGGGAGACAGTAGATCGATAATTGAGTAGTTGCGTCTGTTGCACACGGTCGAAGTCCACAATGTGAACGTCATATCTTTAAAGTCTTAAAAAAGTGAGTCTTTTAAAGCTATTAAAGTGATTTATTTTTAATTAATCGATAAGAGCTCAAGTAAGTCAGAATTCAGCTGTTTCGTCTACCTTTTATAGAAATGTATTTTACAAGTCATATATTGCACCTATTGACCCGGGGGGAGGGGGTACTCCCTTTGTCCAAGTGGTAGATATTTTGAAAACAATCCCTAAAAGGTACACACAGATAAAAATAATTGATAAAGCCCTGTCGATTTCTACCCCAGCAAAGCAACAAAACAGAGTAAAAATGTTTGTAACTGATTTTTGAGCCAGAACTCTAAAAGGACCATACATTGTAAAAGGTATGCACAGGAAATATTTTTTACCCTAAAAGGTACGCCGATCACCCCTACCACTTGGAAAAAGGTAGTACCCCTCCTCGGCATGGTGAACTAGCCAGCCAGCTCACATCTCATCATGAAGTAAATCACAATCAGTCAGTTAGTTATGATCAGTGAGTCAGCTGGTAGGCCATCAAACTGTCTGGAAATCAGTCAGTTAGTTGGTCAGTCAGTCAGTCAGTCAGTTGGTCAATCAGTCAGCTGGTAGGCCATCAAACTGTCTGGAAATCAGTCAGTTAGTTGGTCAGTCAGTCAGTCAGTTGGCCAGTTGGTCAGTCAGTCAATTGGTCAGTCAGGTGTTTAGTCAATTGGTCAGTCAGGTGGTCAGTCAGTCAGTCTGTCAGTTGATTAGTCAGTCAGTCTGTCAGTCAGTCAGTCAGTCAGTCAGTCAGTCAGTCAGTCAGTCAGTCAGTCAGTCAGTCAGTCTGTCAGTCAGTCAGTCAGTCAGTCAGTCAGTCAGTCAGTCAGTCAATTGGTCAGTCAGGTGGTCAGTCAGTCAGTCTGTCAGTTGGTCAGTCAGTCAGTCAGTCAGTCAATTGGTCAGTCAGGTGGTCAGTCAGTCAGCAGTTGGTCAGTCAGTCAGTCAGTCAGTCAGTCAGTCAATTGGTCAGTCAGGTGGTCAGTCAATTGGTCAGTCAGGTGGTCAGTCAGTCAGTCTGTCAGTTGATTAGTCTGTCAGTCTGTCAGTCAGTCAGTCAGTCAGTCAGTCAGTCAGTCAGTCAGTCAGTCAGTCAGTCAGTCAGGTGGTCAGTCAGTCAGTCAGTCAGTCAGTCAATTGGTCAGTCAGGTGGTCAGTCAGTCAGTCAGCAGTTGGTGAGTCAGTCAGTTGGTCTGAGCCAGTCAGTCAGTTGATCAGCCAGTCAGTCAGTCAGTTGGTCATTTTTACCACTGTATATTCATAATTCATAGTTATATAATTGATGTTTGATATTTTTTTATGATTTATTTTCAGTGTATTTATTAGCACAATTTTCAAGGTCTTCCTTTAAAGATGGCCCTATGTCAAGGCAGATCCCCTCCTCACCCTCGTGATGGACCATGGGCATGGCTTGTGTGCTTCAGTTGTTTTCTTACCAACTTCATCATGTTTGGAATAATGTTGAGTTATGGGGTTCTGTTACCGGTATTCATGAAAGAGTTTAACACAAGTAAAGGAGTAACAGGTTAGAGAGAACAATAAACTATATACTTTTTCACGGTTCTCATCCACAACCTCATCCTCGATAGTGTGTAATATATTCTTTGACTAAAGTTCGCAGTAATTAAAGGAATGTACACATTATTAAACAATTGTAACACTTCCAAAAGCTGTAGTCAAATTCTAAATTCTACTTAAACAAGTTATGGAAGTATCGATAATTAGGATCAATGTTAATTGTCACTTGTGTAATAGACATTATCATTATCATACTTGTCAATTTCATCTTAATTATCATTTTTATTATTATAAAACTCATTAATAATTCATAGGAAATTGACAAAAAAATAAGTTGTGAACAAGGTTGTATATTAAAAACAAAACCGTCTCAACTGCAAAAGACAGACTTACTTTTATTTTGCAAATTTTAGTAAAACGCCATCCTTCTTAATTTATAGGTGTCATTGTGGTTATCATTATTGTCACCATCGGCACCTACACCACTTCTTCATATCATTTTAATATGATTCAGGGAGACTTTTCACCCTCCCCCCTTTTTGCAGTAAACTTAGCAAAGAAAGCCGGCACAATTATGTATAATTACAATTATATCCGCCAAAAGGATATCAAAGTTCACCCCCCTTGTCAAATTTCTGGATCCGCCCATGAGATTATAATCTGCAGTATATATGACTATCGTTATTGGTGCATGATATCATTATCAATATCATCACCCTCATCACCACTATCATATTATTTGATAAGATTTCTTGATTGTAAATTTCCAGCATGGATTGGCTCACTGGCAATGGGAACTGCCTTCTTGTGTACTCCTGTCTGCACAAAAATAGTGAATTTCTTTGGAGAAAGAACAGTTGGTTTTTGCAGTGGATTATTAGCTGCTGCTTTAGTATTTGGCAGTTCATATGCTAAAAACATAACAATACTTTTCTTCACCAATGGAATGATGTATGGGTTTTTGGCCAGCTGTTGTATCTGCTCTATGTCAAAATGCTTTCTGAAGTATTTCAAAAAGCACATTGGCATAGCATCAGGGATTTTAACGGCAGGAGGAAGTTTAGGAGTACTTGTGTTTACACCATTGATACAAGCTCTTGTTGATTTACTGGGATGGCGGAGCACATTCAAGATCTTAACCGGCTTTGTGGTACTCGCAGGGCTGGCTTGTTTGTCATTTGATCCAAATGTTGAGGGTAGTAAGAAAGTACAGGATGGCCCTAACAATGAAAACCAAGGCAAACGAACTAGATGTGGAAAACACTTTGATTGTTCCATATGGAGAAGTCCCAAATATACAATTGCTACCATATCAATATTCCTGAACTTTTTGTGTCTGTATGTACCATTTGTTCACATGGTAAGTTTTACGTACAGTAAATCTAGTATAATGATTATCATCTTTGTCTTTATCACACTAGTTAATCTTTTCCAAATTGCATCACTGATCATGAAACAATAGATTAAACCTCTAAAGTATGGTGAATGTATATCATGCACTTGAACCTCTATACTTGAAACTCTTGTTTCATGCTCAGTTAAAGAGCGAAAACACTAGAACCATGAAACAAAATCAAATTGTTAGTGTGTAATAGTTCTTATTTAGCGACTATTAGTTACTATAAAAGACAAGTAAAGATGTAATGAGGTATTGTTTCCTTTTGTTTCTGGTTGAGTGATACTGACTAAATAGTCACTAAATAAAAACTAGAGTACAAACACTAAAAGTGTGCAATACTTTGTACTATTTACCACTAAATAGTGTTGATTAAACAATAGAGAACAAAAGAATTTGCATAGTTTAGCAGTATTTAGTGGTATTTATGTTGCACACTTTTAGTGTTTGTACTCTATTAGTTAATAACTATTTTATTTTTATTTCATGGTTCTTAGTGTTTTCGCTCTACTGTATATATTCTTATATTTATATCTATTATTTATTTTTATTATCATAATAATAATAATAATAATAATATTCAATTTACAATTATTATATTTATTGTGTTCGTGTTTTGAATTTATAATATTTTTTCAGTGTATAGGGAGCTTTTATTTATTAGTTTATGGGAGGCTTGGCAATGAGGGGGTGGGTCATGTTATTTTCAGAAGCTATATTGGGGGCTGTTACAAATTGTATGCTGTTTTATAGTGGTTTGGTTAAAACTGGACAAAGTATAGGGGGGTTATATTTTTGACAACCAGGAAGGGGGGGGGGGGGGGGGGGCTGGTAATATTTGGAAAAGATAACAAGTGATTTTGCCAAAACCACTCCCCTGCATACACTAATAAATGAATGAAAGCCCCCTAAATGTTGTCAATAACATTTGATTGTTTTTTCTTGTGTAACTTTTGTTGTTTTTGTGATTCAAACATTAAAATTATCCTGTTTATCTAATTTAGAGAACACTGAATGAAAATTTCAAACAAAACATTTGTTTGATTTGTGAATGTTTATCTTCCTAAGCGATATTAGATTAATCTGTTATTTTCTATTGTTCATTTAGATAACTTTTGCAAAGGATCGTGGTATTCCACCATCAAAGTCATCATTGCTATTTATCTATTCTGGTTTGTTATCAACTATTGCTCGAGTTGGCATTGGTAAGATAGTAGATTGGAAATGGCTGACTCCTTTACAATGCATACAGCTTTCGTCGTATATTGTTGGCTTGTCTCTTCTGTTATTTACAATTGCTGAAGAGTACTACCAGTTTGTGTTGTTTATTTTGTGCTATGCCCTTGGAAATGGAATTTTTGTTTCGTGCCAGTATACATTTCTGATGACATGTTTTAAAGACAGACAGAAAAACTATTTTGGTTTCAGTATGTGTTACACAGTGACTTCCTTTGCACTCCTTTCAGGATCACCCATTGCTGGTAAGGGTATTTAATTTATTGCATTCCTTCTCTCCGTCCCTTCCTCCCTCACTAGTACTCTCTTCTTGCTTGCTTCCTTCCCTTCCTGCCTCATCCCTTGCTTCCTTTCTTCTTTCCTAGCTTCCTTCCCTCCCTTCTTGCTTCCTTCTTAGCTTTCTTCCCTCCCTGTCTTATAACAAATTCAAAGCCCAATTTAAACTTTATCTGATCATGTCACAAAAATGACCGCTGATATCAAAAATTAACTGTAGATCAATCACGTCTTCACATATCACATGTTTTTATATATATATTATTTATTACCTGGGTGGCGGCCAACTCGAAAGTGTTAAACTACTTTGGCCACCACACACGTTTTTCTTTTTCCTTATATCTGTAACTCAAAACATAGTATACTTTATAAAGAATGTAATCATATTTTACTATTTGTTATATCATTATTGTAAATGTAATTATACGTGTGAATAAACTAAAGTCTAAAGTCTAAAGTCCCTCTTTCCTAGCTTCCTTCTCCACTCCCTTCTTGCTTCTTTCCTTGCTTCTTAGCTCCCTCCTTCCTAGCTTCCTTCCTAGCTTCCTTCCCTCCCACCTTGCTTCTTAGCTTCCTTCCTTCCTAGCTTCCTCTCCTTCCTTGCTTCACTGCTTGCTTGCTTGCTTGCTTGCTTCCCTACTTAACAAACATCTAATAATTATTATTGCAACTGAAGGAATTTTGTCAAAAAATGTTTTTTTTTTACAGGTTTTGTTGCCGATACGTTCAATTCGTACGTCCCCGCGTTTTACATATTTGGTGGTTTGGTCATACTTTCTGGAACCCTTCCTTTCTGCCTTCTCCTCATTCGAAAAAACGAACTTAACACTGAGATTGAATCGCACCTAGAACTTATAGGATCTAGGCTAGCTAGTGTGGAATCGACACTTATGATAAACATGTAACAATACTTTTACACTGATTTAACATATTGTTGTTGCATGATTAGACTCGCATACATGTAGAAATAACTGAGGATCACGAGGCTGGTCAGACCACTATACTATTTAGTCGTTCTATTCAGTTCTATTGTAGTAAAAAGTGAATTATCGTTATGGAGCCGGATACCAGTTGGTTTAGTTTGTAAGTGCCGGACTATAGTGCGGGAGGTGCGGTTGCGCGTCCCGGCCGGACCAATACCTAGGGTCTTAAAATAATTAAGGAGAAGGTGCTGCCTTTGTAATTGCATATGCAAATGGGTAGACCTTCGCGTCTTCTCGGATAAGGACGTTAAGCCAGAGGTCTGCCTTCTCTCTAATCCTATGTAAGGTAAATACATCTTAGAACTAACATAAAGATATTTTCTTAATTTTATTATCAAATGTCACACAGCTCATATATTTAGATATTATGATATTTATAACATACATGGTTGCAAGAAAAGTATATTTGATAGAGATAAGGTATTGTTAAATTATTGCTGCTTAGCTTTAAATTAAATAGATAGAACGCTATAGATTTTATAGATTTTTTAAAAATTAAATACTTACATATTTTCATTAATTAGAATTGTGCTAAAAAGTTGATGAGGTATTCAATTATTATGGCCCTTTAAAAAGTGCAATATATACATTGGTGGCAGGGGGATCAGGGGGAAAAAGCGGAAAAACAAACGTCACTGGGCTCTTCCTTTTTAAATACCCCTGAAGGATACCAAGACCGGCCGCAATTCTAAATTTTAATACCCTAAAATACACTATAAATCGCTGATTTTACAAGAGGAACTCAACTTTTTTTAGGGATATGTGCCGCCAGAGGGGATATTAAAAATCCTGATGATATCATCCATTGACAAGTCCTACTCGGATAAGAGGTGACAAAGGGATCCCACAAGCCGGATTATAATCATTATCAATAACACCTTCAGGTGACATTAATATTATCATCAATTGACGAGTCCTACTTAGTCTCCCTCGCAGCCGTTCTTAGTGTGAACGGCTGCGAGGGAGACCAAGTCCTACTCGGATAAGAGGTGACAAAGGGATCCCACAAGGGATTACAATCATTATCAATAACACCTTCAGGTCATATCAACAATCGTCATTGTTTGATCATTCTTCACTATGCCACTACCATTATATGTAGGGATACGAGCTTCCAGCACGGTCATCGATGTCCCAGTGTGCCCTGCTTTACTCACTGGAAAAGCTTCGACCTTCGTCTTCCCAAATGAGAATATCTTCTTGATTGCTGCTTTAAACCCTCTCATTTGAAAACTGTATATGAATGGATTGATCGAAGAATTGATGCAGATGAAGACTACAGCTGCGTTATGGATAATCGATGCGTATTCGAACTGGCTTGGTAAAAGGTACGACAGCATATACAAGGTAAGAACTGGTACCCAGCATAGGCCAAAAATCACGGTAACAATCAGGACCATCTTTGTAACCTTCTTCCTGGACTTCACTACCGCTATTTGCGCACTCTCAGTAGGATTGTTGTTAGGTCTCAACCATAACTTGTAGACAACCTTGGCGTAGAGCCCTCCCATAAGTAACACAGGTACAGCAAAGTCCAGGTTAAACATCATGATTGTGTATGCTCTGGCCAGGTTAAGGTGTGGCCAGTATTCGGTACAGAATTGACGTTCTTCGTTGAAGTTGATGACCAGGAATGGTGGAATATCTATTACTGCTGCATACGTCCAGCAAGCTATAATGATGGCCTGGTATAAACAAATATGTGCCATTGTTAGAAAGATCGGTTATAGGTATACAGTGCCGTCTCTGTGGGTGTGATATTAGACTGCGAGCAGTCCCTACTTTTCCCTCCGAATTCAGAAAATGTTAACTTTAATAAAACGAGCGAGCGGGGATTGGGGACGAGTTGGGGAGGAGGGAAAAGGAAAAGTAGGGAATGCAGACAACACTGTAATGGTTGAATTACCGCCCATTTTTCGTCGCTCCTCCCCCTTTTCGTCCCCAATCCCCGCTTGTCCGGGTTTTTTTTAAATGTTCATTTTTCTCCATCCTCAGGAACCCACGGGTAATCTTCTGTCGCTCGTTTCTCGCTCCCAGAATAAATACCCCTGGGAACGTAGTCTGTTTGAGCTTGTTCCAGAAGTCAAAATTCAAACTCATTTAACGACTTTCTTTGAATTGTTATCTTGATTTTCATTGGTCGACCTAATAAGGTCGACCGATCAGGAAAGAGCTGAATTTTGACTTCCGGAACAAGCTCCAACAGACTACGTTCCCAGGGGTATATATTCTGGGAGCGAGAAAAGAGCGACGATGATGATGATGATGATGATGATGATGATGATGATGATATCACGAGGAAGACGCCGATTATGATCAATGGCAATTTTAATCAAAAATATTGATACCAATAATAATAGCTTTAAAAATGATGAGGATTTCTAAGATAATAACGATACAAAATTAACACTTTACCTTGAGTTTTGACTTGGTTATTCGTCCTTTCTCAAGATGAGGATATAGAATGGCATAATATCTCTCTATAGCAACCGACACAAGACAAAACGACGAAGCAGCTCCTCCTACCCACATGAAATTCCCTCCGGTGATAAACTTACAGACATAATCGCCAAGTTTCCCACTAGGATGTTTGAAAGAGCTCAGGAAGATATGCCTTGGAGCCATGAAGAGAGCGACCATCATGTCTGCTATAGCGAGGTTTACTAAGATGTAGTTCATGGGTGTCTTCATTGACCTATATGGCAATTGAGAAAGAGCTGTTAGAGTTTTAAAAAAGGGTACTTGAACATTTCAACTGTTGTTTTAAGATTTGATATTTAGAAAGTGGCATGCAGTTTAGAGTTAAGAACTTTTAAAATATCCTTGAAATTTCGTGGTCATCATAATTTGTTTGTGATTATCTAATTTTTCTATCATTATCTTCATTATTATCACCATTGTTATCATGAAGATGCACTCCTGCACCACTAACGTTCTGTATACACCTAATTCAAAAAAGGTTGACGGGGCGAACGGCGATCGGCGATTGGTGATCGGCGATTGCACGTCCCGAAAGAGACTGTGGATAATACGAATTTCAATCGCCAATCGCCGTTCGCCCCGTCAACCTTTTTTGAATTAGGTGTATCATTATCAGCCATATAGTTAAGATAAGTTAAATTGTCATTTCTTATCACCATTATCTGGTGCATGATTAGCATTATCATCCTTGTCATCACCAACATCCCTACATACAATCGTCATTATCACTGCCATCAATATCATCCTTGATAATAATCATCACCATCATTACAAACATCATTACAATCATCAACCTCATCATCATAACCACCACTACCATCATCATCACTACAGCTCATCATCGCCACATCACCATCATCATCAACCACAGCCGCAGCATTATAAACCTCATCATCCACATCCACACCTTCGTTATCATCATCATTGATCATGAAACATCATCACCATCCTTATCACCTAGTATTCCTCGTAGCCGTTTTTAGCAGCCGCGTTTGTGGGGAGGGACGTTTGTGGGGAGGGACACAGGAAGCCTGACACTAAAAACGGCTGCGAGGGAGACTACCTTATCACCATCCCTATTATTTCTTCTACTTTTCTGCAATCCATCGATCTTTTATATTTGTTAAAAAATGTTTTGTTGGTAAAGCCGTACAAACAAGTGTCAATCAGGACAAATATAGGTCTCAGTATAATGGAACAAATATAAATATTAAGGTGGCAAACTACATATTAAAACTAAGCTTGTTTACAAAATAAAGTGACATTATTTACATCACAAGTAAGCTTTCAATCCACTATTTGTCACATTACGTCTTTTTTTACACGATTTTGATAGCAAAAGTATAAATACAGAATGTAAGGGACGATTATTCATTTGTTTTATTTGCTTAGTAAATGACAATCATTCAGATCCAATCAGATGATATTAAGGTGATTTAAATAAGATTTGAACTAAGCTTTCAGGCCGTTTAGAAGCATTTTGAAATAGAGTTTACGACGACTTTTCTTTTAGTCAACGTTTCGACACAGCCTGCTGTCATTATCAGAGTGAATCAGTATAGTCATGATAATATGAAGTACATGAGTTTTACAAAGGCAAATTCCTAAGAGACAAATGCTAAGATTTCACATTATTTCAGATTATTTGTATCGTATTCAGTATACACCTATTTCAATAATCTTGTCGCAAACAAAGCCACAGTCCACACTCTGAAGCCTGCAAAGGATGTTGGTATTTCTTCTCTTGTTATCGATATATTCATAGCATATTTTGGTTGTACGTGTTTGTGTTATATGACCATAACAAGTTGTTGTTGTGGTAGATATAAATATCAATATTTCTTTAAAAAACGTGCAATAAATCACAAATAAGTCCATGTTACCGACATCCTTTGCAGGCTTCAGAGTGTGGGCCGTAGCTTCGGCTGCGACAACGATTTTTGAAATAGGTGTATCTATCTAACATGAGCATAACATTTATTTATTTATTCATTTATTTATAGTAGGTGCTTATAGCGCATTTTAAAACTCAATGCGCTTACAAAATTGGATCAGTGTCAAATATTCACGGAAGAGAAATGTTTTGAGTTCAGTTTTAAAATTAGTTGCAGTGTCTTTAGTTTTTACATGTTCAGGTAAGCTGTTCCACAGTTTTGGTGCATTGATGTATATGCTCGCTGAAGTTCGTAACCGACAATAGGGAAAGGGCTTTAAAGGGTGATCGCCTTAGATTTTTGATCTGCGAACCAGCTTTGAAGTAGTCTCTCCCGCAGCCGTTTTTAGTCTCGTCCCACTCCCCTACGGTGCATTCTCTCCCCACAAACATGCACCGTAGGAGAGTGGGACGAGACTAAAAACAGCTGCGGGGGAGACCAGCTTTGAAGAGGATAAATTAATATGATTCATTGATTGGCATTTAATTCGTTTGTTTGCTTACATGTTGCCATCGTTACATCACAAATAGACTGTACATATGTCAAGTTTTTGAATTAAAAGTAGAAAATGGATAAATAAACAATGCTAAGGTGTTTCAAATTAATTATGTAATGATTGGCATCAAAAACGCTTGTTTGCTTTACAAAATTACATTATTTATATAAAAAGTAAGGTTTGATTGTGATATTGTCACCTTACACCTTATAGTTGTAATGATGAAGTATAAATGTTAATTACAAATCATCATTGAGGGCCACAAGCTCACTAGTGTTTTACACTATTTAGTGCTACCCTCATTAAATAAAGTTATTATTATTATTATTATTATTATTATTATTATTATTATTATTATTATTATTATTATTATTATTATTATTATTATTATTATTATTATTATTATTATTATTATTATTATTATTATTATTATTATTATATCAGTTTTACAAAGGCAAATTCCTAAGAGCTAAATGCTAAGATTATGTCATTATGTTATTTGTATCCTATATAGAGGATATTACATGGGCGCTTGGAGATATGAATTTTATCTTCGAGTGTTGATAAGATATCCCACGAGTGAGCGCAGCGAATGAGTGGTATATCTTTTCAACACGAGAAGATAAAATTCATATCTCCAAGCGCACATGTAATGTTCTGTTTATTATATAACAGATTGAAGAAAAAAAAATATATATTTTGAAAGTTGATTGGTTGAGAGTGATATCACACATGTGCGATATCAATGATATCTTCATGACTAGGATAGGCTTTTAACCTAGTTGATATCACTCGGTATACCACTATATGTTATATAATAACATTCTAATATGAGAACACAAAATTGATCAATTAATTATAGCTGCATAGATTTACATTCACAAAATCACAAAAATAGGGGAAAGCACTTATATATATATAGTGTCGGTAGTTGGACTTGTTTCCCAGCAACGGTGTCTCTAGATCTCTTAATCAATGCTCCGTTTTACGGGTGTTTACAGTGCGACTACTGAAACCGGGGCCACCCAAACAAATTTCAAAATATATATATTTTGAGATCAAACAAAAAACTCGTAGGCTAAGATGTTTCTTATTCAATCTTGATCTATTCCATTCACATATAATGAAAATATTATCATTTTAAGCCAAAAAATCAAACATTTGTAGAGATTCTATTGTTCATGTTCTCGATCGTGATTGGATAATCATGTTTTAGTGGCCCCGGTTTCAGTAGTCGCACTGTAAGGATACTCAAAGCTATACAGAATGGAAAGAAATCGAAACAAGTGTGAGGCCACTAGGGATTGGACTCGTGACCTCTCGCTCCAAAAACTGCACACTAAACCAACCTAGGTACTCTTGTTTCCAAGATAGTACTAGTACCGTGGAACGCGCGAAAACTGCTAATTTACATATAGATGCTCGCAGAAGATTGTAAGCGACAACAGAGAAAGGTTTATTCGGTTATGGTGGCAGATGATCGTACTGAATAGCACGACAAGAGAAAACGCTGATCATTATATGATTGCAGAAGATCGCACTGGATCGTACAACAAAGGAAAAAGCTGGCTCACCAATCAGTGATTGTAAGGGATGTACTAAATAATTTAGTAAAATGATCGCCTAAGAGTTTTGATCTACGTACCAGCTTTAAAGGTGATAAATTATTATGATTCAGTGATCGGCATTTAATTTGTTTGTTTGCTTATGATCAGTGTTGCTTTCGTCGACATATAAAAATAAACAAATAAATTGAACATGTATATACACCTACTTGCAAGAACGTTGTCATACGAAAAAAGAACATTTGTATTTAGTTGGTTAGGAATAAATTAAAAGTACAAAAGATGATCACTGAAGCTGAACTCTTTCTTTTGTACTTTTAATTTATTCCTAACACACTAAATACAAATGTTCTTTTTTCGTATGTCAACTTTCTTGCAAGTAGGTGTACCATGTTTTCTAATTTAACTCCATCATTATACAAGAATAAAAGTACAGGGCCAGTACTTCCCCCTCCGCATTAAATAAAGTTTATTGCATTGTAAAAAAATGGATAAATACACAATGCTAACCTGGAAGGTGTTTAATTAATAATGTAATGATTGGCATCAAAAACGCTTGTTTGTTTTACAAAATCACATTATTTACATAAAAAGTAGGATTTTATTGTGATATTGTCACTTTCCACCTTATTTATTTGATCGATAGGAGTGAAAAACTAAATTTGACAAATTTAATGCTGGTTCAAATGAAATGAAATGGAATGAAATTTTATTGCTCACTAAATACACCTTATTCCAAAATGGCGACCTTTTATTCCATTGGCCCTTGTTGTCTCACTCTCATGAACTAATTCTTTTGTCTTTGAGTGAATTTTAAAAGAAAAGAATAATTTCATGAGAACGAGACATCAAGGGCCAGTCAGCCATTTTGGAATAAGGCGTATTAACATTAAATTTGACAATTTTACAGTAAAAAAAAATACAATAAATTAATTATAATGTATATATAAATAGTTTTTTTTAATTGTATATATAAGTTGAGATAAGTTCACATAAGAAAACAAAAATCTGGTATCAAATTCTGTCATACAATCGCAAAAAAAATCACACAACAGACACTAAAGCTGGTTATCATATGATCGCAGACTATCGCAACAGATCGCATTCAATCGCACAACAAACACTGGTTATCATATCGGCTCGCAGACTATCGCAACATATCGCGAGACGGCGAGAATGGGCTTTTTAAAATCTAGCCCGAGACTTTGTTGTTATGAAATTTAATGAATATTACGAGATTCCGAGACACCTTGGGTTTGCCTTAAAACGAGATTCCGAGATTCGCATTAAATTCGCCGAGATTTGAGCCAAATTTTGCGAGATTCTCGACTTAATTTTCGAGGGACCATACGCCACCCCTTCTTAAAAACATCTTCAGCCTTATTTCTTAGATATATAAGAAACGCATCAGCCTGAACCCCAAAATGCGGGTGTTTACGGTATATCATACACCTATTTCAAAAATCGTTGTCGCAAACAAAGCCACTGTCCACACTCTGAAGCCTGCAAAGGATGTCGGTATTTCTACTCTTGTTATAGTTTTATTCAGTATATTTTGGTTGTATGTGTTTGTGTTATATGATCATAACTAGTTGTTGTTGTGGTAGATATAAATAGAAAATTTTCTTTATACAACGTGTAATGAATCACAAATTAAGTCCATGTAACCGGCATCCTTTACAGGCTGTAGATTGTGGACTGTAGCTTCGGCTGCGACAACGATTTTTGAAATAGGTGTATATAGGTTGTCTATGCTGCTCGGGGGTTTGCCTGTGCAATGAAGAATCTAGCCAACTCACCTGTTTCGTAGCACCACTATACACACGAGGGAGTTTCCAATAAGATCAGTTACCATAAGTAGAGTAAGAACCGTTATCAGAACAGCTTCTCCTGATTCCATTGTAATAGACTGACTTCAAATCAGTGATTGATTCTGCAATAACAGTGACAATTCGATTTAGTACAACTGAAGATATAGATTACATCTCTTTAGCTTTTCACTGCTAATCATTATCAATATTGTAAAAATCTTGCTAAAGTTATCAATCTTGTCACAGTAAGAATACTTGAACCACGTCGGAACAGTTGACTTTTTTTATTTTATTATTTTATGAACTTTTTTTACAGTGCGAATCAAAAAACCGCGGGGACAAGAAATATTTTAGAAATTTAACTATATCACTGCAAGAATTTTGACTGATGTGTAGTATGATAAACCTTTTGCAGTTAGAGTTGCTTGTGAGTTGCTCAACGAACAATAAACGATTTCTAAAATATATTTCTGGGTGCCCACGGTTTTTCGATTCGCACTGTAAGTGGTTTGAAAACCTCTTAAAATGAAGCCATGAGATCAAATACATTAAGTGTTCGTAATAAATCATACTTCAAATCTATTGACTGCGATGTGGGTTTAAAATGTTCACGGTTTGAGTTTCTTCACTGTAAGACATTTTTCACAATAATATGCAATAACCTTTTATGTAGGGATAAGCAATAACCTATTACAGTTTTCTCACTTACAACCCATGTATTTGAACTTCAACAAGTGCTTTATCATTTTTGTTTTTCGGCACATTTAATAAATGTCTTGTTTCATCGAGGGCAAACATTAAAAGAGAAGGATTTTTCTAACAGCTTAAAAACGTAATTAATGTATCGACTTTACCCCAAAAACAATTCTGTTTGTTTCTATTTTTACGATTTTATCAGTATTATACATACCCCTTCTTCACAGCAAATCAGTGCCACCAAAAACAACTGAATCAATGGAATCGCATACAGTTTTTCTGATTGCCAGTGTCAAGCTATTGGAGAGTTATTGGCGAGAGGCTTTCTACCTTTGAATGGCATGAATCAGTTTATATGTATTAATTGAAATGTCTAACTTAAGTATAAATATGTAATAAGTTATAGTCATTGTCTCTCGTTGTCACCTGCCAACTTGCTTTTAGTGTAAACTAAACTCCATTTACTTTGATGAAATTGTCAAGGCGGTGTCTAGCTGGCAAATAATCAATATATGACAGCGGGATAAGATAAATGAAATGAGCGTCGTACACATGTGTTGAACTGCGCCCTATATTTTTTATCCAGTTTTAGGGATTAGATAAGATCCGTGACGAAATTGTGGATATGATAAATCAAAGCAACGTATATACCGTGTTTACTCCAATAAGCGCCGCGGCGCTTATTAAATGTTTCTCGATGTCACTGTCCCCTTCTTGATCAGAACTACGAATATTGTAGGCTCAGATTTCAGCCGTTGGGGTTTCGTGAAACTGAGAGCAGAAATCTGAGCCTACGAATAAGTTGGGGAGATAACTTAATGGGCGAGCGGTGAAATATAAATACTTTGAACTGAAGGATATAGCTTTTTATAAAAACTTATTTCCAATGCTGTTCTAGAGTAGCTTTATCAGTCCTGATGGTTATCAAATTTGATAACCACAACATTGCAGCTAAAAGGATTATGACGTCATCATTCCGGTGTTGAACAAATTCCGCAGTAAGATTTTATTTATTGAGTTTTTATTGTCTTTCCAAAATGTTTTTGCGAGATTATTTTATACTACGTGGAAGAGAATTATCTTAGTACAGTCTCAGCATGTTTCCGGAGTGTTAGAGCGAAATGATGGTGAACGGTGAGTAAATTTCTTAACTACACTGGTACTTCAAAGCTTCAATTCAAACCCCGGTTTCCCAAATACTTGTTTTATTTTCTTGTCGTATGATTTTTTTGGTTCCACGAAAAAATTATAGGGGTATTCAGGAGATATTATTCTATCATTGTGTGAAATCTCAACATGGGCCGGTCTATAGAACGCTGGGCCGCTTTGATTTTGTGTATGAGTGTGTCTATTCCAGCTCATCACCCCATACTAGGCATACTGCTTACATTCAAGAAACGTTGCTCGATTGCTTGATAAATAGGCTGTACTTTTGTAAATCGGTTATAAGACGAAGGTCATTTCATGTTGGCTAAAAGATGGTATTTGGTATTGCATTTTATTTTAAGTTTTTTTTAAAACAAGAGTCAAGAATTGTTGATAATTTAGACGGGCTTCAAGCCGTACAAACTTATGATCCAAATTCTTATTATTACTTTTACTTTTTTTCTTCTGTATTAATCGCCAGTGTTTCTGCTTCTCTTTCAGAAAGCTGGCAGTTTGCATGTGTCTAAGACCTTTGTAGAATCGGACACGAATATGTTTTAAATTGAATACAAAATGATAATCTTACGAAGGTCAATACTATAAAGTTATGTTGACCTTCAGCAATACTCGCAGTCAAATGTTTTCATATTTTCCTGGTATTTCCAATGGCTTAAGCTATTCTCTTATATGAAGAAAAATGTTAATAATATATGATCCAAATAGAAATATAAAAGTGTTTATGATCTTTATGCAAAACAGAAGAGTTATGTTTGAGTTTAGACAAAAGTTCTTTACATGTAAGATGAGCGATAGGTATTAATGGAAATTTGAAAGATTTGATGTAAGAATACTTCAATTATGAAATAAATAGCATCTTGTCATGAAGAATTTTATAATACTTCTGCCTTCGTAACCAAAGTACAATCTCGATTCTTTGTTGTTGTTCACTTAGATGTGACGTCACCTACTAAAACCGTGTTCTGATTGGCTGATCTACTGTTTGGTTTCTCAAATATCATAACAAATCAGGGTTATCAAATTTGGTAACCATCAGGACTGCATTTATAGCGTTGATATGCGGCGCTTATTCGAGTAAATATGGTATGCTAAGATCTTTGAGGAAAATATCGATAGCCGGATACTGATAAAATAAAGCAACGTAAACATTTTAAAACTGTGCAATAAGGTGGATTGTTTAACTGTGAAAATTAATCTCACGGTAATGCTAAGATCTTTGACGAAAATACTCGATAGCCGGTACTGATAACTGAAAATAAAGCAACGTAAACAATTAAGGGACGGACCATTAGATTTTTTAGGGGGGGGGGGGGGGGAGTGGGCAATTTTTGTTTTGCACGATATTTTTTTCCCACTCTAAGTATGTGCACGAATTTTTTTTCATCTTGCACGATCTTTTTTTCAGAAAATTTGCTGTGCTCGAATTTTTTTTAAGAACTGTGCAATAAGATGGATCATGAAAATTAATTGCACGGTAAAGGTTAGATGTTTGATGAAAATATCGAAAGATGCCGGATAGAATAAAATAGAGAGACGTACACATGCTAAAACTGTGCAATAAAATAGATGTTTAATTAACTCGGTCAAATTTAGTAGCAAAGCAGTAGAGCTAAGATCTGTGAGTTGTCGATAGCCGGATCTAAAGCTGTGCAAAACATGGAGTGTTTAATATAATATTAAAGTGACGGATGTACACATGCTGAAACATTGCAATAACATGAAGAGGGTCTGGATGGGGGGTTGAGGTAGGGTACGAATGTCAGTTGACAGTTAAATTTTCGGCTATTTGTCTGGTGTCAGTTAGATTTTGGCCCTTTTGTCAGTTGTCAGTTAAAATGAAATTAATAATTAACCAAAAAATGTTTATTTGTTTTTGCCATTTGTCAGTTGTCAGCCGATTTTGGCCAATTGTCAGTTGTCAGTTAACCCCATCCAGACCCTCCATGAAGTGTTAACTCTTCAACTTTTGTATTTCAAGATAAAGCAAAGTTATTCATAACAAAACTATTCATAGCCAAATAAAATACGGCGTCGCAAATATAAGGCTCTGAGCCCCTTGTTCCCTGAAAGTAATTTGTCACTATCCCTTGTTCCCTTAAAATAGATGCGTTTGTTCCCTTGTTCCCTAAAAACCCTGGGAGGTGCTCAAGACTATCATAAAAAATACAATATCGCTAAGATCTGTGACGCCGAAAATGTGTTATTAACATAAAAAAACTCAAACGAACAGCAATGAGAAGAACAAATTGTATATTATTTGATTAGTTAATAATTTCACAAAACCTTTAAAAGTTTTATTCATAAAATAGTTATAAAAATAATTCGTAATTAATTTGTTATATTTATATATTTTTGTAAATTGTTTCTGAAACTGCCTTTGAGGACAATCAATAAAGTACATATTACCATTTAAAATAACAAAGGGAATTGAATTATGTTAGGGTCTTGAACTAGGAGAACAAAATAATTATAAAAATAATTCGTAAATAATTTGTTATATTTATATATTTTTGTAAATTGTTTCTGAAACTGCCTTTGAGGACAATCAATAAAGTACCTATTACCTATTAAAATAACAAAGGGAATTGAATTATGTTAGGGTCTTGAACTAGGAGAACAAAATAATTATAAAAATAATTCGTAAATAATTTGTTATATTTATATATTTTTGTAAATTGTTTCTGAAACTGCCTTTGAGGACAATCAATAAAGTACATATTACCTATTAAAATAACAAAGGGAATTGAATTATATTAGAGTCTTTATTCAGTTTTTGTTGTTGTTGTTTGTTTCTGTGTCCGCATTGTTGTTATTTCAATAGCACACACCAAGCCGCTATTAAGACCCCGTCTACACGGATCCGGATACTTTTGAAACCGCATACTTTTTGATGTGAATCGGCCTATCGTCCACACGAATCCATTGAATCCGGTCACCGAAACCGCATACTTTTACTTGAATCCTCCGGATACGCGGATTCGTGTGGACGCAAATATTTCTATGCGGTTTCAGCCGGATCGGATTCGTGTAGACGAGGCCTAATTTGAATCATAATACCTACCCAACAAAAGCTCTTGAGGCTTAAGTGATGTTTATCCGGCAAAAAACATATACACCAATTAATTTTAAGTTTTAAAAATAAACAGAATCATGACCCTCTCTTATATGTTTTTGTTTGTTTTTGTGTATGTGATTTTACGATTTTAACGTTTTAAGATGTATTTTCTTAAATGATAGTGCAAATTGTATTACTGTATAAAACGGCGAGATGAAAGTTAAATATTAAGTAAACAATAGGTAAACTGCAAAAAATGAAATTGGTAACTCAGTAAAAAATGTTGACTTAACTTTACGTCTTTAACCATTAGTCGGTGTGCTAAAAGCTCGAAACGTCAGTAAAGTCAACATTTTTTTACGGTGTTATAAATTTCATTCTATTACCTATCGTTTATATCAAACACCGACGCTGCCTATACTAGTTTACTCGCTAGTTTCCATTTATTAAATAAACATTTACGATTGTTTGTCTCTGACCGAACAAAGTCTAAAACGATTAAGGACATTGCACAGTTTTTTTAAATTTCGGCGTTTTGATTGTGACAGAAAAACCCTTTTATTTGACTTTGAATCGTGAATTGGACGCATTTTAATCGCATTTTTAAAAAAGTATAATCTTTCACAACTATCTTGTGCAAATTCTGCTGTTCAAATGACATCAAAACGAGATCTATGGATGATAACAAAACAAACCTTCTTTTTATCCTTCTTTCTAAACGTTATTACTCTTTTCCACTTTTCATTTCGCGGTGTTTTCGTTTTCGCGACACTTATTTCTGCGATTTCAGTTGCAAAACTTACAAATTAAAACCCTAGTAACTTGATTTCCGCGATTTCATCCTTAAAACCTATACATTGATGTCAAATTGTATCTTGCAAGTCTCCCCAAGTCTTTCTCCTTGCCGGCGTGCAGTGTTTGTTGGTTGAAAATTAAAAGCTATGAGAACTAGGTTGAGCAAACAGCTTATAACAAAGGTGGTATACATTTCTTAGAAGCAGAAATCGCAAACTCAAGTCTTAATAACGAAAATTTAATTTTAAGTATTTTATAGACCGTACTGAGAAGATCACCGCACGGTATGTTTATGACAGGAATTATGAGTTTTTCTCACCAACCTTTTGACTGCACGGCCCTATGTAGTCACCGCCCATATACAAGGGAAAAAATGTTCTCTTCTATCTAGTACTAGCCTACTCAGTGTACTTGTTTTTAAAGTAAGGGAAACGTTAACTTAAGAATAAATAACCTGATAGTTTTACCTTTTTATAGAATGGCCTTCTTTGATATGTTCAGTATGGAAGAGTTCAAACAGCTTTACCCATCACTCACTTCGGGCTTTCTTTGTTTGTTTCTCTTTTCCATAGCAACGGGCGGCGATTTTCTTTTTCCAGTAGATTTTTTTATTCAAAAGATTTTCATTTGTCTTTTTTGAGTCTTTATCAAGTTTTAATTAAGGTTTTGATGTAGTGTGGTGTATCAAGGAACCTGAGATAATTCAATTTGATTATAGTCAAAGGACATGAAGCGTGCCCGTCTACACTGCATTATTCGCTTTATTATTTGATTCTTGACTTCAGTGTTCGTTTTCCAGAATTCCGTTACAGCCAAACCTACAGAAGCGTTCCTATCGAGGTTGGAAGGCTCGATTTATTCTTCCGAACTTGATTTTAAATTTGGTTCGAAATTTGCATAAATGAATCGAATCTTGTAAGTTTCAAATTGCAGACTTCAACCGTCAACCTATAATGGTCTCGAAATCACGATCTGTGGTCAATAACTGATAATGCTATTGTAATAGAATACTTTAGTAAGTATTTATAACAATATTTCTGTAAGCAAACTAGGTTTAGCAAGTTTCTGTTGTCCAAAAAAAACATTGATAGTAATGTTTTGATTTGAGGCGGTTTTTGAAACTTACAAGTTTCGATTCATTTATGCAAATTTCAAAACAAATTTCAAATCAAGTTTGGAAGAATAAATCGAACCTTCCAACCTCGATAGGAACGCTTCTGTAGGTTTGGCTGTAAAGTATTCAAAAACTGAATGAAACCTCTTATAATAACCTCTAATAATCAGATTTATTATCTATATTAATAATAGTATCAATTATTTTTGATATCATAATTATTTATATGAATTTTGAGAAGTTTGAAAAACGAAGAATGAAGTCAAAAGTCGAATGAAATGAATAATGCAGTCTAGAAGGGCACGCTTCATGTCCTTTGACTGTAACTGTGCTGTTGATGTTGTAGTTAAATTATTGGCCATCTGTCAGTATTTTAGGGTGTTAACCAAATGACCAAGGATACCATAAAAATAAACTTAAAAAAAACCCATATGAAATATTGTTAAATTTCTAGCATGCTTGTCATCCATGACTTTACCAAGAAAAATAGCCTTTGTACCTCCTTTGCAAATTGCCCATTTCAGATCTAGACCAGGTGGCATTCCTTTTGATCTGTTCTTTTATGATGAACATGTTATAACATTTACATGTGAAAGAGTGAACTCCCACGGGCTACATCATGTAGGCCCCATGTAGTCTGAAGTGGGTTTACATACAAAAGGTCATTATGACAGCCTTGTAAATAATGTAAGAGTATACATATTATCTACTTTTACATAATCCTTCTGTTTTTGAGGGTTGGCATTGTAATCCAAATTTGTTTGAGTAGGATTACAATTTTTTTTAGTTTAGATAATAATGATATAAGTACAAAGAGAAACAAAAATAGTAAGAAAGGTGGGAAGTGGAAAAACAATTCTTTAATTTTATAAACAGCTTTTACCAAACTACAATCTTGGCAAAAACATTTCAGACACTTTTACAGTTTTCGTTATTTTGACCTTCAACTAAACTATTTCGCCATAATCCTACAATTTCCTTACATGCAGGGGCAGACGGAGGGGGAGGGGGGGGGGGGGGGGGGTGTGGAGTTGTGAGCTGGGTGACTTTTCACCTCCCCTTTTTTGCAGTAAAGTCCCGTTTTAGCAAAGAAAAGCCGGCACATCACGATCTTTGCGATCTTGTGTCTGCCGTTATCCGCCAAAAGGATATCAAAGTTCAACCCCTTGTCAAATTTCTGGATCCGCCCCAGCCATGCTATGTTCGTTTTCAGTTCACATGATTCCTTGTTGACTGAAGACCAACATTGTGAAGTGGGGGTGGAGGTGGTAAAAAACAAAAGCCCAAAAAACTGAGCACGCGCATTATGGTAAAGCCTAGTGTCCCTGAAAGTGCACCTGAAGCTCTTCATGATATTTTGCAAATCTGTTGTACATGAGGTGTATAATAAGTGTACTTAATATTTTTTGATGTCGACCCCTCCTTTCTGAGATATGAACATTTGAAATCTGAAAATGCAAATGAGGTGACGTCATCCCAGGAATTTGTCAAAGTTTTGTTTCAAAGCTGACAGCAAGCTTGTTTTTGTAAAGAAGTAAAAATGTTAATGGTAGTGTAAATATTAGTATAATACAGATATTGAGCTTTAAAAAATTGCTATAATTATTTCCAGAGAACTTTTGTATATTTAATGAGGCCTGGATAGACGTCACTTCATTTGCATTTTCAGATTTCAAATGCTTACATCTCAGAAAGGAGATGTCGACATCAAGAAAAATTAAGTACACTTATTATACACCTCATGTCAAACAGATTTGCAAAATATCATGAAGGGCGTCCGGTGCACTTGAAGCAGTTGTCTCGCTTAGTTTTTGCTGAGATTGTAGCTACTTATTATACAAGAAAACCTTACCAAGTAAAACTGATCAAGACATCATAACAATTTAAAAACAATTTATTATTCACATTGCGCGAGGTTTAATTTTTATGGGGAGATATTCACTTGCGCAAAAAATGCATGAAATATACTGTCTTGGTAAATGAGATACCAATATACCAAACATATTTGGCGATACAGTGTTGAACTGATTCATTTATAACCCCATTTACACGACATCATTTTCGGGCCCGGCACTCCTAACTTTTGGTACGCGTACCTTACTTTTCTGGCACGGCACTCGTAAAATTTGCCGTGTAAACGCAATTCCAAGCGGCCCGCGTACCTACTTTTTAAGCGGGCCGAGACTACCTCAGGTAGGTAGTCTCGGCCCGCCAAAACAAGGGTCCGCGTACCTTAAGGAGGCTCGGGTCAGTATTTTTCGCGCTCACCCAGCGACGTTTGAAAGGCCGTAGTTCCCGCGTCAGAAGGTATTTTGACAAGATTTTTTAACACATGTCTACATATAGAATAAAGTTTTTAAAAAAGTTATTTTTAATAAAATCGATAATATTTTAGCCGACAAATGATAACGCCGCCGAATTTCTATGTAGCCTATTTTTGGGAAAAATCGACCTAAACTTTTAAAACCACATAGCCTACTTTAAAGCTGTTACCTAGGTCAACAATCTGGCAAAGTTTAAAAAAAATTCATCTCACCGATTTTGAATAAAAACGGGTCATTTTATTTCCTAGGAAAAATTCATTGTTTTATAATATTTACCGATAACAACAGACTTTGAAGAGATAAATCAAAATCCATCCAGCCAGGTATTAACAGGACATTTGTCTATATTGTCTGTGAATTTCAACTAATTTAGTCCACGGGATTTCTTTTGGGAAAGGATACAAATCGGCAAAAGTTTGTCAGTTTTTGTGCAAAACTTCTAATTTTTACTTCTGAGCACGCTAACGAAAAAATCTGAGATAACTTTTTTTTATTTTTTAGCTATCAAAAGTTCACCATATTTTCAAGTGCACCTCTAAATTTTATAGTGATTGAAATATTTTGAGGCGGTCAAATAAAATTCTGAACGTGGGTATATTTGCCTTCGCTTTGCAGCGGCCGGTTTGTTTTTATTTTCGAGTTATACATGATTTGCATGCTTTTGCTTTTTTATACCCACGTTCAGAATTTTATTTGACCGCCTCAAAATATTTCAATCACTATAAAATTTAGAGGCGCACTTGAAAATATGGTGAACTTTTGATAGCTAAAAAATAAAAAAAAGTTATCTCAGATTTTTTCGTTAGCGTGCTCAGAAGTAAAAATTAGAAGTTTTGCACAAAAACTGACAAACTTTTGCCGATTTATATCCTTTCCCAAAAAACATCCCGTGGACTAAATTTGTTGAAATTCACAGAGAATGTAGAAAAATGTCCTGTTAATACCTGGCTGGAAGGATTTTGATTTATCTTTACAAAGTCCGTTGTTATCGGTAAATATTATAAAACAATGATTTTTTGCACTGAAAAAAATTGTCCCGTTTTTATTCAAAATCGGTGAGATGAATTTTTTTAAAACTTTGCCAGATTGTTGACCTAGGTAACAGCTTTAAAGTAAGCTATGTGGTTTTAAAAGTTTAGGTCGATTTTTCCTTAAAATAGGCTACATAGAAATTCGGCGGCGTTATCATTTGTCGGCTAAAATATTATCGATTTTATTAAAAATGACTTTTTTAAAAACTTTATTCTATATGTAGACAAGTGTTAAAAAATACCCTCTGACGCAGGAACTACGGCCTTTCAAACGTCGCTGGGTGAGCGCGAAAAATACTGACCCGAGCCTCCTTAAATGCGCCCACGAGTTCGAATATGTAGCGGAAATTATACAGAACATGCTCACTCGTTTGTTTCGGTCTTGATCATGCAAAATGGCGGCGTCTACTTGGAAAAACCAGAGGAAAAACGTGGTCGGATGAGGCCACAAAAACTTTAATTCAATTTTTGTTTGAAATTTAATAAGTAATTTAAATGTTTGCTTGTGATTATGCATGGCCTACGAACATTTCTAGTAAAAAAAAAATTTAGGATTTGCATAAATTAAATACCGATCTGATTTGATATAAATGACATTCGCATACTCTCTGAAATCTGAAAATACTTTCGTCTACTTCTCCATCCAATTCCTAATTCTTTTCTGAGGCGTGCGCACACATTTATTTTACTCAAAACTTCTTGTCGACACTCAAATATTCCTGTACAAAAAATAAATTTAATAGTTACTTAAAAGAAAAAATAGGTGATATTCAATACAATACACAAGATATAATTAACCTGCTCTACACAAAATCATGATCAATTCGACCTCTGTTTTTACTTCAGAATGACTCAGTTGCAATGACCCTTGCCTAGATATTTTTTGTGCAAGATAAAAAAAAGGCCGAATAATTTTGTTCACAAGTATCTGATCAGGTGTGAAACACGGGCCGCAGTCAGGATTTTAAATCCCCTATTTTACTGAAACTGAATGCATGTCTTTCACATCTTCACATTTACCTCTATTTTGTACTAATTTATCTTTTTAACTGGACATAAAATGCACTACCAGCGGAAACATTCTATGATTTTGTTCAATTTCAAAGATTGACAATTCCATGAGACATAAACATCAGATTATGCACACCGAAGGATGTAAAGAATATCTAACATAAACCGAAGTGTTTTGTTTCTGCTCTGTCCGATGAGCGTCAGGTAAAATACTAATAAACATTTACAAATTCATTTTTAATTGTACGATTTTTAATTTGCACAAGCTGTAATGATACCGTGTAAATTTGAATACAAAAAAGCCGCACGAGATCTACAAACTTTACAAATTTTCGAAATTTTAGACTGCAAAATTAGACCGAGGGCTCAGAAAATCAGGCGGGCCATTTCAAATTTTTGGAGTGCCCCATAGATAAACTGGCCCGTCTGCATTTGTCGTGTAAAAGCAATTTTGACGGGCCACTATCAATCGGCCCGCGTACCTAAAGTTTGGAGTGCCGGGCCAAAAGTGATGTCGTGTAAATGGGGTATATATCTACATTGATGTTCATGGTCAATTATAATTATTACAGCGCGACGCGCAAACGTATGACCACATTTAATGTATTCGCAAACTTCTATGCACGGGAGTTTGTATTTAAACAGACACATTTGATGTGAAGTTGTCTGATTTTACCGAATAAGGCGTGTAAAAACTTGTTTCGCAGCATAAAGTCCGTGCATAGAAGTACGCAAATATATTAAAAGTGGTCATATTTTTGCGCGTCGCGTTGTAATATATTGTAGGTAACAAAAGCACTTTTAGATAAAAACAAAATTAGACAAAATTGCATTTACAAAAAATATTTGATGATAATTGCATAAAAATAATGTCCTATATCTTAATGGCTAGAGATCCGAACTGGGGCCGGTTGTACGAATGGTGAATAGCGCTATCCACCGGTTGTGTCGACCATGTATATTATTAATAAGGGTTTTCTCTAAGTTTTAATTTGTTCGTATACTGTTGGAATATACTGTTCTAATATATTATGAAGGTTGTTGTATCTGGTCTGCTTGTGGTATTGCCTGGTTGTGTCGACCATGTATATTATTAATAAGGGTTTTCTCTAAGTTTTAATTTGTTGGTATAATGTTCTAATATATTATGAAGGTTTTTAGATATCTTAGAGCGGGTATTACTGCGTTGTTGTATCTGGTCCATTGCTTGTGATGTTGCCTGGTTAGGACTATAAGCTGCTTTGCTATAATCGTTTGGTATTCCCAGGTTACACGATCCTGGTCCATGTTTATCTTTTATTAGCCACATTTTATCGATTACTGTATTATTCTGAAAACAGAATAACAAGTTTAAATTTTATACTTTTTAAATTTTAACAATTATGTTAAATTACAAATGGAAACTAGCGCCGGAGTAAACTAGAATAGGCTGCGTCGGTGTTCGATATAAACGATACTGTAATATAATGAAATTTGTAACACCGTAAAAAATGTTGACTAAACTTTACTGCGACGAAGGTCTAAAGCTCGAAACGTCAGTAAAGTTAAGTCAACATTTTTTACGGTGTTACAAATTTCATTATATTACCTATGTTAAATTATTTTATGTTTATCAGTTGGGCAGGTAATTCTCTACTTCCACAGTCTTCGGTTTTTATTGCGTAGATTTTATATAGTCCCCTTCACAGTTCCCTGCGCCATCTTGAAAGGTAGCCGGGCCTTTGCATCGAAGCGAGACGAACGTTCAGCTTGCAATGATAGAGACAAGTGATAAATTGTCCTGTCCTAAGTTGTTAAAAGGTTTCTATCATTGCAAGCTCAACGTTCGTCTCGCTTCGATGCAAATTCCCGGCTACCTTTCAAAATGGCGCAGGGAACTGTGAAGGAGACTATTCAGTTTAAACTGCTTTATGTAAGTCAGTTGGGCAGGTAATTCTCCACTTTCACATAGCCATAATGCCCTCTGCTTTTGTTGGGTAGATAATGTAATTTGTTTGATTAGAATTACAATATGTTTGATTAGAATTACATTATGTTTGATTTGAATTACAACAGCTACTCCCCCAAGACATTATGGTTATTTAAGTCAGTAGAGAATTGGTAATTTTTATTTATACATATTATATTTCTTAAGCAATAGCTTATAGTTTAGCAATAGTCTAGCAATAGTTCTATACGTAGTGCTTAGACTCTAATATTTTTAAAAGACTAAAGGCATTTTCAAAACTTTTTTAATATATATATATATATATATTATATTATTTTTGTAAATTGATATTTTAATTTCCAGTATAATTTCCTAGTTTGTATTTTTTTTGTAAAACGCATTGAGACTTTGTATAATGCGTTCCATTAAGAAAAAAATTATTATTATTTTTATTATTATTTTTAATAGTTATATTTTTAAATATTTTAAAAAGCTAGATTGATATGGATTAATATTGTAGTTCATGTTTATTCTTTGCCGTATTTATATATGTCTGATTCAATAAAAGTTGTCGCTGAAAATGCCTTAAGCTTAATCTTAAGACCGTAAGGGATTATGGGATAGTTCCATCGAGCCACATTAAACAATAGAACAAAACCAACAAAGAGTACAATATATTTCGAGTACACAACGGAGTAGTCTTCCCCGAGGCCGTGTTTAGCCTCGTCACGCAACGTTCCCTCATCACACACAGTCAGTGGGTAGGGGGGATACAGGAAGCCCGACACTAATAACGGCTGCGAGGGAGATATTAATAATATTTATTGACCCGTCCCAGTCCCAGTCCTATCTATCATACCTTATCAATGCTGACTTGTTCTAGATACAAGTGTGTCTTGTTGAATACTTTCATTCTTGTGTAACCGTAATCTAAGGTACGGAACGCCGTCCATGGTCCATAATGTCTCTGAAACTTATCGTGACAGTATTTACATCCCTAGAATGAAAGATAAGTGAATGAGTCAACCGATGAAATGACACAGAACAGGTTCCCATTTAAATCTGTACTCAGTATGCAAATTGTGTTGATGTGTGTTAAACACAGTTTGCATAAGTACAGATATAAATGGGAACCTGTTACAGATAAATTTGCAGGACATATATTTGCATTATGGCGTCATACACTACCAGAATGCTTTGCCTACTTTCTTTTGTTGAATAATTAGTGTCAATTGTTCTAGTGCTTTCAAGAGGGAATGAAAATCTGAAATAACACAACCTCGTTCCCTTCGCTTTTTTCCCTCCGCCCCACCCAAAATCGAAAGAAGAGGGCCCTGGGAACGAGGTTGGAAATAACAAAGAAAATTCGCAAAGCATTCTGGAACAGGTAGTAAAATGACGTCATCGTGCAAATGGCCAACTTCGTTCCCAGGGCCCTCTCCCTTCGCTTTTGGGGCCCCGTGGGAACGAGGTTGGCAACTGGCCTACTGACTACAGCATAATACTGTTCCAAGAAACAGTAAAAAGTAAATTGCAATTATTTACGTAAGAAAACGTTCTAGACGTAAGTTTTGCTTCTTTTAACTATATGGTATAAACATATATAATAACTCATAAACCTCCATTCATGAAATTAGCGTAAATTTAAATGAACAGTTTATCAAACGATTCATTCTCACTGTTAGACTTTTAAGATCGTCTTATTAGTACTATCCAAACCATATATTCGGGGTTGATTTGTATGTTGTTTTTGGATGAGAAAATTTGTAGTGACAAAATTTATTTTACATACCGCTGACCCTGTTGTTATATGAACAGGCGCACATGGGTTTGTATACGGTTCTTTTAATGATCCATTGTATATCTGAAAGAAACCGTTCAAATATTACCATATTACATATAAACTAATACAACTGTAACAGTTACATGCTTAGTCTTATGTCCAAACTCTCATCATGTTTGAATTCTATAACATAAAATCAAAGACAAGCTATGTTTTTTAACGCCAAATTACAAAAATAAGGTAGTCGTACCTTTTATCGCGCACATCCTATTATCGTGCATTTCGTAAAAAATATATATCTTCTATTCTGCGTAAAAGTTTATTAAAAAAAGTGGATCAAAAAAGTTGGTTACAACAGAATAAGCAGCCATAATTGTTTTAATTAATTTTGAAACAGTTTTTTAGAAGATATATATTATTTTTTCTGAAAAGCACGATAATAGCATGTATGCGATAATAGGTATGACCACCTTAATTCCGTTCGAGTTCTTAAAAAATTTGGACATACATCTACACAAGTAGAATCAGGGAGTTTATATTATTGCTGATATATTTATTGTTAACTCCGTTAATACAAAACAATATTTTGTGAAATTCATGTTTGAATCCATCTTAGAAATTCCATATCTTGGGCATTTATCACACGGAGGCCATGAGAGCGAAAAACCTTTGTTTGGGACGTTCTGAAACGCATGAAAGCGAGGGCAAGGGAACCCATGGGGTTTAAAACCTATTGTTTCAACCAATATAGCAGCGCGTGATAAAAGTGAATTCATTTTCATGGCCTCCAAGGATAACATGTTATCACTGATATACTGATGGAGTCACTCTATCTCTCTATCATTTGCGAACTCTATTTTCTCTAATTCTTTATTATCCGATATTCCTTTACTTGTTAGGGCCTCTAAGGATAATAGTTTCTCATTGATATACTGAGGGAGTCACCCTGTTGAAATAAAGGAATCTATATATGTATTTCTTTAAGAAAGTGTGTTACCTTATGGTCGTAAACAGGAAAGAGTCTTTCGTACGAGTGTTCATGTGCCCATATCTCCAGGTCAACACCTGTATTGTAAAACACAATAGATTAGATTGCTTTGCAAACCAATTTTCACACCAGAGGACGGAAAAATCAACTGGCTCCTCCATTGTGCACTGGAAATCTATTGTATTCGTTCTATTGTATTTGTTCGTATTTTGTTGTTTCTCTATTGAATAACGTATACTGCATACTTATTATTCTTTTAAGAAAAATTATAAATCATATCTTTTGAATTCACAAATGAAAAATATTTAATTATAAATTTTTTGTTTTTTTTTATTATCTATGTACAATCAAATCACATTTATGATCCGTATATAGAGGTGTACATGTATTGTGTACATATGTACACTTATATATACTATTTATACTTATTTATACTAATTTGTAGTTACACATAATAAGACATATTACTAATTTGTAGTTATACATATTAAGAATTACTTTTGGCCTTTGGTAACTGGAAACTCTTAATGTCTTAGCTCCTAGGTCCTCTGAGCAGGACCTGGGAGCGAGAATACTTTTACTTGTATCATAAATTTTGATACTGAGTCGCGAGCTCGCCATATAATACAATTAATCATGGCAGTGGCCGACTAGAAAGCCTATGCTCCTTTGGCCACTGCACACAATTTCAAATTGTTGACAATTTTACTGAACATATTATTTTGCTAGAATTATTAATTTAAATTTATCTAAGTGTCATGTAATAGTTTATTATTGTAAATATCTACGTGTATATGTGTAAATAAAGAATTGAGTATCCAGTACATGGAGGAGGAGCCAATTAGACCCCGGCTACACGGATCCGGATACTTTTGAAACCGCATACTTTTTGATGCGAATCGGCCTATCGTCCACACGAATCCAGTGAATCCGGTCACCGAAACCGCATACTTTTACTTGAATCCTCCGGATACGCGGATTCGTGTGGACGCACATATTTCTATGCGGTTTCAGCCGGATCGGATTCGTGTAGCCGAGGCCTTAGTGAATTACTGTGGTTTTCGTCTTTCTGCGAACTCAGACATTCCAACTTCTAGTTTTGGCTGCTGCTAATATAATTAATCGGCACCTTTTATGTTTTTGATTGACGGCAGCCAAAAACGTATTTCAGAACCAGCCGTTGTAATGTCTGAGTTCGCAGAAAGTCGAAAACCGCAGTAACTCTGAATGTTAAACCAGGATTAGCACTAGCTAACCCAGGATAAGCAAGTCTGTTTTAAAATATCTCAACGTTTTCACTATAATCGAGGCTGGTTCAAACGATCAAATAAACAATAAAATAGAAAGAAGGATAATAATTTTAAATGCCATAACATCACATCAAAGCACGCCTTGTAACATACATACCATGTTGATAAAATAATTCTTCTAATGGAAACAGCTTCAATGCTGTTATACCAGTACGTATCTAGATCAATAGATAAATCAATCAATAAATCATTGTTTTACTTCAAAAAACGGGGAGTTGTCACCGACACACTCACATTTACTTGCTTCACACAATAACTATTCTTAGCACACACCACTGCTCACATATTGGTTCTTGTGGAGTGAGAAAACTCTAAAAAAAACCCAAGATAATCCGAAGATAAACCCACTAGAACATCCGAAACAACAAAAATAGGTTAAAGTTCACAAAAGCTGAATCAGACGCAACATTGAATAAAATTTTCCTTAGCCTCCTTTGGATTCGGTGCCAAGATTGAGAGAAAAATAACAAATGAAGCCATTTCAAAACTCGATCGGCTACGCCCATCGACTTATAATAAAAGTTAGTTCACAATGACGCAAAAGAGCGCGTTTTTGGATTTCGATGCGCTACAATTCGATATTAATTAACCGTTCACCACCTCCGTCAACCTTTTTTTAAATGTGTGTATACAACATGTAAGTCATAATCTAATAGTGATCATTATCTATCACTAACCTCGTTCTCGTAGTTTTGGCAAGCATCATCCACCATATTAGAACAGTACATCGGTCGATGCGCCATGGTGATGATCCATGGTCTTTTTGCACGATTGTGAGGTAAATTAGCTTCCTAATCGTATCAAAGATTGAATAAACATCAATAGGTTTACAGCCAAGAAGAACAAGATATTTACAGCATTGACAATAATACTCCCTTTCACAATTCCCTGCGCCATCTTGAAAAGTAGCCGGGCCTTTGCATCAAAGCGAGACGAGCGTTGAACTTGCAATGATAGAGACCTTTTAACACCTCACGGGACAACTATTCACGTGTCTTTATCATTGCAAGCTCAACGGTTGTCTCGTTCGATTCAAAGGCCCGGCTACCTTTCAAGATGGCTCCTGTGAAGATGAGTGTTTCTAATTCTTAATTTGTGTTGCAAGGCACCCAAGGAAATAACTAAGTACCGCAAAGAATAAGACGAAACTACACTCTTTAATAAATCTAAACCAGACCCTACAACACCAAGAAAGACCCAATATATTTGATTTATTGACCATTAAAGCATCCAAGTCAACCACAATGCCGCATTGCGCGCTTGCCATGTAAAATGGCGGATTTTTAGGTTTCTGAAGTGAATCCATTTCCATCGGCCTTTGAATTACTGCAAAATGGTCCATAAACATCGTGATATATTCACCTCTAAATCTTTTTGAAGCCATTTATATTGATTGACAAGCTGTTCAATACCATATTGTAGAAAATAGTATAACTCTGTACTAAAACTGATTATATGGACAGGACCAATGTTCCAACTGAAAGAAAATAGGCTCATTAATCTATCATCATCATCATGAATATGAAATCGCGCCATTGATCTTCCAGAAATGGCGCTATATATAAATGGAAATTATTATTACTATTATTATTACTATTATTATCATCATCATCATAATCATTATCATCACCATTATCATCAACAAAATATCATTATCATTATCACTATATATGTTCATTATAGTCCTAATCAACACCATTATCATCAACATTATCATCATTATCATCATTATCATCATCATCATCATATCATCAACAACAACAAAATATCATTATCACTTTATATATATATTCATTATCGTCATAATCAACACCATTATCATGAACATTATCATCATTATCAACATCATCATCAACGGCCATCATCAGTATCGTTATCATCCAAGTAAAATCAACACTATTTTTACCTGTAAAATATTCCTTGACTATCTCCAGGCATACTAAATCTCTCTCGATAATTAGAAAAATTACTGAAAACCAAAAATAAAATGATATTACAATATTTATCAGTGTTGAACATTTATTTTTGCCTTTTCAAAGTAGCATTATTGACATGGCTGATATGGCCTAAAGCTTGGCAATAAATATAAAATGTAACGTTATTAAAGCGCTTTTCACTATGAATTTTGAATTTTACTCAGTCCTGCTTACAAAAATTTTTTTTCAATTTTAAAGTCGGTGCATGACAGAAATACGAATACCGCTGACCTATGTTACTACCTATGATACTTACCACATGTGCTCATGGTTACCAGGGCATACCATATATGGTACATACGCCGCCATTGTCTCGATTTGATTCATGAAGGCGTCGCCAACCTTGGATTCCTCCTGCAAAGTTTAAATGATACTAATTACAGATCAAAAGCATTACAACTATTCGCAACGTCGCCATAAGCGTGTAAAACCATAATAGGCCATTCCAAGAGGAAAAATAATTTTGGTAATATGTTTTTTTAAATATCTTTGAGGTGTATTTGCAATAATTCCTTTTCGTATTTGTACTATTGTCTGAAAAAGCAATCGTTCAAGGTTTTTCTAGTGATAAACAGTCGTAGTTTAAGTACTTATTGACTGAATGGGAGGGCCGTACGGGAAAATATTTGGCGCGCGGTCATGACGTACGGAACGAGCGCAGCGAGGTCCGTACAAATGACCAAGAGCCAAATATTTTCCTGTACGGCCCGACCTAACTCAGTCAATAAGTTTTTTATCATATGACCCGTATTTTGCCCGGTGCGCGCCATTTTTGTTGTGATGTTTCGAGTAGCGGGTCCGTACGTGTTTGTACGGACCAGGTAAAAAAAGCCGTACGGACCCCATCACGTGACTTTTTCCAAAGGTTTTCTTAAGAGCGCGCGCCGGGCAAAATACGGGTCATATGATAAATATTTTTATTTATTACACTTTCTATAGAGTTGTGGAATAGCTAACAGGTGGAATTACACCTATAACCTAGCCTTCCATGCATTAAAACATAATAATATAAAGAAAAAAGTTACAAAGTAAATTACTGCATTACGGCCTACATAGTTCACGAGTTTCTCAACAATCAGTATGCGGACAAACTTACATGATGCATGTCATAGGCAAAATCACCTGAGAAGAAAACAGACAAGAAAGTTAGCTAACCTACTGGAATGGACATTTTTCTTTGACTGACTGACTGACTGACTAATTGTTTTGTTGACTGACTGATTTGTTGACTGACTGACTGGCTGACCGACTGGTTGACTGACTTACTGTCTTGTTGACTGGTTGACTGTCTGTCTGTCTTGTTGACTGACTGGTTGACTGACTAACTGACTGGTTGACTGACTCACTGTCTTGTTGACTGGTTGACTCTCTGTTTGTCTGTCTGTCTGTCTGTCTTGTTGACTGACTGACTGCATGACTTACTAACTGGTTGACTGACTAACTGACTGACTCAACGTCTTGTTGACTGACTGATTGGTTGATTGACTGACTGTCTTGTTGACTGACTTATTGGTTGATTGACTGACTGTCTTGTTGACTGACTGGTTGACTGACTGTCTTGTTGACTGGTTGACTGACTCAACGTCTTGTTGACTGACTAACTGGTTGATTGACTAACCGACGGCAGATTGACTAACTGTCTAGTTAACTGGCTGGACCAACCGACCGATCTCCAAAGAAAGAATAATCGGAGGATAAGGTGAAATATTGCAGATTTAAAATGATTTGATAATTTTTTCACATATTTCTCTTACCAACGTGCAATATAGCATCGTATTGACCTGACTGTACTTCTGTCTGTAGCTTACTGAGTGACTGGGAGTTACCTACACCAAGATCACCGTAAACAGCAAAACTAGGCGACCATTCTGTGCCTGTCTGTGTTGTATTGAACGTGTATACAGCACTCCAGCCATCATCTCCACCACAACGGTAATCTAACAATAAAAGGTTCACATTACTGAGTGACAATATTATAACCATAGTAGAATACATCTACATCTCTTTCAAAAAACATTGTCGCAATTTAAGCAACAAGCATCAAGCCAAGACCGAAATGAATGCTGGTTTTGTGTTGATAATGTATTGCAATGATCAGAATTGTTATCAATAGTATTGATTATAATAAAATAAACATGCGTGACGAGATGCCAATGTACCTTTATGAATCTAATTTACTCAATTCAAGAAACTAGGTTCATGGTTCATGGTTCATGGTTTTATTTTCCACACAATAAATTTACAAACAAGAAATTAAGATAATATAGGAAAGTGGAAGGTGTTTGATAAACAACCCCTAGGGTTAACACTAGTATCAAACACCCTTACTCTAAATACAAAACAGTAATATTTACAGGTCACAGAAACAATGGCAATTATAATCTAAAATTAATAGTTATAATGAAGTTATAATGAATAAACTATATATTAGGTATACAAATACGAAAAAAAATTATCAGATATCTGGCATATAGTTATAAAAAAAAGAAAAAATTTAATTATGTCTGTGAAAGGAAATGCTTTTTTAATTTGTTTTTGAAGGTTTTTTTAGAAATTTTTGACAGCTGAGAATTTTATACCAAATTTTCGGTAATTTAGATTCACACGAGGAAGCTAGAAATAAATTGTTTTTGGATTTTGATCTTGTATTATAATGGTGACTATGATAACTCTCCATGTTGCCTTGATATTGCCTTTTGCATTATCTAGCATTATTTTATAATAATCTAATTTAGTAAATCGGATCAAATGATTTAATCTGTTTCTGTAAACGCGAAATTTTGTAATATTTCTCTTTGTAGGGTTCTTAATTTTCGCTCTTTAAAGTTTGTTTTTTCTTCTAATTGATCTTAAAATTCCCTGTGTTATCCATGGTTTTTGTGTTGATTTCTTTTACAAAAAAAAAACTATTTAAAGGCCCGTTTACACTAGAAAGTTTGTCGCGCGACAAGAGCTGCGATTCAATGGCGATTTTATCGCAGCTTTGTCGCCGCAATTTCGAATACGTTCGAATTTAGGAGACAGAAAGTCGCAGCAAATTGCACTATTAAAATTGCGAGCATGTTCAAAGTAGCGTTGACAAATCTGCGATAAAATCGCCATTGAAATCGCAGCTCTTGTCGCAGCTCTTGTTGTGTTGCTAGTGTAAACGGACCTTTAAGGTTTCATGAAGTGCAAATATCAAAACGATATGGCTGTCAATCTTACCATATGACGTAAAAGGTGATAATCCAGTTATAGTGGCTCGATGCATATGAATATATCGTTTCTTCCAACCGCACGTCTTGTAAGGCGTTGAATTGCCCACGATTCTATCGGACAGCGGTTTCCCTCTGTATCCGTACTCCACAAAACTGTTTTGTGCTGGAGCAAGTGTCGTCCATGTCACAACCATCTCTGAATGGTCATCTTGACAATAGGAAGTTAATGTATATTATTAAAACGTTGAACATGTAGGGGACAACGGTGCATATATACTACAGTGGAACCCCGCCTTACGGCTATGCGCTTAATACGGCCACCCCGTTATTGCGGGCAGTTTTTTAGATCCCGACGAAATGCATGCCCATACATTTTCTTAAAATTTACCCGCTTAATACGGCCACTTTGGGCTGTCCCTTCGGTGGCCGGATTAACGGAGTTCCACTGTAATTATGTGTATGTGTGTATGCAAGGAAAATCCAAGTGACGAGTGAGATATTCACGGTATGTCACAAGAAAACATTGTATAACTATTTTATCCCACATCATATAAAATGTAGAGAACCCGCAATGTCTTATGGGAAGAGACAGCTGAATACCACCGAATATACAACGGCTTTCAAGCATTCTGATTGGATGTATTTTATATGATGTGGGATAAATATTGAAATCCACACTACGGTCACATGGGGCAACGGGAATTAATCTGTATTTAACCAAAAACAAACGAGCAAAAGACAAGTAAACAAACAAGCAAGCAAAGAAAAATAATCATTCCAAATTTAGATACGTAAGAAAGGTGATGTTTAGCCAGTTTTGCTGGTATCCCGGCCTTTATATAACAAAATATGTCAATTCTCTCGTATAAACAAATGTGTTACGAAAAAATATATTTTTTCAGTTAATAACACATTTGCATAAAATGCTCTGATTGGTTGATTGATCGTGGAATTTATCTGATCCGTGCAATTCTTTAATTTCACAGTGCAATTAACTAATTGCACACCTCTAGGAGCTTGTATTTTATGTAGATGTATTATATTTAAAGGAAATACCACCTAAGAACCAGTTCTAGAAGATTATCGAAAAATACTTGTATTTGATAAAAATTGGTTAATAGCACACGCACTCGTAGTTAAGCAACTTTCATCAAATACGTGTGTTTTTTTTTTTTTTCCGTTTAATTCTTCTCGAATCATACTATTATGTCAATAACAAATAGATACTGAGTCGGAATACCTATTAAAATGTAGCAGTGAGTCTTGATAATATCCTACTGTGTGTGTATTTTAGTCAATTTAAATATTAAATGTAATGAGGTGATTTGAGAATTTTTGCTAAACATATGGACTTTTTGTCAAATCTCCTTACCAATTTAATTATATATTAAAGTATGTGCCTTCAAGCTAGATTATATTACATTGTCCGAAATTAGGATGTTGACATTTTTGACAGTTTCAGTTGTGGGTTACATTTGTTGTCATTACAAGTCAAGTACTCGTATCTTCATTGTCAAGATTGGTCCCTACCTTTACCGCCTTAATTTTAACGGTTCCAACAACAGTCTAACACACACCCCTCACAAACAGAAACACACACTAGAAACATCCATATTTAAAACAGTACAAATATTGGCCTGTATGAATGAAGTGATATAAAAACGTTGTAAAACAGTAAAACATCATAGACAAAAGCTTTCTTTCCTACCTGATCGTGAAATATGAATCTGTTCCGGCTGGGGAGATATGGTATTTAAAACACCCTGTACAGCGAAATAAAGCCATCCAGATGATAATATTAATCTAACGAATATAGCAATGGTTCTCATTTTCTTTGCTATATTTTTTTTATAATTTGTTTTTGGATAAAGAGCAGGTATAAATCTGAAACATTTTTGTTTGCACAGGTACCGTTGACCTCTAGCTACCAGACCCCCAAGCGCGCGTCTGGGATCGATGTCTAGGATGTGTGCCCATGTTTGCTTATTTTTGAATATATGTAATTTTTAATAATTTAAGTTATCATAAGTTATTTTATCAATTATATATGAGGTTATGGTTAAATTAGTGTAAAATGAATTGTATTCATTGAGAAGTTTTCACACGTCCGTGAAATGCACCTGTGACTAACTTCACTTTGTTAGGGCGCTGACACTATATCGATGTAATAGTTTTATATAAGGGACGGACCATTACATTTTTGAGGGGGGTGGGGGGGGGGGGGGGAGTTGGGGAGAGGGGGGGGGGGTTGTTCAATTTTTTTGGCAGGATATTTTGTTTCCCATTCTATATATGCAAGAATATATTTTTTTTCAACGGGCACGAATATTTTTTTGTCATTGTTGCTGTGCACGATTTTTTTTCTCTCTTTAACCCTTTGACTACTGGGCTTTTTTGACATTTTTGAGCGATTTTCTGGATATAAACTATCCGTAGGATTTATTGACTCCATAGCGCCGAGCGCTGTCATCGTTACCCACAATGCCTTGCAGTCGTAAATACTTGAAAACACGTGCGTATCAAAATGGCCGTAATCAAACAACCGCAGCTCAGTTCGTGAAATGAAAAAAAGTGAAAAAACTTGCCAAAGCTATAGCACAAGGACTGAATTTTGTTGTGAAAACGGCCTTTTTGTCTAAAAACGATTTTTTCGATACAAAATCCAAGGTCAAAAAAGTGTGATTTTCACTATTGAAAAATAAGGCAAAAACGGTCATTTTTGACTTTCCTAAAGTTCATATGGAATTTTTGTGCTAAAATTGCTTGTTTCTTGTGACTGACATGCTATGAAAATTTGAAGAATTTCCTAGTGCTTACTAACATTCAAACGGCTGGGCAAATTTGGCTTGTTTAAAAAAGTTAGAATTTTTCAAAGCAAGGTCGTTTTTTGCTGCTGCGGAGACTGATAAAACGAGTTGAAGCACAAGCAGCCCAAACATTCCACTTCTGTTGTAAATATATGAAACGAAATAAAACTAAAAATATGTGGTTTTTGTTGTTGTTGAACATATATTAAATTTAATGTATTTGGTGTCATTTTCGGTGTTTTTTGTTCGTTCTAGAGCGTTTTTTAATCTGTGCCCATCTGTACTTAAGTATTTGAACTGAACGGTGGACAAACATTAAAAAATGTTCTAAAACGGTCAAAAACCATCGAGAATGACACCAAATACATTGCAACAACACAGGACTAAGATATGTCCAAAAAAATGTCAAAAATAAATGTTTATATATACATATAACTATTTTTACTATTATTTCGTCGCATATATTTACTGCAAAAGTGGATTGTTTGGGCTGTCTGTGGTTGAAGCCGTTAGACTGAGACACTGTATCAGCACTATAGAACAAATCGAAATATGGCGTCCAATTTTAATAACTATTGTTCTTGACTGCCCAGCCTCGCATACATGTGAAAACTCTATTGTTTTCCAACGTGAGCACGAGGCTAGACAGTCAAGAACAATAAGAGTACACCATATTTCGATTCGGTCTATATCAAGGGTGTAGTTAGGACATTTTGGCAAGTACGCACGAATAGGGTTTTCGATTCAATTACAATATCAAGTATTTTTGGAAATATGCAATTCTGAAAAGTTGGTGAACTTCACAATTACACTCGTGCGTATAGAAAGCTTCCTCTGAACACACGGCCGAACTTTAACTCGGCTCGCGTGCAGTGTAGAGGTAAGGACTGTTTTGTATAGTCTTCAGTAGGTGACTTTCATTTAAATAATACCCCCCCCCCCCCCCCCTACATAAAAAGTGTCAAGGCTGGAGTCTGTAGGGGGAAGGGGGGGGGGGAGAATTATGGCACAAATCGCTTCGATATCACCATATCAATGTATGTGTAGTGTTTAAGTATTTATTATGCGAAAAGTCGCTAACTAATTGATTTTTTTTATAAGTTGAAAAAGTCGCTAATTTTATAAGATAAAAGTCAAGAGCATGGGCTGCCTTTTTACGTGGTAACCGTTATTAGTCTGTTGTTGAGTAAATAAACGCTACAATACGAAACCATTTGTACAGCACTTCTTGATTTAAGAGATAGGTCCACGTGACCTCTTAGTCGAGGAATAATTTCATAAATTTGATAAGTTAAAATCTAAAACTTATAGAAATGCACTCATCTATACGAAACCATTGATACAGCACTGCTTGATTTAAGAGATAGGGCCACGTGACCTCTTAGTGGAAGTTGTCTATTAAGCGAGAAATAATTTGATAAATTTAATAAGTTAAAAGCCAAAACTCATAGAAATGCACTCTTGTATGTTTCCATTCTTCGAAGGTAATCCGTTAAAGTATTTTTAGCTTGAGAAACTTCTTTTCGAGAATACTTATCCTTTTTACCCTCTGATTTCTTCTTTTTTGATTTAGGTATTTTTTTAGGTTTAATAGTCTCTTCAGGTTTATTCATCTCTCGATCAGGTTTATTTTTCTCGTCAGTTTTTGGGGTCCCTGTGTCTTCTTTCCAGGCCTCTGGACCGTGTTTATCTTTGATAATCATAACTTTGTCGACTACAGTATAGTTCTAATATAAAAATGTAAAAAAACAGGGTTTTAAAAAATCTTCATTCATTCTGCCATTTTAATATTCATTTATTTATTCATTCATTTATCATTCATTCATTTCTTTATTTATTTATTCAACCATTTATTCATTCATGTATTTATTTATTTATTTATTTATATTATAATATATAGTATTCATGTATTCATATCATATATATTATTCATTTATACATTCTTATATCCATACAATCAATCAATCATTCATTCATTCAATCATTTATCACGTTATTATTATTCATTTATTCTTCAATATTTGTTTATTTATTAATTCATTCATTTCCATATTCAAGCAACCTCTTCCCCAGGGCCCTCGCTTTTGGATAGGGCGGGAAATGGTGAAGGGAGAGTGCAATGGGAACGAGGTTGATATACAAGTTGAAATATATTTTTGATGGATAGTAGATTTACCTTATCAATGCTGACTTGTTCTAAATACAAGTGTGTCTTGTTGAATACTTTCATTCTTGTGTAACCGTAATCTAAAGTACGGAACGCCGTCCATGGTCCGTTTAATCTTTCGAATTTATCATGACAATATTTACAGCCCTAAAACGTGAAAGTAATTTAGGTAAACGCAACATTATGTGATCATGAGCAATGCTAGCATAAACGCTATCGTTTTCCGCAGACTAGACCTATTCACCTTCACCTACTCCCAAGCTTTGCGTAACACAAGAGAACGAGAATAGAAAATACTATAATAGAGTAAAACTTCCTTGCGGAGAAGACCACCGAACGGATGCTATATTTTAGCCCTCGATAAAACTGACAAAGGCTTACCGTAGCTTTACGCACTGAGAATGATGCGAGAGCAATAAATAAAGGATTGTGTTTCAACGTGAACACGAGGCTTGCCAGCCAAGAGCAATATAGTTAATAAAATTGGACGCCATATATTATATTCGGTGAATGATGAAGCTCAATGCTAAAGCGGCTGCAGAGGAAACGTGGTTACACGTACTTTACAACCTGATATTGCAAAGAATAGAAATTAAACACCACGAATCAGTTGTCCACAAAAGAGTCAGAGACTTTGAGCGCAAAGAATCCCCCTGTGGTATGTGACGTCACGTGTGTAACTTACCGCTGACCCAGTTGTAATGTGAACAGGGGCGCGTGGATTGGTGTATGGATGTTTTATAGAACCATTGTAAACCTATTGGAAAAGTAATTATTAGAAATAACATAAAAGTCAATATAGAGCGCAAACACTACACCCATGAAATGAAAATAAATTGCAGAGTTTGATAGTTCTTATTTAGTCACTTATTTAGTTTTTATTCATTTCAGTGTATTCAGAGTTTTGAAATATTCCCCTTCACAGTTCCCTGCGCCATCTTGAAAGGTGGCCGGGCCTTTGCATCGAAGTGAGACGAACGTTGAGCTAGCAATGATAGAGACCTTTTAACACCTTGCAGGGCAATTATTCACGCATCTCTATCAATGCAATCTTAACGTTTGTCTCGCTTCGATGCAAAGGCCCGGCTACCTTTCAAGATGGCGCAGGGAACTATGAAGGGGATTATTCTCTGTATTTATTTTTTTCTTACTGTATGATTGTAAACAGGAAATAATCTTTCATAAGAATGCTCATGAGCCCAGATTTCCAAGTCAACTCCTAAAACAACGAAACGTATTTAATATTCTACACTATATCTACTATATCTATAGCAATAAATATAGTATTCAGGGGGACCTTCTCAGGCCTATAATTGCCAGCGACCCATCTCCATGGCCAGTTGAAAGGT
Organism: Metridium senile; assembly: GCA_949775045.1. Lineage (NCBI taxonomy): Eukaryota > Metazoa > Cnidaria > Anthozoa > Actiniaria > Metridiidae > Metridium > Metridium senile. The sequence continues at coordinate 18,205,500 of OX459098.1, forward strand.
ATCCATCATTTCTATTTATTCTACAGCAATTATGTGTATAAATTGTGTCCCAAATAGGTTTTATACTCTTAGTACATGTCTTAGAATATGATCACACCCACGAAGAATGTTGTCAAAATTAAATATCGTATGGCTATAGCAAAAAACAGCGTTTTTTATATGGCTTACTATATAGTACTTATAATGCATTGTGAACTTCTATATATAGTATTTCACTGGCGAGGTGGCAAAACAATAAAACACAAAAGGGCTCGCGAGAGGAATACTATATTTAGATACTATGGGATATAGAACACTAAAATACAGTCATCTGATTGGCTGAGTGGATGTGATCATCTTCTAAAGCTTGGTTCACACGAGCGTCATATTCATAAGCAAGAAAACAAAAGATTTATTATCCCCTGGGGAATTAGAAAACAAAGACCAAAGTGTTTCCTTTTCTAATTTCTTTTGTTTTGCTTATGATTACGATTATGACGCAGTGTGAACCAGGCTTAAATGTCTGGACGGAATATCCAGCTAAAACTAATGTTTACAAAAATAAGAAATAATGCGTGCATACATAGGTGTGTACTTTTATTCTTAGATCTCATATTCCCATAACTTTTCTCAAGTATGTCCCATACCCATGTAATGCTTTCCCTAACAGGGCGTAAAGTTTGTAATGTACGTACCATGATCGTAGAATAGTTCCTCCAACGGAAAAAGATGTAACGTTGTTATACCATTCCGTACCTTGTAAAAGAAGAGTATGTATATACACCCTTTCCGAGAAAGTTTGTCACCCGTCGAAAAGCAAACAAGCTAGTGGCGCAAAGGATCATGGATCAATTCAGAAACTAAATGTGCATTCGGAACGCCTTTCTTGTTGTTTGATAAGTCAAAACGGTCGTTTCTCAATAACAGATTGACAAGTGTAGCAATGTGGCCGTGAAATCCCTGTGTCCTAATAAAATTTACATAGGTTACCCATAGTCCCCTGCGCTACTAGCTTGTAGGCTTATCAATTCACGGGTGACAAAGTTTCTCGGAAAGGGTGTATATATATATTAATGATCGAGAGAGACTGGTCACAGGTGAGCGTCGTCTGCCGCGAGATTATTGATCGTTGTACAAAGTCTCATCAGTTAGAGCAGGTATCGTATGACTAGTGAAAATCTCATGGCACGAACGTTGTCAAGGTACAGCAAGGCACGTCAAAACATTCTAGAAACATAACAAACACGGTAAGGCACGCACACGGCACTGAAGGAGTCACCAGGAGTTCCTTGTAGTTGGGTTAAGGGAAAACTGTACGGTTGCAGTGGGGGAGGGGAGGAGGGAGACTGGGGGTACTCCCTTTGCCAAGTGGTATGGGTTTTGAAAAGGTACACACAGATTAAAATAACTGTTAAAACCTTGCTAATTTAAAACCCTAGGTACGGATATGCGATGTTCTTGCCAGCCAAGCTTACTTTTAGCAACAAAGCAGAGTAAAAATGACGGATTCATGTTACATAACTGCTTTTAAGCCACAACCCTAAAAGCACCCTAAAAGGTACACACAGAAAATATTCTCAACCCTAAAAGGTACGCCGATCACCCCTACCACTTGGATAAAGGGAGAACCCCCCGGGGAAAACTGGCTGCTATATGCAGGCCAATGGTCAATCCGGATGCACGAATGTCATTCTATGTTACCTGTCATCATTCACAGACAATGCCGCAAATGACCAGCTAACTTGGCCTTGATGATAATTAGGAATTGAATATTTATCATGCAATGTTTACCACATTTTCGAAGTTATTACAGTCATCACTTGCAACGTTAGAGCAGTACATAGGACGATGTCCCATAGTGATAATCCATGGACGTATTGCACGGTTTTCAGGTAAATTAGCCTTCTCCAAGTCTTTCTTCAGCCATTCATACTGGTTGATAATTTGTTGTAATCCATATTCAAGAAAGTAGTAAATCTCAGTACTAATGCTGATGATATGTACAGGACCTATGTTCCAGCTAAGAATATAGAGATTATACGTGAGTTGGGGTTGATAAAACTTGGGACTAGCTTATGAGTGTTACCTGTAAAATATTCCAGAATTGTCACCAGGCATGCTGAATCGCTTTCGATAATTGGAAAAGTTACTGAAAAATAAACAGAACCACTATAGGTATAAACTAATGCTTAAAAAGTTTCGCTGTCTGTCTGTCGATCTGCTAGTGTCTGTCTGTCTATCAGTCTATCTGTCTGTCTGTCTATCAGTCTATCTGTCTGTCTGTCTGTCTGTCTGCTAGTGTCTGTCTGTCTGTCTGCTAGTGTCTGTCTGTCTGTCTGTCTATCTGCTAGTGTCTGTCTGCTAGTGCCTATCTGTTTGTCTGTCTGCCTGTGTGTCTTCTAGTGTCTGTCTGTCTGTCTGTCTCCCTGTCTGTCTGCTAGTGTCTGTCTGTCTTTCTGTCTGTCTGCTAGTGTCTGTCTGCTAGTGTCTATCTGCTAGTGTCTATTTGTCTGTCTGTCTGCCTGTCTGCTAGTATTTGTCTGTCTGCCTGCCTTACCTGTTTGCCTGTGAAATTTTGTCTATCTGTCTGTCTGCTAGTGTCTGTCTGTCTGTCTGTCTGTTAGTGTCTGTCTGTCTGCCTGTCTGCTAATGTCTGTCTGTCTGTCTGCCTGCTAGTATCTGTCTGCCTGTCTGCCTGCTAGTATCTGTTTGTCTGTCTGCCTGCTAGTATCTGTCTGCCTGTCTGCCTGCTAGTATCTGTCTGTCTGTCTGCCAGCTAGTATCTGTCTGTTTGTCTGCTAATGTCTGTCTGTCTGTTTGTCTGCTAATGTCTGTCTGTCTGTTTGTCTGCTAATGTCTGTCTGTCTGTTTGTCTGCTAATGTCTATCTGTCTGTCTGTCTGCCTGCTAGTATCTGTCTACCTATCTGCCTGCTAGTATCTGTCTGTCTGTTATTGTTTGTTCATCTACATGTATGTATGCATGTTATTACACAAGTCTTACCAGTGGTGCTCATGGTTACCAGGGCATACCATATATGGTACATATGCTGCCATTGTCTCGATTTGATTCATAAAGGCGTCGCCAACCTGTGAGTTATCCTGTGAAAAGACCATTAATGACATATCAAGTAATAAATCACTGAATCAATCATTATGAAACTAATCAGCCAGCCAATCAACCAATCAATTATTCCGTCAATTTCACTAAATCAGCAACCAATCAATATATTTAGTCTACTGATTTCCACTGTAAATCAACAACCAAACAATATATTAAAAAAATCAATTAATCGCGACTGGTCAGTCAGTCAATCAAAACAAATCATTATATGAATTACACATAGAATGATAAAAAAAAAACAATGAAGATTTAAATACTTACAGTCGCCATATCATAAGCAAAATCACCTAAAGGAGAAAGTATTAGAAATCTCTCAAGACAACTTTTAAATATATAAATAACATTATTCAGTAAAGAGTTCTAACCTAGGTAACAGAGGATATTTTCTACTTGCTTTAGCGTATATTTATAAATTTGACGGTTTGTAAAGCAACGAGCACAGACGTATAAATGATAAATACAAATACTAGATCAAGAAAGAACTTCCATTAATAAACGTCATCTTACCAACGTGCAATATTGCATTATATACACCGTTCTGTACTTCTTTTTGTAACGTTGCAAGTGACTGACTATTGACCACACCCAGATCGCCATAAACAGCAAAACTTGGCGACCAGTCAGTACCAGCCGTGTTAGTAGTAAACGAATATATAGCACTCCATCCTACATCACCACCACAACGATAATCTAACATAACAAAAATAAACATTGACAATATACTGTTGAAACATTTGATATTGACATTGAACGTTTTTGGGCTTCCTGTGCCCACTTGTTAAAACATATTATGGTATATTTAGAAAGCGTGCGTTGTGAGAGAGCGTGAGATAGTGCGAAGTGAAAATCTTTAATATGGATGTTGAACCTTTATCAATAAAAACCTGATTGGAGCCTAAATACCCTTTGGAGTTGGATTTTAGTCTACAACATATGCCTTTAGTTTTTCACGGTCTGAATCAACCCGTTCCCAGGGCCTGGCATCGGCTGGTCGAATAATGATTCTGATTGGCTCAGTGGATACTTAATTTTGATTGGCTAGCGCATTCTTATGATTGCTTGAATGAAATTTACAATCTTCGGGAAACTAAAAAATACAGAAATGTAAAAATAAAAAATAAGTAACTTAAAAAATAGGAAAAAACTGTACAAAGGATTTTTTGAAGATCTGGGGTTGAGAATAATTCCATTTTATTTTTAAAATATTTTTAGGACGCGCGCGTACATACGGGACATTTGGTATATAACTTTTTCATATCTTTATAACTAGTGAAATATATATGGAAAATACGAGTGTTTTAGTTTCCGGTAAAACACTATTATCCATATAAAAAATAACATTATCCAAGACAATACATAATTAACGTTTTATCATATTAACACGACTGTTTGTACTAAAAAAAACCACGCTAAATGTCTTACCGTTTGTCGTTGTAAGCTTTGAATTGAAGCTCCCACTTCGGTGACGATCTCAAATCAACTCAGTTATAGAGCACACAATTCAAATTCAAAGTAAAATGTTTGAACACTTTTCACGACTATTTCATGTAATTTTCAATCAGAAAAAATCAATGCATAGTTTTTCCTACGTAACTATTTCCCTTCGTTTCTGTATCTTTATGAAATTTCTGCAACTCAGAACGGTTTTTCTCATTTAAGAACATTTACTTATCACTCAATGTTTTGCTAAATATTTCTTTCTGAGTACAACAACCGTATTTTCAATTTCTGTGCATTTGTGTGCGAGGCTTTGAATCCATCCTCGGCCTGCACGCACCGTTAGGAATTTGCATGCAAAAGAGCGGGAAGAAATAAAAGACGGAAATGATGTCATCAAAACTACATACGGAAGTAATAATGCTCTCAAATCCCGGAAGTATTTCATGTTTGAGTCAGCTTTTTTTTTATAAAAGCTCGCTATAAAATAAGATAATTGTTTTCTCTAGCCTAGTTTTTTTTTCTAACCTAGCTTACCGTAGCTTGTTGATGAATTTAATCCAGTTAGCTTCGCTTTATGTATATAAATAACCCTTTTTCCTGGACCACAAGTACGAAAACGGGATGTGTTTGCAGTGATTTTAGTGGTCAGCGGCTCTTGACTCAAGCCAAACTCTACAAAGCTGTTATTGGGTTTGAGAAGTGTGGTCCATGTCACCATCATCTCTAATTGGTTAGCTATAAAATATAACAAAGGCATCAGTATACGTAACAAATTATCATCAGAAACACTCTAATAATCAGTACACCCTTTCCGAGAAACTCTTTGTCACCCGTGAAGTGAGAAGCTAGTAGCGCAGGGGACTATGGGTAACCTATGTATACTTTATGAGGACGCAGGGATTTTATGGCCACATTGCTACACTTGTCAATATGTTATTGAGAAATGTCCGTTTTGACTTATCAAACAACAAGAAAGGCGTTCCGAATGCACATTTAGTTTCTGAACTGATCCATGATCCTTTGGGCCACTAGTTTGTGTGCTTTTCACGGGTGACAAGTTTCTCGGTAAGGGTGTATACAGCTATTTCAAAAAACTTAGAATACTGAATAGTGCATTGCAAGACCGAAATGCATTCTGGGTCATGTAATATTGTATAAAGTAAAATAAATGACAATTAGTTACTATATTCTTAGTACATTCAATCCAAAACAATATACGAGCTAGTTATGGGGAGTAAATATCGCTGTATATATAGATATTTTTTATTTCAAATCAATGAGACCCACAATGCCCTTTGGTCTTGGAATGCACTATTGTTTTTGTCAATTTCTTCCTCAAAACTTTTATTTTAATGGCTAAAAAAAGCATTATTTTAGAACAGCGGAGGAATTAAGAAAAGTTCCAGTGGGGGGGGGGGGGGGGGGGGGGGGAGGGGGGGGGACTCCCTTACAAAATGGATAGGGGTGCTCGACGAACGGATTTGAAAATGACCCTAAAAGGTACGCATAAATTAACTCAGATACTGATTTCAGACCCATAAAGGTACGAGCACATTTAAATTTTTTCAATATGTATAATCTTAAGTTCGAAAACTGACCCTAAAAAGTTTGGTGCCAGTTCGAGACCCTAAAAGGCACACGAGGGTCTTATTTTCGACCCTAAAAGGTCCGTCGAGCACCCCTATCCATTTTCTAAGGGAGTCCCTCCCCCCTCCCCGGGTCCCCAGGGCTCGGGACCATTCATTAAGAGCGAGTCCACGTGAAAACCATGCAGACCAGTCTACACCGTACATCACCGATTTTCTTCAAACTTAGCTCGATTGTACATCTTAGTTAACTTATTACTTTGGGGAATTTTTTTGGCTTTAAATAAAAAAGGCTTAAAGTTACAACCGTTTGAGTATTTTACCCTAAAAACGGTCAAAATTTGCATAAAATATACCTAAAGTTTTACGGCCTCGTATTTCCTTTGCAGTTTGTTTCCTGGACCAATATTCTGTCCACGTTTAGCACATTATCTTATTAGTACTTTAAGTTGAATAAAAAGTCGTGAAACAATTATTGGGTTGTTTTACAATGGGTTGAGTTATTGCTATTTTTCAGCTTTGACGAAAAGTGTAAAAATATGCTCTAGAAAAGAGCTATTTGCACCTATCCGGCAGTTATTCATATAACTTCGAAACCGTTATCAGATAGCATGATGATAGAGACAATGTTTTATCGAAAAAAAAGTCTGTAAAGGTATTTATTTTTCAAGCGAAAAATAACTAAGAAAATGATGAAATTTACATTGTTTGAAGTTGTCACGTGACAAAACTAAATATACAACAAGTCTACAACTCGCTAAATATGATCCCAATATAATGATAATAATCATAAGAATCAATTATATGAATTAAAACAATGATATTCATGATGAATATAAGATAATGTTACAGCAAATAACTAAGTTTTAGGCTTGCAAGCCGAATACAGTAATGTTTTGTCTGTCAACCTTCGGCTTTCCTACGTTAAAAACGGTATTTCATAATATTTTTTTCACAATATTATTATTTTTTGAAATAAAATAATTTTTACAGTATTAGAATTATGCATTTATTAACCTCACACACAACATGTTAAAGAAATTATTGAACTCATGCGGTTGCTAAAAACAGAAACAGACAAAGTAACATAAAACTATGTAAACAATTAAACCTTTTTGATTTATTATTATCCTGATTATGATCACTCTCCAAGGATATGAATACGTTTTCATAAAAATATATTATTAAAGTTCTAGAAAGACATATTTAAAAGACATACATTTTGCTTCAAGTGTTCTTGTTGTTGTTTTGCATAAATTAGAAATTGACATTCGACTAATTGGCATGTTAGACACCGACATTAATTGTCATTTTACGTGATTAGTTGAGGTTAATTTTGACATACAGTAATTATTTTATGGCGGTTTGCTCTTTTCACAATCTTTCTGTGGAAAATTGTGGAAGTTCTCGAAGAAACAATGACACCTGTTTTGTTTTGCTACCTTAAAAATCTTTTACAAAGATTATCTGCACCCATCTACTTGGCTGTTTAAAAACTTCTTCCAAAGATGTGAAGTATTTAAAGAGTGGAAACTTTGTCTTTTAAGAGCTGGTGTTTTTAAAACTGAAAATACAGATTATCATGATATGACAATATGTCCGCTGCATAGAGACCACTTTGGTTTAGGCTGGCGTCCCAGTCGAGTCGGTAAGCATTAAGCATCCTGCACACGATTCTAAACAAAAGCCTGCCAGAGGTGTGACAAAGAGTATGTCTCAAGGATGCTGTCTAAAAGTACACACGAGTGACCACGAGTGACCACAAGTGACCAAGTGAAGATATGAAAAAAAGAAAAAAATTGAAAAAAATTGAAAAAAAAGGAAAAAAGGAAAAACAACCAAATAACGTAACAGTATAAAATAACAAATATGGAAGGAATAGAAAAGAAAAATGAATTACATTTAAAAATTAACAGAAAATTAAACATGAAATCATATAACAACAAACAATTCAAATGATAAACAAAAGGACGCGAAAACAAATGGCTTGTAATAAACGTAAAAGTATCGGGCAAAAATCTCATTAGTTTGACGACAATTATATAAAACTTAGCAGAACGTAAGAAATGATATATTTCTACAATGAAGAGTAAAAGAAATGAAAATTGGATGAAAAATAATGAAAACGTGAAAGAAAAACATTTTTTTACAAGAAGTATTTTAAAAGCTTTATTCATTCATTTCAGTTGCTACCGATCGTAGCTTATTTAATCAATAAATAATTTACGTAAACACAGAGTAAAAACTCTTTATCGGTGAAACATACACTAACTAAAATAGAAACAATAGAATAGACAATCGAAAAACAAAGGATTTTGCTATTATTTAACAATATTTAGTTTGTTTCACGGTTGTAGTGTTAGTACTCTATTAAAATAGCAACAATGTCTAAATTATCTAATAGTAACAATAAAACCATAACACTCTTAGTTGAGCTGTTTTTTTTTTTTTTTTTCAAAAAATGAATTATATAGCAAAATGATCATTTCATGTTTAATTTTCTGTTAATTTTTAAATGTAATTCATTTTTCTTTTCTATTGCTTCCATATTTGTTATTTTATACTGTTACGTTATTTGGTTGTTTTTCCTTTTTTCAATTTTTTTCATTTTTTTCAATTTTTGTTCTTTTTTTCATTTTTCATATTTTCACTCGTGGTCACTGGTGGTCACTGGTGGTCACTCGTGTGTACTTTTAGACAGCATCTTTCTCAAGAGATATTCAAAACATGGGGAATGTTATTCGAAATTGGTCAAGGTATTGTTACATCTAAGTAAGGGTTGCATTTTCGATCCCATCTGAGTTTCGGTGAAATTAAAAATACTAAATAGTTTATTATATCGTTTAAAGGAATTTTAATTGAATACTATATAAATTGACAACTAGTATTGAAGAGTTTTGAATTGAGCCGTTTCTTTTTTACGTTGAGATATCTAGAGAGTGAATAAGATGAATCTGGATTTCGATTACTTGCCATTCCCGCCAAACGACTGTGAAGCGATTCTCTTCCGTCAATCAAACATAATTGGTCTAGTCTAGTGATAATTACTATATAAACAACTGACAAATTAATGTGAACAAAAAAAACAGCTAGGTAAACAATATTATTTCAAATAGAATAGTTGGACCAAAAAATATACATTCATTTAGTTTTAACGTTCTGATACCCGTAGAATACATCGTTAGGCTAAAATTTGTTTTCAACATTAGTATGCAATTTTTTTAATAGACAAATGTCAACATTTTATTTGTCAGTTTGACGAAAGAGAATCGCTAACTCACTTTTATACGATCTCTGTTGGGCCCGGCATTATTATATTTTATTGTTATTATCCCTGTTATTATTTCATTCCATTTTTTATTACGGTCATAATAACATGCTTTTCTGAAAGTTAACGCTAAAATGGTCAACGACCGGGAACCAGTTCGTGACAGTTGATTGTTTAGTACTGATAATCACACTTGGCTACGCTGTCGTTGTCATTTTGATAATTTCCACGTTTTCGACTTTTATTTTACGAATCTGCTGTCTTAAAGATGTAAGTTTCGGATATTTATATATATTAAAATCAACTCAAGGCTCTCTGTTGTAATTTGAACCATTTAATCAGCTTTAATAGCATTATCACTGGCGTTGATATTGATGCAAACTAGGCATGTTTTTGTATGTATTTCTTTCGAAAAAAAAAACAGCGTATAGTTAAAATATTTTAACATTGTACATTTATGACTTCTTAAATCGCCCTACTACATTAGCTGTTGTTTTTAGGTAAGTATTTTCAACTTTAATTATCGGCTTTTTTAGTCGCAAATGGTCGTTAGTCTTATAATTGGATACGTGTAAAAACGCGAAATTCGTGATACTGTATCTCTTCACCTTTAAAACTTTACAGAAATTTTTTTCTTTGTATTTGTTAACCATTATCAGTTGTACATAAAAGTCAAACCCTGTGGTATTAAAAAGTTGCCGGATCTTGTATATCGAATTGTTAAGAATGCATACTCAAAATGTAGATTTCATAGCCTGATATGTAAATAAGCGAAAATTTTCTTTGAATAAATCTTTTGATACTTTGATACTGTCGTTGTATTTATTATATGTTGTAGTAGGTCTGTACGAATTGCAGGTAAGAAAAAAGCTATAGTTTTAGAGAAATTGATTTGTAAAGTTGGTGTAAATTTCAAGCAATTTTTATCGTTCGTCTGACTACTTTTCCTTAAACCACGATATCTGCTAGAGAATTTAATATTTTTGTTTGATATTGCACACAGTTAATATTTACACTAAAATACATATCTCAGCCAAAAATGAAAGAAATCGGTGATACCCGTTGTAGACACATTTTTCGATTTTGCATGGTTTTCACACGGACTCGCTCTTAAGTGTACAATAGACCATTAGTAGAGTAGCCAATCAGAATGCAGGATTCGTAATAGGTTACTAGTAGGTTTATACTAATAAAACGTATAATTCGTTTCCTTGACAGTAAAACCAGTGTCCAATGTGTTATTTTTAAAATATAATTTACATACACCTAAGAATGTTGTCACATGAAAAATGAACATTTAGTAAGAAAGAAATAACAAAAGAAAGTGTTCAGCTTGAGTGATCTTCTTTTGTCTTTTAATAATTCCTTTCCCACTAAATTACAAAAGTCAGGACATTTTTGAAACTAGGTGTATATAAAGAATACCAGTTAGACAACACGCTCTAAACCGATGAAACACAATAAATTTGTACCGATTTTTATACTAAATTTATAGGAGTAAGAACCTGTCAGTCTGAAATTTTCATTTGTTTTTTTCTTTGTAAAAAAGAGTGCATTGACCTGTATGTAAATACTATAGGAAGAAAGGTGTTGTTATGATGAAGTGAGTGATGCTAATATAACCTAGATAGCCTGATTTCATGTTAATTAAGCACCATTTATATAAGAACCTGTTGAGGCCTACTTGGAAAAATCTAGGTTCTTATACGTGGGGTTTTACTGTAGTTACCTTGGGTTGTTTTTAAATTGTTCTTCTATTTAATGAACACTCATTACTAGTTTCATATTATCACGAACAGAAGTTTATTCTTAAGAAACATCCATGTATTTACTCTGGTTATTCCTCAGTTAATTTTCTCCTTAACCCATTAATCTAAAGCAATCATTGACAACACAGTACCTGTTCTTGATATGTGAATCTGTTCAGGCTGTGGTGAACCTGATGAATGACAAATCCAAGTATTTACTCTGGTTATTTCTCAGTTAATTTTCACCGTAACCCATTAATTTAAAGCAATCGATCACAACACAGTACCTGTTCTAGATAAATGAGTCTGTTTAGGCTGGAACGAAGCTGATGAATTACAACCCTTTTGTACGGCACAATAACACCTCGCCAGCGAGGTAAATAGGATGAAAAACGATATTATTGCCATCTTATTATCCTGATATTATCTCTAATAGTTTGATAACAATGGTTATTTCGTTTAGCAGGTGTTAATTCGAGGTTGTGATCGTCAACGCCCCTTCAGTGTTGCAGGTACTAGACGAATCAATTGATTAAATTTAATTGATTGATGAAAACTCGGTTGGTCTTTGTCGATTCATTGATGGACCGATTTCCAGTTCTTTATTATAGAGTTTAAACTTTCACAGACTTGACAAATTTCAAAGCAATTATATACTCGTTGCAAAGCAAGCCAAACGACTAAAATAGAAACACCAAATGTATTACTTATTTTAATTTATTTCCGATTTTTCAATTTTTTCTCGTGCCAAGAATGGGGATTAACTTTGTGAGGCTGAAAATAAACCTTGGAAATGACGTCACACTAATCTAACCCGCAGCCGTTTTTAGCCTCGTTCCATTCTTCTACGGTACACTTCTCTCCCCACAACCGTTTGTGAGGAGAGAAGTGGACCGTAGGGGAGTGGAACGAGACTAAATATTTTACTAGAACTGCCTATACATCTAAAATGCCGCTGATATTCTAATCGACGGCTCACATAAAGTCGGACATAATGTTACTCAGATCAACTGCTGTCAGTTCTCCTTTGAGGCTCAAGTTTGTTTTAATAAGTGAAAATTTACTAGAATAGATAATGATATATAACACCGCTGGTTGTCCTAATCGTGGGCTCACATCATAATTTCGTAAGTATCAACACGGCCGAAGGAACAAGACCCGCGTCTTTAACAGTCTTGTTCATATCCGCGGCGGAGAAAGTTTTACGTGGAAATGACGTCATGAGAGCAAACGGAGTGCTGCCATCCGTCCTGTTCGAGGACACATAATCAGTGACCGTGGATAGCATATCGGTGGCCTGGAACGAGCCAGTCATTGTACTTCCGTTGGTCAATCGAAACTGCGAACAGAGGAAGGAATAAATTAGAACCTTGTAAAGTAGACTGGCCTGCAAAACAGGCCTTCTTTTTGACTTTGGGGTTCCTGTGTTGTTTTGAAACCCGCGAGAAACATGGGATGAGAACACAGGAAACCCAAAACTGGGTAGGACTGGCCGTGCAACATGGTAGGAAGTATGTATTGATAAATAAATGACGACTTGCAGTACATAAATAGACCATTTCATAAATTAAAAAAAACCGTTCATGCTTGTTTCTTATACTCCCTGTGAAGCTTCAAGTCATTTGGGGCAGTATTGAGCGACTATATAGCAATTGTCTCCCCCTTGATAAGAAATACAAATGTTCAGACAGGTAGCTTGGGCTACCTGTGTTCTATGTTGACGGTCACATTACCTGTATTTTACACGTATCATAGTCTTTCTTCTCTGTCTGGACAACTTGCATTGGAGGGGCTGCAGCAGGAGTTGGTTGTGAACTACCTTTTCCAAACTACAATATTTTACACAAACAGTTAATCATCCATACATGTAGGTAATAACTGGAGTTAGTATAAATACAAAGGTGATTATACAAAATCGCGCGCTCTGATTGGTTTGCTATCTCGGATTATCAGCCGATAATCACCTTTTCGGACAAAATGGCTGCCAGTAGTTGTTTCGTCACTGTTAGCAAAGATGAAATTGAAAACTTTAAAGAAAATGCTGTCCCAAAATCGACAAAAGAAGCTACTAAGTTTGGTGTCAAGCTATTTAAAGGTATCATAGTAAATTTTCACGTTTTTTTTTTTTTTTGTCATTATATGCGAGACAAAGTTTACAATTTTTACGCGTAACGGTCGCGCTTTTAAAAAATAAAATATTTTCACTTTCAATGCTGTTTCCTTCTTTCTTTTTTGAAATAATCATCTTAGTATTTATACTAAAACGATTATTCACCTCAGGCGAATAATAATTAAACAATAATTGTTAAATGATGATACAGCTATTTTAATAATCGTTATCGCAATCAAATCAAAATCCTGAAGCCCGCAAAGCATTTAATCTCTTGTTATCGTTTTATTCATAGTATATTTTAGATTTACTACCCACATCTTTTGCAGTTTTCAGAGCGTGGACTGTAGCTGCGGCAAGGATTTTTGAAATATAGTGTACATTAGCCTCCTCAAGAGGCATCTCTTATATCTATTTTCATCAGTCTTCCTGTAGTGAGGAGGAAAACAACGAGCAGAGGAAGGGAAAGGCAGAGAGAAAGAAGAAGAGGAGATCTATCTACTCCTCTGTGTTTTGCTCTCTCTTTCACTCATCCCCAGTTCGTCCTTGACAAATATTTCAACACAGGAATCGCGATTGTGTCAACAAAGGAATCCCGATTGTGTCAACAAAGGAATCCCTATGGAATAGCCTGCGGAGGAGGCTAAGTGTACATATAAAGATGACGATGATGTTAGAGCCATTGATAAATGTAACATGATAATGACAATATCAATGATGAACTAATTAAACATGAAAGTCCACTCACTTTTGCAGCTCGTTCAGCTTTATCCCTTGCAATTTGTTCCTTGACTTTTTGTCTGCAAAAATAACACCATTTCTTAGTCAGAACAACTCAACCTATATGAAAGTCATTACAAATACATGCCTTAATTGCACATCTTAATTGTAAATAACATAAATTATACCAACTACTTGTATATCTTCTCGTGTGTCATATCTATTATGGCACTCCTTAATTAATTTTAATTAATTTTGTTTTTGTTTTTCATTTTTTTCATTTTTTCATGTTTTTCATTTTTCCAATAAAAAAGTACATGCCTTGCTAGTTTTTCTTCTTGTTTCTCACGTTTCTTAAACTCAGCTAATTTTCTTGCTTCTTCAAGTTCCATTCTGCAAAGCAACAAAGAGTGCTTAAGTAGCAAATACATAATTTGTGGATTTAGTGGTGTTTTGAAACTGTTCAGAAAAAAAAACATTCAAGTTCTCAAAAATGAACACAAATCTTTCTTTAGTTTTTTATTTACCACAGCAAGAGCAGTCCCTCTCTTCGAGGCTTATATGCTCTGGTTTGAGACCTGGCTGCTATGCCGGGAGATAATCCTCTGCTCTTTTCGAAGAACACAACAGTATATATGTATGTATAAGAACACAACAGTATATTTTACGTCCACCTTTATTTAGGAAGTTAGAGTGAAGGCAGACAGGACCTCCGGCTTTACGTCCTTATCCAAGAAGACGAGGTACATAGAGAGTAAAGTGTCTTGCACAAGGACACAACGTAATCGCCTGGGCCGGGAATCGAACCCATACCATTAGGCCTGGAATTCGATCCCCTGACCACAAAACCACCACGCCTCTCTTCTTAAAGTAATAGTTAGTTATTCACCACAAGGGTGATGCGCGACAGTTACATTACACTGGTTTTACTTTGTAAGCAACCAAAAAGTATAAGTATTAGTTCATAGTGATTCATGATTTTTAATTAGACGTTTCGGCTAAATTTTTAGCCTTCATCAGTAGAATTTGTACTTTTTTTTGGAATTTGTAGAGTTTGTAGTAAGAACTTGTACTCTAAGACATACTTGTGTTTCATTTCACTGATTTCTTTTCCTGTCTTTCTTCTCATCTTTTCTTTTTCTAGAACTTCCTAAAACATTCAAGTAGATAATATGTTAAATGCACTATTTAAAAAATGAGCAGCATCATTTTATTAGGTATAACAACACCAAGCATTCCCAGTGCTTTTGATACCAGATAATACACATGGAGAAAGGTTTTTTAAAATGGCTAACTTAGAAATACAAAACAAACAAACAAATTCAAATAAAATGTTGGAAATCTACACAAATTTGATAACAAACTGCCCATGACACTCTATAATGTGCAGGATGCTCTTATGTTGTCTTACATTAGAAACAGGCCTTGTTTTTGTCAGTGGTAAGAGTAACTAAGCCTTGTGGCTTACCATCAAATCGCCTCGCCAATATAACCATATTTTAATACATAAAATGTCATTAGATGGCGAAAATTAAATAAATACCAAAAATACCAAAAAATAACTGGGAGTCAAAGTTACAACTCTACACACGTTTCTATAGCTGCACAAACCTGTTTTTCCTGTACTTTTTTCTCTTGTCTTCTATCAGCAAGTCTCTGCTGCAGTCTTAAATTAACTACTATAAGTAAAAATACCACTAACTCTTGTAAGCACCAGGACACAGGAAGCCCAAATATAGATGAAACATTTCATGAGAAAGACATACTTTTCCATTCTTTGTCTCTTTTCTTCTTCTGTTAAAGGTTTGATTTCCTCAACTGATTCAGCAAAGTTAGCATGACCAGTTTTAGCTGCATGGAACTGAAAAATAGACATTTATTGATAATATCATAATGTAACTCTAGAATTTGTTTTGATTTTAGACACAATACTACAAAAAAGCTAAATTAATTCCAGCTGTAGCAGTGCAAACCTGTGGCATTCATAAGGAAAAACCTTTTAAACCTTAAAATACATGCAAATAAATTTCATTTTGTATTCATATGTCACATGTAAATGGACATAATTGTTTTCATAAAAATACAGCCCACACTGCATTTGAACCTGGATTCAAAAATGGATTTACGGCCTCCTGCGTGCTAGCCAAAGATTCTACCAACTGAGAATATAATTACCTGAACTTCATTTTCAGTTCTCATTTTCTTTCCACAGCTTAGAATGAACAGAAAAGAATATGTGTAAATTTTTAATTTTTCACTAATAAAAAAATCGGACACAAATATTGTATACATTTAGTACTTATGAAACACCAACATTAGTTCTTTCATATTTTACTAAAATTGTCAAGATAAAAATAAATCTGGCCGAAAAAATTCAAGTTAAAACTTATGCAAATCAGGACAAATCTGTATGGGATATACAACCTCCTCCACGGTTGTGAATTCTTTTGTCAATTTCCCATGAATTATTAATGATTTTTATAAATGGAGACACAAGTCAACAGTTACTTACTCTTCACAGACGAGTGATAAAGCCTGTTGAGGTGCTGTTTCAGATGATGCTCCAGCACTTTCCTGTTCAATCTGTCCCACTTCACTGGATTCTCCTGTTTCCATTTTATCTTCTGAGGGAGTATTACCAGATGCTTCAGCTGGGCTCTCTGAAGTGTCATCATCTAGATTTGTTTTTATAATGAAACTTTAGACTTTTATCTATACTTTTATTCATAATTTCAATGAATACATCATTTTATGAACTCACAATTCTTTTTCAGAAAAAGAATTATGAGTTCAATCTGTTATTTATTCATTCATTTCTAAGTTGTCCATTTATTTATCTACTTATTATTTAATTCATAATTTACTTATCAATGTATTAAATTAATTATCTGTCTATTCATTTATTTATCTCAGCTTAATAATTCTTTCCCTGCTAGCAGAGTCTTCCACAGTTCGATTCTGACGAGAAAAAAGAAGACTCTGCCGAGCGAGATCACTTTCTTTGTTGCGCATGCGTTAGGTAACTAAGCAACCCCTGACGTCATGATGACCTTTTGTGTCTCGGCAGAGTCTTCTTTTTTCTCGTCAGAATCGAACTGTGGAAGACTCTGCTAGCAGGGAAAATAATTCTATTCATTCATTATTTTTTTGGTAACTCAGTTATTCCTTACAGTCAAAATACCTGAATCGTGAACATGTATTAAGTTATTATTGAGTTTAGTTTTCGAAATTTGTTTCCATTAATCGATTTGAATTTGGAATGTTGAAAAAAAAGATTTCATTATTCAAAAAAAGAATAGTTTGAAATTTTGATTGATGATTGGACATAGAGTGCAAATAATATACCTGTGAAATAGTTTGCTGACTATTTAGCGCAATTTTATGCTAATTCTACTGTTTTCTATTGTTTAATTAGCACTGTTTAGTACTAATTAGTACTACATGTTTCACAGGTTTATTATGTCTAATCAACAATCGAACTTTCAAACTACTCTTGTTTTGAATAATGAAATCTTTGTTTTCAATATTCCAAGTTCAAATCAATTAATGGAAACAAATTTCGAAAGCTAAACTCAATAATGAGTTCTGGTGTTTTCACTGTAAATCCTTCATTCAGTAACCTATTCATTCATATATTTACTCGCAAACCAATCCATTCATTAATTCATTTGTGTATTCATTCATTCATTCATTCACTTACCCATTCATTCATTCATTCAATTTCATTCACTTACCCATTCATTCATTCACTTACACATCCATCCATCCATTTATTATTTCACTCAACTATCACTCACCCACCCATCCATCCATCCATATATTCATTTATTAATTAATTAATTCATACATCCATCCATTAATCTACCCATTCATACCTGTAGATCCTAGTGTATGCCCTTTACTAGGGGTGTAAGGTTCATCAATATCTGGATCATCTGAATGGGCAAACAACCTGGAACCATAATACACTATCAACAAATGCACCAGTTATCAATATTCCTACCACAATACACTATCAACAAATGCACCAGTTATCAATATTCCTACCACAATACACTGTCAACAAATGCATCAGTTATCAATATTCCTACCACAATACACTGTCAACAAATGCACCAGTTATCAATATTCCTACCACAATACACTATCAACAAATGCACCAGTTATCAATATTCCTACCACAATACACTGTCAACAAATGCATCAGTTATCAATATTCCTACCACAATACACTGTCAACAAATGCACCAGTTATCAATATTCCAACCACAATACACTGTCAACAAATGCACCAGTTATCAATATTCCTACCACAATACACTGTCAACAAATGCACCAGTTATCAATATTCCTACCACAATACACTGTCAACAAATGCACCAGTTATCAATATTCCTACCAAAGTTCCTTTTCTGTTCAAGGTTTGTTTTTGTGTCAATTAGCTGGAGAAATATGTTTAATAGCGCATCGATCTACACATGAATCTACATGGGCAAACAACCTACATAACTGCATAAGACTTTATTAAATTTCAACTTACACTTTCCCCAGGAGATGTACTCGGGGGGTAAAATGACGGGGAGGTCCGACATATTTTTCTGGGTTAACAATTTTCGTTCTGGGTATTTTTTGGGGGTCAAGAGACCTGCCACATATTTTTTTAGGTCTTAAAAAGAAACCCGTATTTTTTTTGGTTTTCATATCTCCGAGTTCGATTTTTGTTTTGTTCCATGTACTGAGCAAATTATTCATTTAAATTTTTTTTCAGCAAGGAGTGTATTTTTGGGGGTTTGAAAGTTGCATGGCATGTATTTTTTTGGGTGTAAAATTTCAGGTTTGAGTATTATTTTGGGGCTGCAATATGAAGCTCCGTCGGACCCCCTCCCCCCCTCGTTTTACCCCCTGAGTACATCGCCTGGTACACTTTCATGTACACACAACTGGCATGGGTTGTCAATAGACCTTTTCAAGGTTCAATTTTGTTTGTAGTGTTTTAATTAGCTTCATTTGTTTGATAATGTGTACATTCCTTAAATTACTGCGAGCTGTAGTCAAATTGTTAAGAATGTATTACACGCTATCAAGGCTGAGGTTGTGGACGTAAACCGTGAAAAGATATATGGATAGATATATATGTTTAACATTTTGAAGGCATAATACATACCAATCCATAGCAAGATTCACACCTTGATTACCAGTAATAGCCAAAGCTTTCTCTCTACATACAAAGGTGAATTTTGTAAAATAGGAATATTAAACTGTCAGTAATCACAAATATTTAAGAAAGGGTGTTGAAAAAAGGATAAAAAACCTATGGATATGAAAATAACCAATAATAGGACAAATGTAAAAAACAAAAACAAAAATACAAGGAAAGAGAGATTGTCAGACAGATTAGAACAAACATTAACAAGACAAAAGTACATGGGAGGAGAGGGTAAGGAAAAAAATGGTATCCAACACAAATAAAATTCAGTGTCCTCAATGTGTAGTGTATTTGATTATTATTTGTTGATTTTAGGTATCAATGTAAAGACTGAACACCTTATTTATCAAGTTCTATTAAAATGAAAATGTGGGGCATTCAGTGAGCGTGAAAAACTTTAGTGAAACCTGATTCATAAACTAAAATTGTTTCCGACAGAATATTAAAATATACTCACGCCCTATTACGTGGAAATCCCATCTCCATTAACGTTCCTATTTCATTCGACATCTTTCTGCCTGTTTTTCCTCTCTAAATAAGCCACAAATTAGATAAAAAATCACGAAAAATTCACGAAAACTTTGACTTCCAGCAACTTGTGAGTACTGGTCAGCGGAAGTAGTTCCCAGGACTCTTCCACGAACTCGGATGACTTCTGATCGAACAGGAAGTAAAAAGTAAACAGACAAGAATGAGCAGCTGATCAAAGAATCAAACGGTTTTTATTGAAGAAGAGCGATGACAGGGATACCTGTGTTTGATCAACGGTTTATTAGATAGACACGTTAGCCAGCTAAACAAATACAGCATTAAATTTGATTAAGAATATTCAAGAAATTAGAATAATTCGCTTACATTGTGTATGGTGATCCATCCCGAACAGTTAATTCAAGACAAGACAATTTTAAAGGTATGTTCGATGTGCTTTTATGTAGTTCGTTTATTTAAGTTGTACAGATCGCTAGAAATTAATATTTATTACCTCGGTTTTCTAGCTATTAGAAGTTTCTATCTTGATGCTGTTGCCAGTCAGTTCACTTCACATTTATTCATAAAATCAGTATATATCAAATAAGTCAATTTTTTCTTGGAACAATTTCAAGTTTACCGGGAAGTATAGTATAGATAAGTATAGATGAAGTAGATAGATTTAAAAAAGAGCCGGTAAATCATTTGCTGTTGGAATATTAACAACCTTTGTGTATGATAACTGAATTTCTATTTAACTTAAATAATGTACCATATTTAATAATTCATTATGCTGCATGTGTCTATCCCAAAGACCCCCATATTCTTTGTGTAGTATAGAGGAATTTCATGGCAGTCATCAGTGGTAAAAACAATGGCGCTTTTCTCTCAAGGGAACTGAAATCCTTTGTCATTCAAAAACTTTCTTTTGTACTTGCCCACAAACATGGCTGCCATGAAACCCCTCTATTAAGGTGTTGAAAAAAAAATTGACATCAATGAAAACTTCAATCTATGCTTTGTATCTGGTGCAAAGTACATCTTGATCAGATCAGGGAAAATCGATCAATTCGCTAAATGAAAATTGGGAGTGTGGTCATTAAAAAAAAACTACTTGTAAACACCTTAAATCAGTTTTCTTTATTGTTGTTTCAGCAATATGAGAGCAAAGAGATCAGTCAAAAACCCAAAACCAGATGAAAAGGAGGATAGAGCACATGATAAGCTAGAATATATCCCTCTATCTGCAGTTGAATCTGGTCTATACTGGTCTGGATGGATAGCAATTGTGGGATATATACTGCATGCAGTGTATAAGGTATCAAATGGTGAGTGCATGGTAGCAATTCAAGGGACTGTTGGTACACAACGATAATCTTACATAGAGGATATTACACGGTGGCGTGAAGATATGAATTTTATTTTCAAGTGGTGAAAACAATATTTTAAAAATTTTTGTTTTTTTAAGAGGAGAAAATAAAATTCATATCTTCAAGCCAACGTATAATGTTCTTTTTATTATATGGACAAAAAAAAATGTGTGTGTACATATACCGGCCATTTTGTACAAACCGGCCATTTGGTTTCATATGAGTTCACTAGTGAAAAATTAATATATGGAAAATATGAGTGTTTCAGTTAATTTCAAGTAAAACACTATTATCCATAACGGGTTCCCATTTAAATCTATACTTTCCCATTTAAATCTGTACTTATGCAAATTTTGTTGATGTGTGCTAAACACACAGATCAACCAATCAGAGTATATTATTTCTGAAGTGAACTTCTCTGATTGGTTGCATGATCTGTGTGTTTAGCACACATCAACAAAAATTTGCATAAGTACAGATTTAAATGGGAAAGTACAGATTTAAATGGGAACCTGTACCATATAATAAACCATGATATAGCTGTCACATCACTAATAGACCTTTTCACAGTTTCGTTCAGTGACCATGAATAATAGTTCCAATTCGAGGTTCCAGTTTCTGCACATAGCAAAACTATAAATTATCATGTGCAGCAACTGGAACCTCGACTTTGAACTATCACAAATTGGAACTATCGATCATTCATGGTCCCTGAACGGAACTGAGAAAAGGACAATTATCTTGCAAATTGTTTTGATTTTACCATCTTGTGACATATTGTTCTTTGTATTTTTCATGAATCTTTTAGATAGTCAACACCGTCTTTACCCTGAAGACCTTGGTGAAGGCTGGAAAATCATTGGTCGGAAAAAGGTATTTCCAAATTGACATAAGTTGGCCTTCACAATGCACATGCAATTTAGACTGGACACCTCAACATTGCTAGGGAAAAGGGGGTCAGTGTTGAACTTTACTCTAATAAAAATGTTGCGGCATTGTCCATGCCATTCTTGTATTTTGAAAATGATAGTAAAATTAATTTTTCATCAGACTTTCATAACTATAAAACTCGACATAGAGATCTTCTGAGACTGCAGCTAGCCGGAACCTCTAAATATTAGAGCTCCTTCCGATTTAACGCTGTCAAAACTTGGAATCTCCTGCCTGCCAGAATAAGACATGAAACAAATTTTTCAAAATTCAAAACAGCATTAAAATGCCACTTCTTTGTAATTTCTTTTCGTTTTCTCCTTTTCGTATTGTGTTCCCATATTTGTATTTAATGTTTGTAATTGTTAAATTTAATTATACAGGGCCCCATTTAAACCAGCAATGCAGAATTGGGCAACCTGTTTAAATATTATTAAAAAAAATAATAATAATAATCCAGTTTTTTGTGTTTATTACCTTGTAGGATGTTTCTGATATGGAATGGGAGTTCTGGTTAAAGTTTAAGTGGCTTTCGCTAGCAGCTTTTGGTCTCAATTCTCTTGGAGGTCAAATAGTATCATACTTCTTTCCTAAGGTAATAACCTAATATTACTCTGTAGATTTAATGTTGGTCTGTTTACAAAGAATCAGCAAGAGATAGAAAACTTTAGAGGACAGAGCAACAAGAGAAGGAAGAGGAAAACATAAAATTTGCCAACGTAGTTTGACTGACAGTATTTAGCAATCACCAATAAGCATATTTGTGTGTCTGATTCTTGCATGAAGTCAATGCTATTTATTAACAATATTAAACGGTGAGCTATTTATCAGGGCATTACAAAGGTAAAGGAAGTGAAGAGCTTGCATGCTGTTTAACTCTTGTTTAAAATTACATATATAAAAAAAACATAATAAAACCATGAAGTCCAGAAGAAGTGGTCAGAATAAATGAGTATCAATTTACTCCCTTCCTTTCCACCTTCTATTTTATTAGTACACAGTGAATTTAATTGACACCATAGTTAATAGAGGGGACTGGACCAGTCCCCTCTATTAACTATGTTGACACATAAGAAGACAGGAAATCATAATAGACCTTTTCATAGATCTGTTCAGTGACCACGAATAATAGTTCCAAGTCAAGGTTCCCGTTGCTGCGCATAATATAACTATAATTTATCATGCACAGCAACGGAAACCTTGACTTGGAACTATCATTTGTGGTCACTGAATGGAACTGTGAAAAGGACTACAGTGGAACCCTGTTAATCCGGCCACCGAAAGGACAGCCTAAAGTGGCCGTATTAAAGGGGTGACCGTATTAAGCGGGTAAATATGTTATAGAAAATGTATGGGTATGCATTTCGTCTGGACCTAAAAAACTGGCCGCAATAATGGGGCGGCCGTATTAAGCGGGTGGCCGTTAGGCAGGGTTCCACTGTATTGGGTATGAAATGATAACAGTCACTGTTTACAATGAAATTATAGTATGTGTGATTAGTGATCAGAGACATGACTGTTGTACCTGTCATTTGTTTTCAGTTGAGAAGTCTGTATTACCTGGTATTCAGTATTGTATTTCTGACTGCAATCATTGGTATTCTTCCTGTATTCTATCTAATATTGCATTGTTTAGTCATGTACATATGTGCACTGACTGGTTCTATCATGTTGGTATGGACAGCGGCTTTAGCTATTCTTGCTTCACTTCAGTTTGAGTCTCTCAGGACCTGGCAGGTTTGTGAAAACTATAAAAGTTACATGGTAATTTTTTTTTGTTTCTTTGTTGTGGTTGTTTTTGTTTGTTGTTTGTTGTCTGTTGTTTTTGTTTGTTGTTGTTTGTTTTTGTTTGTTGTCTGTTGTTTTTGTTTGTTTGTTGTCTGTTGTTTGTTTTTGTTTGTTTGTTGTCTGTTGTTTTTGTTTGTTGTTTTTGTTTGTTTTTGTTTGTTGTTGTTGTTTTTGTTTGTTGTTGTTGTTTGTTTTTGTTTATTGTTAATGTTGTTTGTTGTTGTTGTTTTTAATTTTGTCTACCTTTCTTCCTGCCTGTCTAGCTGTTTGTTTGACCGTGCATCTGCCTGTAAGTTTTTGTATGGAAGGTGTGCCTCCTGTTTTTTTATTGTTGCTGCAGCTGATACTCTAGCGACTTTCACTCTAAATGCAATTTTGTTCTGTTTTCAATTTCAGTTCCAATACCTGACTAGCCACCAAGAATCAAGTGACTTCACCCTGTTTGTTGCTCTGATGTCCATTCTACGGTGTGTAAGTTTCTCTCTGGAGTGCTGCTGGAAAGACAAAGAGAAGGACGACTCACCATCTTCATATTCGTTGCTTGATCTTCTCTCGTTCAACTTCTATCTTCCTCTCTTCAATAACGGTCCGGTTATGACGTATAGCAACTTTCACAAGCAGGTATCTACTTTGCTTCTTGTTGTATAATCAGCAAAATTTAACCATTGGAAGAGTTTTCTTTGAAATGTATGGGCTTTTTAAAGATATTCTCTTGGTACTAATCAATCAATCAATGAAACAAACAAATAACAAACCAACCAGTCAAACAAGCAAATAAACAACGAATAACTCAATCAGTCAACCAACAAACCATTCAATAAACCACCCACCCAACAGACCAATCAATCAACAAATCAATCAACCAACCACCCAACGAACCAATCAATCAACAAATCAATCAATCAATTTATCAATCAATCAACAAATCAATCAACCAACCACCCAACGAACCAATCAATCAACAAATCAATCAATCAATTTATCAATCAATCAACCAACCAATTAACAAATCCATCAATCAACAAATCAATCAACCAACCAATCAATCAATTTATCAATCAATCAACCAACTAATTAACAAATCCATCAATCAACAAATCAATCAATCAACCAATCAATCAATTTATCAATCAATCAACCAACCAATTAACAAATCCATCAATCAACAGATCAATTTATCAATCGACCAACCAACCAATCAATAAACAAATCAATCAATCAATCAATTATTCAATGAACAAATCAATCAACCAATCCATCCATCAATCAATGAACAAATCAATCAATCAACCAATTAAACAGCTTGACAACCATTTTTAAGATCTGATTAAAATAATTTGTACAGCTTCATCAACCCCGGAACTCCTTCACCAAATGTGAAATCCACTCTATTGCATGGGACGCTGTCCGTACCTTTGTTTGGTACGTCTTCCTAGAAGTCTACCTGCACTACATGTACTCATCTGCCTTGATACGACAAGCTCAAGTTGTAAGAGGTTTATCAGGCTGGGCGTTTTCTGGAATCTTCTACTCACAGTTACATATATTTCTGACCAAGTATGTGGTGTTGTATCGGTTCTCTGGTTTGTTTGCTCGTTTAGATGGTTTGGATCCACCTAAGGCGCCTCGATGTGTTTCTACGTTGTACACATTTACTGATATGTGGAGGTAGGTAGGACGAAAAGAGGAGAAAGGAGAAGAGCGGAAGAAGGAAAAAAAAAAGCAAGGAAAGACGTGACATAAGACATTAGAAAACTATTGAAGAGAAGAAACAGGAAGATAAGAGAAGCAAAGCAAAGAGAAAAAAAAATGGAAGAGAATCGAAGAGAAGAGAAGCAAAGAGAAGAGAAGAGAAGCAAAGAGAAGAGAAGAGAAGCAAAGGGAAGAGAAGAGAAAAAGATTAAAACAAGTAAAGGAAAAAAGAAGAGACATATTTGCAAATGTATCAGTGTAACGTGTATTTCTATTTTTCCAGATATTTTGATCGTGGTCTAAACATATGGATGAAAAGGTGACTGTTAATACCAATCAGTTTATTCTTCTTACACACTTCATTTATGTTATTTTGAGACAAAAAGGCATAATGGTCATGCATCACAAAAACTATATATTAACCGAGATGTTTGAAATCATTACTCTAATCAAAAAGGAGGTTATTCTAAATTAAAGACATTGAAAATTTACTTTTTTGTCAACGACATCGTTCAACTGAATACCTCTCTTATTAATGGTGTTTGAAGTATACCTATAATACATTATAATACGACCTATTTCAGGTACATCTACATCCCCATGGGAGGGTCTCGTCATGGTATTTTTCGTCAAGTCTTTAGTTCGTTCCTAGCCTTTGCTTTTGTATGGGCGTGGCATGGTGGTAATTACGACACCATCTGGTGGTTTATTACTAACTGGCTGGGCGTCGCCATGGAGGGATGGGCCTCTGTGCTGCGAAAACACCCTATAGTGGAAGATCTTCAGGTAAAGCCTAAACCTTGATAGCATGTGTTCTACTCTTTTGTATTTCATACATTGTTTGATAATTCAAGGATTGCATGTGATCAGAAACAATGAAAATAGCCTGCTTCATTTCTTCCTCCCTCTCCTTTCCACCTCCTCTCTCCCCCTATAACTCTTTTCGTCGGCCTTCCTGTGGCGAGGACAAAAAAACACAGGAATCCCGATTTGCTCTTATTATTATTATTATTATTATTATTATTATTATTATTATTATTATTATTATTATTATTATTATTATTATTATTATTATTATTATTATTATTATTATATTATTATTATTATTATTATTATTATTATTATTATTATTATTATATATTATCTCCTTTCCACCTCCTCTCTCCCCCTATAACTCTTTTCGTCGGCCTTCCTGTGGCGAGGAGAAAAAAAACATAGGAATCCCGATTTGCTCTTATTATTATTATTATTATTATTATTATTATTATTATTATTATTATTATTATTATTATTATTATTATTATTATTATTATTATTATTATTATTATTATTATTATTATTATTATTATTATTATTATTATTATTATTATGATATTATTATTATTATTATTATTATTATTATTATTATTATTATTATTATTATTATTATTATTATTATATATAAAATGGCGGACGTGTGCTGAATAGCTCTTCCAAGATAAGATGTCTAGAAGGACTAGAAACGTTAAATGGACGGAACGAATGAACAAGGACCTCCTCGAATGTAAAACAAATGCGCAGGATTTGGTTGCGTCGAATAATGCTCCAAGAAATAGGAATGGAAGGAAAAAGGGCTACATTGAAGTAATGACCGAGATGTGGGAAGCGAAAGGCTATGCACATCTTGCCTTTAAAAGCCAGAATCTGAGGGACCAAGCTTCGAGACTAGAGAAAATCGACACCAATATTTCAGCGAGCAATATACATGTACATGATACTGATGTCGATGAGTCCACTATCTCGAATATTGCTTTAAATAATATTTCAAGCGCAACCATTGTTGAAAATCTTAATCCAAACAGACAGCAAAGCCGAAATGCTAATGAGACGACTTTAAACACAAATTTGCATACAACTTCAGTTCAATTCTCTGAGGAGACACCACCAACAATGGAAGCTGATTATTCTGTTATTGAACACGCGTCAGTCGAAATGCCCGGAAAATTGCCGGAATACAAAGCTTTGGAAACTCCATTCTCATTTAATTGGGGGCTCTCTAATGACGGAAAAACAATAACTCTTGAGACACTGACCATCGATAATGCATACAATGAAATCTCACAATGGCGCAAGAACACCTTTCTTGTTCCGTACGGAAAAACTGGCAAAGATTTCATTAACAAATTAACTGAGCATATAAACGATTGGAACAATGGATCAGAAGGGCAACATGTTTCTCTCAAAGCAGCTATTGTGTTTATGGCCGTTGGGCTTCAAAAACCAAGCAGGAAATCTAAGGCGAAGGATCATCAGGAATGTTTGGCTAAACGTCTCGCACTTTGGAAAGAAGGCGACATTGATACCTTATTGCGAGAAGGGCGGATGATTCAAAGACGTCTTATTAACTCTAAAAGAACTGAACCACCCAATAAGGCTAAAGTGTTTGCTAATCTTGTCATGAGAGGGCAAATTCATTCTGCCCTGCGATATCTCAGTGATGACAACGGGGGAGGGATTCTCCCTTTAAGTGATGACGTCATGATGCAACTCAAGGAAAAGCACTCCGACGCACAGGAAGCCCGCCTAGGATCCTTACTTTTTGGACCGATCGAAGACGTCCCAAACACGATGTTTCAGGAAATTGACGGTGAAATGGTTCGAGATGCCGTGCTCAGGACCAAGGGTTCAGGGGGACCCTCAGGGGTAGATGCAAATGGATTTAGGAGACTGCTTGCCTGCAAATCATTCAAGAGGTCAAGCGCAGATCTTTGTAACGCTGTCGCTGTAATGGCCAGAAGATTATGTACGGAGTACATTGATCCCAGCAGTATCGAGGCATTATTATCTAACCGCTTAATACCACTCGACAAAGGAGAGGGCGCAGTCCGACCAATCGGAGTTGGCGAAGTCCTTCGTAGGATTATTGGGAAGTGCGTGACAAGAGTAACTAAATTTGATGTCATCGACGCAAGTGGCTCACTTCAAGTATGCGCTGGGCTAAAAAGTGGAAACGAAGCTGCAATTCATGCAATGCGCAACATCTTTGAAGCAGATGAAACAGATGCCGTCCTACTGATCGACGCCTCTAATGCTTTTAATGCTCTGAACAGATCCGCAGCATTACACAATATCAGAGTGTTATGCCCAACCGTAGCTACGTATGCAATTAATACCTACAGACAACCCGCTCGGCTTTTTGTTCTCGGCGGGCAAGAATTACGATCTGTTGAAGGCACCACGCAGGGTGATCCGCTCGCTATGAGCCTGTACGCCATTAGTCTTCAGCCACTTATCACACGATTACAACTATCAAGCTCAACCAAACAGTGCTGGTTCGCGGATGACGCAACCGGAAGTGGCTCGCTTGATGACGTCAAAAAGTGGTGGGACGATCTTTCCAAAAGTGGACCAGCATTAGGATACTTCCCTAACGCGAAGAAATGCTGGTTAATCACCAAGCCCGAGAGAGAGAACGCTGCAAGAAAGGTGTTTGGTGATACTGCGATCAACATCACTTCTGAAGGCCACAAGCACCTTGGAGCAGTCCTCGGATCCAGGTCTTTCCTAGAGGAATATGTTGAAGAGAAAGTTGAGGACTGGGTTCGCCAAATCAGCAAGCTTGCAGAGTTCGCCATATTCCAACCTCAGGCGAGTTACGCTGCCTTTACCGCTGGTCTACGTCACCGCTGGACCTATTTTTTAAGGACACTTCCTGATATTACCGACTTGCTTGAACCACTTGAGCGTGCGTTAACTGAAGTTCTGATTCCCGCCATCACAGAGCATCAAGTTACTACAGACGAACGTGGCTTGCTTGCACTCCCAGTACGTATGGGCGGACTGGGTATCGCAAATCCAACTGAATCGTCATCTCTAGAATACCAGGCCTCAGTTACCATAACTGAACCCCTGGTAAAACGCATTGTGACTCAAAACCATCAACCTCCAGATGAGGCAGATATGCGCTCTGCTAAACTACAGGCAGGAGCTAGGAAAAACGAGCTTCTAAAGGAGACACAAGAGATGGTCAAGAACAATCTAACACCGAGATCTCTGAGAGCGTTAGAACTAACGTCGAAAAAAGGCGCTTCGAGCTGGTTAACTGTAATACCCATAAAAGATCTGGGTTACGATCTAAACAAACGAGAATTTAGAGACGCCATCAAGATGAGATATAATTGGGAAATCTCCGACATACCGAAGACGTGCATCTGTGGAGATATATTTGATGTCGACCATGCGATGATCTGTAGGAGGGGAGGCTTCGTGATACAACGTCACAATGAGCTTCGTGATCTGGAAGCAGAGCTGTTGAGCACAGTGTGCAAGGATGTAGAGGTGGAGCCGGTTCTTCAGCAGATAACCGGAGAGACTTGGTGCGAACAGATCCCCCGACGCCCGTCTTGACATCCACGCAAAAGGTTTCTGGGAGCGACAGAGGTCTGTATACTTTGATGTCCGGGTATGCCACCCTTATGCAGACTCCTACCGTGAGCAGACACCTGAGCAAGTCTACAGGCAGCATGAGAATGAGAAGAAACGCAAATATGCCAACAGGGTCTTGGAGGTGGAGCAAGGAACTTTTACGCCTTTAGTTGTCAGTACAACAGGTGGAATGGGCACTGAGTGCAAGACTTACCATAAACGCTTAGCTGAATTATTATCGATTAAGAAGGGAGAGAACTATGCTAATACGATGTCATGGGTTAGGGACAAAGTTTCCTTTGCACTGATACGTTCTGCGTTGCTATGCCTTAGAGGATCAAGGTCAATAAGAAGAACTGTTGATACTACAAATGTAGACATCTCCCTCGATAACGCTATTGCCCGAATAAGCTAGACTTTTATTTATTTTTCTATCTTTTTCTATTATTATTATTATTATCTGTATTATTTGTTTGTATTAGTTTGATCAGAATTAGATTTGTAATAGTGTATATATTTAGTTAAACATTCTTAGATGATCCTTTTTATAAATTGAATGCATTGTAATTTGTATATTTATATATAATCGAAATTGTAAATTTTTTAGATAGTTTTATATATTTTTATATTAATATTATATTATTATTAAAATTATTATTATTATATATTATTATTATTATTATTATTATTATTATTATTATTATTATTATATTATTATTATTATTATTATTATTATTATTATATATTATCTCCTTTCCACCTCCTCTCTCCCCCTATAACTCTTTTCGTCGGCCTTCC
The DNA here is from genome assembly GCA_949775045.1 of Metridium senile. NCBI lineage: Eukaryota > Metazoa > Cnidaria > Anthozoa > Actiniaria > Metridiidae > Metridium > Metridium senile. The sequence goes on from OX459098.1 coordinate 18,236,129, forward strand.
TGTGGCGAGGAGAAAAAAAACACAGGAATCCCGATTTGCACTTATTATTATTATTATTATTATTATTATTATTATTATTATTATTATTATTATTATTATTATTATTATTATTATTATTATTATTATTATTATTATTATTATATTATAATCTCCTTTCCACCTCCTCTCTCCCCCTATAACTCTTTTCGTCGGCCTTCCTGTGGCGAGGAGAGAAAAAAACAACAGGAATCCCGATTTGCACTTATTATTATTATTATTATCATATTATTATCTCGACTCTTAAGCTAATTTGCCTGTAGACTAAAAGCCAACTGGCCTGTTTCAAATATAAAATCTAACCTACGTTGTAATAGTATTTGGATTTACCAAAACCAGCTAGCGCCGGTAACTCACATTTAATAAATATGAGAGGGTTCTTAGCGCAATGTTAATAGACTTATCTGATTGGTTGCAGGAACGTCTGTCACCACGCATGCGTCGTAGGGTACATGCAATGTTTTGTCTTATTCCTTGCTGTTGTCTGATTTTGAGTAACATGGTCTTCCTTGTGGGACCACTACCCGTTCACTTTTACATCCACAAGATATTTTATAGAGGTAATAAATGTTGATCTTTAGTTTATTATGACCACGAACATCAGTATCAGTGACATCACACTGTGTTACCATATTCTTGTCATGTCTTCTATCACTATAATCTCTCTATTATCTTCAACATCGATCTTCACACTTGGTACCCTGCGAGCAGAGATTCCTTTCTCTTACCTGGAACGACTTTCCTCGTCGTTCTAGGTAACGGAAAGGAACCTATGCTCGCAGGATACACAATTGGCATTTTAATTCCTAATAACCAGCATTTGAGGGACGACGTCAAAGAACCACAGCTGAGGGCGTAACGTCCTTGACCACTTTCAGTGACTTTACTATTAATTTCTCATGATTGTAGGCCTACAAGGCATTTAATCATATATGTGAAATACAGTAATAGCCCACGTATAAGAACCTGGGTTTTAAGAACCTGTTAGGCTTAAATTTTCATTTTACGCCCCCTCCACATAAGAACCTATTACGTTTTAAGTACCATTTATATAATAACCTCTTAAGAACCTATTTAAGCTAAATTGAAAAATTCAGGTTCTTATACGTGGGCTTTTACTGTACCTTACTTACATAAGCACCACATTAAATAGAAAAGATTTCGTATGACTATGAAAAACTAAAGACAAGAACGCGGTCAGGACACGGCAAAGCACTCAGTTCAACTTTCTATAAATATCACGTTTCACAGTCATACGATATCTGCTCCAAGTCCATCATAATTTCCAACACCATTGCAGTCAACATCCTCAACCCTATCATCATCATTTATCACTGATTTCAACATTAACATCAACGACCACCGTTTTTATTCTACAGATTTCCCAGTGTCGACTATCGTTTGCCTGTCCACTCTGTATCTATCCATTCAAACAAGTATTGACCTAAACCATTACAAAGATGGCAAATGGTAATAACATCTATAATCCGGTCACACTGTGCCATTTTAGGAACAAGGATAGCACTAGGAAAAAGGATGGCACTTAGGAACAAGGATGGCACAGTTGGCTAGTGTGCGACGTTCTGTGCGAGAGGTCAATTCCCAGTGACCTCGCATCCTTGTTTCGACTTCTCTCCTTTCTGTTTAGCTTTAAGTAGCTTTAAATACCCGTAAAACGGAGCACTGAAGGAGAGAGGGAAGTAAAATGAACACACCGTCGGCTCTCTGGAAGACTAGCTTCGGCTAAAGGGACTTCCGCCGTAAAATACAGTTCTTTACTTTATTTTCTCAGCAATTTGTCTGGCAATGCTTGACGATATGGCGTTGGAAGTTGCTGAGTTCCGTTGCGAAGAACAAGTACGATAGTTCCCTTGACAGTTCCCTGCGCCATCTTGAAAGGTAGCCGGGCCTTTGCATCGAAGCGAGACGGACGTTCAGCTTGCAATGATAGAGACGCGTGAATAATTGTCCCGCAAGGTGTCAAAAGGTTTCTATCATTGCAAGCTCAACGCTCGTCTCACTTCGATGCAAAGGCCCGGTTACCTTTCAAGATGGCGCATGCAGGGAACTGTGATGGGGACTATTCGGCCTGCATACAGTCTATGGATTAACAGCTACTCATTTATCTAATGTATTATTAAAGTATTTTGTGTGAACCAACAATAGTTATGTAATAGGAATATTTTATGGTTCTTATATTGAACGAAAAGAAAATACAAAAATAAAGCTATTTTTAACAAAAATATAGTTTATTTATGCAGAGTTCAACTTCATGATAATGCTTCTATTGAAATATTACTTAAGATAGAACTGATCCCAACTCCTAGCTATTACAATAGCGGAGATTATATTTGCAACGCTAACTAAGCTGATATGACATACTAAATATTATTGATATCTAAATAGGACAGAGTACCAAAAACGCGCGCGACACGAGAATATTATGAGGCGAGGTTGTTTTTCCCGCGCGTCCCGCGAGTCAACTAGCTACTTACAAGCAATATTCAGTGATAAACAACACTATGACATTGCACGAAAAACAGTAAATATTAAAAGAGCAGATTTGTAATATTTTGTAAGTGTAATAAAATAGATGGAAACTAGCGAGTAAACTAGTATAGGCTGCGTCGGTGTTTGATATAAACGATAGGTAATAGAATGAAATTTGTAACACCGTAAAAAATGTTGACTTCACTTTACTAGCCTGCGTCACATCCGGACTTTTTCTCGGTTTAGTCCGAGAAAAAGTCCGGATGTGACGCAGGCTACACTTTACTGACGTTTCGAGCTTTAGCCCTTCGTCGGAGTAAAAAAATAAGTAATTAATTAAGTAATAAAATAGTATTAATACAGATGTAAGTTGGATATGAAAAGCTTAGAAGTATTCCAGTATTTCTAGAATATTAAATGTGCATTGCAGTTATGGAAATATGATCATACAATTATCAAATACACACTAGCGAATTATTCACGAAGCCAGCACAGTTTATATGAAAACAGAGAAGCCAAAGTAGCCTAACTTTTCCTCTGTTCAAGATGATCGTGTTAAAATAGATAAAGACCCTAGTAACCGCATTACTTAGCAACCGTACACCTCAATACGCATTGTCACGTGATTATGCCATGTTCGAGGAATGAGCCTGAGCCATCTCGTCTTGATAGGAGCTGGAAATCTGTTTTGTTTGACTGTCTCTGTGTCCGTGTTGCCCATAAATATCTAACAAGAATAAAAAAAGATACGGTGAGCTTGTATTGACAGAAACACGTGAATAATTGTCCCGTAAGGTGTTAAAAGGTCTTTATCATTGCAAACTCAACGTTCGTCTCGCTTCGATGCAAAGGCCCGGCTACCTTTCAAGATGGCGCAGGGAACTGTGTAGGGGACCATTCACGAGTTAAACAAACATTTATCATTCCACAGGAATCCCATACCTTTTCTTTTCCATCAGTCTGTAGTACAAACCACGTGACTCCATCGTCAGACGTGGCTACCTTGTACGTCTTGACCCACTCTTTACTAGAACTATGACCCAGGCCCTGGGTTGAGATGCCTGTGACCATCTTCTGGTTGGCAAAATCTATTTGTATCCAAGGTCTTGGGTCGTAGGTCTTGGCACTCCATCCTGATGGCCAGGTGTCAATATTAAGGCGCCCGCGGTGGGCACCAAACCTCTTCTGGTTGTTAAACCGAGCTGATGATGCAGAGAGCTGAGCATCAGAGATCTTCCCTTTCTCCATTCCTAATGGCTCGTCACACTTGGCTAAGAAAAAACAAAGTCAATCAATCAATCAATCCGGCAATCAATTAATTAAAGTCATAACGTGGGATAAGGTCGCCCTTACATCCGAGCCAGAGCCTCATGTAAAAAAACGTATGACAACTATCATCAATATCATAATTGTTAGTAAGTATAAGTGGTTATAACCATGCTTATGTGACTCTTACCATTATTATATATCATTGTCAACGTTTTGATCGCACTTTTGTCATTATTTCTATATATCATCATACAATCAAAATCTTTACCATTATTTTCATTACCATCATCATACACAATCTGTATACAGTGGTACCTCTACTAAGCGGTCACCCTCGGGACTTTCTAGAGTGGCCGCTTAATAGAGATTGGCCGCCGAATAGAGGTATAGAATAGGTATAGGAATAGATTTGGGACTTTTATTGTGGCCGCCTAATAGAGGGTGACCGCTTAATAGGTACCACTGTATTTTTCTATCGCTTGTATACCATATTATTATCTACATTGCAAGAGCATTGAGATCTTATATGTGATGCGCACAAAACTAAATTATTAATTATCATATTATTATCATTGTTACACTGCAAAAACGGCTGAGTAGATACACCTCATTATATTGAGTTAATCATGCATTCAGGATGACACTTTATAGCTTTATAGTGAGTAAACCCAAGTCTATATTGAGTAAAAGTGAAGTTAAACTCAATATATTGAGTACATTGTACTCAATAGCCGTCTACATTTATGTTTACTCTTAATAATGAGTTGGGTTAACTCACTATAAAGTGTCATCCTGAATGCATGATTTACTCAATATAGTGAGGTGTATTTACTCAGCCGTTTTTGCAGTCATCAAAGGTACTTCCCAAAACACATAATCTCACCTTTACAAACCGTCCTGTTTCCTTGTACGACAGGGAATTGTCCGTTAGGGCATAGACATGCGTAACCGTGCGCTTTTAGAAGACACAGTCCTAGACATCCTCCATTATCAACAGCACAGGGATTATTAGGAGCTGAAAAGACCAACAGTTTTAAATAAGTAAAATACAAAGGTATAGATGATGTTTGTAACAGCTTGTAATAACGTTTATTTTATAACCTTTACTTCCCATAGGGAATCTTCCGCGAGGTTCGCTCACAATCACTACATTCAATATTCACAGAATACAGTCAATTCAAAAAACATTGTCGTCAATAGGCTTCAAGTCTACGCGACTAGACCGAAAGGTAGCATGGGTATAAATCACCGAAGCGGCGAATTATTCATAATTAGTTGATTCATTGCGCTTGGTATTGCATTAGATACTGTGTGCATTTATCAGCTTCGGTGATTTCTATCCATGCTACCTTTCGGTCTAGACGCAAAGACTTGAAGCCAATTGACGACAATGTTTTTTGAATTGTCTATATAACACTCCCATTCGACTTACACCGGCCGGAGGGCCATAAAACCCTTGTGCCATTGGACAGAACAACTCTTCAAACAATTCAACTCACAAATGAACCTAGACCATAGTAGTAACAGGTGAGAGGCTGAACCACTCGACCACCCATGCCATATACCAGATAATTAATTTTTATATATTTTCTATGTCAAATATTTCGGGAGAAAAAGATAAAGGAAAGTATAACAACAGCAAACACTAATAAATTAAAGCCTGGTTCACACTAGCGACATAAGCATAAGCATTAGCAACATACGCAGGCTCAGTGATGCATTTCTCGACTAGGTGTGAGAAAAGACAAGTGCGGTTTAATGAGCTAAACCTAACTGAGTCTGAGTCTGATGCTTATGATTATGCCGCCAGTGTGAACCAGGCTTAAAAATATGTATTGTACCTTTAGCAGGACATGGTTGCACTGCCTTGAGATCAAAGACTTTCCCGTTCATTCCAACAAACGTGTTAAGTGGAGAATCAGGTGTGTCAGAATTGACTCCTATACGATTGACAGCATTTTGATACCAGTTGGACCAGTACAACGTTCGATTATAGTAAGCTATACCAAATGGATAACTAATACGAGCAAGGACCTAACATACAGAAAGAAATATAGATATTATCATTGTATATACCATGCACCATCGCCATTTCATCATCATCATTATCATCATCATCATCATCATTATTAGATTTAATTTACGAGCAAGAACCTAACATACAGAAAGAAATATAGATATTATCATTGTATATACCATGCACCATCGCCATTTCATCATTATCATTATCATCATCATCATCATCATCATTATTAGATTTACGAGCAAGAACCTAACGTACAGAAAGAAATATAGATATTATCACTGTATATACCATGCACCATTGCCATTTCATCATCATCATCATCATTATCGTCATTATCATCATTATTGGGTTTGATTACAGTAACCTATACCAAATTGATAACTAATACGAGCAAGGAATTAAAGTATAGAAAGAAATAGAAATATTATCACTGTATGTATCAGCATTTTAATCACCATCAGCATTTTCACCATCATCATCATCATTATCATCGATATCATTACAATCAAGGTTGACTACCATTATCAACCTGATTACCATCGTCGTCATTCCCACTACAACAAGCATTGTCATTCATATCATATTTTCCGTTGTTTTAATTAGTCGAAGCAAGGGCGCCAAAACGAAAAGTTCAGTGCATTGTAAAATGTTTGGACCTAGCCTAATATAAATTATGTTTTACTTATCTCAAATGTTGTCCAGAGAATGTGTAATTGTCCGCTTTAAGCACGATAATGTTCTGTATTGACCACATCGACAATAATACCAACGGTCGTCTGAACGCTAAGATTGTGTGCCGCTGTACTAGCCGTTCAACGTAGTGCTGTCGCGAATATTCGTTATTCATTAGCCAAACACTAATTGGATTAAAATCGAATTCGCCTCTCCATTCACTCAACCGACGGAGAAGGATCTGTCATCGCTGTGTAAACAAATTACCCTATGTACTGCCAAAATAATCCGATTAGTTGAGCAGACGAGTCCACAAAGGGGCCGCGGGTTGTTTCCTACCCCTCTCTCTTTAAGTGAATGGAGAGGCGAATTCGATTTTAATCCAATTAGTGTTTGGCTAATGAATAACGAATATTCGCGACAGCACTACGTTGAACGGCTAGTACAGCGTTCAGACGACCGTTGGTATTATTGTCGGTGTGGTCAATACAGAACATTATCGTGCTTAAAGCGGACAATTACACATTCTCTGGACAACATTTGAGATAAGTAAAACATAATTTATATTAGGCTAGGTCCAAACATTTCACAATGCACTGAACTTTTCGTTTTGGCGCTCTTGGTCGAAGGAACTGCAAATAATCGGCATCGGCAAATAACCGATAGCTCGCCACTGACAAATCACAATATTTTGCTCAACCTCGTCCAATAATTGCTTAATATTGTCGGCATATTTGTAACATTATCATCAATACTGAATAAATAGATCAATAGATGAATATTACAGTGCGAATCACAAAACCGTGGGCACCTAGAAATATTTTAGAAATCGTTTATTATTCGTTGAACAACTCAGAAACAACTATATCACCGCAAGAAGTTTGACTGATGTGTAGTATGATAAACGTTTTGTAGTTAGAGTTGTTTGTGAGTTGTTCAATTAAGAAATGAAATACATCTTCTGTGTTTTCACGCGCTAATAAAAACCGAGATGCGTTTGGGAGAATTCGAGAGCAGATCAGTCCAAACACGAGACGAAGTCTAGAGAACGTATCGAGGTTTTCATAAGCCAGTGAAAAAACAGAAGACGTGTTTCATTTCTTTATAAAATAACAATCGCGCGAAAAGACGAAAAAAATGCCCTTTTATTCGCTTGACTTTCTCCCTACGTTGCTTTTTCTCGAAACTGACCAATAAGCGCGCGCGAAAGATCAAAACAACGGATAAACTGACCGTTGAATGAGCACGCGCGCTAGAAAATGGCGTGAGTGTGTTTCATGCTCTCATGAAACACGGTTGTTTGACCAATCAACGCGCGCGTACTATCCCAATTATTTTATAACGAACAATAAACGATTTGTAAAATAATTTTAACTGTTTTTTTTAACGGTTTTTCGATTCGCACTGTAATGTAGTGATAAAATGTATCAAAATAAAATTAGCAGAGCATGGTTTCGATCCTTGGACCTCTGGCCCAGCACGCTCCCACTGCGCCACTCTGCTATATGTATTAGTTAACCTTACCGTTCGTACGTTCAAACTTCCTAAATCCACACATCGTATAGCTAACGAGCCAGCATCAGTATAACACAGTTCATTGGTAGTCTGTACTAGTGTAAGGCCATTTGGTAATACGAGGTCACTATAGACCAGTATACGACGATTAGTACCATCCATATTAGCTACTTCTATACGAGGTCGACGACGAGTCCAGTCTGACCAATACATCTTCCTATTGGACAAGAATTAACCAATCACACATAAGGTTTGTTTCGTAAAATATTATACCAATACATCTTCCTATTGGACAAGAATAACATTTAATATTTTAATATGATGGTACTTACCCACTTGGGGGATCTACTAGGATTGCCCTGGGGTTATCTAGACCATTGGATATAAGGACCCTTCGATTACTGCCATTTAGTCCCGCTACTTCAATGACGTTTAGAGCAGAGTCTGTCCAGTATAGATTACGACCAATCCAATCCACGGCAAGACCTGTACATCAATCATGTATATTGTCAAGTATATACCAGAGTATATACATTGTACAGATGTTGCTTTGGCATATCTCATTTTTCAATATCATAGCTTATTAAGGATAGCTGTCCTTGCTTCTATACTGATAATTGCTATAAAAGTATAAATAATTGGTTCGACGAAAACAACATTTTAAACTAATTTTAATTTTGTTTGCTTCCAAGAACGAGAACGAAAAATATTTGCTAATAAGGAAGAAGAGGACGAATATGACAGGACACTGAAGCCAACAGAGCAACAAAGAAAGAAAAAGGCTTGTCAATAGAAATATATTTTGTTCACTCCGACGAAGGGCTAAAGCTCGAAACGTCAGTAAAGTTAAGTCAACATTTTTTACGGTGTTGCAGATTTCATTATATTACCTATGGTTTATAACAAACACCGACGCAGCCTATACTAGTTTACTCGCTAGTTTTCATTAATAGAAATAAATGTTACACTACTTCATACCTTCAGGACTTCTAACTTGTGATCTTTCAAATACCACTTCTCGACCTGTCCCATCATACTTAGCGCGCATGATACAGCCATCGATAACCTCTGTCCAGTAGATGTACTCATCAACACAGTCATAATCAAGTCCCACATTGAGCATTCCTTCGTGCTGAAAGACAAGTCCTATGGCACCAGGCCTTGGTGGTAAGGACATGCGCTGTACGCTGTTACCCTTGGTATATATTAAAGATGCTTCACCGTCTGTCGAGAGAACGTGAGTACATTACGAAGATACACGAGCTACTTCCGAAGTGATAATTAGTGATTCGTGGGAGTTCCGAACTCACGAGTGAGAGAACGTGAGTACATTACGAAGATACACGAGCTACTTCCGAAGTGATAATTAGTGATTCGTGGGAGTTCCGAACTCACGACAAGTTATACGAAGTAATACCGAATTCATGACAAACTATAAATAGATTAAAACTAAACGAGGTAATTCCGAAGAAATAACGAAAATCATGAATATAATTTCTCCTTTATCAGACAACTGTTTTCCTGACTTCCCTCCGGGCTATTAGTTCCACTTGGGTTTTGGTTGTCATGTCGGAATACTAGTCTAAACACATACAACTATTAACAAATCATTGAACCTGCATGTAAACAAGAGACAAAATACCGGCATCCTTTGTAGCCTTAAGAGTGTTGACAGTAACTAATTTGGCTGCGACAACGATTTTTGAAAAAGGGTGTCAATATCGCGAACACTAAAGCCTGGTTTTCACTAGCGACGCAACGCAAGCGCAAACGCAAGGGTTAATTTCATAGTGAAAACAAGACGTGAATAAGCGCAAGCGCACACACACTATTTACTAGTGCCACGCGCAAGCACAAGCGCAAACGCAAGAAAAAAGAAAAACTTTTGATATCTTGCGCTTGCGCTTGCGCTTGCGCTTGCGCTTGCGCTTGCGCTTGCGCTTGCGCTTGCGCTTGCGTTATCACTGCGTCAAACGGTTTTCACGACGAAAAAAGGTCTCATGCGCTTGCGCTTGCGTTTGCGCTGCTAGTGAAAACCAGTCCTAATACTTACACCACTGACATTGTTTTCCTGAGTATCCTTTAGGACATTTACACTCGTTTTTATCAACACAGACTCCTCCATTGTGACAACGACGACAAATCTCTGATAGAGTAAAGGATGAAATAACTATTAGATAGAACATAGTTAACTATGGATAAAATAACTATCCGTAAAAGGAGACCGAACTTAAATCAGTATACAATCAGACCATAGTAAGTAGAGGGAAATGGTTAGGAAGACCTTTGTTGTATGTTTTTGTACACTTTTTTTCAAGCGTGACCGTGCATAATCTTTTGTTTCGCAATTGTTTTATCCATATTGGATACGTCTGAGTGAACAGACCAAAAATCATTATTTTGGCTGTTGCTTCAAAGATTTAGAACAAATATTACAATATTCCTTATAATAACCTCATAGAAAAAGTTTATGTTGACTCATTTTGCAATTTTGATTGGCCATAAAGAAAAAGTTGTGCACGGTCAAGACCGGTTCAACTTCGCGCGCGCGTTTTTTATTTACTTAGTTTTCTATCAACTCGAATTTTATAGCTGCATACAGCACACGCGCGCGTTTTTTATTTCTTTAGTTTTCTACTAACTCGAATTTTATAACTGCATACAGCACGCGCGCGCGTTCTCTATTTCTTTAGTTTTCTACTAACTCGAATTGCTATTAAAATGCATGAAAATAAATCGTCTAAATCTTTTACCCTCACTACCTCAACGTTAAATATTTTGCACACAACTCGGCTCACATGTTTATTTTTGTAAACAACTACACCCAAAGTAGTACAGTGGAACCCCCCCTTACGGCCACCCCCTTAATACGGCCACCCCGTTATTGCGGCCAGTTTTTTAGATCCCGACGAAATGCAAGCCCATACATTTTCTATCAAATTTACCCGCTTAATACGGCCACCCCGTTAATACGGCCACTTTGGGCTGTCCCTTCGGTGGCTGGATTAACGGGGTTCCACTGTAATACATAACGAACCAGATGTAAACTTACTTTCACAATGTCCGTTAACCTTCTTGTAGCCAGCTTTACAGAGACAAGTGAAAGTACCAAAGGCGTTGATACATATTGACATGTCAGGACAAGGGTTGTTATTACACTCGTTGATATCTAGAGATAAAGAAATGATTACATTAATGTATATTCTGCAATAACTTGGCATAGGCTGATTTATCGTAAAAAGAAGTTCATCGTAAAAAATAACACTGAGGACATAACAAATCCTGATCATGACCATCCTCAGTGACTGCTTTATACTTAACAGACTTAAATCACTAACTTGTATCGGTGATAAGTACAAAACCCGGGGGGGAGGGGGGGACTCCTTTAAAAAATTGATAGGGGTGCTCGACGGACGGTTTTGAAAATGACCCTAAAAGGTACGCATAAATTAACTCAGATACTAGTTTCAGACCCTAAAATGTACGACCACACTTAACATTTTTTCAATATATATAATCTTAAGTTGGAGAACTGACCCTAAAAGGTACGGTGCCAGTTCGAAACCCTAAAAGGTACGCGAGGGTCTTATTTTCGACCCTAAAAGATCCGTCACCCTGGTCACGACCATCCTCCTCTGCAGCTCATACTAATAAATGCGTACTACTAATTCCTCATAACTTTAAGCCACATGGCTGCAGTTAGCCTTAAAAGAGAGTCTGTTCACATGACTAATTGTAAAGCACATTGAGACGAATATGAGATGCGCCATATCAGCACACATTACATTGGGTGGCATGGGTGCGCTGGTCTCTCACCGCTGTGGTCCAGGTTCGAGTCTCGGCTCGGGCATGGATTATAAGTGAGTTGAGTTTGTTTGATGTGTTCTTCTCTCCTATGCCACGAGGGTTTTTCTCCGGGTTATCCGGTTTTCCTCCCTCAGCAAAAATGAACATGTGAGCCGAGTTGTATGCAAAATATTAAAACGTAGAGGTAGTGAGTGTGAGTGAGTCTCCCCGATTAGTAGGGCGCACTGCGTCCAGCTAGAAGATTGAGACGTTAAAAAAGTTATTATTATTATTACATACTAACCTGTACAAAGGATTCCATCTCCTTCAAAGCCTGGTTTACACTGACAGCTCTTGTCTATACCTTTACTGGTGTTGGTCGTAATACACACAGCATTGAAGTCGCAAATCCTTCCTTCACATGTACCATCACCTAGGAATGACAGATCACTGATTTAGTATCATGTAATATTAGTACAGTGGTACTTCTATTAAGCGGTCACCCTCGGTACTTTCCAAGGTGGCCGCTTAATAGAGGTTGGCCGCTGAATAGAGGTTCAGCATAATTTGGGACTTTTTATTGTGGCCGCCTAATAGAGGGTGACCGCTTAATGGGAAACCGCTTCATAGAGGTACCACTGAATTACCTAGTTATAAGTAAAATGTATGTACATAAACATGTCAGGGATGGATCTAGGAAGTGTCACTTCAGGCACCGGACAACCCCCTAGCGCCGCAATTACCCCTAATTTAGGAACCGGACACCCCCTAACACCTTAAGAACCCTTCATTTGCAATTGGGACAACCCATGACAAATGTCTGGATCCGCCCCTGCATGTGTTTGAAGTAAAGAAGTAAACCAAGTACAGTGGAACCCCGCCTTGCGGCCAGTTTTTTAGCTCCCGATGAAATGCATGCCCATACATTTTCTATAATATTTACCCGCTTAATGCGGCAACCCCGTTAACACGGCCACTTTGGGCTGTGCCTTTGGTGGCCGGATTAACGGGGTTCCACTGTACAAAACAGGTGTTGCCCTTTTTGGAATTACATATTGCTACGAACAAAGACCGGGGAAACTCGGATCACCGAAACAGGCTCGTCGTACCTTCGATAATTGTGTTACTGCTCGTATATATATTGGCCATTAGTTACTTACTTTCGCAGTGTTTTCCGTCACCAACATATCCACGAGTACACCGACATCGATATGACCCAACTTGATTGACACATTCAGCTTTACGATGACACTTAGCATGACCAAGAGTACACTCATCAACGTCTGATAAAGAAAAACACAACAATATAACTTGAATTCTATTGTAAATATTGGCCAGTATGTACCAGTGGCAGATCCAAGTTGTAGAAAGGGGGGTTCCACACAAAGACTTCTTGGGCGAAGTAGTCACAGGTAGCCCAAAACCAGAGAAACGAGATTTCAGTCAGTGTATTGTCGTTTATACAAAGAGGGGTTTAATGAAACTGTTAGAACTCCCCTGGGTCCGCCACAGGTAGCCCAAAACCAGAGAAAAGAGATTCCAGTCAGTGTATTGTCGTTTATACAAAGAGGGGTTTAATGAAACTGTTAGAACTCCCCCTGGATCCGCCACTTAGTGGCTGGGAAGACCTCTCTTTTTGCATGGGCCGGAACTTTTATCAAACTTATTCTTCACCAAAACTAGGTAAAATGCTCTTGGAGCTCATCTTTTGGATGCAGCTAGCGCTGTAACACACACTCTACAACCAGTCCTATTTGCTACGCAGATACTTTAGGTAGAATGCAATAAGACTTAACACAAAAGGAACTCCCTATGGAATTCAATTCAACCATTTAGGGATGACCGAGTTTAGAAAACATTTCTTTAAATAAATCAAAGAGGTGTTTGTAGGTGGTGTGAATATTGAACATGGTGCTACTTCCACCTATTTTTGAACATTTGTTAATGTCCTGAAGACGACCCAGTGTAGTCGAAAGCTCGACATATTAAAAAATGTCAAAAATAGGTCGAAGTAGCATCATGTTCAATTTCTTTAAATATCATGTCCGCCTTGGTTCTGCATGGTTTTTACACGTTAATCACGTGACTGAAAACAGTTAAAAGTACGTATTTCAACACTAACAAGTTAGTACAAAACAGTTGAAACTAAACATCGTTCGGTCTTTAGAAGTCTCTAAACATGTTACCATAGTGTTTAATTTTTTACCGTTACAAACTGCCCCACTGCCTTGGAAACCATCATTGCAAATACATGTCTTCTTGTCACTAGTTGGTGAAGTAGCAATACATTTGGCATTCGCATCACATCTTACTCCTTGACATGTTCCGTCGTCTGTTTAAAAGAACACACACAATAAAACATAATTCTGAAGCCTTTTTTACCACCAGGCTATCTACGAAAGACCGCGTCGTCCCGTCTTTCGCACTAATACTGATAAGACGATTTGTCCATCTTATAATTCGAATTATGACGGACACTTCCTAAGGACAAGAATACAAACAAACATTTCTGTCTCCATAGAAACTTCACAGCTAACAAATAAAGTTACCTGTACAATTGAAGCCATTGCCTGCGTAACCAGGGTTACAGGTGCATTTGAACGAGCCTGCAGTATTTTTGCACGTGGCCTGTTCATGACAGCCAGCTTTGTTTAGAGCACATTCATCAATATCTTAAAAAAACAACGGAGCAGTATATAATAGGCGATTTGCATTATAGGCGTCAAGTCTACGCGACTAGACCGAAAGGTAGCATGGGTAGAAATCACCGAAGCGGATAAATGCACACAGTATCTAATGCCGCAATACCACGTGCACTCAATCAACTAATTATGAATAATTCGCCGCTTCGGTGATTTCTACCCATGCTAACTTTCGGTCTAGTCGCGTAGACTTCAAGCCTATTGACGACAATGTTTTTTGAATTGACTGTATTCTATATGCAACTGCCGTTTCTAAATTATGAAAATCTCTCGTTAAATTAGTCAATATTTACCTGCACACTTTCTACCGTCTCCAAGGTAACCAGGTCTACATTCACATTTATCGCCCAGTGCACCGTTCTGTTTACATATGGCATCGGGATGGCAGTTGACTCCCGCGCATGTCCCGTCAGCTGGAAATACATACAGACCTGTTAGAAGGCTCGTTGAGAGTGAAATGGAGGGCAGAGAGAAAGAGAGAAAGAGAGAAAGAAGAAGGAAGAGGTGAAAGAAAAAGAGGAAAGAACTAGGTTTGGAGAACAATGGAGAAGGGGATGAAAAATGGTTAAATAATATGAACGATTGGCAGTCCGCTTTATTACTAACCGTCAGAAATACATACAGACATGTTAGAAGGCTCGTTGAGAGTGAAATGGAGGGCAGGGAGAAAGACAAGAGAGAAAGAAGAAGGAAGACGTGAAAGAAAAAGAGGAAAGAACTAGGTTTGGAGAACAATGGAGAAGGGGATGAAAAAGGGTTAAATAAGTAAGGGTTATCGGCCTGAAGCGAGGGGTCATGTGATATATTCAACCGAAAAGAACAATGAAAACCGAGCTGATGTGAAAATAATAAGAACGATTGACAGTCCCATTCATAACTAGTTTTGGCAATGTTTTGTAAACACAGCTCTAACCAATCACAGGAACGATTGGTGAAAGGAAAGCAGTTCAGCGAAACGGAGGGTATGCATGTAGTGAAGAGAAGGGAAAATAAAGTCAAAATAAGGATTAGAAACCAGGAAAAATATAAGGCAGAATGGTAGAACTGTAAAAAAGGATCAAAGTAGAAATATAACAATAGAAGTGAGGAATACATCAGTAAATGAAGTTTATTTTACTGTTTATTTAACTTATTGTATTTTTTCCATTGTCCACCACTATATATATTTCTCTCTTTGTACCATCATTTACTTGATAATATGTCGCGATTGTATTTGTATACGTAATTGTTATTGTACGAATAAATGAGTTGTTGATGACAACGAAACGTCGTAATTTGTATTCGCTAGTTTTCTTATTGAATTGTATAACAAAAGTTCTTCTGATTACAGAAAAAAGAAAGGAACTGTAAAAGAAAGTAAATATACGAAAGAGTTTGAGAAAGTAAAGATGGTATTTAGATGTTGTACCTTCACAGTATCCACCATCTCCTTTATATCCTGGTCTACAGGAACACGAGTAAGATCCTGGGTTATTACTACAATCAGCTTTAGGATGACAAGGTTTCACGTTGTAACGACACTCATCACGATCTGAAATACAATCAATCAATCAATCAATCAATCAATCAATCAATCAAGCAAGCAATCAATCAATCAATCAGAATCTGTAAACGTAAAAACAATAGACCCATTCAGCTTCAATGTTTATTTTCCCATTTCAAACCACGTGTTCATTCCCTTTGGATTTTATCATTTGTTATGTATAAATATTTTAATACTTGACATAAAAGAACAACTCTCAGGGGAATGCCATGTGGTCTGAAATGTGCAATTTGCATACAGAACTAAAAGGGTCTATTGTGAAAACTTTCCAAGAAAAAAATTATCGTTCAGCATGTAGATGCAGCTATAATGTATGCACCTGCATGTTTCAAAAACAGTTGATGGTTTATAGCTGCAAATTTGTTTACACCTAATTCAAAAAAGATTGAAGGGGTGAACGACGATTGCACGTGGACCGAAAGGAACCGTGGGAATACTAATTTCTTCTTATTCCTTTCTAAATTACCCAAACAATGCCTCCACCGTTCAGCGAAACCTTCGAGACACCCATCTAAGGTCATCGCTGAACGGTGTGGGCCTTTTTGGATAATTTAGAAAGGAATAAGAAGAAATTCGTATTACCCACAGTTCCTTCCGGTCGTGCAATCACCGTTCGCCCTTTCAACCTTTTTTGAATTAGGTGTATACAGAAAACCAAACGATAACATAGCAGACCTCACCTCTACATGTGTTGCCGTCTTTCTGCCATCCTGGGTTACAAACACACTCGCGTACTCCTTGAAAACTCTGTACACATTTAGCTTGGCGGTCACATACAACACCATCACAAGTAGTGTCCTCTATAGAGATAATTAATATACATATAACTATATCAATATATAAGTCAGTTGATTGCGTCACAGATTCACGTGACGTGATGAATGTGTTACCGAGTCACGTGACCTGACGTTATACTTAGGTAGAATACATAGATAGCAATGTAGTTATCTCGTACCCAGAGCCTGGGTTTCTAGACTAACGTAGGCTCAGGGTACGAGATATGAAAGGTTGACTTACTGACACACTGTGAGCCCGTTTTTATAAATCCTTCTTTACAGCGGCATTCGTATGAGCCCTCGCCATTCACACAAGAACTGTTTGCTGGGCAGTAAACACTGTTGCACTCATTGATATCTAATGATGTTGATATAAACAATATCAATATAATGATAACGGTGATGATGATGATGATGATGATGATGATGATGATGATGATGATGATGATGATGATAACGGTGATGATGATGATGATGATGATGAGGATGATGAGGATGATGATGATGATAACGGTGATGATGATGATGATGATGATGATGATGATGATGATGATGATGATGATAAAATCATGATTTGATGATAGCTGTAACGTTACAATTTCAATTTTTTTTATTTAATTTTTTTTTTTTTTTGCTTTTTCCTTCATACGAAGTGATCAGGACTCCACAACGGCGTACGACACCAATTGATAGTGGGCCCTGTAGTACATTTGAGACCTGACTGTTGTGTCGGGAGACAATCCCCTGCTCTTTTCGAAGGAGACGGCAGACGGGCTTTACGTCCTTATCCGAGAAGACGAGGCACTGAGAGAGTGAAGTGTCTTGCCCAATTGGTAAGGACACAACGTAATCGCCCGGGCCGGGATTCGAACCCAGACTATAAGGTCTGACCACTAGACCATTACGCCTCTCTCAATAATGATTTATAATTAACGTCATGTCATTAAGGTCAAATTCAAAATTATATAACTATTTTGCGCTTGCGCTTATTCACGTCTCGTTTTCACATGCTTGTGCTTGCGCTTGCGTTTGCGCTTGCGTTGCGTCGCTAGTGAAAACCACGCTTAACTGTCACGAATATGTTTATTTATGTGAAAGTCGTGACTGCATGACACATTGCATAAAATGCACCAAGTAAACATACACCCTAATAAATGGAAGCTAACCATTACAGAACCGTCCATTCCCATAATATCCTGATTTACAACGACAAACGAAAGAGCCACGCGTGTTGTAGCAATGCGCTCGAGGATGACAAGGATTGACGTCTGAGCGGCACTCGTCTATGTCTAAAATACCAAACAAGAACTTTTACAGCATGTTGCAATGAGTACGATGCGTACGAGTACCTTACAACGAGTTGCCATTGATAATAGTATATAAGCAAATGAACGGATGAGCGAATAACGAAGCAATAACTGCACGAGTAAACACTTTACAGCTAGTGACAGCGCGTACGAACCAGCAAGCAAACGACTGAGTGTATAAACGATAAGCGACAATTAACGAAAGAGCAATCCAATGACTTGACTGGAACGTGTTGCCATTGATAATAGTAGATAAGCGAATGAACGAAGAACGAATGAGCGAATAACGAAGCAATAACTGACATAACGCGACAGCGCGTACGAACCAGCAAGCAAGCGACTGAGTGTATACACCTTATTCAAAAAAGGTTGACGGGGCGAACGGCGATTGGCGATTGAAATTCGTATTGTCCACAGTCGTGGACAATAGGAATTTCAATCGCCAATCGCCGTTCGCCCCGTCAACCTTTTTTGAATTAGGTGTAAACGATAAGCGACAATTAACAAGAGAGCAATCCAATGACTTGACTGGAACGTGTTGATAATAGTAGATAAGCGAATGAACGAAGAACGAATGAGCCAATAGTAAAGTGATAGCTGCATAAAGAAACACTTTACAGCTAGCGACAGCGCATACGAACCAGCAAGCAAACGACTGAGTTTATAAACGATAAGCGACAATTAACGAAAGAGCAATCCAATGACTTGACTGTTCCACGTGTTGCCATTGATCCAGCTAGCGATCGACAGCACGTACGAACCAGCAAGCAAACGACTGAGTGTATAAACGATAAGCGACTGACAATAGTTCACAGTTCCCTGCGCCATCTTGAAAGGTAGCCGGGTCTTTGCATCGAAGCGAGACGAAATTGAATTTGCAATGAAAGAGTGTGTTTCTATTATTGCAAGTTCAACGTTCGTCTCGCTTCGATGCAAAGGCCCGGCTACCTTTCAAGATGGCGGAGGGAACTGTGAAGGGGACTGTTAACGAAAGAGCAATCAAATGACTGTGCGAACGAATGAACTAGTTCTCGAAAGGATAAATCGATTGGATGAATAGCTGAAAGCTGAACGAATGCCATATTAAACAATTAGTTTAAAGGCAGCATTGCATGATATTGCTAGTTGAGGAATGACTGAATAATCGAGAGGAAAAAAATATAATTTTATATGTAAATGACATAAATCAATACGAATGAGTAATTAACAAACAGCTTTGATAAGCAAGCGTCTAAATCAGCTTATATATAGGTCTCCATAATAGATTATTATAGCCTTTTTTTACTCCATGCGACATTTACGACAAGAATAGCTCAGTTTGCAATTCAGCTGATTTATCCATGCTTATCATTTACTTACTTAGCGTTTGATTTAAAGCTAATGAGCAAACACTACAGCGCTAGCATTGCCAAGCTTATCTTTTTACTTTTATGTCATTTTTAAAGCATTTGAGCCAACGAGCCAACGACCCAGCGGACAACTTTTAACGACAGAAGCAGATTAAAGCCCCGTAAGCAAACGACTGAATAACCTCATTGAATTAAAGCTAAGCTGCTTATTTAGTCAGTTTACTAGCGATTTATCCATCATGCCTTGTGTTAGCGAGATACCCATAATACAATTCGAGTTGTTGATGACGTAGTGCATGATTAAATCTCACCGACGCATTTCTCGTCGTCTAATTCCCAGCCTGCTTTGCAACGACATTCACGAATATTTCGATGTCTTAGGGCACACCTTGCATGAGGGATGCACCGAATGCCGTTACAAATATGATCCGCTGAAATAAAAACATCTTGTAAAGTCTCCATCACTCAAAAAATTACACATAACATATATCATCTTACAAAACCGTTCTTTAGATAGTAGAGGAGTTAAACCAGTTTTGAGCTAAGAAAAAGACGTCAATGTTTCTAGCAAGTTACTTTTTTATATTTTAACGTATATTTTACGCTGTGTTTTCTCCAAGAGCTGAGCTCATCGTGGGAGATCACACAAAGTTACTAGAAAACCAATTCATGATTACTTTTAAAATCCTAGAAATGACAGAGCTAGCTGCTTTGTGTTGACGCCCACGACAACTCAAAGGATTATTCTATGTTTGATTGATTCAATGATTTATTTAATAAATAATATTTAATGATATTTTTAAGGTTTTCAGATAATAATTGTAAAATGACACTGACCTGTACAGACAGAGTTGTTTTTATAAAATCCATTCCTGCAGTTACACTGGTATGAGCCCACGGTGTTTATACAGTCAGCGTTCGCAGGACAATTGAACGTGTTGGATTTACACTCATCCAGGTCTAAGTTGAAAGAATGATATATAGAAAGGTTTACCGGCTTCTTTACTCATATTCTGATATCTACTCCTATACTTCACATTTTTTGTTCACTATTTTCTTCCCATTTTTTCTCCGTTTAAATTCAGTCTCTATGTCTTTCTTTTATTCGTTTTTTGTTCTTTTCTTTTTTTTTCTCTTTCTTCCTTTTTCTTTCCTTCCGTTTTTTATTTCTTTATTTCTTTTCTTTCGTTTTTTTTGCTTTCTATCCTTTCCTTTTTATTTTTCGTTTTCATTCTTTTCATTGCCGGGTGTCTAGCACCACTCACTAATAAGACTGACCTGAGCATGACTTTCCATTGCCTTGGTAACCATCGTTGCATACACATTGTCTTCCACCGTCATTTTGTGTCACACAACGAGCTTTAGAGTGACATATATCACCGTCACATGTATTGTCATCTAGTAAAAGAAAGTGATAATCATTATTAGATTAGTCACCATCAATAACTTTTGTTATGAGATTCGCGCGAAATAGCCTTTACCATACCACGCAGCTGCAGTTTGTGTTGTCACGCAACACTCTCTCCCCAAACAAGGCGCTGCCACGCTTTTCACTTTCTCAGAAACTTGTCTCGCAATGCTTAAAAATGTGGCGCTGCAACAGCGCGTTTACCACTATCATCAACCGAATGCATTAGGTGTGGAGCTGTCTCCGGCACAAGATTCTATGTAAGGGTAATTTGCGTGCACGTTAGTGCATGGAATATGTAAAATTAGACACTAACTGATGAAAATTGGCAAAGACACGCCTACGCCTCGTGCAGTTACTCTTGTTAATTAATATTAATACATTTTGCCATGCTTCCATAACGCGAAATGAGGATGTTAATGTCATCGGCCATTATCACATGCATTAGAATCATTACATTTGTTCATAGTTTGTAATTAGGAAGATATATTAACCTCTACATCGAAAGCCATCGCCTTCGAAGCCAGTCTTGCATGTGCATGCAAACGAGCCAGCCGTGTTATTACACATAGCGTTAAGATCACATCGACTGGGTTGAAACGAACACTCGTCCTCGTCTGGAAGACAAGATCATATCAAAGTCATGAGCACAAAGATTGATTGATCGCTGTCGCAATCCGTCTACAGTCCACACTCTGAAGCCTGCAAAGGATGTCGGCCTTTCTTCCCTTGTTATCGATTTATTCATATTTCATCAAATAGCACATTTTAGTTATACGTGTTTGTGTTATGATGACCATAACAAAAAGAGTTGTTGCAGTGGTGCATGATCAAATAACTGGATATTTCTTTCAAAATGTGTAATAAATCACAAATTATATTCATATTACCCACATCCTATGCAATCATTGGAGTAGCCAGTCCCCACCCCTCCCCCTACGGGGAGAAACTTGGAGGGATGAGGACGGCTATACACTGAGGCTATCATTGGAGTATTGACTGTAGCTTCGGCTGCGAAAACGATTTTTGAAAAAAAAAAAAAAATAGTAGAATATCAATTGCCTTTGGCAGGCCTAGAACCCACGCCGGTTTCAGCTTTCTAGTCCGATGTGTTAACCATTAGCAATTGATATTTTTGTCATGTTTCTTTATTGCACGTACACACCGAACGCATTTTAATTTTATGAGAACCCTTTTGATATGTATTTTTTTTTTTTAAATAAAATAAAGTTGTTATACATATAAAATTTCAATTCAGATTTTTGGAACAGGTATAGATGACAATAGTTCTTATAGCCTGCAAAACAGGCGTTCTTTCGGGGTTTTGGGAAAAATCGGGTTTTGGTCTTCCTGTGTTGAACGGGCTAGCAAAAAGGAAGCGTCTACACTCCATTTTTGGCTAAGCTCCATATTTCGCGCGGACATAAAATTAACACAGGAGGCCCAAGATCCTAAATTCTCCAAAAAGCCAAAAGAACGCCTGCTCTGCAGGCTATAGTTCTTACCAACACACTGTTTTCCATCTCCTTTGAAGCCAACGTTACAAACACATTGTTGTAGGGCATCGCAGTAAGCATTAGGATCACATGTTACTCCGTTACATTTACCATTCACTATTCACAAGTAAAAACATAACATTAATTGGGATCACATGTTACTCCGTTACATTTATCGTTCACTATTCACAAGTAAAAACATAACATTAATTAGGATCACATGTTACTCCGTTACATTTATCGTTCACTATTCACAAGTAAAAACATAACATTAATTAGGATCACATGTTACTCCGTTACATTTATCGTTCACTATTCACAAGTAAAAACATAACATTAATTAGGATCACATGTTACTCCGTTACATTTATCGTTCACTATTCACAAGTAAAAACATAACATTAATTAGGATCACATGTTACTCCGTTACATTTATCGTTCACTATTCACAAGTAAAAACATAACATTAATTACTAGGATGACATGTTACTCCGTTACATTTATCGTTCACTATTCACAAGTAAAAACATAACATTAATTACTAGGATGACATGTTACTCCGTTACATTTATCGTTCACTATTCACAAGTAAAAACATAACATTAATTACTAGGATGACATGTTACTCCGTTACATTTATCGTTCACTATTCACAAGTAAAAACATAACATTAATTACTAGGATGACATGTTACTCCGTTACATTTATCGTTCACTATTCACAAGTAAAAACATAACATTAATTTCAGTATTAAAATACATTTAATCCAAACTCGTTCCCAGGGCCTTTTCCCTTCACCCAACTGAAGCGAAGGGAATTCGAAAAGGCCCTGGGAACGAGGTTGACATTTTAAAATGTTTTTGATTTTGTTTTATCTATTAAAATCGATAAAAGGAGAGCGAAGGTTTACATTTTAACCTGAAACATTGAAATAAGTATCCTCCGAGCAGAGGGTTATTTCTTTTACCCTTGGAGCGACGAGAAAAGAAATCTCTGCCGGCACCTGTTGTTATATTATATTCCCACATAAGCGACTGCAGTATTACAGTGGTACCTCTATTAAGCAGCCACCCATGAAGCGGTCACCCTCTATTAGGCGGCCACAATAAAAAGTCACAAATCTATTCCTATGCCTATTCTATACCTCTATTCAGCGGCCAACCTCTATTAAGCGGCTACTTTAGAAAGTCCCAAGGGTGACCGCTTAATAGAGGTACCACTGTATAATCATAATGAACATCAACATACCAACACATTCTCCCTTTTCCAGTAAATATCCTCTCTTACATGTACATTCGTAACTACCAAGTGTATTGCGACACATTGCGTTACTGTCACACGTCTTGAGTAACGGGATACATTCATTGAAATCTGTAAAAAAAAAAAAGCGTACCAAACGATTGAATTAAAGTACTACAATGGAACCCCGTTAATCCGGCCATCGAAGGGACAGCCCAAAGTGGCCGTATTATCGGCGTAAATTTTATAGAAAATGTATGGACATGCATTTCGTCGGGACCTAAAATTACACAGGAAACTCAATTGGGAGAGTGGTTTAAAATATGATGTAATGCGCATATACTGATGTACGCTGACCAAAATCGTGGGGAAAAAAAGTTTACACTGACGGTCTAGTGAGTGAGCGAGTGAGTAAGCGAGCGAGTGAGTGAGTGACATTTCCGGTTCAAAAGCCCCATCCCAATAACTCGAGGATTTTCAATCCACGTGTTAAAACTGGCCGCAATAACGGGGCGGCCGTATTAAGCGGGTGGCCGCAAGGCAGGATTCCACTGTATAAGTAAATGGCTAATCCAGCAGTAAGAGATATCAGTGAGTTGTTAATTATCAGCCGTGTGTGTGTGGTCTTAGATAGACTGTTGGTTTTGTTGTCTGACATTTAGATAACCTAAGCCGAAGTATTTTTGACGTGTAAGAGACGCGAAAAAATGTTAAGTAAGTCGGAGTAGGGCTGTCCACAAGTTGCTCCAAAAAGTCCAAAAAGTTGCTCATAATTTTTCCAAAAGTTGCTAAAAAGTTGCTAAAAAAAATAAAATTGCTTAAAAGTTGTTCAAAAATCTAAAAAATGCTCAAAAGTTGCTCGAACATTTTTGACTTTTCTTATCAATTTGATGATTTCATAGCATAGAATTCCGTCAGCTTTAATAATATAACGTGTTAACATAAATTTAGAATATTTGCAAAAAAGTTTGTTTCGATTTTACAACCGCTGACCACCTGGTTCGTATTTACAAAGGACCACTGCTTCACAAAGACAAAGTGTATTCAAATACTGTAAAGACCATTGAATCATTGGAATAAAAAAAGACTGATAATTGGTTTGAATTCATGTAAAAATTAAAAAAAGAACAAAAGTTGCTCGAAATTTGAAAAGTTGCATCGGAAAAGTTGCCTAAAAGTTGCCGAGCCTTCAGAATTTTCTTTTTTTGGTGATTAGAATAACCACCAATAGGTTTATATTTGATAAGATCTTTAAAAAATACTACGTACAAATAAGAATAGAATGTTAGTTACTGTAGCCGAAGGATTGTAATTTAAAGGATTTTAAAATGTCCGTAGGTAAAACAGTGAATGCTAAATAAAAGCTAAATAAAAGCTAAATAATCAGTAAAAAAAACAAACAAAATAAATAAAAAGCTTCTTAAGTCACAAAAAAGAAAATTTGAAAAAAACATTAGCAGAGCGAGGTTTCGATCCTCGGACCTCTGGGTTATGGGCCCAGCACGCTTCCACTGCGCCACTCTGCTGCACGTGAAAATTGTAAGAGAAAAAAGTGATAATATTAAAACTCATAAAGCGTGTGAATTAATTTTAAAATAAATTAAGTGAGTTCTTAACAAAATATTTTAGGTTGTCCAAGGTAACGGGTGCTTTCAAGATGAAAAGAAATTATGGAAACACACACTAATATTTCAGCTCTGTAGACGTGTAGCCAGTGTAGTGTAATCTAAAGGTTTGTACGAAAGCACAAAAAAAGTAGATTGTTCTATACTATAAATGATCATCGTTTTTGACGATTATATGACATCATTTTATTATGATTTATTCAGTATAGCCGCCTCCTGACGCAACTCCTTTTGCTGTTTTGGGTTTCCTTTGTTACGGTTTCTCGCCCCCATTCTCCTTCTCTCCTCTTCCCCTTTCCTACACAGGAAGCCCATGACAGCGATGCCTGTACAAGAGGCTATATTTAGTAAATGTAATCTTACCATCACACTGTACACCATCGCCACGGAATCCATTTCTACATTTACAGTATTGTTTGTTAGATGTAGGGTTTCTTTCACACGTTGCAAATTGATGACATCGTTCACCTCCACAGTAATCTAAGTCTGTAAAGAAGTGCAATTAATTTAATTTAGTTTAATTACAGTTCGTTGCATTACAAAAATTACAACAGGATGGTAGCAGGGGGAAACGTAATTCCCATTCTAAGGCTGCCATCCACATTAAGTAAATTAATAAATAAATGTTCATAACATTAAATTACAAAGTACAATTACATATGTAAAGAAATACAATTCTGAATATATAGGGTACACAAAAACTGTTCTAAAAATATTAGTGAGGAATATAGTACATAAATTATGATCGTAAGTGGTTAAGTAAAAAGGTCTTGAATTACTAGTATCACAAATACAGTCATTCCAGAATTGATTACATGGTACACTGTATGATGTACAAAAAGATCAAAATTATAGACCACTTTCATAAATAGCAAAAAATGATGTTTTCAAATAAAATTAAAGCTCTGGCTTAAATACCAATTAAGTTATGCTCAAAGAAAAATGTAGAGTTTTTTATGTAATTTTCTGCTGAGGCCCGCTTTGTGAGTGTGAGTGCCAGAGTACCACAACCACTAGTAGAAAGTGTATACACCTAATTCAAAAAAGGTTGACGGGGCGAACGGCGATCGGCGATTGGTGATCAGCGATTGCACGTCCCGAAAGAGACTGTGGATAATACGAATTTCTTACCGTTCAACGATGACCGTAGATGGGTGTCTCGAAGTTTTCTCTGAACGGAAGAAGGAATTCGTATTACCAATAGTTCCTTTCGGTCGTGCAATCGCCAATCACCAATCGCCAATCGCCGTTCGCCCCGTCAACCTTTTTTGAATTAGGTGTATGCTAATAGAGCGAGTGGGAAACTGACCGTACCGTACCGTAGCCGTAACCGTATCGTAAGTTCTATAAAAACATTCGAAAATTCTACAGTAACAGTACCGTAACTGTGCGGTAAATATTACGGCCAGTTTCCCACTCATACGAAAACCGCTCTAATAACAACAATAATAATAACTCTCTATTCAATTGATTAAATACAAATCGCAATTAAATATAAAAAGTATAAATATATGAATCCTAAATAACTAAAACTATATTATAATACACTAAAAATATCTAAAAATTAATCTATTTGAAAAACTATTTTTAAATCTATCCGTATTGATAGCAGGCATAATATAACTACTTTTTGTAAGGTTATAACAAGTATTTTTTATTTACAGGCAATAAGTTATTCAAAGGATTGTTCTCGTTTCTATCCTTTTTTGAATGTTTTCTATCTGATTGTTCTATGCTGCTATGAACAGTAATATTACCGTCACAATAATCAGCGGTACCTTTCTCACATATGTATCCATCACCCTGGTAACCATTTTAACATTCACAACCATATGTACCGACACTGTTACCCCTAGTTACCCCCCCCCCCCCCCCCTTCCCCCGGGTATTATTATCCCAATAATCAGCTGTTACCTTTTTCACATTTGTATCCATCACCCTTGTAACCATTTTTACATTTAAATCCATATGTACCGGCACTGTTACCCCTAGGTACCCCCCCCCCCCCCCCCCCCCGTTCCCCCGGGTATTATTATCCCAATAATCAGCTGTTACCTTTTTCACATTTGTATCCATCACCCTGGTAACCATTTTAACATTCACAACCATATGTACCGACACTGTTACCCCTAGGTACCCCCCCCCCCCCACCCCCCTTCCCCCGGGTATTATTATCCCAATAATCAGCTGTTACCTTTTTCACATTTGTATCCATCACCCTTGTAACCATTTTTACATTCACAACCATATGTACCGGCACTGTTTAAACACTCAGCATTGGGATCACATCGATGAGTCTTTGTTTCACACTCGTTCTCATCTAGATAGTAAACAATAAAATAAAATAATACAATGAAATTGACAAAAAACATTTGATTATCAGCCTGATTATCATGTTTATAATGATGTCGAAAGTGATGAAGATGTTGACAATGATGATGATGATGACGTTGATAATGATGGTGATGATGATGATGGTGATAATAATGATGATGATTATGACGCTGATAGTAATGATGATGATTATAATATAAATGTTTTGATGAATATGATGTTAAAAACATGATGATATTGATAATGATGTTGATAATCATGATGACGTATACATTTATGATGATGACAAGGATTACGTATATAATGATGATAATAATGATGACGTTGATAATGATGGTGATGATGATCGATAATGATAATAATGATGATTATGACGCTAATAATAATGATATTAATAATGGTTATTTTGATGATGATAATGTTGAAAATGATGATTATGACGTTGATAATGATAATGATAACTTATAAACTTATGATGATGACAAGGATTGCATATATAATGATGATAATATATTAGCTATATATTATTTACCGTTGCAGCTTTTTCCATCCCCAACATAACCAGCATTACAAATACACTTGGATCCAACACATCGAGCATTTTTGGGGCACTCATTGACAGCACCGCACCCGCCAATATCATTGATTGCTATAGATAGAATACAATTACCAAGAAATTAGAGACATTTTTAAATCCCTCTGTTTTGGGACAGTCAGCACCAAATCGAAACATCGTTTAGGATTGGTTTAAAAAACAATAGAGTCTTTCCAAACAATTGCCCTGAATCAAACAACCAAACAATAGTAAATATATCGTCATTACTAGTAATGATGACGCCATAACAGATATTTACACTTACCAGTACATTTCTGACCATCACCTTGGTAACCATCTTTACAAACGCACATGTGCACTTTACTGCCGTCAGACGCGTCACATCGAGCATTGACGTCACACTTGACACCATCACAGGTGCCGTCAGCTGGTAAAACAAGAAAAAACGGTTTCTAAACGTCGTGGAGAGGTATGTGAGAAGTAGTAAAGAGACAAAACAAAATAGTAAATATAAAATATGATGCTGTTCATATCTTCATTACCAGTAATGATGACGTCATAACAGATATTTACACTAACCTGTACATTTCTGACCATCACCATGGTAACCATTTTTACAAACGCACATGCGCACTTTACTGCCGTCAGACACGTCACATCGAGCATTGACATCACACTTGACGCCATCACAGGTGCCGTCAGCTGGTTAAACAAGAAAAACCGATTTATAAACGTTGTGGGATGTGGTATTTGAGAAGTAGTACAGAGAATTATAAAAATGTGTAAAAGAACCTGATAAATGTCATTATAAGACATGAGAATAGAGTATTCAAGTGATGACGTCATAAGATAGTATTTTCACTATATCAGATATGTTTGGTTCTTGATTTAATAGGCAATCTCAAAAGACGTTCACCCAGCAAATTTGACCGGAATTCGTCAAATAGCAGCTGAGATATAGCCACTTGAATATATAATTTCCCTATACAAATGACTGTATTTTCGGCTCCGTTCCGGTCAAACTATCTAGAAAGTAAATTACAGTGATTTGTATGGGGAAATGATTCTCGCCAACTTTGGCGTGTGAACGTCTTTTGTGATTGTCCGTCGCAATAGACCCATTCAGCTTCAATGTTTATTTACCCACTTCAAACCACGTGTTCATTCCCTTTGGAATTCATCATTTGTTATGCATAAATATTTTCATACTTGACATAAAAGAACAACTCTCAAGGGAATGTCATGTGGTCTGAAATGTGCAACTTGCATACAGAACTAAAAGGGTCTATTGGTAACCAAAAATTGTTAAAGCCAAAATTTGTTTTTTCGTGACGTCACACTTGAGTGTTCTATTGTTAAGAGATCTTACTCACATTTACAGTCAAATCCATCTCCTTGAAAACCAAGGTTACATATACACGTCGGGCCAGATGCTACTTGCATACATTTAGCATTAGCACCGCACGGCTTAGGGCATTGTTTACCTTTATCTGAAAGATAAAACAACCTGTACAATACAATACAATACAATACAATATCTGTTTATTTAGTACCTTGCATATACATTTGTTAATATAAATGTCAAAAATAAAAATGTTTACATGAATAAAGGTACATGCTACCTATAATAACCATATTGGTTAGCCTAAGATAGGTAGCCTGTATGAATATGCTGTATTTGACCGTATCATAAAACAATTAAAAACAAAGGATATGTTTGTATAAAATACAGAAAATGGCATATGCACCTATACGGCATTTCTGTCCATCTCTGTATTTGACCGTATCATAAAACAATAAAAACCATCGGGTTGGACACTCGAAGATAAATGTCATATCTCCGCGCGCCCATGTATGCACCTCTATAAAAACCAAAAGGATATGTTTATATAAAATACAGAAAATAGCATACCTATACGGCATTTCTGTCCATCACCTTTGAAACCTTCTTTACAGACACATTTGTACGATCCAAACGTATTGACACAGTTAGCATCAGGGCTGCATCTATACCGGTTCAAAACACATTCATTGGCATCTGAAATACATAGAAAACAACGTTATAGAATAGTATACATCAGACAGGGAAGATTGTGCATGCATGACCTTTTACTCGTGCATTAAAGAAGCTCCGGCGCGAATGAAAACTTGCGCATAATCAATATAAATGGTATGTTATATGAAACACTATCCAACATCAAAATGGGCCGAATTACTGTCGGATATCCAACATTGAGACGCAAGCCAGTGCAGTTAATGTGGAGATCAAGAGGAAATTGCATCAATAGAGCAGCATTTTTACCAATGTTATCGGGGGGTGTAGCTCAGTGGTAGAGCGTCCGCTTCGCATGCGGAATGTCCGGGGTTCAACCCCCGCATCTCCAATTACATATTAAAGTAGTATTTTGCTTACCATTTTGGAAAAGATAAACAAGTTTTACTCTATTTTAATATTCTTTTTCAAAAACGAGAAGGAAATATGTTGCTGCTTACTGACTATGAAAAAAATATTACGCATTTTGCGTTGGACTTTTTGCAAATGCTTGCTTGGTTTGTAAGAGAAGAAACGAGGTTCCGTTATAAATATTGGAAAAGTAAGGCCAGACAAGTTCTGTATTTATTATTTCAATCTTTTCATCACCGATACCACGCATCTTCAATTTTTCCTTTTTCTTCACAAATGAAACTAAACTAGAACACGTCACCAATAATTGAACTAAACCATCACATCAAGGGGATGTAGCTCAGTGGTAGAGCGTCCGCTTCGCATGCGGAAAGTCCGGGGTTCAATCCCCCGCATCTCCACTTTTACTTTTTCTTCACAGAAGAAAATGAACGAGAAGAGGTTACTCAATAATTGAACTAAACCATCACATCAAGGGGATGTAGCTCAGTGGT
The DNA here is from genome assembly GCA_949775045.1 of Metridium senile. Lineage (NCBI taxonomy): Eukaryota > Metazoa > Cnidaria > Anthozoa > Actiniaria > Metridiidae > Metridium > Metridium senile. Next base: position 18,267,156 of record OX459098.1, read on the forward strand.
AGAGCGTCCGCTTCGCATGCGGAAAGTCCGGAGTTCAATCCCCCGCATCTCCACTTTTACTTTTTCTTCACAGAAGAAAATGAACGAGAAGAGGTTACTCAATAATTGAACTAAACCATCACATCAAGGGGATGTAGCTCAGTGGTAGAGCGTCCGCTTCGCATGCGGAAGGCCCGGGGTTCAATCCCCCGCATCTCCAATTTTTCCTTTTTCTTCATAAAGGAAAATAAACGAGAAGACGTTTCTCAATAATTGAACTAAACCATCACATCAAGGGGATGTAGCTCAGTGGTAGAGCGTCCGCTTCGCATGCGGAAGGCCCGGTGTTCAATCCCCCGCATCTCCATTTCTCCTTTTTCAGTCTACACAATTTATTTATTTATATATTTATTAAACTTCCAACAGAGTTGAGGAAATGACTGACAAGAGATTTCCAAAAAATAAAATAAATTGATAAGTATAAGGTCAGTGCATAAGCATTATTTTTTTATCTATCAGATCTATTTTTACTTCATGCTTTTTGAAATCGGGTTTTTTAGAAAGTTTGCGCCTTTATCTGTTTCTTCAGTAGTAACCAATATCGTGATTTATTGCCCTCTCAAAATTAAACAGAATTGTCGAAGAGCATGACAAAATTAAAATAGAACAAATCTATCCATCGTATACAGAGTTAAACTTAAAATCACGAAAAAAAATGTTGGGTTCCCTGTGTAGATCAAGGATGACAAAGAGGCAAAGGTGGTTTTACACCAGTAAGTTTGTACAGGTGGCACCAATAGGTAAGGTTATTCCTCAATAAATTACCGGGTGATTTCTCAACATAGGGGATGTAGCTCAGTGGTAGAGCGTCCGCTTTGCATGCGGAAGGCCCGGGGTTCGATACCCCGCATCTCCATAAAGTTTTTTCAATTCTTTTTAAATGAAGTTCAGTATATTTTACTTTTCAAGTTGCTTGCTAAACATGTTTAATTTGGTTAAGTTACAACATTAAAAATGTTCGTCTAATCTCTACGTCTGTAATTAATAAAATATCAGAGAGATTTCTATATTGTTTGTTAATATTTGCATTGCTTGCCTTGCCACATGCTCTATTAAATTAATACAAAATAATATTTATATGCTATCGAAGCCTAGGTTAAATAATTAAGAACTTGTCTTATCATGGGATGTACTGAATACTACATGCTGTACTAAATGTAAATTAATATACCACATACTATCGAGGATTGGACTGCGCAATGAATTAAGAAAAGTCCCTCTCACAGTTCCTGCGCCATCTTGAACTGGGGCCGGTTGTACGAAGGGTGAATAGCGCTATTCACCGGATAAACCCTTATCCAGCGGATAAAATCTATTAAAAACCTATGCAGTGGATAACTTTTATCCGCGGATAACTTTATCCACGTCACCCTTCGTACAACCGTCCCCTGTAGTCGGGCCTTTGCATAGAAACGAGACAAACGTTTAGCTTGCAATGATAGAGATCTTGCCGGACAATTCTTTACGTGTCTCTATCATTGCTAGTTAACGTTTGTCTCGCTTGAATGCAAATGCGCGGCTACCTTTCAAGATGGCGCAGGAAACTGTGAAGGGAACTATTTGAAATTGTAAGTATATTGAATAATAAATAGATGGTGAGAAGCTAGGAAGACTGAAATGATAGTAAAGTTATTCGTTAGTCGCTAGCTCTTTCAGGTGCTCCGAGTCAACCTGACAGGAACAAATACATGAGAATTAGCCTGCGACACAGGTGTTCTTTCGGGGTTTTTTTGGGAATATCTGGTTTTGGGCTTCCTGTGTTGCGCGGTCAAAAATTAACACAGAAAGACCAAGATCCCAAATTCTCCACAAGGACGACCACGCTGGATACGCAGCCGGATAAAGTAGTATATGACAGGATACCTGTAGGTATGTTGTATTATATTGCATACCTTTACAATACGTAGTCCCGTCGCCAATGTAACCATAGTTACATCTACATTCTTTATCGTTGCCATACTGAATACACACTCCTAATTTATGACACAAGGTTTTCTTAGAACCACAAGGCTTTGCAGGCTCTTGCTTTTGAGCTGTAAGGTATAAAGGACGAAAAAGAAATGTTAAACTTAGAAGAAACAAACTAGTCACTAAATTATCGAATTTAAGTATTTATCGAATTTAAGTAATTTGTGCCGGTGAGTGATGGTTGATGAGAGATGGTATTTTACTGAGTAAAAAGTATTTTTACTGAAAAAAAAAAATTAGTGAGTAATCCCCTTCACAGTTCACTGAGTCACCTTAAAAGGTAGCCAGGTCTTTGCATCGAAGCGAGACCAACGTTGACCTTGCAATGATAGAAACCCTTTTAACAGATGTTTTATTAATATTCATGTACATAAATATTAGATAGAAACCTTTTAGCACCTTACTGGACAATAAATTATTCACGTGTCTTCATCATTGCTAGCTCAACGATCGTCTCGCTTCAATGCAAAGGCCCGGCTACCTTTCAAGATGGCGCAGGGAACTGTGAAGAGGACTATTAAACGCTTTACTCGCATAACTAAGGAAATAGCTGTGGGATGATAATTCACTCAAGCGTTTTTACAACATACACAATGAGAGAAAGAATATAAAATAGCAGAAAGAATAGATAATAGATAAAGAGATAGATAATAGAGAAAGACCGCAATAGAGAAAGTGTTACCGTTTAAAGAATTCAGTGTAGAATTGATAAAATCCGCTTTGAGAGCAATGACGAGGTAGGTCCGGGCAGAGTTGTAATGAAGATTCATTGCCTCATATTCAAGAACTCCTTTATCCACGTGTTGACCACACCCACTTTGTTCGTTGTAGTCGATGAATTGATCAACGGTGAAAGTGCGCTCGGCGCCATCAACCTTGTACGACAAAAAAGAACCATATAAACGCGTTAATAAACTAACTATTTCACCTATGAGGCGATAGGTGGACGTACAGTGACGTATTTTGTTTTGATTTTGCCAACCAACCATTGTGATTAGAACAAAGAAAATTAAAAAATATATTGTTAAAATGGTTGGCAAATTAGCATCAAAATACAAACACTTGTAAACACTACACTCGTCTATATACACCTATTTCAAAAAGGATGAATGTGAATACCGAATTGTGCATTCCAAGACCGAAATGCATTGTACATTTTATGTACAGTAAAAACCCGCATATAAGAACCAGTGGGTTAAGAACCACTAGGCTAAAATTTGCTTTTTAAAAAATTAGACTGGTTCTTATATGAAAGGATTTATTTGGTCATTTGAAAAAAATATAAGTTGAGTCTGGACATGACCAAATTTAAAATCAATGCAAAAAAAAAATGTTTTACAAATGTATTATCAGTTAGTTCTCAATGAGAATACATTCATCATTCAGATGCTTCTACATAACAGTTTATAAAACATAAACAAAAAACACTATATAAGGGAAATCGCTTTTGCTTTGTAAATAAGAACCAGTTAAGAACCACCTTAGCCTAATTTCTCACTAAATACCAATTGTATAAGAACCACTTTAGGCTAACCTCGAAAAATAGTGGTTCTTATATGCGGGTTTTTACTGTAATTGTTGAAAGCACAGTTTTAGAGTAATAGTTAACCTTGTTAGTGAATACTTAACAAAACAGTATACTAACTCCATATATAGAAAACAAATCCATCTATTCAGACGAGTGTTTTTATTTTAAGTTTACAAGTCCAACAATGCATTTCGATCAATTCGGTCCATTCACAATCCAACCTTTTTCGAAATAGCTGTATAAACATGAAATAGTGTTTACATTGATTAATAAACTTGTGGCTCTCTAGCATTTAGTTGATGTCATTGCCTTTTTCAACACGGTGGCCATGTTTAGTCCCATGAGAGCGAAAACTTTGCTTTGAACGATCTGAACGGCATGAAAGCGAGCACAAGGGAACCAAGGGATTTGAAACCTATCGTTTCAAACAATATGGTAGCCTACTATGCAGCCGCTCCTTTGTGTCGTCACACAACGCTTCTTCTGACGACACAAATGAACAGATGTGATTGGAGAGATGTGGCCTTCCCGTGATATAAGCGAATTGAAGTATAAGCCCATTACAATAAATTACCTCATATTTGACAGTACCACGTGACTGCATTCTTCCCGGTGCCGTTTTCTTGAATTCCTCTCTGACTAGTTTCTTAATGTGAACAATGGCTTCAGTGTCGATTGATGGTAGAGTACCACGCAACTCAGTCTCGACAGTGATATAATTCGTACGAGAACTGAGGCCTTTGAACTTCTGATAGATACCAACTTCCTCGCCTGGAAATGTGTTTAAGTAGAAAAAATGTGAAGGGTTAGAACATGGTGTTAAAACATCGTTTCATTTTCTTTTCCAGGATGAGTAGAAAATAAATATGTAATACTCGTTTTTTTTATCAGGATGAGTCCAAAAAAAGCTTTTCTTAAAAAAATTAGGAGACTGGGATCTTTCCACTTCCCGAACATAAACTTACAAACTCAGCGTTAAGTGAGAAGATTGACGGATCTAGGGGGCTGTCCCTTTAGGCACAGGACACACCCCCTAACGCCGCAATTACCCCTATTTTATTTAAGACCTTTAGGGACCAGACAACCCTTAGCATCTTAAGAACCCTTCATTTGCAAATGGGACACCCCGCTGACAAATTTCTGGATCCGCTCCGATCCTGTTTGTTACTGAGTGACTTACCTGAGTCGAATCGTACAACAGCTCGTCTAATAAACTTTGCACCAACAATATGAAGCCCGTTAACAAAGTCTTTTGGTTTAGGTGTTGCATACATCCAGCCCACAGCGCTAGTTAAAGGGGTTAAAATCCTAGTAGCGAAACCCAAGGGTGTAGGGAAAGTCCTGATTGACACATAAGAACGTCCATCCTCTGAGAAACCAATAGCATCCAGGTTGAGGTCGTCGATCTTTTGATTGTTGAGTGTTCCAGTCATTGATCCAACCATACGCTGAACGGTGCCTGATACAATAGGATGATGACGATACAGTTTTGTTATGACGATGATGATGATGACGGTGAAGATGATGATGATGATGATGATGATGAATGAAGATATAATAATGATAATGATGATGATGATGATGATGATGAAGGTATAATAATAATGATGATGATGATGATGTTGACGATGATTCAATGATGATAATGGTGAAGTTGCTGATGATGATGATGATGTTGACGATGATTCAATGATGATAATGGTGAAGTTGCTGATGATGATGGTGATGTTGACGATGATTCAATGGTGATGATGATGAAGATGCTGATAATGATGATGATGATATAATAATGCTGATGATGATGATAACGATGATGATCAACAAGGTGAAGTAAATAACAGATGGTATAGTTGAAATGATATTAATGATGATAATGATGATTGATGATGGTGTTAGTGACACTAAAGTTGAAATGTTAATGATGATAATGTGATGCACCAAGTACTTTCAGTTAAGATGATTCAACCTCGTTCCCAGGGCCCTCTCCCTTCGCCCACCCAAAAGCGAAGGGAGAGAGCCCTGGGAACGAGGTTGAAGATGATTGTGATAAACAAAACAGCAGTATAAATAACAAACCTAATTTAAGACACGTGATGCCGTTCCCATAGTAACCCTTATTGCATTGACAGCAGTATCCAGGTGATTTGTTGACGCATGTCGCATACGAGTGACAGCTGGACACACCTTGCGTACACTCGTCTACGTCTAGATTACAAAGCAAAAACAACTGTTATAGATTACGAAAGTAATAAATCTGACATCGACGCAGTCTAAATCATACACTCAAAGAAGATCTTTATTGAGATCGACTGAATGACCATGGAAACAATCAATCAATTTATTGTATGTACATGGCTGTGAATGTATTGTATTTACCTATTTTATTGCTTTTTGACAATTCAAGGGGGAGAGTCCTACCTCCTTAACAATGTAATTGACCCAATCAAAATCAAATTTATTTATTTATATATATATAAGATGCATGCAACCAGCACCATTAATGAATATTCGGAAATGTCTATTATAACGTATATTATATAATACGCTTTTCATAATAGTATTGTTATTCTTTTTCTGATCAAATTATTTGCTCAAAAGAACGTTTTTAAATATCAACCAATTAAGCAGTCTATTATCCACATCATAGGTGTCTGTGTTTCATGGCCTTACCTTCAAGGCTCGGATATAAGGGCGACCTTATCCCACGTTATGACTTCAATCAATCAATTGATTGATTGATTGATTGATTGATTGATTGATTGATTGATTGATTGATTGATTGATTGATTGATTGATTGATTGATTGATTGATTGATTGATTGATTGATTGATTACCTTTCTGCTGAGAGTCTGTACTTGACTGATCTGACTGCACGGCAGCACGTGCAACTACCTGGTACACAGATGCGGTGTACTTCCCACCACAGAACTGATTATAGTTTACACTACAAGTCATATTACACATGTCAGCACTAGCCTCGACTAGATGATTGAGGTTAGCTAGACATGCACACTGGCTACCATTGTGTAACGCTGAGAGAGGTTGTCCGTGTTGGTGGCAGAGGATCATACAGGATCGTATACTGACGTTACGCCATATTTGACTACGGTTGGTTGTAAGGTAACCATGAACAACATAACATCCTTTGAAATCTGCAAAATTAAAAATAATAATGATTATAATACACTTAATTTTACGAGAGAAACACTTTATCCTAGGATAATTTTCAAAAATACAAAGTTAAAAAAGTAGAGAATATAGACCGAATCGAAATATGGGAGCGAGTCTTCACCGACTCGGAACATCGTTTAGGATTGGTTGGAAAAACAATAGAGTCTTTCCAAACAATTGCCCTAAACCTAACCAAACAATAGTGGTGCTGTCTAATGGGGCCAATAAAAACGCAGCTTTCTACTGGTGAAGTCCAACCCAAATATGGCATACTCTTATTGTTCTTGACTGTCTAGCCTCGTGTTCACGTTGGAAAACAATAGAATTTTCACATGTATGCGAGGCTAGGCAGTCAAGGAGAATTGTTATTCAAATTGGCCGCCATATTTCGATTCGGTGTATGGAATTTTCTAAATACGTAGATTGTATTTCTACTTACATTGTTCGACAAAGAAGTCGTATCGTTCAGTAGGTTTTACCGAGTAACTATCGGCAGGTTGAACGTCCATACCATACATATCATTCCATCCTACTTTAAACATCCACTGTCCTGGGCTCATCATATTAGACTTGTCGCTAAGGAATTGGACGGCGTCTTCTCCAGAACCAGACAACTGATAGTACCTTGAAAGATAAAAACAAACATTGATTCATGGGTAATGTTGTCACAGTTGAAGCTACAGTCCACACTCTAAAGCCTGCAAAGGATGTCGGTAATATGAACTGAATGTATGATTTATTACGCGATTTTTAACTATTTGTTTCGTAATCTACCATTGCAACAACTTGTTATGCTCCTATAACAAAAACACGTACAACCAAAATATGCTTTGAATAAATCGATAACAAGAGACGAAATACCGACACCCTTTGCAGACTTTAGAGTGTGGACTGTGGCTTTGTTTGCGACAACGATTTTTGAAAAAGGTGTATACACTCTTTTAGATTCTTTTCACTTGGAAGTCTTCTTGGATAGGGACGTTATGCCGGAGGTCCCGTCTGCCTTCACTGTAACTGACTATATAAGGTGGACGTAAAAGATCCTGTTGTGCTCTTCGAAAAGAGCAGGGGATTGTCTCCCGGCACAGCAGTCAGGTCTCAAACATATATGCCTCGAAGAGAGGGACTGCTCTTACTATAGACACTAGAGATTTTAGTCTTTGGAAAACTCATTTAAATTTACTCTGAATTGGGCTAGCTATCCCTTGCAAATGCGCATTTTGTCAAATAGTACAGCGCTGTTAGATAACGTGGAATTGGAGTATTGAGTTTCGGCCTAGCTGGTTCGAGTTAAGTTTCGCAAAGACACTCGGGATCGTTAAGTGGGACATCGACGCCATTTTGATATTGTGAACTGAACTCTGTCAATACGTATTTCGACCTAGTGTTAACTAGTGGATAATAAAACATACCTTACAAAATCTCCAGCGCTGAAACCAGACTGTGCATACTTATGCCTCTGTCCATCCCAGTAGATATGATATCCCTTGGTCCATTGCAGGCCCGTTGCCGCGTAATTAAACAAGACAAACGTTTTCTCGCCGTTGGTTATTAATACTGCCTGGAATGTGTTGTTCTGTGAAGAGAGAACAAGCACAAAATATATCTCAATAGTTATAAGGCATGATAAATACGTCGAGCCTTGTAGGAAACGAATTCAAACGAAATTTTAATATGCATTTAAATTTGATGTTTTAATATGACTTCCACGTTTGGAGAAGTAATTTTCTCAAGTTGCATCTCGCTCAAGTTCTTCCCTGGAAATGCACAAATAGTACCACAAGTATCCAAGTTGGGGATGTAGCTCAGTGGTAGAGCGTCCGCTTCGCATGCGGAAGGCCCGGGGTTCAATCCCCCGTATCTCCATTTTTCCTTTTTCTTCACAGAAGAAAATTAACGAGAATTAGAACTTACTCAATAATTGAACTAAACCATCACATCACGGGGATGTAGCTCAGTGGTAGAGCGTCCGCTTCGCATGCGGAAAGTCCGGGGTTCAAACCCCCGCATCTCCAATTTTTCCTTTTTCTTCATAAAGGAAAATAAACGAGAAGACTTTTCTCAATAATTGAACTAAACCATCACATCAAGGGGATGTAGCTCAGTGGTAGAGCGTCCGCTTCGCATGCGGAAAGTCCGGGGTTCAAACCCCCGCATCTCCAATTTTTCCTTTTTCTTCATAAAGGAAAATAAACGAGAAGACTTTTCTCAATAATTGAACTAAACCATCACATCACGGGGATGTAGCTCAGTGGTAGAGCGTCCGCTTCGCATGCGGAAAGTCCGGGGTTCAAACCCCCGCATCTCCAATTTTTCCTTTTTCTTCATAAAGGAAAATAAACGAGAAGACTTTTCTCAATAATTGAACTAAACCATCACATCACGGGGATGTAGCTCAGTGGTAGAGCGTCCGCTTCGCATGCGGAAAGTCCGGGGTTCAAACCCCCGCATCTCCAATTTTTCCTTTTTCTTCATAAAGGAAAATAAACGAGAAGACTTTTCTCAATAATTGAACTAAACCATCACATCAAGGGGATGTAGCTCAGTGGTAGAGCGTCCGCTTCGCATGCGGAAAGTCCGGGGTTCAAACCCCTGCATCTCCAATTTTTCCTTTTTCTTCATAAAGGAAAATAAACGAGAAGACGTTTCTCAATAATTGAACAAAACCATCACATCAAGGGGATGTAGCTCAGTGGTAGAGCGTCCGCTTCGCATGCGGAAAGTCCGGGGTTCAAACCCCCGCATCTCCAATTTTTCCTTTTTCTTCATAAAGGAAAATAAACGAGAAGACGTTTCTCAATAATTGAACTAAACCATCACATCACGGGGGTGTAGCTCAGTGGTAGAGCGTCCGCTTCGCATGCGGAAGGCCCGGGGTTCAATCCCCCGTATCTCCACCTGTTATAACATTTTCCTTTAAAAAGCTTTATATTTTTCCATTCCTTTCTTATTAAATAATGATTTTTTAAATATATCTTTTATATAAACTATATTAAAGACATTTAACCCGTGAAACAAAATTAAATAGTCAAGGTGTAATAGTCAAATAGACACAAAAGAAAACAATGGAATTATAGACTGCTAAGGTGTATTAGTCTAATATCTATTTCACGGGTTGAATGACTTCACTCTAATGATTTTTTAAATATTTTTTTTTAATAAATAACCCCATCTAAATTACCTTTCTTGCTTGTCTATGGTGCGCATGCTTGATTTCTTTCCAGGTGGCCACAGATACCGAGGTTGCATTAAAATCCTGCTCCTCACTAAATGACGCGTGTACATCCCGCGTGGCACGGGACAGCATATCCAGGTCCCGCGACTCGTAAAAAGACACATGACTTTCATTTGAAAGACTTGCGGGTGCATAGAACGGTGCAATGACTTTAACATCAGGAGGGAAGACAAACTTTCTCCGTATATGGGGTAAATCCGGGATTGTTTGTGCTCCAGGTGTTATTATACCATCAACATGGACCTAGAAGTAGAAAGAAACATCATGAAAAAGGAAAAGTACTATTATTTAGCGTTGGTAGTTCCTTCAGCTAGAAGTACAGGTGGTCTCCCAAGAAGCCGACGGTGCGCTTTTTCCCCCTCTCTCAATGCTCAATGCTCCATTTTACGGGTATTCAATTAAAGCTACACTGATTGGAAAAAAGTTAATATAGAAAAATACAATACATGAACGGAGCAGGACCTCTAGACTACAAAACAGTCACTACTTTTACGCGAAAACTCCTTGGAAACGAGTTGAAGCTCGATCGAGTGAAATTCTGGCCGCGAGAGAATGAGGGAAGGATTAATGAACGAGCGGGAAGTGACTCTTTCGCCTCACTCCCTCTCGCCAGAATGAAGTACAAAAGTTGAGCAAAGAAAGCTACAGAGACCTGGAAGTTGAAATGAATATTAGAGGGCAACTTGAGAAAAGGAAAAGGAAGGATGGAGAAAGGGAAAAAGAAGGAAAATGAATGAAGAGCAAGGTAGATTTGAACACAGGAGGTAGATAACTGGGAAAGCCGGCATTATTGATGTAGGGTTAAATTTTCCTAAATGAGTGCTCAACATTGAAATTCCGTCAGTATACCTCATCCAACATCAATATAACTTTTAGGGATGCCTATGCGATTGCAGTGATGATGTTTTCACACGAAAATGTTTTTTAAATACACCCTTTCCGAGAAAGTTTGTCACCCGTGAAAAGCAGTTAAAACACACAAGCTAGTGGCGCAAAGGATCATGAATCAGTTCAGAAACTAAATGTGCATTCGGAATGCCTTTCTTGTTGTTTGATAAGTCAAAACGGACATTTCTCAATAACATATTGACTGAAGTGTAGGAATGTGGCCATGAAATCCCTGCGTTCTAATAAAGTATACATAGGTTACCCATAATCCCCTGCGCTACTACCTTGTAGGCTTTTCACTTCATGGGTGACAAAGTTTCTCGGACAGGGTGTATAACGTTTCGACTACAGCAGTCTTCATCAGAATGAAACATTTACGCGTGAAACCCGTAAATCACTTCCTTTATTATTAACTCCTCACGAGAAAGTCTCAAGTCGACTATTATTATGTTTATTGTTTTTACTACCTGCTGATTATAATTAATAATCTTATTTAAAGCTTCCGTATGAATACGCTAATTATTTCACATCTGTAACCAATATCTTGAGTTATTCATATTATCATCGCTTTATACCATAGTGTAGTGTTTATCTAAGACCACCGAGTGCTGTTATTACAATCACGCATACAAGCACAATAAAATATTTGAAATATTTGAAATATGCACATTATTACTGTGATTTCGTTTAATCTTCTCAAGAACATCCCATACAATTCAGTCTCAGCAATAGCTTTAGTTTTCAAGTTAGTCAATTAACTAGTATTATTGCTTTTATACTCCGACGAAGGGCTAAAGCTCGAAACGTCAGTAAAGTTAAGTCACTATTTTTTGCGGTGCTACAAATTTCATTATATTACCTATCGTTTATATCAAACACCGACGCAGCCTATACTAGTTTATTCGCTAGTTTCCATTTTTAACTAGTATTAAATAGTTAGGAGAAAGTGTTCGGAATGGTTATAAGCCATAGTAGAAGACATTATTCTAGCGTCTCGCGTGTTCTTGAGTGGAACATCTGCTTTATATGATAGCTTGGTATTTGTTAGAATGGATATTATTGTCATTGTGTACCCATATAAAAAACGCGAGGAAAAGCCATGCATTGAGCTATGTTTGCGGTTTATAGGTGCTATGGTAACGCAGATAGAAAGCATATGTGCGCGTAGCCTGGGGATCTGGCTTTTCGATGGGAACTCTCCCCCTCTCCTCTCTTCCCCCTCCCCATCCGCGAGAGCCTTATACTCAGGCTAATATGCGCGTTTTAGTCAAACCTGTCACACCTACACGTCATTAGCCATGGGAGAGGAGAAAGGAGGAAGAGAGGGGCTGGGGGACAGAGAAGGGAAGGGAGAGCCTGCAGTGGTCCTATATTTTCACCGTTATTTACACGTCATTTGAGCTTACATTGATAGAGAACTTCTAAAACCTTGCGAGACAATTATTCACGAGTCTCATTGCAAGCTCAACGTTCATCTCGCTTCGATGCAAAGGCCTGGCTACCTTTCAAGATAGCGCAGGGGACTGTGAAGGGGACTATTCTTCTAATATAGTAAAGGCAAGAGTTTGGATAACAACAAGATGTTTCACATTACTAAAATGTTGATAAAATTACTCAATTTCCTTCTCCTCATTATCACAACAAAAAATAATCAATGTCGAGGTTTCAGGTCATGAGAAAGGGTCGAGTCAAAAAGATCAAAAAGTCATTTCCGCTTTGCAGTGAGATATCTTAATATATTTTCAATATGTTTGATTAGGTGATATGGAGGATCCTTTATATTGGCAAGGTATGTTAACTTTTTTCAAGTGAGGTCTAAAGTTTGCCTGAGATCTTCGAGAGATCTGCATTTCCCCCAGGGGGACGCACTCGATATGACTTTGGATAGGAATATCTTGCCAGGGGTCTGAAAATCTGTGCCCCTTATTAAGACACTGCAAAGTAAAAATAATAATTAAACCTAATGTGGTATTTTAGTGGTATTCACGCTATGTTGCTAATGTTTCTTTAAAAACTCAGTACCCTATTCAAGACACATAAAAAGCAGGAAACCGGCGATCTATTTTTCAAAATTATGTAGAAAGCATACCCTGTTTAAGCCTAACAGAAAGGCGAAAAGTATATCCTATCCAGCAGTACATACTCGTGTAGCAAATAAATGCAAATATAAGAGTGAATGGTCTGATCCCAGGTGTAATCGATACATAGAGGTATGATCGTCCGGGTTGTGTAGTCTTGAGAAAGACTGATGGTGTTGAAGTCTGACGATTCGACAACCTGAGCGCAAGTCATCTTCAAAACACAGTGGTGGTATAAATGAAATAAATAGGAGTAACCCCGATGAAAATGTGAATTGATATTGGCGCTTTAGAAGTTAATAAAATATTATTATTATTATTATTATTATTATTATTATTATTATTATTATTATTATTATTATTATTATTATTATTATTATTATTATTAACCCTGCCATCCCCGCCGTCAACCCCCCCCCCCCCCCTTCATCCCCCTCCCCCTAATGGGTTGTATTTACTTTTAAATGTTAGATATGGAGGTCTGTATATGTTGGCAAGGTATCCAGACATAATCATAACATAAGCAAACCACACAGACATTATCACGATTACTCAAACTAGACGCCATACCACCACGGAGCATCCATGGGGGACTTGCCTGCACGCAGAGGTCGTCAGGATTAAGTACTCCTACTTAAGTTCTCAACATCGCTTTTCACATTTTCTTTGGGAAAGGATGACTTGAGCTTATGGTGTGCAGCGAAGAAATCAATTAGGATTAAAGAATGGAGGAATTTATGAATTGATTAAATAAATCAATTTTAGTTGATTAAAATAATTAATAATTAATTTTAATGTATTAAAATACATGGCTGACTGAAACTTGTTTCTACTTGAAAAAAGCTTGGGCTAAGAGATAAACGATTTTGGAGTATAAACTGGATAAGATGGTTTAGTAAAGATTAGTACTGCGAAGTAGCATTGCAATTGCCGATAACATGTGTAAAGGGAAATGTAGAAAATTGAATGAGAACGATTTACTAATTAATATGGACGATTCACTGATTAATTAACTGATTTGCCAATGAACTTATTTAGTTAAAAGAAATGAATGGTTGGATGCACATATGAATGAATGTATTTTATTACATGACCGTGTATCTTGGAGTCTGGACACTAGTAAATTGAGCAATCTGATTGGTTGAATTCGATTTCGCTCCGGTCTAGATTTTCCTAGGTAGACCGGTCCGAAAGTGATATTAATATTTGAAAAAATTGAAAAATCTTCTTAGGTAATTGTTTATTACGGTAATTTATCAAACAAAAATAGCAGGAGAAACGTTTGTACTATCCTGAATTGACCAAAACATTGACAGAATGCAATAAAATAAACAAAAACCCACTGAGAGAGAAAATCAAAGGCTATACGTGGCGAGCATTGATTGTTTTTACATACATTTTAACAAGCAAAAGTTGAGAAAAACAAATCAAATTGCAAAAACTCACGAGAGAATACACAAAAGGATTTTATTTTAATTCTCTAAAGAATATAAAGCTCGTTCACATACCTCAATAATTGTTGAAAAGCATACTTTTAGTTTTTATCTTTCCTTGTAAACAACACGGCGGTGAGTTGAGCTATCTTTTGTTGAGAAATATCGTTGCTTTTCAGTAAGTTTACTTTATTTCATACTTTTAAAAAGCTGTAAAATGCACGATAAGTTTGTCTACAAAGTCAACAACGTTTTCGAAGTCAGGAAGTGTTCTTGTCTTTCTTTCTCTGCATAAAAAGGTTCAAAAATCTTGAAAAAGGCCGTTTTTCTCGATTCAAAGTTCTCTCAGCGATCATCATGCTTTCATCTTCTTCATAAAGTACGACACAGACAAATAAATTCTTTCAACAGTTGACGGTGATTTCGCTTAAAGTTCTTATTAATATTTATCGAAAAAAAGCTTTCGTATAGGCTTTTTTTCTCGATGCAAACGTCCACAAGACCGACGAATTTCAACTCGTTTCAACATCCATCGTGGTTCACTTGTCAGCTAAAATCAGCTAAAATCCTCACGTAAAACTTGTTTTTTGTTTCTTGACTTTCTATGATGTAGAGATATAAACAAAAGCCTTTGCCTTTAAACGATCTTTGATTTGGAATGATGAAGAAAGCTGCGGTAATTTTGATATTTTTGCCTTAAAACTACTGTAAGTTTGTTGAAGTAGAATGTCACATGCTGAATGAAAACCGGTTTCTGACAACGCGCTCTTTTTCAGTAAAACTACTGGGAAGCCATTTGAAAGCAACGTACGCGCGTCGTAAAATTATTACTTTTTTATCGAAAATAATTGTGGTCATATAATAAAACCCTTATTAACCGAGCTTGCTCGGTCTGTACGGGAGAATCTTGACTTCGGTCGGGTACAGACCTCGCTGCGCTCGGTCTGTACTTTCCGACCTCAGTCAAGATTCTCCCGTACAGACCTCGCGCTCGGTTAATAAGACCTAAATATATAATTGTATGATATATAAACAGCAATGTTTACGCGCAATCAGCAATGTTTATTACACAGCATTGTTTACGCGCAATCAGCAATGTTTACGCGCAATCAGCGTTGTAATCAATAAGCATCCACTTAGCGTATTCATCAGTTAACTATAGGCGAAATTAAATGATAAACTAGGCTATTATAATTGGATAATGTTATTTTTCGATAATATCGAGATACTAGTCTAATGATATACCCTTGAATTACTGATTATCCTACCTATAGCGGATATTCCTCACATTTATTACCTATCAGAGATTGCGCACATGGCTATCGTGATTAAACAGTCAAAAAAATCTGATTATCAATCATGCTTGGTCATTCTTTTAATTGTTACGTACATACTTTGCATATTTGCACTGGAAAAAGGTCTTCCCTTATAGTATAATTTCAGAATGGACCACCCCATTTTTCATGTTATCTAGCACCGCTGTACTATTTCAGAAAAGGCACATTTGCACTAGGGATAGTCTCAATTCAGAGTAAAATTAATTGTACTTTGCTAGAGTTGCTTTAAAACAAATTGAGGCTTAACCTGTGCAAATGCGCCTTTTGTCAAATAGTACAGCGGTGCAAGTTAACATGAAACTTGAGTATTCGACATTATCGCCGGAGCGATGTCGAGCATTGCAAAATTTGGACTCACGAATAGCCGTACAGATTTAAGATTTCATATCGACATTATCGAACGTTGTCGTAAGGTGTCGAGTAATATCGCCAGATCAAAAATGTTATGGTCACATAGAATGAACAATTTGAACTCACGCAAAGTCGTACAGCTTTAAGATTTCATATCGACATTTCATATCGAACGATATCGTAATGTGTCGAATAATAACGCCAGATTAAATATGTTATGGTCACAATGCACAATTTGGACTCACGAATAGTCGTACAACTTTAATATTTCAAATCGACATTATCGAACGATGTCGTATAACCTGTCGAATAACATCGCAAAATAAACTGTTCTGTACATCATATTAAAACTCGACAAAAGTCTAACTTTGAAACAAGACGATATTATTGAAAGATGTCGAGTCGTGTTGAGTGATATCGATAGGCTGTTTTGTACAATACAAACCGAATTCCAGACATTATTGAACTCGGGCCTCCGCCCAGTCAAGCCTTGATAATCAGTCGATAGAACAAGTTCAAATGCCGATAGTTTCAAGTCTCTTAAAATTGAATTATAAAGTAGTTTTTCAACCACAGGGAGTAGAGTTTACAGATGTTAAATCTATGCTGTATTTAGACCTACTTAGCACGATTTAATTACTTTACACTGTCTTATTTAATTATTTAATTAATTAGTTATTTGATTACATTAATATTCTTGAGGGACACTTTAAAAAGTTATAACAAAATCCTTTATTTTTAATGCGGGAGGAGGGAAATTCCCTGGCAATCAGGATTATGTCATTATGGTATCTCACTATTAACCTCGACAGTACTTTCTCTACTTTCTGCTTTCTCTAGTTTGTATCATGATGTGACCATGATGTCATTTTAAGACGAAGGGCTAAATCTCGAAACGTTAGTAAAGTGAAGTCAACGATTTTTACGGTAACGTTTATATCAAACACCGACGCAGCCTATACTAGTTTACTCGCTAGTTTCCGTTTATGACGAATTGCCGTATATATAGATAATTGAAGGGAAAATTATATTTTTTTATGTATCTTTGTATATAATTCAATTAACACGGCGCTAATTTAATCATGCACGTGATAAAAAAACTGAAATTCAATTACTTTTTGCTAAAAATAGTTTATACATTAAAAAAAGTGGCAACATTTCCCATTGGCTTTTTTTATAAGATTTTCCAATAGAAAGTCCAGGAAAACCCCTCGAAGAACTACGAAATACGACTGAAATAGAATATTATGTTATGAAATTGAGATCTCCCTGCGGTCAGGGAAAACCCCTGAATAGTCGTAATCCTATAATGTGTTTGATTTAGCATCTGGGGATGAAAAACCAAAACATTTATATTACTTTTCCATATTTTAAACGAAAGGAAAAACACTTAGGGATCAATATGATTGATGTGTAGCAAAGAGTCTTGTAAATCACGAAAGAAAAATAAAGTGCTGTTGAACAAAATGACGACCTTATAACCTGCCCTTTTACGGATAGGAAATTGCTACTGTAAAGAATGGGCTGTTTATATAACCTCAATTCTAAACAACGGGACATTATAGACAGCTTTTTAGACAATTAAGACATCTAAGTTAAATGGGCTCAAAAATTAAATGTAAAGGCATGTTTTGGTCGTTTTAATGATATATCCTTACGATTGCAAGCCGCTAGCGGTTCGTACGATGATTGTAAAGTTTGAGACATATACTGAGAAATGCGCTATATAAACACCACATTACATACATTACATTACATCTAAAAAAAAAAATGAAATATATTCTATATATACAATTCCAACTTTTGGAAAACAATGCCATTTTACCATTAGAGGTTTTTTAGATAAATTACTTTCTTTTTAATTGAATAAAAGTTTGATCACATTAGTGCAAATGATATTTTTTACATGTATCTGTAATCTCAACACTGTTTGATGAGCCCAAAATTTACAGAATCATGCATGAAATTAGTAAAAATAAGAAAACAATCAAAGAGCACTCGAATTAATGTTCGACATTACAATTAAGGTTTTCGTTTGACTTTAATTAATTTGTTTTCCTTTGTTTCTGTAATTGTAATACAGCAAATGTTGTTTTTTTGTTTCGTGGATTTAGTAAAACTACTAATTCATAGCACTCTATAGCACTAATTGTTCAGGTCCCTTGGGTACAAAGAATAACTTCCGGTCCTTTTTACATACCACCGCATTACAAAACACCTAAGCACATGTCATTAAGAAGACCAAGTCAATCATACCAAATGCTTCAACTATCTACTATCGAATCTTTGATCAATCGAATCTTTGATCAAAATGTCTTTGCACGATAGGTATTCTACCAACCGCACTTTTTAAAAAGGTGAACGAAGTATTGATCAATTTAATCATTGTCTAATTAGAATACTTTTAGATATTCCTGGGTTTGTATAATCATTTTAATTAAAACGTTCTTTTTTCAATGATAGAAAAGGTGGGCATAGTCAATATGAACTCATTTGCGAGTGCCATGGAATTCATTAAGATAATAAAGAATGTTTTTAGAATTCTTTTCTCTGTTGTTATTACACTTCAAGTGCTAAAAACCTCCTGAAAAAGACCGCCTGAAAAATATTGTGATAGAGTTATTGGTTTGTGAATCTCGTCCAGTGTAGTATCATGAAATGCAAAGATAAAATGCAAACAATAAGGAGTCTACTTATAACTAAATATAATACTCATCATGAATGAAGGATGCAAAGATAATCGAGTGGAAATCCCAGTTGGAATGTCGCGCCATTTTGAGCTGCATGATTTTTCTTACTTAGGAAACTAGAACGCCTTGAGCACTCGATCAGATAACACAACCGCATTCGTGTCACGGTAACTCAACGGAGCATAAAAAACTTATTATAATAGATTAGAACGCACAGTACGGCCATTGATGTTTACCAATATGTAATCCCATGTTATAAATACTACGATATAACTCACCCTTAGACTGCGATAAGGCTTCCCGTATATGTTATACGCGGTCCCGAGAGGAAAAGGGACAGAAACGCGTGATGACAACACCTGGGGTTGATTTTTACCATCTTGCAATGGATAAAATTCATCTACACGAATCCCGTGTACGATACAAAGCGAGCATGTTATTATGACCAACAAGATACCAGAAAGACACCCTTTACCAGCCATCGCGATAGGGGTAACAACACGAGATAATCCTGCTGTACTGTATAAGTCGAGTAATCACGGAGAGAGCTCTCTTGGGTTGTCTTCTGCCCAGCTACCGCAACTCTAGTTAATCACAAGTCAAACACTACTCTGAGTATTAACGCTGACAGAAGTGTTGAAATGAATTTCACGTGGGTTGTATTGTTTCAAAACAAAGACTTGACGAAACGCAAACAATCAGTATTCATTACGCTTCATATCAAACTCGACCCATCACAAGAATGATTTGTTAATGACAGAGCAAAGAAACGTTGTTTTCGTGGCGTTGTGGATGTCCAGCACTGCACACCCTTGTGCTCTGTGGGCAGAGTTTAAAGAAAGGTTACTGTATGTTATATACGCGATACTGTACTGTCAAACATGAAATCGATAACTACAAAAACATCAAAGAATGCGGCGCCCATTGAAACCCGTACCGTCACATAATACACAAAAATTGGTCAACTTTATTGAAAAAAGTATTGTGATGTGTGAAAGCTGAAAAAGTTATTTTTAAAATTGTTGTGTTTCTGCAGCGACAACTATCGTCTTTGTTTTCAGGTTATCTCATGGCGAGGGTAGAAACCGAACCTGTAGTGGTCTGTCAGTCCATAATTAGTCTGTAAGCTCGGCCGATCAGCCGGTTTTATCTATCTGGTGCATGTTAGGGTGCACTTGGGGTGCACTTACAGATATATTAGCATTGACAGCCGTCTAGACTCTAATCGAGCACCGTTTAACCTTCGATAACGACTGCTCCGCAAGGCCGAACAAAGCATTTAAACAGTTTTTAATAAAAGTTTATACTAGGGTGCTTAAGGCTAAAGGATGTTTTGTGATTCTTTTTACGTTTAGGTACTTGATATGGAGAGGTCAGACGGTGACAGAAATGGTATGTAACTGTGCGCTATATCTCTAGCCAATGATAAAAAATATCACAGATAGTAAGGAATCGCTTTTATCAGCTGTTTTTCATCAAACAAGAATTCTAATGAAAGAAGACTGTCTTAATGACCTCAATATCTCTTTAAAAACTTTGTGCAATTAAATACTATAAAAGGCATTTTACATCCGAATGGTTCGTCTGGGCGAAGGGTCGGTAGTGACTCCTTTCGTAATGTGGGAAAAGCTTTGCTATTACTTCGCGTGCAGCAAGCGTTGATCAATTGTTCCATTTTGATATGGAATATCGAACGAGTGATCAAAAGTGCGCGACATTGATATCTTTGAAACTGTCGCATTGATGTAACCTTCGTAGGTTTGTTTGACATGCCTTTGGACCTCCCTTACAGATACAATTATATATGCAATATTTTGCCCTAATTCGTTCCCAACTCCTTTGTACACCTCTCCAACTCCTCCCTTGAACTCTTCCCCGTCTTGAAGGGAGGGGCAAGATGGGATATGTTATAGTTTGACGTGTTTATGGATCTCCTTTCTAAATATAACCTTTCAGTCTCATTTTAAAAACCCCTCCTCCACCAAATACATTGCCGGCTCTGCCAGGAACATCTTTGCCTCGGTTTTCTTTCTAGTTCCTTTCCTCCATGGATAATATTATCATGTTTCCTCACAGGGAGCCCAAGCTCATCACTTGGGTCTTTCTCTTTCTGGGGTATTTTCGTCAAAATCGCTCTTATTGAGCTAAAACTCGGTCACAGACTAGAAAACAATTATACACATTTATCCACGTAAAAAAAAGGTTTTTATTATTGTATATTTGAGGCACAGCGAAAGAATATTTCGCGACTCTATACATTTACTGTAAAACATCACAAGTGACGGGCTTGGGCTCCCTGTGGTTTCCTCACATCAAGTTATCCAGTCGAAGCTGAATGATTGGCTCACTCAAAATAAAAATAGGAATGTCCGGCACTCGTCAACTTTGGGGCAACTTTTCCGATTTCGATCAACTCTTCCAATTTTTCACTTTCCATCAACTTTTGTTCTTTTTTTTTCTTTTTTTTCAAACCAATTAACAGGCCTAATAAGAATGTTAGAACAAAAATATGTTTCTTTTTACTCCAATGATTCAAATACTGTTTGAAAATAGACTTGACAGTATTTGAATATACACTTTGTGAAGCAGTAGTCTTCATGTGGCATAATTTGGCATAATGTGGCAAATACCAAGAAAATATTCTAAATTGATGTTAATACGTAAGTATAGTTTAATAAATGAGCAGGAGTGTTTTATCAGGTTTAAAATCCCGAGGGCGAAGCCAAGTGGTTTTAAACCTGATAAAACACGTTCTGCGAGTTTATTAAACGGCTTAAAAAACTCATTAGTAATTCATGAAAATTTTGTCCAATATCGATGAAACAAAAGAAAAAGGAAGGTTGTTTGCATTTGGGAATTGATCTACACTAATAATAGAGGAATGCTAACCAACTTGAATGCTAATGAACTTGATGACATTTCGTTGCAAACTTTTCATCGATTGCCTCAGTGGCATAATGGTTCAAAGCTCGAATACAACCAAGCAGAAGATCTCGGTTCAAATCCTGGCATTGGCACTCATGATCAAATACTTTTTTTCGCCAAAAATCTAAAAGTAAATTATTTCTAAGTCTGATGTTCACTCGTCAGTAGAGTAGGGGGGATGGGGGGAAGGGTAATATCTGAATTATGGACATGAAGCATTATAGTCCGGGAGCAGATGTCGCCGAAAGAAGTGCCGTGGGATTTTCGTGAAGATTAATTAAACGCGACCTGTGCAGAAGTGTTGAGTAGGACCTAAAGAACATTTTAAATGTTGTCGGCACTTCTGTAAGTCGTGCAGGGGGGGTCTACGGGGCGTTTGAAAAGTACCCACTCTAATCTTGCATGAAAACGAGGCTGAATCATAAAACCTAATGAAAACTGGTCTTAATTTGGTATTTTTCAAAATGATATTGCGTTTTTTTATAGTCTGGGATGTTGTACTGAATGTCATCGTTTGTAGGGATAATTATAGGGGTCACGTGACCGGAAGTTAAGGCTCAATTTTCTTGTTATCCTAAAAATGACTTAAAAATTGGACTAAACTGTCTAAACATGAAACTAAAGATGAAAGTTAGATTCTAGCATTTTAATCATCACTCTCATCATTTTTGTCGCACTCAATCTGCTTCCCGGGGGAATGGGGGGGGGGGGGGGTCAAATTGTCAAATGCGAATTTTTGAAACTGAATTAGCATTTTCTGGTATCTCTTAGGGTGTCGAAAAAGGAGAGGAGAGCGCATCGATATTCGCTTCTGATGTGTATATTAATATTATTAATTAATGTGGTATCTCTTAGGATGTAAAATTCATCCAGCCACGCCCTTTTTAAAGGACTTCCGGTATGTTTTAGGGGTATTTTTGAAAATTTCCGACGAGCATCCCCGTTTTTTTTCTCCTGAGATCCATTCGTCATTCTCTTTCTCCCGTCAACCAACACGGTCGTTATTCCACACTAGCATCTGGTAGTGAGCACGTAGAATCGCTTTAAAAAGTGCCGGCGCTCTTTGTTGGTGGTATAGCTATTGCCTGTTTGACTGAACCTGATTCTTGTGAAATATCTTCCACATGTAGTGAGGTCTTTGACTTCGGTGATGGCTGTCCCAGGCTGATAACAGTTAGCAGACATGCTTCTCCACACATGTCTCTGTTGGGTGCAGTGTTGTTCCAAGGTTCCAAAAAGCGTTTATGACATCTTCAACTGCATTTGTAATTGCTTTCCGAGCAACTTTTCTCTTTTCCAAAAAAACTCCCAGTTATATCAGCTCCGCTGAATGTGTGGGTAGTGCTGCCAATTTACCACTGCCCAGAGCACAATCAATCGGATCAAGCTCAATCGCACCATGATTATTACCTGTGACAAACGATGTCTTCTGACACAGCTCTGGGTATCGCCTTCAAGATAGAACGAGGACGTCTGTGTCTGGGGAATTTGTTAAACAACTCTGTAGCTCCGTTGGCAGTTTCGTCTAGAGCATATATATTGAGCAAGATCTTTGTATCCACCTTTTCTTGATTACTTTGAATATGGTCTACACCTTTATGTGTTGCAAGACTTGTACATCGGCAGGCCACATCAGCCCGTAGTTACGTCATCTCAGCTTGATCGAGCCTGAACGGTGAACGAGGAACCGTCAGGTACTTTGTTAGTTCGTTCTCAGTCGTACCCATGATGAGACAGGAGTCTTTGCATGGCGACCTTAATAAAAACTTATTATAAATTGATTTTAAATATTGCTGAATATAGCATGAAACTGTTCAATTGCATATTACAATATATGGGATATTGACCAGTCTGTCTTTTAACTTGGGTACTTGCTTTAAGTGACGATGGTAAGTCATATCGGTCGAAATCAAGCAGACCTTATTGATGGATTCATACTTCCTTGTAACTATACTGTTAAAGTGCTCAGCCAGTTGCGAGTATTTCATATTGTTTGGCTTGTCAAGGAATTGCAGCTGTCAGTGCATCACACTGCATCTGCCAGACGTGTGGAGTCAAAAGACAGGCTGGTCAAGATCCCATATATCGATTATGTGCAATTGATGAGTTTCATGCTATATTCCGCAATATTTGAAAATCAATTTATTATAATTTTATTCTGCTAGGTCGCCATGCAAAATCTCCTGTCTCATCATTGCTAAGACTAAGAACGAGCTTACAAGGTACCTGGCAGAGATGTTCCTCGATCGTGCTGAGATGACGTAACTACGCGCTGCTGTGGCCTGGGGATGTACAAGTCTTGCAACACATCACACCCGGTCCACTCGAGGTAAATGGCCTCAGCCCACAAAAGTAAATTTACCCCGTCAGGCTCAGCCCACTCCAGAATACATTCTCTGCATTCTCGTTGGTGCGATATCTCGGCATTCTTTGTATTGTTCTCGGCAACCAATTAACAGCGAGCTAGCATTCCTAGCTTGCACTATAGGCAGTATTTTTCATTGTGGATTATTTTAGGTGTTTGAACATTCAACAATTTTCGAACTTCAATCGTATTTTAACTTACTGCGTCAATCAGATGGCTACCAAGAAGTATAGTCTCAAAAGTGATGAACAAAAAGGTGTATTAAAAAGGTTGTATGATGAAGGCATGACAGGGAAAGGCACTATATTAAAGGAAAAGATTTCGGAAGCCATGCGTGAAACTGGTCTTTCAGAGGACGCTGTCAAGGTAAGAGCACACTTCACCTATATGATTTAAGTATATAAATTAGTCAAGCTAGAATGTACTTGAATGATAAATATCACAAAAAGCTAGCTAGCTTATTTAATAATTGAGTATTTAATAGTCGATGCTATATTGGTTTGTCTAAATTCAACCACGTGCCGTCTAGCTTTCAAAACAAAGCGAGAAGTCTTGGTTTAATGTGCATTGTTTTATGTATCTTTGTAGTCTTAATAGGTCACAGTCTGTAGCGGCTTTGTTTATAAGTCCTTCAATTAAGTGAGTCTAGTTTATAGAATAAGACTACGTACGTTAATACATTGCCGTCTAAGACCCCGGCTACACGGATCCGGATACTTTTGTCTGCCTATATCGTTCACACGAATCCAGTGAATCCGGGCACCGAAACCGCATACTTTTGAATAGGAAACGATCAACAGGATTCGTGTGGACGCAAATATTTCTATGCGGTTTCAGCCTGATCGGATTCGTGTAGAAGAGGCCTAAGGAACCGTTTGAGTTTGAGTTTGGGACCTCCGAAACTTGCCTTAGTATAAATATATTTTGAGGTTGCGCGTGTGAATTACATAAAACCAAAATTTGCCAGCCTCGTGTAATTTAGTCGTTGTTTTACTCAAGTATTAATCATAGTTAAGCTTATAATTTATTTATAGGCCAAGAGAATCATGAAAGTCATAGATTTGTAATTGCCCGAGAATTGCGTCAAAAAAAAGTTTTAAAACAGATCTAGATCATGGGGCATTTTTACATAATTCATTATTTTATTCAAAGGAAGCTATATTAACGATTTA
This sequence comes from Metridium senile, assembly GCA_949775045.1. NCBI lineage: Eukaryota > Metazoa > Cnidaria > Anthozoa > Actiniaria > Metridiidae > Metridium > Metridium senile. The sequence goes on from OX459098.1 coordinate 18,292,337, forward strand.
TATTAACTTATAATTCTCCAAAGTATGGACTATGATACAAAATGAAATTCAGCATTCTGATTTGCTACTTGACCATGGTAAAGAAAAGCACCATAGGAGTATTAAAGTACCGGAAAGTGAAAAATGTCTTTCATTCATTCATTCATTATTATTTTTTTTATTATATATTACTTTTCGGTGTAACTAAAGGTAAGGCCTTGTGAACTATCAGCTAATAGTCCACTCAACCTTGCAGGCTCTAATTGTTATTAGATAGAACTTTCATTTGTGTTTACCAGTGAAATATGTAAAGGTAATTGCCAAATACCTAATGATACCTAAATATGATAATCATTTTCTGTTTCGATATTTTACAATTTAAACTTAAAATGAGCTTTCCAAAAGATAAACTTTCCTGATGAGTATGGTCAATAAATTAATGGCCACACGAAACAGACCTGTTGCAAATAAACAATGAACATATATAAAGACAACAACTACTCCTTATGTTATGAATCTATAAAATCTCCTATTATAAACAATAACAAACTATATAATTATCTAATATGTTATAGGTGTACAAAATATCTTATTGATCATTAAGAACTATAGAATGTCATAACAAATATACTTAAGCGCATAATTTCATAATATTATTAATATTGTTTTGTCATCCATGAGAAGGAAATAATGAAAATTAATAGTCATGATAGAATTAGTTATAATTAAGCTTATAAATGTTTTGTTGATCTATGTTACAGAATTGGATTAGCAGCGAGAAGAAAAAGAGAAAGTCTGAAGTGGACATTGAGGTTGAGGTTGCACCGAAAGCTGCAAAGATGACCTATATAAGAGGGCCAACATCATACAATAACTTTTATAAAAAGTTATCCCAGAGCGGTAAGGATATATATATGTATTTGTCTTGACAATATCAAATATTGACAATTAATTGACCATTGACTTCAAATCCAATGAATGAAATAGAAAAATAGAAGGTTTAAAAGATATTTGTGTTATAATTGATATCACCATATGCTCCAAATTTACTTGTAAGTGCTAAAAAACTTGACAAATATTGCGTCAGGATAATCATATTGTAGCCATATAGATTGATAGGTTTCATTAAGAAATTTTCATTGATTTTTCGTGATTAGCTAATTACTTACGTAATTTATACCATGGAATTTATTGGTTGAAATTTGTCACTCAAATCCATTATTATCATGCAAGTATCAAAATTGTCATGACATCATTTAATAAATAAATCAAATGGAAACAAATTTGTGATCGGCATGTGAAGTATACAATTGTCTCATTATTTTTTGTAAGATTATTGAAGGACTGCAGGAGCTTGACTGAAGCTTTTGTTAATTCGACTACATATGTATGAAAGAGTTTGTTATTGAGAACAAAACAAAGCCATATAGTACATGAAGCTCTGTGGGATTGGTTACAAGGTGGAGATTCACTGCTGCGCTCTAACTTAGTTGTGTATGTTACTAAAGCTTAAGCTGCAGGAAAACTATATTATTAGTCTGCCAGTCATTTTGTAATGACCTGGTCATTTCCTTGAGAATGATAAAGAAAACAAATTCCATTTAAAACCTGGCTTGTCAACTTCTTTTATGTATGCAGATCACTGCAAAGAACTCTCCCTACCTGAAAGGAATACTTATGCTGCGGAAGAGTGGAGAAAGTTATCTCAAAAGGATAAGGAAAAGTATAAAGAGAAGACTGTCACTGATCCAAACACTATGACAGACAAAGACAGAAAGAAAATGGTGAAGAAATATACACAACAACTGAAGAAACTGGTATGCACACATTTATTTGTGATAATAATATTTCATCAGCCAAGTTGGTTTAACTTCTTAAACAACTTTAACTGATGAACAATTTATCTTTCCCTTGCATCAACCAATAATATTAATTGTTAAATGAATGTTATTTAAGTAAGAGTTAAATACCAAGAATGGAGGCAATAAGCTTTATTGAGGTATTTAACTCTTACTTAATCCACATTTGATAAGGTTTTCTGAAAAGAAACAATGAATTTGATTGTATTCAAGAAATAATAGCATTCCTAAAAGATATCAACAATCTGTATATAATTTATTGTTCATTGTCAATGAATTCCCACAAGGAAATATTAAACAATCGCTTTTCAATTCTATTCAGATGAATGCTAATGAACTTGAATTCTAATGACTTGATGACACTAAAGGCGTTTTTTGTTGCAAAATTATCGTCGATTGACTTAGTAGCATAATAGCTTAAAGCTAGCGTGGATACAGCAATGCAGGAGATCTCGGTTCGAATCCTGGCGTTGGTACTGAAAGCCTTTTTTTCGACAAACATCGCCATCAAGTAAATTATTTCTAAGTCAACTGATGTTTACTAGTAGAGACGAGGGGTGCAAGTAATCATAAATGCAAGTGCTTTATCTAGTTAAAGCACGCTACTAGCGGGATTTATCTAGATAAAGCACTTGAATTGGATATGAGCCGGTTATTATCCTAGATACAACCCTGTGAATAACAAAGAAAACTGAGTCAAATGTGGATTAATGACAAATACAATAATTTGTTGTACAAATTGGCATCATATTATTGTATGTAAACCAATTACAGCTTTATTTGGTTGTACTTTAAGCAGCTATAGCATGCAGGTTAAAGAAATGATTTTACAAAATGAAATTCAACATGGAAGAAATGACATATAATTATCTATGATTTTATTACAATGAGCCTTTTGCAACTAGCACCCACATGATTGTTCTCGAGAGCAAAATAACCTAAACAATCTCAAAGACAATTAACAGTCTGGCTTGAATTATCTTTGCTGAAATCCCAGAGGGGTTTTTGCTCTCCAGTATGGCAGAGTTTTGTACCAGATGTGACTGTTTGCTGCAAAAAACCTGTTAAATGATGTTCATGTTAATACATTATCATTTATAGTATCAGAAATTCATAAGCTGAAACTTTGATTGTTGTATAATTAGGTTGATGTTTTGGAGGGATATGGATCATCAGTAGTCGTGATGACCATTGAAGCTGGTGGTGAATTATATGGGTTTGGTTCACAAGATGGCCATGATTTCCTATCAACAAATCCAGATGTCATGTATAAGTTTAAAAACCAAATATCAGGTACATTTACTTAAAGCACTCAAAAAAGAATAATCTACATATTAAGCATTTAAGATCATGTAATCATAAAATGGTTACAATATCTTCTATCATGATAATATTATGGATTCTCTTTCCATCATCTAGCTCCCTTTATAATTCAACAACAAATTTTCCTCCGCTCTCATTGGTCGAGGGGCGATCAAGTGACGTGATAGTGCTCTCCGCGGAGGGATACTATCAGCACAGTGCCCGCTGAGCTTTTTGTCCGCTTTGGAAAATTTTGTTGTTGAATAATAAAAACAATAGAGCAGTTAAAATCTCGGGCATAATGCTGTGATATATAGTTGCCCTTGGAAACTGGATGTCCCTCAAAACTTCATAGTCGCCCTCAACTATTTGTTTTTCTGAACATCCAATTTCCGCGGGCAACTATCACAGCATAATGCCCTCAATTCAACTACTCTATTGTTTAAATAGTTTTTTGTTCTTCTTTTCCTTTGTATTCATTCTTTTATTCATTTTTAGTACAGTACATCAGGGTTCAACACCCCTGTTGATGTCAACAAAGCTAGTGACCACACCATTAATATTATTTTGTTAACATTTTGTTTACTTTTTTAGAGGTTAATCCCAATGTTACATACAAGGACATAACAAAGTTATATAATCAAAAATACAGTAAGTATCAGCTGTGTCCAGAATGCCTTTATCTATGACATTCCCACTTTGAATGGAAAGCATTTTAGTAGTTGTTGTTTCATTCTTGCATGGGTGCAAATATAATAAGATGCACAATTTATTACTCAGTTAGGTTGCACCATTGTTTAATTTCTGAGCTGACGACGAACAAAGTCAAAAGCTCTTTGATAAAATAAACATTCAATATATAACAAATTGTGGATAACAACTTGAATTAATTATGATCTATAAATTCGAGGGATTTGTTTGTGATTTTCACAGTTCTTCCTGGTCCTTTCATTTTCTTCTCTCATTATATATGTAAATTTTCAATATTCCTACACATAACATAAGACATATCTCTCTTTTCAGCTTTATTTCATTCCCCACAAAAATAGTCTCAGCCCATAGAATACCCACTATTTCCCTTATTTCATTATGTTATTTGTGTATTGATACATTTTCATTTTACATTGTAGGTGAAATGATTGGACGACCCTCAAGGGTACCGTATTTGAAGGGGGGTTTTGAAGTCAAGGGTCTCCCTGATGACCTCTCATTTAAAAAGCCATTTATGTATGGCACCAGGCAAATGAGACGGATAGTAGCAGTGAAAGATGAAATCTCCTTTCACCCTGCATCTTCAACAGTCTCAGATTCTGTTGCTGATACAACCAATACAAGACCTGGTGAGACTAAGAAGCATATTACAGATGCCCTTAGAGTAATTGCTGGAGAGGAAGTAACAACAAGGGTTCTTCAGGGAGGAGAGCTTATCTCAGAAGAGGAGGTTGAGGTGACAAACCTTTCTCTTGACTTTACCAAGATGTGGGCTATACAAAGTGAAGGGGTGAAGTACTTCCAACCGGATGCTTGGCTGGCTTTACAAGGAAATTTGCAGCACGAAAGAAATGGAAAGGGGGTTGTTTTGCCGGTGTTGAGTGAGGAAAGGGATGAGCGATTTTGGCTTTTCTACAGCACTTTAAAACTGGGTAAAGTGCTCTCTGCAGGGATCCATAAACCTTTGCCAGGCTATTGGCTGAACTTAGATGATTCTAAATCGTCTCAATACAACATCCTGAGCTGCAATCCAACAACTATTTCCAAAGTAAATATAGTTAAATTAGAGGATGGATCTCCATTGTACCATCAGTGTACGTTAGATGTAAGCAAAGAAAAATATATGCTAGATAATTACTTTAGATATGCCATTATGATGGTTTTAGACAGAACCATTAACTTGACTCTGGATTCTTAAAGACCCATAGCCAACTAGCATGCTTTGTGGATGAAATCGATTTCCTCACATACAGAAAATCAGCCATCTTGAATAATCGTCAACCGATCTGTTTCCATCTGCTACCATCTTAGACGAAATAGTAATATTTTGGATAGTAAGTATTCTAAAACCACCATATTGTAAGTTTTAGGCTGTATTTTTCAAAACCAGTGCGTTTTTAAAATAAAAACACATCGTAAAGCATGATAGTTGGCTGTGGCTCTTTAAGTAAGTTATACACACTATTATATAAAGAACTCTGACAAGGTACCTGTGTCAGCCTGTATAGTCCCGACCTATATGCAAAAGGGTGTAGCTAATGGTCATAACTTTGTTCATCATTTATAGGAAATATCATTGCATCCATTGAAAAAGCTACACATAATTTCAATAATCCCCAAAAAAAATCAGTGCTGTTAAACTATGGCTTATGTTGTATATAAGCTACTAACAAAGATTTGTATGAAATAATTATAAATAATTATATTTTATCACAGCTGTTTCTTTAAAAACAACAATACAGCTCACACTAGACACCAGATTACTGCTAGTTATTATCGAGCTGTATAATCTATACAGCTGGCAGTTAGATAACACATGATACAGCTAAAGAAGAAGCTTATACAGCTGGTACATTGACTAGGCCAGGATTGTTGTTTAATCTATTGTTGTCATTGTATATAAATTGCTATATTTTAAGGATATAGCTACTTTATTAGACCTCACAGCAACTTTCTACATTGCTGTGTACAATTTCATAATATTGGGAATGATTCTAATACTTGAAAAATACAGTTTTTCCATGGGACTAGTGTGCAAAATAATATTAAGTTCGAGCAGAGATGTTCCTTCTTATCTATTCCAATAATTATTTCCAAACGTCATGATGTCAGAGTGAAACCACTAATTCTGATCTGTAACTGCATTACTGAATTGTTAAAAAATGAACAAAGGATTTCATTCCTATTCATAAAGTTGCACAGATTAGTGTTTACACTCTAGTGATTTTAGGCATTTATGACACTAAAGAGAAGCTAATTTGTGACATAAGTATGACATTAAATTCCATTATTTCTAAAACATAACTGTTTTATTTGGTTGCTTTATTGTGAGTACTTTGGTAGCCTTTAATTAATTTTTGTTACCATAACTGTAGAGGGCTTGGTGAGAGTGTTGTGATTATCACTTATGATAATTGTTGCTATAGTAACAATTTTGTTACACCACACAATTAACACCCTGATGAATTGATCAAACTTTGAATTTTTCCATTTGAATTGCTCGAACGTTTTGATTTGGAATTGCTAGAGTACAAAGTGTGCATCATAAATACTGCTAAATCATTTTAATTCTATTGTTTTTATTAGAGTACAAACACTAAAAGTGTGCAACATAGATAGAGTGAAGTCATTTAACCCGTGAAATAGATATTAGACTAATACACCTTAGCAGTCTCTAACTCCATTGTTTTCTTTTGAGTTCATTTGACTATTACACTTTAGAGTGCATTCAGTAAAAGCGTGAAACACTAATTACTAAGTTGTGCAAAATAGTGCTAGTTGAACAAAAGAAAACAAAAGAATTAGCATAAAATAGTACAACATATATAGTATTACTAATGTTTCATGCTTTTACTGAATGCACTCTAGCAATTTCTATTTCACGGGTTAATATAAATGCCTTCACTCTACAACTAAATACTGCTAAATTATGCTAATTCGATTGTTTTCCATTGTTTGATATATTAGCACTATTTACCACTAAATAGTGCAAAGTATAGCACACTTATAGTATTTGTATTTTGGTTATTCTTTATGTATTTCATATCAAATAAATATCACTAATTTTGTCTTGTGTGGTTCTCTTATTCTTAAGCACGAAATATAGCTAACTTGCTAGTGCAGTTTTCGTATGACTGTGAAAAGCGCCGCGCCGCGCCGTGACTGTGTCATTATTTAGAAATTGGCATGAATAACTTTATTTGCACTTATGAAAATGTCTAAATGTTTTGCTGCTGTTGTTTAATTTCTTATTTTTGAAACTTGAAACATTAAAGAAATTCAGACTAGTTCGAACTGTTCTATAGACAACCAAATGATTGATTGACGATTCCACTCCAATTAATCCCATGTAACTTACATCAAATTACAGTATATGAATATCGAGTGCCCCACCTATCAGCAGAACTATTCGCGCTTTTCTGAGCAGAAATTCATGATTTTGCTAGTCAGTTTAAAACACAGATAACCTGCACGTACTAATAATCTATAATCTATTAAAACTATGTTATTTTTTACCATGAAAGTTTATTACCTACATCCCAAAATGCAATTTTGTATCAATATTAATGTCATCTGTCGAAGTAAGATATATTTTGTACCAGTGCCATAACATTGCATGATTATATGTATGAGATTTAATTGCCCTATACCTGGCAAGGGGTGGGCTGAAATACTAAATGGTTTTGGGCGTGGCACATACATGTACGGTATAGGTAGTTGTTTGATACCACCATAAGGGGATCATTTTGAATCATATTAGGATATAATAATGAGGGCAAAGAAGGGATGAAGATACATGAGATAACACAACAGACTGTCTTTTTAGCACACCTGAGTAGATAAAACTGAGCATGCGCAAGCTACACCTGTCATCAACATAGCCTAGAATTACACTTCATTTTGCGATTTGACAGCGATCCAAAAGTGTGAGAAAGCATCCGAAACGTGTTATGGAATGTATGCAATAAGGGCAACTCAAGGAAATCAAAAAATTTTTAGGGCGCATGCGCAGACGCATCACGTAATATCTCCTTGTTTAAATAGTTTAATCGACCTAAAATATTTAAAACAGATAGAAATGGACTTGAATTATCACGCACATGTTACTGCGCATAAATATTTTAAAACGCCGCTGATTGAATAAATACACCTGTTAAATAATCGAAAATTCGTAACATGATAACTAAATAAGATGTTACAAATATAATGCCAAATACAAATAACCCTTATCATGCTTTAACTGTGGACAAAGTTTCATGATCCTGTGGCAGTGTATACTGTCTCAAAATACATCTTAAATTTCGGCGATTGTCATGCATTATCAAAACTGCGCATAACTACTGCGCATGCGCATTTCCTAAAATTACTGTTTCAGATTTGGACTTGTCTTTATGAATTACATCTTTCTACAAAATTTCAAGGTAATCGAGGGATTATTGAACCGTGTATGGTAAATACAAATAAATTTTAAAGATCCAAAAACGGTGACAAGCCTTGCTGTAAACAAATCAGTATAACTAGTTTTAGCCGTCATATTGTCATACACGGTTCAATATTCACTCGATTGCGTTTAAATTTGGATAAAATGAAGTAAAAATTATTGCCACTTTGAAGCGCTGTTTTCCTTTTGTTTTTGTTTGTTTTGATCAAATTCAACTTTTGACTTCCAACTTTACAGTTTGTCTAAAGGCGGCGTATTTTCAAAGCCATGTCTCTGATTTTTGTCGCTTTTGAATTGCATTTCATTGCACCGTAGGCTTCAGGGTTTAGGTTACCAGAAAGTTCACAAGATGGAAAGTCTTTTTACATTTTAATAGCCGTTTTTAGTAGATGTAGTAGCTTATAACAGAACAACTCTTATTAAAATTGTGAGCTGTCAATCAAAAACCATGTCTCTACCGGTGAAATAGAGCATAGCTTTTTTGAGTGAATCAACCAATCAGAGCTTACGTACTATCTAAGCTATATTATAAAGATTTTTAGATTAGTATAGTTTTTAGATTAGATTAGATTGATAACAATACATTGTATTAGATTAATTTAGATTAGATTATAGATTAGATTATATCTATTTATATATATGTATTATACATAACTGTTTTTATTATATGGCTTAGATATTTCTGGAATTCTGGACGCGCGGTCCATCCAGGCGTATTGGACCGTTTCTATGACAACAGCCCATATTCGTATTTTTTTTCAGCCAAAAAAGCCATATAATAAACGATTTATTAACCTCGCTTGTTCGGTCTGTACGGGAAAATATCAGACTCGGTCTTTTACGATTTCTGGCGGGAAAATGACGTCATCAATTTTAGTGGGAAATTGAAAACGAGGCCGGGTTTTTGAAGTTAATAATTTTTTTCCATTTTACATAAAAATGCAATTTTCAAAAAATTATATATTTAGATTAAATTTGACTTTGACTGTTATCTCTTCAGTTTTGAACGTTTCTCAATGAGTTCTTTCAAATGCGCATTTTAAAATTTTGCATAACTCTCGTCATTTCCCCGCCAAAAATCGTAACATTTGTAAAAGTTTCTTTGGGTGTGTATACTCTTTACATGTACAATTTGAGGTTGATCAGACTTGACTTTAAAATGTTATTCAAAATCACGGTTAAAATCGCCGATTTCACTGCCAGCCCAGCGTGTTTAAAAAAAACAATTATTGTGATATATGAATTTATGCATGTTATCATGTTAATATATAAGTTCAGTTTTAAGAGTTTTTTTATTGAAAATGAATCGCTTTTGTATATATGTGCCGTTGTTTTTTAATACTGTTACAAATGCAAAGGACCCGCTATATGGTGATTATACAGCGCGCCACCTACACCAACGAATAGACGACCAGTACTGGTAACCTGGCAAGCATCGCAAGGAAGAGCACGGACTAACGACAGTAGTCCCTGAAAAATGCTTCATCTTAAAGAAATGTACAAGCAAACTCGATTGTTTAATATTTGCGATGCTTTATATTTTACGCTAAACGTTCAGACGGACTCTGTACAAGTTAAACTATATCTCATCATTGAACCGTATTTTGTATATTTTTACATGCCCTACGAATTCAACCTCGCTTGACAATAACATCGGATGGTGTCCAATCGTTGTAATTTTTTTTGTTCGTTTTTTAAAAGACTTAACAATAAATAATTCAAAAATTGAAAGTGACAACACAATTTCTTTTAAGATAAAATACAATTCCTATTTCCATTCCTATTTCCTAAGTCCATTCCATAGAATATACGGGAATCAGTTCGGGTCCCATCTCGGGTTCATTTCGGGTCCTGGGATCACTTCGGGTACAATAACAACAGTTTTGGGGATCACTTGGGGTCCCGGGATCACTTCGGGTCCTGTACAGCTGTATTGGGGATCACTTGGAGTCCCGGGATCACTTGGGGTCCTGGGATCACTTCGGGTCCTGTACAGCTGTATTGAGGATCACTTGGGGTCCCGGGATCACTTCGGGTCCTGGGATCACTTCGGGTCCTATATAGCACTCGTGTGCAAAACAAAAGATGTAGTATTTGCTGAGTGAAGCACAGGCAGCCCAACTATTCTCTTTGAGGATTTTTTTTAATGACAATAAAGCTATTTTTAACCGCGCGCCGAGCGAAATACCATTCTCGTCCCTCGTCAACCGCTCCGAAGGGCTCTGGTTCAATCCAAAACCGGAACAGGATTCTCTGTTTCCGGTTTTATTGCGCATGTGTGAGAGGATTCCTGTGTCATAAAGATTGCCGACAGAGCACAGGTAGCCCAAAAGCGTTTTGATTTACCGTTAGAACCTGCACACTTGTAGTGGTCTCGAAAATGCGACCTAAAACTACTTCAAACTACCAATAATTTGAAAAAAATCCTATAAGACTATGTTCTGATAGTTAATGAACATTTTGAACTAGGATTTTTTGAATCTTGAAAGTGCGTTTTAGGGTGATCAGTTGAACGGTTTGAATTTTTACCCGATATCGTCGAACACTTTCACAAAAAAATAATATCTCTAAAACTACTAAACCGATAAATAATTTTTTCTTGATAAATCATTTCAAATAAATTATCTTTCGAAAGCCGTTTGAGTATATTTGTTTTCTTTACGCAGAGAAATATTTTTTCATCAAGTTGTCGAAAATTTCTCCGTGATCATCCGTAGACCGTTAGCTGTGCACTTTCGAGCGGTGTCATGGTAGGGGTAAGTAACGATTTTTGGATTTTTCTACCGGTGCTTTTATCCAATCATAAATCGTTGACCTTTATGAAATTCAACTTCCGGTACTTACTTTTTTTTAAAAAATCAGCCAATCAGGAAAACTTCCCGTGGGCTCTGGGAACGAGATTGAGCGAAATACATATTGAGCACGCGGATGGGGTTCCTGTAGAGTATTGGTTTGAATGCGCGCGGATGGGATTCCTGTGGCTTTTTGCATGTGGCTGTATGAAATTTAGGCGAAGTTAAAACCGAGACAATCTTGCTGCACAGCGGTTAGCCTCTCAGGTTTGGGGGGTACCTAGGGTATTCGCAGGGGCTTGTTTACTGGCAGCTTTGCCAGTGATGTACTAACAAGCGAAGCTAGCAAGGTTTTTGCACAAGTTTTTTCTCAGTTTCTTCACTATTGCTTTCCCGAATGGACAAACCAATGACGTCGACTACAACAACGAACTCCAGCCAAGCCACAGTATCGGGCAAGTCACCTACTCCCCTATCTCCAGAGATGCTAGCGGCGATTCAGGCTGCCGTCAGCAAGGCAATGGCCGATGTTCGCTCGACTGTATACCAAGGCTCTCCTCCATCAATTGGTGCCTCTGTACCGACCACATTGGTTTCAAATGGACCGGCCCTCTCTGCTCAAAGTCTCCCGAGTTCCGTCAGTGGAGGTAGGTTCGCTGTCCCTACCTTTTTATCTACTTTTTCATTGCCATCTTTGACCCATTCATCGCCCGTGTCGCCGCTAAGCGTGAGCTCCTGCCTCCCGAACTCGCTTCCAGCTGCATATCCAGCCCAGTTAGCATCTTTACCATCAATCACACTTTACCAGCCCTTCGTAGTGGGTCCTGGCCACTCTCCAATTCCGGCTAAGCTGGTAACACAGATCGTGACTGGAAAATTCATTGACCTAAACGATCTAATGCCTGCGAACCTGGTCGCACTGACGGAAAACGAACCACAACTCCTGTTAGACGGACGTTTGGTGCTCACCAACCAACCAAAAAGGAATAAACGTCGTTTTGACGACATAGTCAGCTGGACAGAGGCCTTTAGCATCTTTTCATTGGTCCTAACGTCATACTTCCCTCAACGATCGAAGGATCTTTTGCTGTACAAGCTCCTTATAATTCGCACCAATCGTCTCTTCAAGGGCAGTGCATGGCTCAGCTACGATCAAGCCTACAGACAACACGCCGCTGCCACACCGATTGATCAGATATCAACGTTCAACTCTACCACTTCCATACAGCTGGTACCTCAACAAGGCCTTCCTTAAATAACATTATTTGCATCTCGTGGAACAAGGGGCATTGCTCATCCCCCGTCACACCCTGCCGTTATGCTCATAAATATAATGCTCCCGGTGCTCCGCGAACCACCGGGCTATGGAGTGAATTTTCACGCCCCAAGTACCGCAAATATTGATCCGGTCTCGCTGGGGACGGCCTTACGTACCTTATATATTATGTTAGGTATGACTTTGCACGTTGCTATGGTAGTTAACTTTGCAAGTTGGAGACTAGGTCACATTTGTGTCGACCATTGCTAGTTTCCAGTATTTATACTTATTGTTTTCGTTGATCGTTAGGCACCACAGCTAGCCTTCGTACGAGAGGGAGTTTGGAAAGAGATATTGTTGTAGTTGTTTAATTAAACCGTTCCTTCCATTGCTTGTCTCGCCGTTGTTCTTGTTCACTATCATGTTCTATCAATTCTATTTCTCATTTATTTATTTATTTGGTTTATCGCACTTAATTTGCTTCAAGCCTGTTTATATTGTTGCTATGACAGTTTGTCGAATTTGTTGCTACGACAGGGCGCCCGTCGTACTCATAGCCAGAGCATTTTACGTCATTGCGCGCTAATACTATATATCAGTCGTATTCACGCCAAGCATATTTACAGCCGTTGCTACGACTCTTTGTCGTATTCGTTGCTACGACAGGACGCCTGTCGTATTCATAGCCAGAGCATTTTACGTCATTGTGCGCTAATACTATATGTCAGTCGTATTCACGCCAAGCCTGTTTACAACCGTTGCTACGACACTTTGTCGTATTCGCGGCTACGACGAGACGCCTGTCGTATTAGTTGCCAGAGTATTTTACATCGTCGTGCCCTACGACTTTGTTTGGGTTGAACTCATGCCAAGTCTTTTATACCGAACTGTTGTTGCGACGCTTGTCCTATTCGTTCCTATGACAGGACGCCTGTCGGTTTAGTGGCCAGAGTATTTACATCACCGTGCGCTACGACTCTGCTTTGGTCGTATGCATGCCTAGTTCGCTTTTACCATTTGTCATTTGTAAAGCGCCGTTGAACCATGGGGAATGGGCGCGATGTTAAATTATCATTATCATTATTATTATTATTTACCGAACCGTTGCTACGACACTTTGCCGTTTTCGTTGCTACGACAGGACGCCTGTCGTATTGGTTGCAAGAGTAGTTTCCATAATCGTGGCTACGACTCTGCTTTGGTTGTAGTTATACAACAGGAAGCCGTTTAAATCTCTGTCAGAATATTTCGCATTGTTGTCCGCTAGGAAGCGGGATTGCCTGGCCGTATTCAACTTCTGCCACGAGTTAAGCATTAGCAACTACGCCTTTACACTCGCTAAGCCCTGCCTTTGCTAGTCCTCTTTCAATGTATTTCAGTCACGCCACTTGTAACGAAGCCTTTTTTATTTCAGCTCTTACATTACTTCCCCCAGCGTCTTCAGTTTCGCCACTCAAAGCCGACAGCTTCGCGCTGGAATTGAAAAGTCACCCCGATCAGGATCTGGTTTCCTTTGTGTTGACTGGTATCCGTGAAGGCTTCCGCCTCGGCTTCAACATGAACCCCCTTAGGCCTGCTAAACGCAACAAAAAGTCTGCAGAAGAACACCCGGATGTCGTTGACGAATACTTAGGCAATGAAGTGGCACTGGGCAGAGTCGCGGGACCCTTCGACGTCCCACCATTACCTAGCCTCCACATAAGTAGTTTCGGAGTCATCCCGAAAGGCGGCCAACCTGGCAAGTGGCGTCTCGTCTCATCGTCGACTTATCCTCACCGGACGGGTCGAGTGTCAACGACGGCATTGACCCGGACAGCTTCTCTCTCCAATATATAAAAGTTGACGACATCATTAGAATGGTTAGCCAGTTCGGCACCGGCGCGCTTATGGCCAAATTTGACATTCTTGCAGCTTTCCGAAATGTAGCAGTGCACCCTTCTGACCGTGCCTTGCTTGGTATGAAATGGCGCGACAGCTACTATGTAGATCTGACTCTACCGTTTGGCCTTCGCTCAGCGCCCTTTATCTTTGACTGCGTTGCCTCCTCCGTCGAATGGATCTTATCCAACAACTATAACGTTTCCAGTCTGCTCCATTACTTAGACGATTTTATCTTAGCCGGACCGCCGGACTCCAGAGCGTGCGGTATGGATCTAGCCACTGCTATCCGCGTATGCTCGTCCCTTGGCTTGCCCATCCATCCAGAAAAGTGTGAAGGTCCTTCTACCTCACTGGTAATACTGGGTATCGAACTTGACTCAATCAATCAAACTGCCCGCTTGCCAGAAACCAAACTTACCCGCCTGCGGTTGTTGCTCAATTCCTGGGCGGGTCGTAAGTATTGCCGCCGAAACGACCTCGAATCTCTCATCGGCCATTTGCACCACGCGGCAAAAGTTGTCTGGCCGAGACGCACGTTCATTCGCCGCATGATCAACCTGTTATGCTGTTTCAGGAACCCCGCCCATACTATTCGCCTCAACGTTAGTTTCACTTACCTCAACTGGTGGCGTCGATTTCTGGAATCTTGGAATGGTGTCAACTTTTGGCTCTACCCCGGCTTATCCCAAGTCCCCACGGTGGTCGTTACTTCAGATGCAGCCGGTGCACTGGGCTATGGAGCATACTGTAATCAGGAGTGGTTCAACGGGATGTGGTTTGAGCCCCAGAAGCCCCTTTCTATCGCTTACAAGGAGTTTTTTTCCAGTAGTCATCGCCGGCCATGTAATAGTGACTGTATTCGGGTGACCTGAAAAAGCACCAAATTTAGAAAGGGCTTACGTGTTTTCGGGTTCCTGTGTTTTTAAACTGAATGGCGCGCGCCACAGTACGAGAACGTTGTCTGCAGATATTGGTTTTGAAGTGTGTACGGATGGATTTTTACTTATAGAGAGCTTACAAAACCCTTAGAAACCTAAGCAGCCCCTTGGATAAAGATTCATTGCAACACAGCGTACGCCGTTTGAGTACAGTATCGTGTAAATTGCTGCGATTCACTTATTACATTCAGATCTTTTTACATTAATTTTATCTTTATTTATTATTATTATTATTTTTATTTTCATATTTATTTATTTATTTTTTCATTTATTTTTTTATTTTTTCATTTTTCCTCGTCCGCCGTCCACCGTCCGCCATCCGCCGTCCGCCGCGGACCGTCCGCGTCCGCATTATAGACACACCTAGTACATAGGCGAAGAAAGAATGAATGGAATGTGGGTGCGGAGAGGGGATAAAATGATAATAGTGGTGTCGGGCTGCTGATGTTGGGTGCCCTGTGTTTATATTGTGCATGTTTTCTGTAGGGGGGGGGGGGGGGGGGGGGGGGGGGGGGGGAGGGGCTATGAAAGGTATGGATGTGTTCTGAATAACGGCGGATAATTGTCCGCAAAAATATTGTAAGGTTTAATGTGTAGTGTTTTATTGTGGTGCAATGTCATGCATTAATGTAATATACCATGTATCGAAATGTATTGTATGTGATGTATGTATTGTAAATTGTTTTGTAATGTAATGGACAATGTAAAGTGATTAAACGTGATTAAATGTACAGTGTAATGAGATGTATAATGTAATGTACAATTTAATGTAATGCAGTGTAATGTGATGTGATTTACTGTAATGTAGTATAGTGTTGTGTAATGTCGTAAAAGTAATGTAATGTAATGTAGTTTAGTAATATATTCAATGCACAACAATGCTCCACTGATAAGATATGGGTAAATGCGCGAGTCCGCGAGGTGTGGAGCATTGCCGCGCAATGTTTATATTACTGGGTGGGATACGGGTGGGGAAAATGCGATGTTCTCCGACCCTAAACCCACACTCCTATCCAGCTTGCTAATTACGCTATTCCAGGCTCTCTCAGCTTGATGAATTCTATCAGCGAGTGTTGGTTGATTGATAGTGATCCTCCCTTATATCCTATCCGTTACGCACGGTTGCACATTGAATAGTAATATATTCAATGCACAACAATGCTCCACTGATAAGATATGGGTAAATGCGCGAGTCCTGGGTAAGACCTATTCCTTCATATCTATATAGAGCGAGTCCTGTTGTAAGTCTGATTTATTTCCCCACACTCATCACTCATCTCTACTCCGCGTATCCCCCAAAAACTCATAGTGAGTGTGTGAACACTGGAGCATAGTCCTTTAACAAGTTCCTTTTCTGAAACTCAGAGCATAGTCTCTCTAAAATGTCTTGGTTGTCCAAACTGACACCACCTAGAGACCCTGGCTCTCCCGGCAACCCCAAAACTTTTTCCATCTGGGTGTAGTATTCCACCATCTGTGTTGATTGCCAGCCAACGTGGTTCGCTACTTGCTCTTTCGTGGCTCCAAGAAGTCGTAACATGATCGCTGTACCGCACCTGAAGCTGTGAGGCGTCTCGCCTTCATAGATATTGAGCTCGACAAGGTATGTGCGCAGACGGTCTTGGGCAGCGTGGTGGAGGAAAGGCTCGTTTCTGACTCGACCGTCTGGGGTTGTCGGACGGAAAAGGAAACCCGTTCCCAGGTGGATACTTAACACTCTACACACAGCCCCGTAATACAGTATGTTAGCAATGGGACAGATGGTTGCGTTGGACATGCGTAACACTGGGGTTACTTGCGTGTTTTTTCCGCGGATTGTCTTTCCCACGCGTTGATGGATTATCCAATGCTGGTCACCCGGCTTTCCCAAGAGGTCAATCGTCTTAAGTCTACCCAAATCGCTGGCTCTTCCCCCAGACGAGAGTGCTAGTGTGAAGAAAGCCAGGTCCCGCGCGTAGATGTACCTGTGCAAAGGCGTAATGTTCGCCGCCCTTAACAGGTGGCGTAGGTGCTGAGAAACCTTTACGAACTTGTCAAGGAAAAGGGGGTAGCCTGCTTGCATGGTGTGCGAGCCTGCGCTTGTTCCCAACGGATAGACTTCAAGTACCCCTTGATTGAATCGTGCGTTGCCGGGTTGCCCTGCAACGTCAGCTCGTTCCATTCCGTAGATCGCCCTAAGGCGCGAAATATGGCTCGTAACTTGCCGATGGTATTATCTACCGTGTCCGCTGCTAGGCGTGTTGGGCACTGGCATTGGCTTTTGCCACCCGCTCCAATAAACGGACAGTTGGTGGCATGAATTTGCGTCTTTCCTTTGCGGTCTTTCCATACTAAAAACCGCAGGATGTCATGTGGGACCGCGGTGAACACTGTTTTTGGTGTAGGCAGTGTAAATAAGAACTCTTCTAGCTCGCGTTGCAACTGACATTTTTGTTTTTGGTATGCCTGATTCGCTGTCAGCTGCTGCACCTGGCGGATGCGAAGGTCGATTGGCGCAACATCTAGGGAGACCGTTGTCGCCGTTCGCTCCGAGTGGGAGGCATTCCGTGCCTGACCGCACTGCTGACAATAGCGGAAACAGTCGTCGTTTGGGTAGGACACCTTATAGCCGGACGCCAGATACGTGGGACCCCCTATAAGAACAAAAGGAGATTACTCGCTAGTCACGCAGGGAAAAAATGAAAACATTATCACCTATGTACCCCGGTCATAAAATATACAAATAGTCGCTTTATAATTCTTGCTTTATTGACTAACAGTCATAAAAGTGTTACATTTTATTTATTATCACGTCGTCCTTGGTTTTACGTAGTCCTTGTTTCCTTTGCCATGTAATAAATTGGGTCTAATCATTATTAAATTATTAGTTATAATTAATTATTAAGTTGCAATGTAAATTGCTGGGGTCTAATCGTTTGCTCAATACTAGGGGTATAACTAGCAAATCTTGACGATCTACAACGTAAGTACTCAAACTAAGAAACCTAATACGCCTGACCGAGCAAATTCGCAACTTATTTTAATATATATCGTATTATTAAAAATGGTGTGTTCGTAATTGCTAGTTCCATAACCTGAAGGCCCATAAATCCCATAGTAGCGGTTTTGCTACGAAACCCTCGTTGCGAGTAGGGAAAAGCAAGGGACCGCTCGATCCTTTACATCCTAAGCGGGCGGCCCAGTGACTGCGGTTAGCGAGTATAGCCCACCAAAATCGACGTGGTTGTACATCGAGCACCACAATTGTCACTCGCCTAGTGTCTTGCTCTGAGAGGAAGCGTATCAGAGGACCCACTAAAACCATGGGGGGAAAGGCATAGATGTTCTCTTCTGGGTTAATACGCTGTGCGAATACGTTAATTCCTGCGGAGTTCACTGTTGGCCATGGTGTGAAATGTCTGAGTAACCGTCCATTTTGGTCCTTTTGGCTGTTTGAGTCCAGGGCCATCAAGTCGATGGTGTGAGGACCCCACTCTGCCTCTAACCGCTTCCAAACGCTCTGCGCGAGCATCGCATCACTAGCTGTGAGTACCCTTGACGGAAGGTCAGCGGCGTTTTCTTGCGAGGGAACAAAAGATAGCACCAAGATGATGTTATACCTGAGAGTAGTCTCGTAGATGTCTTTAATGGTGTTAGACAGCTCCTTGTTCTTACATCCCTCGTGCCTCTAAGCCTGGACCACGCTAAGGTTATCAACCCGACAGTCCACACGTGAATTTTGATAGGAACCCCCTGTGGCCTTGAGCGTATAAAGTAGCGCGAGTGCTCCTTTAATAACAATTGGCTTTACCGATTCTTCCGGTGTCCAGTAATCTCTCAGGGATGAGGTTCGGTCGGGGTCCAGAGATACCGTGGGCCCCCAGCCTGAATTTGACGCGTCCGTGAATGACATAATAACTCGGTGTCGTTCTTGAAACCAAGGCAGGCAACCGTCCCAAGTGTCTAGAAACCGCCAAAACTGTAACTCCTTGCGCAGTTCTCCAGTCACTTTAATCGTGCGAAGGAGACCTTTTGATGCAGAGCCAATGGCACGGTTGCAAGCTCTCGTGTACAGGCGTGCCGCCGGCACAGCGATTATAAAAGACGCTGTTTTACCCGCGAATTTCTGCAATTTCTTCACCTGGGTGGTTTTTGAGGCTAAGATTTCTTCTCTTAGATCGCGGAATTTGGACTTTTTGTCAGCTGGGAGTGTGAACGCACATAGGTTGGAATTACTAATGTATCCCAGAAACTTGACGGTCCGACTTGGATTTAAGCACGATTTTGAGAGGGCCAAGGTATACCCAAGAAAGGTGAGAATGGAGATTGCGACGTATGCTGCCGCTTCTGCCTTCTGGATGTCCGACCAATTACAAGCCGATGACGTCACGAGCTGGCCAATATGCCTGTCGTCGATATATTGCGAACACGGCACACCTAACGAGCGTATGTGTCCAGTTGCGACTAGTCCCACGGAGTGGTAGATAAACGCACTCGCTTTCCAGCCAAAGGGGATCGTTCGATATACAAAATAACACCCCATCCAGGCTAGACCAAACAACGTTTGGCTGTCCTCAGTGAGCATAAGATGGTCGTAACCACTTTTATCATCACATACGCTTTGGAAATGCCCTCTTCTCACGTACCGCGGGAGGTCTGACAGGTGATCTAGTTTAAAGGGGAGATCTTTTACCCATAAATTCAAAAACCTTTCATCATGGCACATGCGTGGTTTTAATGGTTCTATCGTAATAGGCATGACCAAGTGTGGTGGTTCCACCTCATTGACTCGCCCCCAAAATTTTAATGATCCGTTCCTCACCCTCTCTAAGACAGTCTCCGTGATGAACGACTCGAAACCCTCGCACGATCGGTTGTTTTGGAACTCTCTCCGTGGCGGGAATTGCGAGTCATACACTTTCTCGTCAAATTCACCTTGAAATGGCACAAGTAGATCCCATGCATTCACCTTATCAACAACAAACTTTAATATATCTGGCTGGGCCCCTGGGATAGCTTTCCATTTTTCCGCGTGCCTGTGTAACTCCCCCGGGACGAAAAATCTTGGGTCACGGAGACAGGCGACAGCTGGATTGACGAATATTGTAGTGCTGGCAACTGCTTCCGGTGCGGGCGCTGGGCCGACACACTCGATGGGCTCGGAATTAAAATTGCACCATCTGACTTTTGGTTCTTCGTAGTGCGCACTGACTAGCTGTGCAAAGTCGGGTCTGACCCGCTTCCTCGGCGGTTCCTAGGATAACAGAAATGACAGGGTTATAGGTTTAGCTCCGTTAGCTCCGTTTGTCTAAAGAACAAAGAATGAACCTATAATTAGAATATTTTCGTGAGCCCACCGAGTGTGTCGGCCCCAGGTAACCCCGAAGGGCATAAAAGGCATTAGTCGCCCGCACCCGGAAGCACGACAAACTGGCGAGATAAGAAAAAACACGAAGGAAACCTAATAGTGTACTAATGGTTCAGCGTAATGGTCATAGTTAATCACATGCTCTTATGGTAGGTTTATCCTTAATTTTTTTCTGTCTTGTTTGTTTATTTTGCTAAAACCATTGCATGGTTTATCGTGTTCTGGTTACTTGAACATGGAGTCTATTTTTATTCGTTGTTGCTATTATTTTTCATGCCCACCGTGACCTCTCTTGTATGAAGCATAATTTTTTTTTTTTTTTTTTTTACGGGAAATAGAATGCATAATCCCGCGAGCAAAGAAAAGACACTTGTTACCAATACCAAACACTTTATTACCAGATATAAGTCCTAAAAGACGAGGGGTCTTACTAGTCCCTAAGAAACAACAAATTGAGCGCTAATCCTTCCATAACAAGCTTTCTACTTAAATAACAAACTCAGAGTTACATGTCAACTTGATGTATAAATTCGTTATTCACATACATTATAATGCTGGCTGACCAGCGTTTCCGTAGTGAGTACTGTATACCTAACGTCTAGCGATACACTGACGCTGGAAATGACCGATTTGGCCGCATCTGAAACATCGTGCTCTTCCACGACCTCTTCAAGGTGTAGGATACGGAGCAGCTGGTTGAAAGTTGGCGGGGTTGACTTTTGTTATTTTAGCGATCGTCGCTGCTACTTTAGCCTCCTCTTTAGATCCTACCAAACGGGTTACAATGTCGCCGAATTGCGGTGCATAGGCGTATGGACGTACTTGCCTCAGAATTGCCTCGAATTCCGCCGCTCTGCTATGGTTTGTAGTCCTAGTCCTAACACAAGTTGGCGTAAATGAGCCAGAGAGGTTTCTACGTTTACACTTGATGACCTGACCTTGATACTTTCCATTTCCTTCTTTAAAGCCTGCACGGTCTCCACAAGCTATAATAAACAAAAATGGTCATGTCAGCGAGGCGTGTTTTTTTAAATGCGTTTAGATATTACCGTTATTATTGCATCATGATCTTGGCTGTCCCCTTTGGGACTCTTAATTAAGGTCGTATGTATAGCACCGTGAAAGATAAGTTAGATAATTGTTTGTAGTATGCCAAGAATGCATTGTTTTCTTATGTTCTGTAACTATTAATACCAACTAAATGGTCTATCTTCTATGCACGCTCAAATGAAAAACGACTGTATTGTGCAAAATGCAAATACTCGCTAGTTGGTTGTGTACGCTAGCTCAGATACAAAATAGTTTAAATTAGATAATAGCTTTATTTATATTTTAGCCGTTTTTCCTTCTTCTACTCTTTCTT
Source organism: Metridium senile (assembly GCA_949775045.1). NCBI lineage: Eukaryota > Metazoa > Cnidaria > Anthozoa > Actiniaria > Metridiidae > Metridium > Metridium senile. The sequence continues at coordinate 18,314,208 of OX459098.1, forward strand.
GCATACTTTAGCTGATAAAATGTCAGAAGACCCTCGCCAACATTCAACGATACGGGAAAGACGCGTCTTATAAAAAACGTAAAACATACTCTGAACGTTGCCTGAATCAAATAGGTATAAACAAAAAGTCTACATAAACCATTTTGCTAGCCGGTTACTCCATTCTATGGTCACGGGGGGAAAAAAAAAAGGTAGAGAAACAACTTCTACTGACGTACATGAAACTGTTTTCGTTTTTTCGGCCACAACCGTACGCGGCCCCAACCGCAGTAAAATACAAATAACAAACCACTGTACACACGTACTGAACTATTCGCCCCTACGAATATAAGTTACTGCAAACCTGTGGCCACCACCACATCATGAACTTATTCGACGCACACGCTTTCTGGCCTAAACGACCCTTTCTTGGGAAAAGAATTATCCGTTGAACTAAAGAAAACATATACGACTAGCACAAAATCCAGATTACAGTCAAACAAACTCTAGAACTTCGTGGGCGTATCGCACAAACAATGGTTAACCACGCTTTACTGGTTGCAAGCTAAATTGACTCTTAAAAGACCTAATAACCGAAACTACGCACAAAAATACTAAACGTTATGACTAAGTACAGGTTAATGTTTTACCTGGGCGTCATTTTGAACCTGGTTCGGTTGTTCCGCCTGGGGTTGTTCCGCCTGTGGCTGTTCTGCCTGGGGCAGTTCATTTGGCAGTTGTGGGAGCGCTTCTGGCGGCTGGATAACTTGTGGTTCTTGATCATTTTGCGGTGCTTGAGCATTCTGCTGAGCCGGGGCCGGCGCTTGAGGTACTTGTGGTGGCTGTGGTACTTGTACGTTTCGCGAGGACATGTTTTCAGCTTGAATTCTATCAGCGAGTGTTGGTTGATTGATAGTGATCCTCCCTTATATCCTATCCGTTACGCACGGTTGCACATTGAATACTATAATGTAATGTAGTGTATTGTATGTGATTTTGAAGTGATGTAATGTAGTGTAATGTACAATGTCTGTGATGTAATGTGAAGTACAAAGCGATGTAATATAACATGTATCGAAATGTATTGTAATGTGATGTAATGTATTGCAAATTGTTTGTAGTGCAAAAAGTCAATGTTAAATATGTACATATTACTACAATACAATACAATACAATAACTTTATTTAACGAGGGATACATAATAACCTTTAAACAGTTTTCTAACTTATGGCCCTCGTTTTCGTTTTCGTTTTCGTACCGACTCATCGCATAAGGGAAGTGGTGGGATCTGAAGTGTGGAGGGTTTGTAGTTTATGTGTGTTTGTGACTGATGTAGTTGTGAGTGGTTTATGTTTGAGTTTTGAAGCTGGAGGTAATGGTAGTTGGTGGGGCGATGAGTTGGGATTCCCGAAGGAATGCAAAACTTTCCCTGCGTTTATGCAACAGTTTTATGAAAGTATATGTAATATTTCATTGACTGAACGAGTATATGCAATGTTATGTAATGTACACTGTGATGTAATGTAATGCAGCTCGAGATGGGCACCACTAATAAAAATTCTGAAAAAAATTCAAGAAACGTCTTGAAAGCTTTAAACCTCTCAAAGTTGATGCTCAGATAGATTATCTAACGTATGACATTAACAAAAAAAATCAGAATGGTCCTTAGTGCTGATGAAAGGGCAGCAAATTATTAGCGTTGTTTCGAAAAGTCTCTGCCTAGGGTTAGGGGGGACGGAAGTGAAATTGAACGCTTAGAGATATATGTTTATTGTCGTAAACTTGACAGCTCGGTCATTAATTAAGTCGGTATCGTAACTTCCGTTCGGGTGTGCGTAAAACGCGGACGGCGGACGAGGCGGACCGCGGACGAGACGGACAAGACGGACGAGAATTTGTTTTCAATTTTTTTTTTTACTTTTTTCTAATGGGTGTGCATAATATTTTCTAATTTTTATTTTTTGTCCATTTTCATCTTTATTATATATATATTTTTTTCCTTTTTTTTTTCATTTCAATCATTTTTTTTTTCATTCTTGTTTTATCTTACTATTCCTCAATTTTAATAATCAATTTTATTAACAATTTTAATAACTCAATTTTAACATCTTTTCAGTTTTCCCTTTTCTTCAGTTTACTTTTTGCGACAAACTCACCAAAAACCTTTTGTATTAGCAAACTGTGATTGTGTCTAAATAATAAACATATAATAATAAACATATGATTTGGTGTTGGGCAAACACGGACAAAGGAAAAAAATATAGAATATGTATAAAATATATCAAACGAACAAAAAATAAATAAACACGTATTTTATTTTCGTTTCATATCGTAAAATAGAAAATCTACAATACAACAATATATATTTGTTTTAAATCGCCTCAAACTGGTCCCATGAAGTGATTACCAAATAATTATAAAAGTACAAACAGGTTTACAGAGGTCAAATCTAATAAAATCTCTAAAAAAATCTCTAAAAATCTAATAAAATAAAATCTCGGCATAAGCAACCATTATCGACTATATATAATAGATTATCATTGGGTACTTTGGTACATAGAGTACAAATATTATACCCGTGAAAAAAGTAGTACTAATTAATTTTCACTTTTTTTAGTGCTAATTAAACAATAAAAAACAATAGAATTAGAGTGCATTTAGTAAAAGCGTGAAACACTAGTAATACTATTTTGTACTATTTTATGCTAATTCTATTGTTCAACTAGCACTATTTTGCACAATTTAGTAATTAGTGTTTCACGCTTTTACTGAAGGCACTCTAGAGTAGACGCACTTAATCCGTGAAACAAATACTAATTTTTAGTACTAAATAGTGATAATAAAACAATAGAAAACAAATAATTTTTTATGGAATAGTTAACAATTAGACCCGCAGCCCGAATGGTCTACGAGTCAATAGCCCACGAGGCCGAGTCTTCGAGGCCAAGTGGGCTATTGACTCGTGGACCATGAGGGCGAGAGGTCTAATTGTTTTAGTATAAACCAACTAGTAGGTCAAACTTTGCCATATTTTGAAAGAAAAATAACATTTCAATCGTTTTATTTTGAAAAAATGACAGATAATCGAAAGTGAAAATACAGAGCGCGCGCTCAATGACGCGTGATGGCAAGTGAAAATGTATGGGAGGTTTTATGGAATCTTTTTTTGACGTCACACACTGGCCTCGTTTCGAGTCTGGCCGTCAAACTGGCCGCCTTGCACTTGTTCGCATCGATGCCAACTTTATCATGTTTTGATGAAAAAAATTGCCTAAAACGATGTTGTGATTCTCAAAAATCAGAAACAGTGGAAAAACAAAAGCACAATCTGTCACATGAATAAGACTTGAGGACATTTTATGCTACTAACGGAAAAAGAAAGAAAAATATCAACACACCATCTTCGTGAAATGAATTAGCAATGGAGAAAAAATCTTCACAAATCATAACAAAATGCCATCGGATTTTCACCGGTCATCCAAAGCAGTTAGGTAATATACATAAGTCAAATTCAAGAAGTTAATTTTGTTTGTAAAGTGAAGTAAATGTTTTTAAATTTACACGAATGTGTCTTGTACGACTGAATTTCAATATGGCGAACGTGACAAAAAGGACTTGGAAAATAAAGTAAAATACCTAAAACTTGCTATCTTGATGTTCAAAATTTTACTTAATACGAAAAAGACTAAATAATTCTGCACTTTTTACACTTTGCCGATAGTTTTATAAAAACTTTGACGGCCAGCATCGGCCAGCTTGTGTACACGCCACCAAAATACGTCACAAAAAAACCTCCCATTCAAAACACATCGAAATTCTCCACAGTTTTAGTCATTTTCTTCCTCAAGACTTTTGTTTTAACGGCTGAAAATAGCATATTTTTACTGCTAAAACTACTATACATATTTGAACAACGGAGGAATAAAGAAAAGTCCAGGAAAAGTTTTTTAATCTGGCTTTCTCAATCAAACTGAAGAATCGTGTGATGGCGTCATATCAGTAGCGCGCGCTCTTCAAGTCAAAATTCATTCACAAAACATCAAAATTATGTGCTTTTTTGTCATTTTCTTGCTCGTATTTGCAATTTACGATTTAAGGAAAAGCATTACATTTAGTACTAAGCTATTACAAGAAATAGAAGAAACAAGATACGTTTTCAAAGTTTACAAAACCGGCCCTTTTCGCTACTAGTGGTCTATCACTCAATAGACCATTAGTAGAGTAGCCAATCAGAATGCAGGATACGTGATAGACCACTAGTAGGTTTATACTAATACTAACTAGACGCCCTCATGGTGCGTGCACTCGTGCCCTAGATGCAAGGTGATGAGCGTAGGACAGCTGGAACTAGTTTATAAATTTGAATGACAGAAATGCATTTAAGACAGTTGTCACTGAATGCACACAATTTGTGTACAATGTTAAGAAGTTGCTGATCAAGTTAAAAGAATATGAATATGAAACTAGTGCTACTGGAGTAAATGGATTCTTAGCTGCAGAAGGGATGAAATACTATTTCATTTGTAAGTGATTGAGACCTGAGCTACACTTCACAGTTTGAATACATCTCCAGTTTTATTGTTAATTTGCATCAGTTTTGTTTGTTTAATTTAAATTTCCTTAGAATATTGTCTTTCCTTATCACTGGATATGATACTGAGAACAAGAAAGAGAATAAAGTACATATTTTGCATCACATTGGGAACTTTGTTCTTTTATGTCACAAAATGTTTTGATAAGACAGTTGCCATCAGTTATGTTGTAAGTTGTTTTATTTTGTTGAATAATACAGTTTATAGAATAACCAAAGAAACAAAACATGAAACCGGTTGTTTTGATATTAATATTTTCTATAATGCACTTCTTGAGGAATGTTTTACTTTATTTAAAATTACTTGATGTTCAGTAAATTAACTAGATTTATGTGCATTCTAGGTCAATAATGGTATCATATATCTTTAAAACATCTTGTAATTAACCGGCATCATTTTGTACAAAATCATTACAAATATTGTACAGCTTAGCATGATCATTGATGGCATCTAATGTTACATAATTCCAATATCGACTGGATTTTATAACACAGAAACATATTGCATATGCTACAATAAGAAAATATGGTTTACTCCCAGCAGTATAATTGAAGTGAGAGTTGATGTTATCACTGCAACCATCAGATTCATTTATAAATGTTAAAGAATTAATTATCCAAAAAGTTGAAACACAATGTTCTTCATCCGCATGACCAATATTTATTGTAGTATAATTAATTTCTGCATATAGAGGACTAATCAAATTAATTAAATGGTGCAAAGCCCTCATTTGATCACGTGCACCGCCAACATCTAACAATTATAAAACCTCGTTCAGCTAATCGACTGCAATAATACCACTGGGGGAATTCTTGGAACAGTTTCCACAATATTATCTAGAGTTTGAGGGCTAGGATTTGATTCAATGTCACGTGAAATAAGTAATTTACGTGGAGAAATACAATAGCTCTCATTTTTGAGTACAACATTTTATTGAATAAATGCATTTGGTGTCATTACAATTTAAACTTCGTCCTTGTTTTACTACAATAAGATTTACTATTGAAAATATTATTAAGACTTACTCATGCTATTGATTTGTGGCTGTTTTTCATTGTATTAGAGATTTGTTTTTCCGGTTTTTCGACCATAGCTGTAGTCTCTTTGTTCTTCACTGCTAGGACAGTTTCCTCACGAATGGAAGGAGAAGCGACCATATGGTTGCTGATTTCTTCGTTTGTTGGAGCTAAGACAGCTTCCTTACGAAATGAAAGCGTGTTGATGTCCATTTTGCTTAATGGCCGCCGGCCTTGAATCGTTGAATATTCAGCTTGTGTGTCGCAAAGAATGCTGGGTGTTAGAGCCTCGCTTTCAAAAACTTCGACGTTCGCAGACAGAAATCGTTGCATTTTAAGACTCGTGCCGGCCAAAGGCCTGGGCACGAGTAATTAGTCCTAATTATATGTCACGGATTTAGTGCGTCTACTCTAGCATAAAATATCACTATTTAGTGCTATTTGTTTTTCACGCTTTTAATGTTTGCACTCTAGTATCAAATCGTGGTAGAGTAGACGCACTAAATCCGTGACATATAATTAGTACTAATTAGTACTATTTCATAAAAAAAAGTTTTCTATTGTTTTATTATCACTATTTAGTACTAAAAATTAGTATTTGTTTCACGGATTAAGTGCGTCTACTCTATAAGTATTTTACATTATCGCATTTTAAAGTTTAATAAGTAATTAATATTTGCAATGTTTTCATTCCTTCAACAATCACAGCTAGTTTAAAAAAAAAAAGATTTCGGTGCTCTTGAATCTGCAACATGTGATTCTTTTAAGAGAATTGGGAATCATAATTTAATTTCGTGAAATTATAATGACACGATAAAACATTATGCATGGTATGTATTAGTTTAGATTATCGTTACAACCACTTGACATCTGTACTGATAGGAAAGTCATGAGACAATAACTTCGCTGGTGGGCAGTGTAGATTTTAATCTAACTGTGAAAACAGTGAATGGTATGATAAGGGTGTCGGGAAAACACGGATACGGACCGTCCGTCGGCGGACCAACGGACCAACGGACCGGCGGACCGGCGGACCGACGGACCGACGGACCGGTCCGTCGACGGACCATTTGGGAAAACGCGCACCAAAAAAAAAAAAAAAAAAAATAATAATAATAAAAAAAATAAAGATACAAAAAAATAAATAAAAATGAAAAAGTAGATAAAACGGTAAAAAAAACTTCCAAATATTTATAAAATGTTTCTTTACCCGAAAAAAATCAATAATTCAGAAGAATTAACCTATTAGTGAGTGTCCCACTGTGTTTCTCGATGCCACTCGAGGAATCGGGATACTCTAATTATACTGAGAGACTTTTTCTGAGATTTTTTTCTCTTAAACTGCAACAATCGACATAGTTCACAAGCTGCCTGCAAACAGAGTACGAATCATCTTGTGATGTCGAATGTGTATAATGTCAGTCATCACTTGATAAGACACGCACGTCCCTCTCTCAGTACATAAGCCTTAAAATAAGAATATTGATCGATTGAATATTGATTACTCAACGAATTTGATAACACATTCAAGATGCTGAGATCAATGGATTTTAACAAGCGATCATTATAGTAGCCCATTTATTGCCCAAAGTGAAGCTGGCCGGGTGTCGGGAAAAGACGGATACGGACCTTCCGTCGGCGGACCAACGGACCAACGGACCAACGGACCGGCGGACCGACGGACCGGTCCGTCGACGGACCATTTGGGAAAACGCGGACCAAAAAAAAAACATAATTCAATAAATAAAAAAAAAATAAAAAAAATAAAGATACAAAAAAAAAAAAAATGAAAAAGTAGATAAAACGGTAAAAAAAAAACTTCCAAATATTTATAAAATAAAAAAAAAAAATTTATTTACCCGAAAAAAAATCAATAATTCAGAAGAATTAACCTATTAGTGAGTGTCCCACTGTGTTTCTCGATGCGACTCGAGGAATCGGGATACGTGAATTATACTGAGAGACTTATAAGATTCGCTGATTAGATTTGTATTTGATTTCATGCGTATTAAACTTTGGCCAATTGTTCGGTGTCCATTTCGAGGTGATAATAGTTATATAAAATCTAGAATTATTCTCTGATATGTTATTATAAAAGTTATCATAACATAGTACAGCCCGTGAATCTGAGGCTGCGATTTTGATAGAGATAAATGCGTTAAACTGAAGTAATTTAAAGGCTGTTAGTTTTGATTATCATTCCCTAAATGGATTTAATAAATTGAACTCAAGTATTAATAACGACATATCTGTTTTGCAATTATTTTACATTTATCAGTTGTATTATCAACAGCTTTTATAAACTGACCTTGTTGACCTCCCACCATGAAATGACTGTGAATCTGAGGCTACGAATCTCAGGCCAGCTTCACTTTGGACAATGAATGGGCTACTATAATGATCGCTTGTTAAAATCCATTGATCTCAGCATCTTGAATGTGTTATCAAATTCGTTGAGTAATCAATATTTAATTGATCAATATTCTTATTTTAAGGCTTATGTACTGAGAGAGGGACGTGCGTGTCTTATCAAGTGATGACTGACATTATACACATTCGACATCACAAGATTCGTACTCTGTTTGCAGGCAGCTTGTGAACTAGCTTGTCGTTTCGATTGTTGCAGTTTAAGAGAAAAAAATCTCAGAAAACGTCTCTCAGTATAATTCACGTATCCCGATTCCTCGAGTCGCATCGAGAAACACAGTGGGACACTCACTAATAGGTTAATTCTTCTGAATTATTGATTTTTTTCGGGTAAAGAAACATTTTATAAAAATTTGGAAGTTTTTTTTACCGTTTTAACTACCTTTTCATTTTTTTTTTTTTTTTTATGTATCTTTATTTTTTTTTTTATTATTATTTTTTTTTATTTATTTAATTATTATTTTTTTTTTGGTCCGCGTTTTCCCAAATGGTCCGTCGACGGACCGGTCCGTCGGTCCGTCGGTCCGCCGGTCCGTTGGTCCGCCGACGGACGGTCCGTATCCGTGTTTTCCCGACACCCGTGAATCTGAGGCTACGGAATCTCAGGCCAGCTTCACTTTGGGCAATAAATGGGCTACTATAATGATCGCTTGTTAAAATCCATTGATCTCAGCATCTTGAATGTGTTATCAAATTCGTTGAGTAATCAATATTCAATCGATCAAATTCTTATTTTAAGGCTTATGTACTGAGAGAGGGACGTGCGTGTCTTATCAAGTGATGACTGACATTATACACATTCGACATCACAAGATGATTCGTACTCTGTTTGCAGGCAGCTTGTGAACTAGCTTTTCGTTTCGATTGTTGCAGTTTTTAAAAGAGAAAAAAATCTCAGAAAAAGTCTCTCAGTATAATTCACGTATCCCGATTCCTCGAGTCGCATCGAGAAACACAGTGGGACACTCACTAATAGGTTAATTCTTCTGAATTATTGATTTTTTTCGGGTAAAGAAACATTTTATAAATATTTGGAATTTTTTTTTTTTTTTGTATCTTCATTTTTTTTTTTTTAATTTATTTAATTAATTTTTTTTTTTGGTGCGCGTTTTCCCAAATGGTCCGTCGACGGACCGGTCCGTCGGTCCGTCGGTCCGTTGGTCCGTTGGTCCGTTGGTCCGCCGACGGACGGTCCGTATCCGTCTTTTTCCGACACCCGGTATGATAATGTAATGTAATAAATCTCTCTTTATTAGATTTGACCTCTGTAATGTTTGTATTTTTTATAATTATTTGGTAATCACTTTATGGGACCAGTTTGAGGCGATTTAAAACAAATATATATTGTTGTTGTAGATTTTCTATTTTACGATATGAAACGAAAATAAAATACGTGTTTATTTATTTTTTGTTCGTTTGATATATTTTATACATATTCTATATTTTTTTCCTTTGTCCGTGTTTGCCCAACACCAAATCATATAAGTTTATTATTATATGTTTATTATTTAGACACAATCACAGTTTGCGAATACAAAAGGGTTTTTTTGAGTTTGTCGCAAAAAGTAAACTGAAGAAAAGGAAAAGCTGAAAAGATTTTTTGATGTTAAAATTGTTAATAAAATTGATTATTAAAAATTGAGGAATAGTAAGATAAAACAAGAATGAAAAAAAAATTGAAATGAAAAAAATAAGGAAAAACAATTATATAATAAAGATGAAAATGGACAAAAAATAAAAATTAGAAAATATTATGCACACCCATTAGAAAAAAGTAAAAGAAAAATGTTATATATCAATGCTAATTAGGGGAACCCCCTTCGACACCACTTTCTGGCGACCTTTTACACCAACCTCGTTCCCAGGGCCCTCTCCCTTCGCTTTTACACGACTTGCATAACCTCATTCTCGTACCCAGACCCTACTCAGCTTTCTAACGAAATGTCGTAGGCTCTGGGAAACCTGATAATATCAAGGGATCTGATTGGCTAAGTGGTATAACAATAGCAATGGTCTAACTAGGCATATCCACAGGTAGCCCAAGCTCACTATTTATAAGGCGACTTTTAAAACTTCGAAGTTTTTCAACGAAATATTAATACAATTCAATAAAAAATTTTAGTGTCATTTTCAGTTATTATTTAATTAAGTGTCTGTGAAGATTTCAAGCGATTTGGGTTAAAATTAAACAAGTTACGGCTATTTTTAAATTCGCCTAACTCACAGTGCCGGGAAGGTTACTGCTTCGGAGAACCTAAGACACGTGTCAACATTCTTTACAGGCTCATAAATCCTTTCTTTTTTAAGTTTATAGAATTCTGATCCAAGAATGTTATTCTACGGTAATATTTCCTTATCCATGCCTAATTTTACCGCTAAAATGCACTTCTTTAACCATTAAAATCAATTCATAAAACATAAATAAATAGTTTGCAAATTCAAGCGTGCCCAGGCTCGTACAGAAGACGATGAATATTAATTAGGTTGGCGTCGATGCGATGTGCTCGCCGTTCATTAGTTCATTCTCGTGCCCAGGGCACCTCGGTCGATGGCGCATGCGCTCTCTTGACGCTGTAACAACAATTCTGGCTTCCGGCCGGTAGGGTTTCCCAGAGCCTACGATCTGCCAAAAAGCCGAGTAGGGTCTGGGTACGAGAATGGCATAACCTCTGACGTAGCGCGGAGAATGGTGACGTGTTCGCACGAAAACGAGGCCACGAAGCCTTCGAATCATAACAAACGTGACTCGTGTACTGTATACGCTCGAACAAACTACGAACAAAGCGTGATTTAAGTGATCTTTTTGTGTATTTTTAAGTGAATTCTTTAAAGTATTTTAGTCCTTTGTATTCTGTTTACTCTACTGAAGCCACAAGATCAATGCCAAGTCATTGTTGCGTCTACAATTGCAAGAAAAAGGGTTATAGAGACGACGATGGCAACAAAATCTCTTTCTTTAAATTCTCGACGGAAAAAAGTCTAAAAAGCAAGTGGAAACACACAATCAAGAGAGACGAAGTTAAAGATTTTCAAATAACAGAGTCAACGAAAGTCTGTTCAAGACATTTTAGAGAGAATGATATCAAAAAGACACTCGCGGGAAAGCATATTCTGAAGCCTGGCGCAGTTCCTTCGATGTTTTCATGGACGCCCACTTCTCCTCGCAAAAGAAAAAGACCCACAGAAAGCATAATAACCACGTACAAAATGCAGAGGAAAATATAGTGGCGCAACCGAAGAGCAAGTTCCGGAGTTCGAGGTAGAAGTAATTCAAGTTCTTCCAAAAGTCTTTGTTGAAGTTGCCACTCAGACCGATTATGTTGCCTCCGAGTTTGAAGCCATTTTGACGGAAGTCACAAGTAAACGTGATGAAGTTGTGAGTCTCGAAAAGGAAATCAATGAAACTCTCAAAGCCAACTAAGAGAACTAGAACAAAGAAATAAAACTCTTCAAAAGAAAGTTTTTAAGTTAGATAAATTTATGTCAAGAAATAAAATTAAATAATCACCCTTGTGGAAAAGTATTTCTTTTTGAAGTCTTCTGGCATTGTATTGTTTATTGTCTCTCTTGACGGCCATATATTTAACCCACCGAGTTTCAAACACATAAAATATATCCATGTGATAAAAATCCTGCTCACTGTCGACAAGGATATATTATGTCTTTCTGTGGGTCTTTTTCTTTTACGAGGAGAAGTGCGCGTCCATGGAAACATCGAAGGAACGGCGCCAGGCTTCAGAATATGCTTTCCCGCGAGTGTCTTTTTGATATCATTCTCTCTAAAATGTCTTGAACAGACTTTCGTTAACTCTGTTATTTGAAAATCTTTACCTTCGTCTCTCTTGATTGTGTGTTTCCACTTGCTTTTTAGACTTTTTTCCGTCGGGAATTTAAAGAAAGAGATTTTGTTGCCATCGTCGTCTCTATAACCCATTTTCTTGCAATTGTAGACGCAACAATGACTTGGCATTGATCTTGTGGCTTCAGCAGAGTAAACAGAATCCAAAGGACTAAAATACTTTAAAGAATTCACTTAAAAATACACAAAATGATCACTTAAATCACGCTTTGTTCGTAGTTTGTTCGAGCGTATACAGTACACGAGTCACGTTTGTTATGATTCGAAGGCTTCGTGGCCTCGTTTTCGTGCGAACTCGTCACCATTCTCCGCGCTACGTTAGCCTGCGTCACATCCGGACTTTTTCTCGGTTAAGTCCGTCTGTGAAACAACGCCACAAACCGTGTTCTGGACCCCCAGCTGACTAGCACGGATATAAGAAGCGATTTCTGATTGGCTCATGCCTTCTTCGATTCTAACATGCTCGCTGATTGGTCAAAAGCTTGTCATAACTATCTTTCATCGCGCCAAGTCCAAAGTTTTAATGCTACACATGGTTTTGACCTAGCTTTGACAAGTGTAGTTGTTTGAACGACATTTATTGCAAAGTTTATGGTTCAAAAAGACAGATTTACGAGCAGCAAAGGAAAATTCAATATTTGATTGGCCTTTTATTTCTATTGAGAGAAAATCTCAATAAGTATGCCAAGCTTGTTTTAAGAATTATAAAACACAATTTGTCTAGAAACGAACAAATTACTGGGCTTATCTCACACAGCACAAGCAATGAAATAAATCTAACAATACCTTCAAAGTTAAGTTAGTTTATTGACTTTGTCGCTCATCCATGAGAATAAATATCAGTTTGGCATAATACTCAATCGATAAAAGTGGTTTCTCTGGTTTCAATGAATGATGTTCTTCACATCTGATCAGCATTAAAATATCACAGATCTTCGATATAACGTGCCGGAAGGTCGATAAAAACATTATTCTGCTCAAAAAGGCTTTCATTCAGGCAAAAGGATACTAACTTGTAGGTTAGCAAAGAGCTTTCAATTTCAAATTGATTTTCGACAACTTCAAACGGCTGCTTGTTTTGTTTACATTTTGTCAAATGTGCGTAGACGGATATCCAAACCAATCAGCAATCGTGATAGAATCGAAGAAGGCATGAGCCAATCAGAAATCGCTTCTTATATCCGTGCTAGTCAGCTGGGGGTCCAGAACACGGTTTGTGGCGTTGTTTCACAGACGGACTTAACCGGATGTGAAGCAGGCTACGCTACGTCAGAGGTTATGCAAGTCGTGTAAAGGAGAAAGTGGTGTCGAAGGGGGTTCCCCTAATTAGCATTGATATATAACATATATGCAGTGGAGTCTTGAAACTCATTGCGAGAGAAATTTGTAAACGCGAAGAGTTGTAAAACTGATTCTGTTTTCAAGTAGGTGTATGCATTTTGTGATTTTGTCAATAGCTGAATATATATGATGGCTCTATCAAAGCCAAACGAGGTTCCGTTTGCCAATTTATCTGTCGTTGAATTCAACAAAGAATTGGACTCAAGATTCAGATGTCCGATCTGTAAAAACCCGCTGAGCGATCCAGTACAAACTGAATGTGGGCACAGACTTTGCTATGGGTGTCTTCAGAAGATTTTAAGGTAAATAACAACTAGTTAAAATCATTTTGCTAAAAAAAACTTGAAAAACCTTCGATAAAAAAGACGAGCTGCGATTTTAAGAACATTTTCATCACGAATATATATTAAATTAAAACATCGAATGAATTAAAATCGCTTGTTTTTTAATTCTTTAACTTTCCTGAAGTCTATATTTTTCTGTAAAGTTTTGGTCAAAATCGATTAAACCTCCGGAAATTTAAAATTTCCCGCAAATTTCCCGCGCGTGAATTTGAACAATCTCGAGCCCAGAGTCACGTCTGGCTTCATTCTCGTACCCAGACTAACTCGGTCGTTCATCTCTCCCGTCATTACCTCTGGTAACAACTGATTTGAGACCCTTTCAGCCTGATGCTGATTGGCCAGTAAGGTCGCGCATGCGCGACGCTCGCCCTACAATGGCGCCCGTGTTCTCGCTCGTGATTGGTGGAATTTCTACGATGCTCGGAGCTTTTTGAAATGTGTTTTCTGCGCATAAAATAAAGTACACAAAGCTGACTCATTTTGTAACGGGCTCAGGAAGAATTCAAAATGGCGGGTAAACGGAGTTGATATGAAAACATCCAAAAAACGTTAGGAAATTGTGTTCTAACTCCACCTTGAACTGCTATAACTTATTTAATGCATATTTAGGACTATGAGGAATGTATGAAGGTATGTTTTGGTTTTCGTGAAGCGCAATTTGAGACGATTACAGGCATTGTTTGTTATCGATAAATTCAGTACCTGAATTGAATTGCTGTATTAAAACTTTCTCCTCGAAGTCTGTACTTCTTTCCTGCTGTTGAGGCAAGTGAAACTTTACTGACGTTGAAATTTTAAAGAAGTGTATCTGATCTGTTGTTTGAAGCAAGGAATCTCAACATATGATTGAAACTAAGGTTTATAACTTATTGTAAATCATTCCCACATTTATATCATGAATATATGATTGTAAAACATTCATATAGCCTTATCAGTAATAAAAATGATTTCAATGCATTCTGTAGTGGATATTGTGAACTTTTACACTGTAATTTTGACTCTATTATAAAGCTATTGTATTTGCCTTGGCTTTTCAAAATAATCTAATTATTATTAAATGTGAGGTGTTTATAATTTCACAGGCTATAATGTACATGATGTACAAGGGGTCAATTAGTATTTTAATTTAGCCAATTTACTGATATAAAATTACAATTCCAAATGCTATTATTGCAACCAATGAACTGTCACTTCATATTTATAGTAGATACATGTAGTACTATTTGTAGATATGCCAACATGTTGTGATAATAATAACAATGGCAATCAGATAACTACACTTACAATAGTTGAAGTGGTCTTATTTCAGTTGTATATCATTGTAAATATGTATACTAGTAGTGTCCTTTTTTGGTACAAATCTTTATATATAAGTTTATATACTTTTTGTTCTATACTCAATAGAGTGCAAACAGTATATACATGAAATACAAATTACTAAATACTAATAAATACTGCCAGAAGTTCCATAAAATATTCAAATATCTCACAGACATACTATATGCACTTAACTTTATATTTCACAGTCAAAATATCTTTTTAGGTAAGCATATCACATCAGAATATACATGAAATGGAGCTCTGCAGTATTCAAATAAAATAATAGGATGAAAGGAACGCAGTAAAAGTCTATTCGACGTCTCATTTCCATTCCTCATATCATGTGTATTTAACTAAATTATTATCACAAACCCACAGCATCTTTTTAATTAGCAGTGCATGTTTAATTCTGATGCAAAATTCCAACAACAATGTAAGAATAATACGTTATTTATTTATACTAAACATGTACTTTAAGATGTACTAATTATGTCTCAATGTCCAACATAGATCCGATCTCATTTTATTATGATCAGTTTGAACATTTTTCTACGTTGCTAGTTCTTACTTGTCACAAAGATGCATGGTGTGTCGACATGGCTTTCTTTTTTGTTTCTTAAGTTGCAGAAAATGACTTCAACTCCTCTTCATGTGACAGATTATTCTTTTGTCTTTCCACTGGTTATGATTTTCGATCATCATGAAGTCGTTTTAAGCACGTTTTTTTTATCAAAATATGATGAAGTTGGCAACGATGCGAACACAATCAATGCGGCTAATTTGACCAGACTCGAGCAGATGCCAGTGTATGCTGTCCAAAAGAGATATTATAAAACTTCCAATAGCTTTCATAGTTGATATAATGATTCAATGTCATAGCTAAAAAGCCTAAATGTTCACAAAATAGATTAACTTTCGTAGATTTCGGAGTCAAAGCGAGCGATCAACGACGTAAGCCAGCAATTAATCCATTCAGCGGTATTCCGTGTGAGACCAAACTTCGTGTGACGGCAAGTAAGAAAAATAGGCAGTCTAAGACTGCATGAGGCTACTGCTTGAAACAGATAATATATAAACTGAACAATCAATGTGCAAAAATAATGTTCGATCTGAAGAAGAGATAGAAATGAATCGGCAGGAAGTCTAAGTGGCTGTTTATATGAAGGCGAGTTGTCCCTTCTAAGCGGGATAACTCTATTGTTTTGAGTCCCCCGGGCATGGAATACAAAACAAAAGGCAGGGACAACTCGCTTTCATATAAACAGCCCCTTAGAGAACAATATGTATTTGTGCAGTCGCGTCCAAATTTGCAGAACAATATTATAACTGATAGTTGTCGAAGTTTCTTTATTGTAGAGCAGAGCAGAGCAATATTCCTGGTAATATTGTACAATATTTATGTGCACCTTTCATTACGTTTATAGCGAATGTTGTTTCGGCGGCTATTCGCACCAATTTTACTATAGGAAAATATTTGTCAAAAGCTCATTCTTAGAATAAAACTCATTTAGTATTTTGAAGAATGACAAACATAGAGCAAAATGTGAGATTCTTGACCTGATATATGTTGATCTGACCTTAAAAATGCCAAAAATCGAAGGGCACTTAGCCGGCTTGAATCGGTGTGTCATGACTAATGTCGGGCTTAATGCCATGCTTTTGTTGTCAAAACAAATCATCCTTTTCACGGTTTTAAACGTCTGATTAAACCTAAAAAACTTCATGAATAGTACAAATACACATTAAAAATTATTTTTTTTTAGACAGATATGAAGTAGCAGCCAAAATATAAACGCTTCGATCGTTCAAAGCTGGCCACTCTTTCGAATTCTCGAAATTACAGTCACACTATGTGTCGATCACGTGGCGAAATTGGTATTTTCGGGTTTCCTGTGGTGTTATGGTCTTGCTTGCTATCTTACATTCACGACAGCAATAAGGCTACACCTCCATATATGGAGGAGTAGCCTCAAAAAAAACTAAGAAATGAGCCCTTTTTGTGGTTACTCCCGTATTATAGACGGAGTACCACTATGCTATCGCGTAGTGTAAGTATGAGAGCAAGCAAGTCCATTACAATTGACGTCACAATAGGATCTCTTCCGACCGTTTTTCGAATCATTCTCTCTCCAATCACCTTTAATCACGAAGCTAGAGCTCTTCCGATAATTCTTCCGATCACTTCACGATTACGCAGCGAAAATGCCTCATGGTATCCAGTTTCGTGGAATTTGATGCTCGTTGGAAATCTGGTGAGTACCTAGTTGTTTTTACCGAATTTATTCCTCTTTATCTATCACAGCATTCATTGTACAATATCGATAGAAATGAAGAGAGTTTGCCTAGGTGTTTTTCAGCTAATAAACCGCTCTTTACGGCCAAATTACAGGATAAATCCACCTTTGATGGTCAACAAAGAAGCCGAAGACATGTCTTCGCGAATCATGCAAAACAACAACAAAAACCAAACCAAAACTAAAAAAACTGCAATCAAAAACGAAATAAAAACATGCACGATATTACTGAATTTTTAATCATATCCTGCTATATTTTATTATTCGGACCCTTTCTACACATGTTTTTATTTGTTTCTAGCGTTTAATTTGTAGAAAATACGACTATGTTGAAATCTAATTACGCATGCAAATTCAAAGGTCATTCATTGTCACGCAACACCTTGCGTTACTCGTATTTTTAAAAAGATTAGACTGCGAACAGTCCCTTCTTTTCCCTCCAGATTCCGAGGAAAACGAGAGAAAAATGAGCATTTAAAAAAAACACGGACGCGCGGGGATTGGGGGCGAAAAAGGGGAGGAGCGATGGGAGAGGAAAAGAAGGGACTGCAGACAACACTCGCCCCCAATCTCCGCTCGCTCGTTTTACCGCTCGCGTTTTATTTAAGTTAAAAGTTTCTGAATCCGGAGGGAAAAGTAGGGACTGCTCGCAGTCTATAATCAAAGGCCACCTATGGCCAACTCGTGGATCATAATTAGAACATTTTGAAAGCGCTTACAGTTTAGACCGCTCCATTACGATTATGTAATTATTTTCTCGGATTAGCTTGAGATGATTTGAAGCGAAAAATAAGTATTCAATGTTGTTGTGTTATTTGTATTTTTTTGGTTGTCGTCCGTTTCCCTTACGGTCCGTCGTTCCCTCAGTCCGTGATCCGCTGACAAGTCTGATATTTACCTGGTTCGATCTTCGGTTCGTGCAGAGATACATGCGAGTTCAAAGAGTGTCTAAGAAACAGTGTTATTAAGTTGTTCTTGCAAAATAAACGCCAGAAAAAGCAAAATAGATAGTCATTGAAGCAATTGGTGTTATATTTGAGGCGATTTGGGCTGTTGGGTGTAGTTTTTAGAGAGGCCGTTTTAGCTGTTTATTTGTTGTTGTCGAGGTCAACCTGGAGGTTTAAAACCGATCACGTTATCTCACATATTGTAAAGAAAGAAATATTACTTTCATCTACATATACATAGATCGTTAAGTTGAACTGCTAGATAATAGGGTGAAGCGATTTAAGTTTTGCGAATAAGTTTGTTGTTCTGTGCAAGAAGCTAAGAGCTCGAGAATCGCCTGTTTCAATCGCCGTTCGAATTTGTACGAATTAATAGTAGTCAATAAAATTAAACTATTGACAGATAAACTGGTTACTTTAATCAAAAATATAAAAGAAATAATTACAATAAGCAATATATTTACCCTAAAACATCACTAAACTATTATACTGTTGTTGTCTTCACTTCTAGTGTGTATCGTAGAATGCTTACCGGAAATACTGTTAAATATCCAGTAATAACAGCTTCGTCCTTTGTAACTGGTTGTGAATCCATTCCATAGCATTATGAAAGGATGGATAAAAAGTAGCTTCTGTTTATAGCAGGGAAGATATCTCGATAAATTTGATCATAATAAGTTGGCTCGCTTAGTTCGCTCGTAAATTGCATGATCTTTAGTAAAATTCACAGTGACCATTTCCGAAAACATTCGACATAAACTTATGTGTAATTCTACTGCGAATCGTGTGGCGTGAGCACATAAAATATGAGAGTATTCGCGATTACTTCGACCGAAAAATCATTCCTTCAGACGAATCAAATATCCATGTGCTCGAAGTACGCTGACCGAGATCTTGGGGCTCAAAAGTTTACACTGACGATCTAGTGAGTGAGCGAGTGAGTGAGTGAGTGAGTGACACTTCCGGTTCAAAAGCCCCATCCCAATAACTCGAGGATCTTCGATCCACGAGTTAAAAAGATACACCACAAACGATAGTTTAGCTTGGTTTATTTATTTGCCAAAAATATTGATAATAAATCATTCAAAAACTATATATAGATGTGACAAGAGAAAGAAACCGAACTTATAACATGCATAAATTAAAAATACTAACAAATGCAGCAAAAATATTAATTGAAATCGAGTTTTTACGTATCCGTAAAGGTCGCGTAAATGATGCGTAATGATATGTTTTACGTACATTTACGGAACTTTTACGATTTCGTAATATTCCTATTTACGCGTCATTTACGCACGCGTTAAAGAACGTAGTGGGACACTTTACGCAATATTTCCGTACACGTAAATATCTCGTAAATGCCGTTTTTACGGAAAGCGGAGTCTTTACGTATCATTTCCGCCTCATGAAATTATACGCTTATGTTTCGTAAAAGTACCATAAATGTTGCGTAAATATCCTGTTTACGTAAAACGCAACCAAATATCACAGCTCCATAATTCGTGAATATGCTTTTATTTAAACTACTTAATGTAATAAATGCATCAAACACCCAATGTTTTTGCAAACGGCTTTTATTGAAATACAAAAGTGAAGAATGTTACATTGAATATATAATTGAATAACTCTACTTAGAACATAAGCAGGTATAATTATTTGACAATAAAAATGTAATAATCTTTAGGACATAATATTATCATTATAAATTTAACCATAGTTAATGCTTGCTATTATTCAACATAATCAATGATAAAATTAGAAAGATAAAGCAATGACATTGTGATATAGATGTAGTTATATTGAAGAAACACTTAACGTTTAGAAACTAAACTGACCATATAAACGAGCGACTTACTAGAACTTCTCCAAATTTGCGTTAAATAGAAAATGTCAATATGATCTCAGCGACTGATCCGTGTTTAGTAGTAGCTATAGTTCAAAAATTCGAAGCAAGAAACAATTAAACAAGACATGGTGTGGCGTTAAGCGTTACTATAACGTTAACGACCAATATCGAACATATTTTCAACTCAATGAAGTCTACACGCGCATTAAACATTACAATAATGTAATATAAACCTTTCATTAAATCGACGTTCTTGTTCGTTATGTGATCGAGCCATCCATTAGTTGAATTACGGTGATTTCAGTGAACTTTGCCTTTGTAACACGCAGCTGGATCTTGTCTTTGCCGTCAGCGTTTAGTCTGTCCATATCGTTCAAGTAAAGCAGTTAAAATCATAGCTTTAGCTTTTTTCCTTATGCTCTTACACGTCTTAAACAGATACTGTTTACGCCTAAAAGTATTTAGAAGAACTAATGGTTCCTTTTGAATGAAGAAAGCTAACTTCTCGAGCAGTCTAATATCTGTTGTAGCGCTAACTGCTAACCGACGCTGAATAATTCGTTGGAGCGTGACAGTGATTATTCAAATTTGCCGCTTATAGAAATACTCGCACTTGATTGGTCATTGGAACTTCAACTAATCAAAAATATATCATCGCGTGAAAAATCTATACCTTGTATATTATGCTGTTGATATTTTATTTTGTCCATGTATAGGTTAATTTAAAAACGGATTTCTCAATTCCAGTTGAGCAATTTTTCCCATCCCGATGGATGATTCATTGTTGTTAAAATAACTCATTGCGATTTTTTTTTGTTATATTTAATCTGATGACACATTTTCAGGCATATATATTTATGAAACAATGCAACATTTTGTGTTTGTTCGTAAACGTACGAAAACGTCTGTAAATTACCGTAAAAGTCCTATTTAGGTACACCAAACGCAAACACGATTTTCAACGTAAATGTCACATATACGGACATTGACAAATCACGTATAGGAACGTAAAGATCACATTTACCGACGTTTACGGATCTTTACGTATGTAAACGTAAAGTTCACATTAACGGACATTTACGGATTACGTATATGAACGTAAAGGAGACATTTACCGACGTTTACGGATCATTACGTATGTAAACGTAAAGGTCACATTTACGGACATTTACGTACTACGTATATTTTCGTATAGGTAACATTAACGGACATTTACGGATCTTTACGTACATTAACGCAAAACGGAATTTAACGCATTCCGTAAAGGTAACGTAAATATTCGACCAATCTTTACGAACATTTACGGAACCAATAAATGTACGTAAAGACTCTATTTCATGCTGTATATTAAGCTATAATCAAGAAGTATTACAGAAAAAACTATTAAAAAAGTTTATTATTATTATTATTATCATTATAATATTTGCAAATAAGTTTATAATTTCTAAATTATTGAAATAACCTAAAATAACTCATAAGTGATTATTTGTTTATTTTTGTGCTCATTTTGTTAACATTCATCAACCAATTTAGTTCTTCACATTTTCCTATTAGTGTCACAGGATAGCTTTGTGTAATATGAAAATGTGAAACATTTTTAATGTTGTTTTAAAATACCAATCAATGGATCAAAACACCAAGCGGGCTAAAATGTCTAAAATAAAACACAACTCTTCCTCTATCATCTCGTTGGATAATTACATTTCCTTTTGTGTCTCAGGATAGGTTTCTATACGTATAATATGTCTGTATTAGAGCGTTATCAGTTTGCTCATGACTAACTGAATTTGCTTCAGCTATTGTCTATGTTTTATCTAGTGCTGTTGCTATTTACTATATAGATGATGGCAATTCAAAATGTTTGATTCTCATGCAAAGGATTTGCATCGATAATGATAACAATAATAAAAGAAAAGGGAGCATCCAGAAAAATAATAGTAAGTAAGTTTTTATTCTCCATAGCACAACTTTATTATCATGTATAAATATGTTTATGGTCCATTATGAGAAAAATATTTTCTAAAATTTGTCAGTTTTTCTTTTTATCGCTGGAAATCCCCTGTGGCCTAGCGCATTCGCTTCCAAAACTGAACAATACCCCTCCCCTGTGGGTACAGAAAATATTGTTATCATTACCATTTTATTTTTAGTCGCTCACCCCATGCCATTTTTTCATTGTTTTTCCTTCTTTCGTTGTTACCATTTTTCAGGTTTTCACCGCCTTTTTAATATTCTTAATGTTTTTGTTTTTAATCTTTCTTTTATTTTACATATCCCACCACTACATACACCATATACACTCTTCTTTTCAGTTTCTTATCATCCCTTTCCACCATCCATTACCCATACTCGACGAATCCTAATTAATTAAACGCTTCAGATAGCCTATAGTTCATATATGACTTTCTGAAATGTACACGCTCAGTAGAGCGTCTAGTTATATTAAATATGACGAGTCAACAAATTTATATAATATATTTACCTGTGTTTTCTTATTTGCAGGTAGCGATGAACTAGTTTCAACTGGTTCCCGAGGTCTTTTTTCTCTGGGCGGATTGTTTTCTTTCGCTACGTAAAATAAACGTCGCAGCTCTTCGCCTTTCCCATGTATGGTAACAAGTTTTCTCTTACAAGCAATGCAGCAGTACATGCACTTCCCGTTTTCAGTATAATTGGAGAGTTTTACCCCCAAATATTGTTCAACTGCGTATGTAAATCATCGTGTATAAATAAATGCTTAAATGGTTATCTTAACCTACAATCATTGCCAAAATGTGTTGGCACGATCACATTTCGGACACTTTTTTGTGGGTCTATCATTTTTTTCATTTATGAGGATAAGTTTGTCTACCCCCCTCCCCCAATACAATGTTGCTGTTTTTCATGAAAGAGTACAAGAGTTGGAAATGTTTCCCGCGATTGACAAGGTTCATATACCCCTCCAGCAACATTGACAGGGGGAGGGGGGGTATTACAGATATAGGAACATAACAAAATCAACAATCGTGCCAACAGTTTTGTCAATGATTGTAGGCTTTGTTATTATTTACAATGGACACACTGTAATTGGCCTGATGTTATTAGTGTGTGTACGCATAGAATGATTTTACAATTTCATTGTTCTGTGACACAAGCCATTTTTGGCATTTCTTGATGAGGTAGTCAGTTTGCTTCTTATTTCCTATTATATGATCAAGTTCTTTCTCTAGTTTTATATGGTAACCATCCAAGAAGTCAAATACAATGTTAATTTGGGTAACTTTACAGCCTTTATATAAGTTCTTAATTCCTTTACGTAAGTCGTTGTATTTCTCTTGTTTCAGTGATGTCTTTTCTTCAATCTTCCCCACTTGGCAAACGGTTCCTTCCATTAGCAACCACAAGCTGTTTTCTTTATCCAGTACAGCTATATCAATTTTGTTGGCTCCATTTTCAGGAGCTTTTTCTAATTGAAAAGGAATGTCCCATAAGATCTTTGCTTTCGCATTTTCCATCACAGCTGTTGGTATTGTCTGTTGGTGCCACGGTTTAGTCTTTTTTTTGTAGTAGGTGGTGATAGATAGGTAGAAGCATTCTATCGTGCCGTGCCATTATTATTATTATTATTATTATTATTATTATTATTATTATTATTATTATTATTATTATTATTATTATTATTATTATTATTATTATTATTATTATTATTATTATAATTATTATTATTATTATTATTATTATTATTATTATTATTATTATTATTATTATTATTATTATTATTATTATTATTATTAACGTAGCTCCCGACTACCGTCCTTTCTCCGCCGCACCAAAGAACTGCACGTTTTTCTGGGTATGTTGTACATGAACATATACATACATACATACATTTTTATTCTCGTCCTTAAAAGGCTTTTCAGAGAACATAAATTACAAATAAAATATATCTAGAATCAATAGAGAGAAAAAAAAAAAGTAATATAATAAAAATAATAAGAAATAAATATACACACATACATACATACATACATACATACGTATATATACCCTATAAATTACATTAATTAATTTAAGTATCTATAAATTTGCTAAGCATATTTGTTTTAAGTTTCTTCTTAAATTCTAAAACTGTCTGACTTATTTTTAAGTCTTTAATTGTCAAGACTGCTTTGTCAAGACATATGAAGCAAGGATTTAAAGTAGTCTCCATAGTCTTTTTTTTTTTGCAATAATTTTTTAGATATTTTGAAGAATCACAAAAAGGGAAAATTGTTACATCTCGAAATGACTTAGAGGGGATGGGTGGCGCTGCCGAATGCTTACGTGATTATCGATAATCTAATTGGATGTCTTCGCGCGTGCGCAGACAATCTTCCCTGGACCCACTTTTCGCAACTCTCTCAATCCAGAATAAGACCGCGCGCGTAAAAAAATATATTTCTTTTGCGAAAATTGGGTCCAGCTCTGGACTAATGAGGAACCGGTGCAATGATCTACCAACTCAGCTATGAAGCATATGTCTTTTGGGAAGTCATTTTGTTGATTTCATTCGGCCAAAGAGTACTATGTAGATATATGTTCTAACTTCGCCGGCGATTTGACCCCCTCAAAACGGCATAAGAATAGACAAATGTTATATCAAAATAAAGGAACAGTTTCAAGCTCTTTTCGAAAGTGGTGGTACAATTGTAGTTAAAGAATGCGCAAACGAGTACATGCCTATTGTTTTCCACTAGGTGATGAAATGATCCGAAATCGCCTTGTAATATTGCGTTAATTTGGTGATGAAAATCGAATTTTGACCCCCTGAATTTTACGTATTTTTATTAATAAATATAGGTTTCTGAAAGCTTAAATGTTAATCTTCTCAAAACCGCTGGTACATTTGGTTGATATTCAAAGCTTTCTTCAGAGAGTAAATGAGCAAAAGGCTTCAAAATGTGCGTGTTCTACAGTGAGACGCTGTAGTGGCGTGACGTTCACAACTTGATACAAGCAAATGTATGGGATGAGTTTGATATGAAATTTGTCGAACAGACGTCTGAAAACGCATAAAATAAAAACGGCAACAACTCCATGACAGCATAGTAATTTGATAATTTATTTGATAGAAAAGCAAAGATTTCAGTGGCGATTTTTTTGGCAGTGCAGGAAATATATTTTCAAAATCTATATACAGTGTAGATGTGTTATTTTTATGGGAAAATAGTTTACATATGTCTGGTTTGGTATTTCCTTTAGGCGAAGTAATCCTCAATGCCCCGTTGACAAAGAACCACTGTCAAGTAGGATCTTTAGGGATGTATGCTGTAGAAGGGAAATTGCCAGCCTCTTATGCTACTGTGTATTCAAAAAGCATGGTTGTAAATGGAAAAAGGAGCTCATGTATTTGGAGGTAATGAATTGTATACATTGTTTACGTATCACTTTATGAAAGCCATCAATTTTACACTCATTGTAGATTGAATTACCTTACTCCACTTAATTTTCGCGTCACTTAAATTTCGCGATTTAAAACAAATCGCGAAAATTAAGTGACACGAAAATAAATTGTCGCGAAAATTTGGATGCGCCAAAATTAAGTGAGAACACATAAATCCTTTTGGTGAAATATGTAATATATTCTGTAGCCTGAGTATCAGCTCCCCTCTTCCCTCCCATAGGGCCTGATACTCAGGCTATATATTCTGCTGCCCTTTTACCGTTATAGTTACAGTTTTTTGTGGAACTAAATTTAGCCCACACACATTTTTTTGTATTTTTATATGAAACAATATTTATTGCGTAGAGCCGTTGGCCATCATCAATTTTGATGATTTGGACTTGATTGTCTTGATCTCCTATTTGATTTCACAGCCAAAGAATACTGATTTTACATGCTTTCACGGCAGAATCGCGAAAATAAAGTAACTTAGTTTTTACGAAAATAGCGAAATCGCGAATATAAAGTGTCGCGAAATATCGCTATCCAAAAATCGCGAAGTTTTGGTGTCGAGAAAATTAAGTGGAATAATGTACCTATTATCACGTTATCTACCTTGTCCAGGATCATATGCAAGCATGTGAATACCAAGAAATCAAGTGCTCATACAATGGCTGCAATGAAATCCTACCAAAGAACAAGCTACAACACCATATAATTGAAACATGCAAGTACAAGCCATCACGGTGTCAAAGTTGTGGCCAATCCATCCCAGAAGTCGATACGGCTGATACGGAGCCAGTTAGTTTATGGCTAAAGACTGACATATAGAGCGAATACACTAGAACCAGCGAAAACACTAGAACCATCTATTAGTTTATATTAGCAACTATTAGGCAGTTATCAAAGACAAGTTTAGTTGTAATGAGGTATTGTTTCCTTTTGTATTTGATGTTTCTGGTTGAGTGATACTGACTAAATAGCCCCTAAAAAGACAAGTTTAGTTGTAATGAGGTATTGTTTCCTTTTGTATTTGATGTTTCTGGTTGAGTGATACTGACTAAATAGTAACTATTTTGTTTCTATTTCATGGTCCTAGAAAATACATGCACTAACATACTCTGTAAAATGTTTAACCAGACAAATAATGGTTTACTTCAATGCTTTATTCAAAAATTTAAAACTGTTAGTTAATAGTTTAATAAAACTGGGAAATGATTGATATCCTGTAACACAGGAAGCCCAAGATCATTATCTTACAACATATAGACCAAATAAAATTACAAAATACCTAACATCACAACACAACAACAATACAGAAATACACTCTACAATGGAAGCTGTGTTTGTAGTACTAATATTTGTCAACACTGCAAGAATGTAAGCTTGGGCTGCCTGTGTCTACTGACTACACTCGTTATTTACAGTAAAATGCTTGCAGTCTGAAAACAACATGGACACACTTCCCCACATTATCGCATTTCATATTTACTCTGACAGAAAAACTTCTGAAACAACTTAACTTCTATAAATGGCAAAATGAATAAAGATCCATAAAGAACCATCTACACACAGCATATTATCAAATAACAATGAACATGGAACTCCATATACCTAATGATCGACACTAAAAACGCTAAATCATAATTCATTTAAGTGTAAACTTAAGTCTTTCCTTTTCTCACAATATTTTGCATAACTAAATCACCTTTATTTGAATTGTACATGTAAGGCGCATTGAGACTAGAAATGTGCCATAGAAACACATTAAATTATTATAATTATTACTGACATGCAGTATTGCAACTCGAACAACAGTTTCTAACATTGTGTAAATGGTGTATTGCCCGACGTAGTTAATTGATAATATCAATTTACTAATTGATTATTAATTAGCATCAGTAATTGATACATGTTGATATCTCAATCAATTTGTTTTTCAATTAATCAATATTTTTATCAATTGATTATCATTTATTTTATTAGCTTTTTCCTTCATGCGAATTCAGGGACACCACAACAGCTTGCGCTAATTACTGTGGACCCTGTAGTCTGTAGCCTGCTATGCAGCCGCTCCTTTGTATCGTCACGCAATCGTATTGCGTGACGATACAAAGGAGCGGCTGCATAGGAGGCTATGTAGTCTGCTGAGACCTGACTGTTGTGCCGGGAGACAATCCCCAATTTTATCAATTGATTATCAATTTTTATCAGTTATCAATGAATATCAATTTATTATAAACCCTTTGACTACTGTGCTTTCGCCGGATTTTTGAGCGATTTTCTGGATATAAACGATCCGTAGGTTTTCTTGACTCCTTATTTGGCGTAACCGTGCATCCATGAAGTGCTGCTGTTTTGTAATCTTAAGGTGGTTCAAAGTTGGCTTAAATCGGTATTTCGGTTGCTTTTAGGGTCATATTTTGCCATTTTAGAACAAAGTTCGACTTGAAACAAATTATCGGACCTGCCGTGGCTATTTATCGACGTTGTGATATGATAGAGGAGCACAACTAGCGCTAAACTTTGGCAGAAAACCGAGGTGACCGTAGCTCAGTTCATGAAGTGAAATGAAGGGGAAAAAAACTTGCCAAAGCTATAAGGATTCAATTAATTCGTTGTGAAAACGAGCACAGCTTTAACCTTGAAAGCAAACATCATAAACAACAAAAACTAAACAAATATATCGTGTGAACAGCTGAAAAAAATCCTGCACAACCTCAAGGGCAAAAAAATTATCACCTACATGCCGAAAAATTGCCCAATTCCCCCTTTAAATATGTTATGGTCTGTCCCCAAACGGTGCGTACATCTACTTGCGTATGCTTCAAATGTATCAGGGGCCATGACATGTTCTCTGACGTCATTAATATGTTCCTGTATGTTCCTTTACGTCATAAATGAAATAAGTATTGATTTTATTATTATCGACGTTACATATACGATCAATTATTTTTATAATTAGCATTATCATTATTAATAGTTATCATTATAGTATTCATTACCATGCAGTTCTTCAGAGCGGTGATCAATATCAATGTAGGAAATTATTTATAGAGCGATAAAAATTACTATTCTCATGAAATACTGAATCAATTACTGTGTGATATAGTTCTTATTTAGCGACTATTAGTTACTATCAAAGACAAGTAAAGTTAAAATGTTGAATTTGCAGCCAGGATTCATATTAAAATACAAATATAGGTTCAACTCTGGCCTGATCAGTTTTGGATTAATTTAATAGACGTACGTTTCGGTCTACACTTAGACCTTCATCGATCACTGGTGAAGGTCTAAGTGTAGACCGAAACGTCTATTAAATTAATCCAAAATCAGGCCAGACTCTAACCTATTTGTATGTTAACAAGCTAAGTTGTAATAAGGTATTTTTCCTTTATATTTGATGTTTCTGGCCATTGAGTGACACTGAATAATATAAATAGTCACTTAATAAAGGGAACTATAGTAATAAATGACTATTTTAATGTTTTCGCTCTACTCAGTAGCACATTTATCACGACCTTTATCAACGTCATCTCATCATTTGCAAAAATTATGACCGCAACATATATAAATATACATATGTACGTTTTTATCGATTTAAAGCCCAATTTGCTGGTATACTGTTTAGAATGTTAATATACAGCTTAGATAAGCACAATGGGAAAGACTATGATCAATTTTGATTTAGATAGCAAAAAGGGAAAATGATGATATGTAAATTTATATATTCATATATGTCATATATTTATATATTCATGTATATTGGAGGGTCAGAATTTTTAGTTACTGTATATATATATATATAGGGCTGTTTGTAGACAGAAAATGTATATAATGCATAATTTTAATTTTTATCGTTCCTGAGTTATTTCCTCGGGATAAGTGTTGAATCATTTATTCAATCACTTATTCATTCCAATGAGCTAGTGACAATGAGAACGTCAGTTAAAAGGGAATTCCCCCTTCGCACTGCTCAAAGATCACGTACTGCCACTTGCAGACTTCCTTTGTGGCAAGAAATAGCGACATGACTGATCTAGCTCATACTATTCCAGTTTCTATAGCATTGTTAGAGAAGCAACGGACAAGGAAAGAGGAATTACATTTCAAATCGCTAAATATCTACAAGAATTTTAAAGACTATCCTCGGCTATTTTTCCTCATGTATACAGTTCAGTTATATCTCGTTTTAAATTTAGTCGGTAATTATATAGAACAAGAACAGATACTTTACTATGTACATGTGAGATGTTCATTTGTATTTAGTAGCGTTAATTCGTCGCGCTCGTAAGGCAAGAAATAAATGTACTTTAAAACAAACAGTAAACAATACCAAAGCTTTTGTCTTTATCGATTGACAAATTTATGCATGAACTCGGCGATCTGGTTTGAATTTTTATTGTGCTCCTAGCAACTGTGGTCACGACTTGCATCATACTGAGATGATCTATAGACCTTGATCAGTACAATATGGTATATATTTTTCTACATTTAGCACAGCCAATGTGTTAACCTTTACAATTAAGGCAAGAATATTTTCGTAAAAATACCAATGAGTATCTCTCCGCTCTTTGACTATAGCTCGATCTGAGGCTGTGATTCAACTCGGGAAACTTACCTCTAGAAACTATATAGTTTCTAGTAGTAGTATTAAACATTTGTACCGCGTCTGTCATTGTGTCTGTGTTCGTTTACATATGTAATTACCCTCAGTTCCTAATTATTCTCGTTGCTTCACAAACCGTCAGATTTACAAACGCCTAAATCAAGTAGAAAACAACCTCTGGTATACCCAGGGTAATAGAACAATGATAGAAACTTGAAACTAAAACGAAAAATTCCCTGAAACAATTAAGTAACTGTGAAATTATGCTCAATTTAAAAATTCTCCATTCTAGTGATGACCTCAAGGACACATTTCTCATGTGATTTTCATATATTTGTTATTTTGACTCAGCGAATTTATCAACATGAACGAAGGTCTATATTTGAGTCGGTTAACGTTCATGCATTTATCACGTGGTAGAAAAATACTGATAGCCTGTAAATCTGGTAGGCAGGTATGATGTTAGTAATAGAAATACGATGACTTTTTAAATTTTGAGTACTTTTTTTGTTTATAAATAATTTTGTTTTTTAGCTTCTTTGAAGGGGTAACTAAAATAGCTTTCTAGTACTGACATTATCAAAGAATTTGACTTTATTTAGAATTTATTTATCATTACTTCTTTTCATCTAAACAGAAACCATTCGAAACGTCAGTAAGTTCTACTGTTTTCTGTAGAACTGATAAGATATATTACAGTTGTTTATATGATATATAGGTTGTTACTCCAAATCAGTTTCCTGAGACAAGACAATCATCCATGCATGCTCAAGCGACATTTTGATTATAGGATAACTACTTTATATGATCAGTATTGTGTATTTATGTGTAATTTATACATCTGCAAAAAGTGCAGAAATATCAAGGCAGCGGCCTTTTTTCTTAGTTTTGCATTTTCACCTCTTTTTAATTAAACTGAACTGTTCAAGTAAAGCTAATGCATTTAGGCTATAAGTTTGAACTCTTAGCGTCGAACGTTGATATAAACTTTAGATTTAAAAAACTATACTGAATCGATATGAAAAACATGGTGGTATATGGTGCAGGAAAAACGAATAGTCTTTTCACTAAAGAATATAAACGAATGGAATCGAAACTGATAAACACATGGCCCTCACTTCATGACTTGTCCTTGAGGTTTCGCATGAGTGGCTTTTGATTCTGGTTGGGGATTTTTTATTTATATTTTTATCGTCTCAATCATGTTTACAAAATGTCTGCAAATTTCTATTGTACTTTCGCTCCGGCATGGAATTCAGCTTTAATAGTTTTCAGTATCTTGAAAGTTACTTCAAGTTTTCCTATAATTCCAGAACGTCTGCATGCAGTTTCCATAAAAAACGCAGATACAAATACAAATCAGAAAACATGTGTTGTATTATGTTAATGATTTAACAACATGTACTTCTTTGGTGTTTCTATAAGGAAACAATTGGAACTAGAAACAAAAAATACCTAATAATCGTATTACTGAAACTAAAATATTTGTAAAATGAAGTAAGACTAACCTTTTATACTTCGACTAAGAATAAACATCCGAAATGTCAGCAACTGAAGAAACACTTTCATAGACATTCTTGCATACTTAGCTCTTTATACAAATATTTCAGACCGGTTTGAAACGTTTTTATACGGGTGTTTTACGGCAATTAAACCGGTCACATCTTACTATCGAAACATGCATGAATCAATTTTACAAAACAGTGATCTAAATACTTGTATAGCCCCTCCCCTTCCCACAAAGCCAGCTCAGTATGCAGGCTAAAAGTACTGGACTCTTTGAAAGCTTTCACAGTAAACGTTTTTGTGTTAAACTGGTCAACTTTTGATCATGATCCGCGCCCCTGTATTTATTTAGTGTCTTCTTGGCCAGGAATCGACTGAAGTATAGTCCAGTATGATCTTGTCATAAATCAGCTGCTAGATGTTTATACCTTATTTTGAAAGTTTTTCTTTTTAGATTCTTAGACATGTTTTAATACTGTTTTAACTTAGAAGTATCCCATGTCCCAACTAATGGAGCTGTTTACAAAACTTTGCCTCAAAGACGGTCACAAGTGTGGAGGGTTTGTCGGACATTGCAGACAATGCTGTTTATCATGATAACTGCTAGTTAAATTTACTGATTTTCACGGGCATATTCAAGTTTCATTTTCTGAATTCTTATTTCCTTTCATCATTTTAGTGGATTGACCATGCAGGTTGAATAAGTGATGTTGATAACTCGTTGTGGTCATCCCGGCCAAGGGTGTCATGGACTCATATATGGTAGCCGTCTTGAGAGAGACTGTGGTGTTGTCGTCTGACCTTTCGAAAACCTGAAGTCATCTTCAGTATTTGCATCGAATTGAAAATGTATCTTTTCACGTCAGCCTATCCCATTTAGTTAGAAAACATATCTTCAGTAAGAACGTCTTGATGATGATTGACGTATTCACACATGAAAGGTTATCCCAAGGTTACCACCTTCATTGTAAACACTTAACCAAAAATAGCAATGTTGTTGTGCTAAGCAAAGCAGAAATATTTTCTAGAAATATTTTACTGATGCAAGCGTTAAAAAGGGATTCTCAAGATTTCAATCAAAGTAAGATTATAGCTGCTATCCGTAAAAAGTGCATTTGTTGCCATTAACCACCAGCGTTTTAAAAACATATATCTAGACACATATGCATTATCATAATAAAATAAACTTGAAATGAAATAGTGCTGCCATCTTGCTCGTGCGTCATATATAACGTCTTTCCTCCTACCCCGCCAAAAATTTGAATCAATAATACCTGGATATTGATAGAAGAAATTATAAAGAAAGGATTTGCGTCATCAGGAGTTCTAAAACTTGAGTCATATTTTTAAAGTTGCGAAAACAAACCCCTCTAAAACCCATATTCCAAAATTTTGTTGCAGTCTTACTGAGTATTAGCTCATAAATTTTATAAGAATAGGGGAACAACATTTTAAGCTGCAACGGCTATTTGTCCTAATTAAGAGTCTTAGTCAAAAACTTTTGCGGGGATATTGAGTGATGTTGTGCTTTCCATTTATGGCTAAAACGAAACTATCGATTTTTCTCCTTCAACTGCATAATACTTCTTGAATATTGAGTTATTCAAGAAATTCAAGATGAGAAAAAGGTATAAATAATGAGTTTAATGCAGTAGTATGAAGGAAAATATTTTTAGGAGCTAAAAATGTTTGAATTCCGAATGAAATAGGATTTTGGGCAATGCTTTTGAAATCAAAAGTTTGTAGGAATTCAGTATTTTTTGTCATTGTGGAAAATTCTTAAACTTTCCGTTGGTGTTTTTCCCGGCGCGGTTTCTATAAACAGTATAGTACGAAAACGAAACTATTTATCAACCAGTTTAGACCTGTTGCGTGCAAATATTAGGGGGAACCCCCTTAATAAACTATTCCCTTAAAATTCATGAACACGTTCGAAAATATAAATCATTTTCGTCTTAACAATGCCTCAAGAATGTAAAACTAGTTGTTTGGTTTGCAAGGTTGTAATATCATTCGGCTTATATTAGTCATTGAAAATTTTAGCGCTTGTGTAGGAGTTTTTGCCAGTCATGCAAGTTTCAGCGTCCTTTTGAATAAATTCCAAGGTCAACGTTTGGGGGGAATCCCCTAATCAATATTCATGAGGGAATTTTGAAATAACCATGATGCTCTTTGGGATTTTCCTTGGTGCTGATTCGTCAGTTTCGAACAAACACGCGCTCTGATTGGCTGAAGTCGAAGGGGTTTTTATCGAAGGGAAATTCCCTTCCCGAAAGAACTTGATATTTTACGGCGTGTCCGCCATTTTAGATCACTTGACTGAATATATTCTTGAACAGCACAACAAGAGAGACTTTTCTAAGTCTACTTTTCGATCTAAAAGTTTCGTTTCTTTGTTTAAGTTACTCCAAAGCCTGTTACTTTGCATCATGGCTGCTGAAAAGAAAGGAAAATTGACTGCTCGAGGAGCGCCAATAATGGCTTCACCATATCTTAAGCATCCTGAGCTTAGCGATTCGGACAGGATTGATTCTGGTTTTGTCGACAGTTTTAAGTCTGATGAATCGAAGTCTGAAAGTATGACTATGATTCAAGAAATAACCGAGAAAATGTCCATTAACGATACTACTGCTGAATTTGTCTGCGATGACGCATCGACAAATACTCGTCATCCACAACCTTGTTCTCCGCCCAAACCAACGTCCAATTCTCCCAAAGAAACCGCTCCTTGCATGAGTCCTGTCGACAGTATGCTGAGCTTTGCTCAGAGCAACGATGTACGTCATCTTCTTGCTCCATATCGGCATCATCTTCTTGTTCAAAACGAAGATGGCGATACGTAAGTTGATCTCCATCTTGTTTCTTTGTGTCCAAGCACATCATCCATATTCGGCAAGGGCGTCGTTGGATTAACAACGATTTCACAATACTTATTAAAATCACTCACTGCTCGAGATTCTGAAAGCTAAAAAAGAAATTAAAAACACTTTCATATTTGTATTTACATTTATTTGTAGTTTTCAAATATTCTTCGTAAATTATTGTTAGCACGCGAGGTCTTACTTTTTGTTGTACTTTTTCAACAGGCCGATCCACCTAGCTGTGATTCACTGTCACCCTCATATTGATGCTTTAATAAGCATCGTTCCAAAGAAGGAATGCCTAAATATCTACAATTTTCTAAGACAGGTAAAGTACATGCATGATATAATAGACTATTCCGTTTCATTTATACAGGAAGTTATACTAACGAACGCTACACAACTTTTACTTTGCCTATTGTTGTCATTTGATGTTTTATCAATTGGCGAAAAATAGCAGTGTGTAGTGTGTTAGTATTACAAGACAACAATTGGTGTTAAAATGGCAATAACTAGCAGTTAAATTGTTGTTTATTGTGTCAGTATTTCTAGAGAAACCCTTTGAGTGGAAAAAAAAATAGCATCTATACTTAACTAAAATTTATATATATTTTTTCCAAAATAATTTTTATGTTTTAATTTACTAAATAAGGACCAATTCTTTTTACACAGACTCCTCTACACCTTGCGGCAATCACAAGGCAGTCATCTGTCGTCAGCTTCCTCCTTCAAGCAGGAGCAGGAATTGACTTGGTTGACCGTAAAGGAAAAACAGCACTGCACTTAGCATGTGAGGGAGGTGATATGAACACTGTCACTGTATTGACGCAGTTCCTTATTAACACTTTTGGCATTGATAGCTGGGAAGTTTACACGATGTTGAGTGCACACGACTACCAAGGTAAATGTCTTTTTGATCATAGTAAAAAATTTGCTAATTGTAGGAAACTCAAAATGAAAGGAAATGTTGTAATAGTTGCACAGAAACGTTAAATATTGATAAATCAGAATCTTCAGTTCATAGACATGACCAACAATAATATTTTCTATTTCCTTATGTGCATTCTCAAGAGGAAGCCATGTGTTCATTTCCTGTCTAAAAATCCCTGAACTCTAAGGAATTTTAATAGTGAAAGTAATGTCAAAACAGTACCAGGGGACTACCCTGTTCATGGATGAGGGAAAATATTCAGCTTATTCAAGATTAAGAGTTCCTGTTGTGTTGACCTCTGCCTGCTTTTCATACAGTATTGTCTTATTATGTTACTTATGTGTTAATCTGATCTCTTTTTGTAGGTTTTTCTGCTTTGCAACTTGCAGTAAAGAACAACCATTTAGATACCATTTCACATCTTGTCAGCCTTGGTGCAAACGTTGATCAATCGGTATGAAAAAATTATATTAAAATAGTTATTGACTCACAATACAATGATTATTAGGAATGGAATAAAATAGGTGACTGTCCAATTTTTGTGAAGTAGTAGAATTGTCCAGAAACAAAACAAAAAAACCTTTTCAATGGATGACATAAAACATTCTAAATTTTCTTATGATATAAATTTCAGTTTAATCAAAAATCCTGTAGATTCCATTTGCTTTAATTAATCATTCAAACTTTTCTCCTTATTTCAGGATGGAACATCTGGAAGAACTGCACTCCATCTAGCTGTCGAAGACAACAACTTAAAAATGGTGAACTTCTTGCTGCACAACTGTGGTGCATCTGTGAATGCTAAAAGATATGACGAGAATACCCCACTACATATTGCTGCTGGTCGTGGACTGGTGCCAATGACTGCTAGGCTATTGGCTGCTGGAGGTGACCTGTCGATAGCCAACAGTGATGACGAAACACCACTGGATCATGCAACTCCAGAGGTTAGTTTACTATAACAATGGACATTGATTTTCTTGTTGAATGTTTTTTAATGAAAGTGTAACAAAAATGATTCAGTAAATATGGCAATAAATTTTTTTCTTCATTAATGTAATGAAATGTAAAAACATCTTTGTTATGACTAACAATGAATCATTTTTCTTTATTTTAGGTCCTTTCTGTCTTGAAGGAGCTTCTTTAAGAAGGTTGAGAAAAATCCACTAAGTTGGATCGGTGAAAATTAACAATTTGTGAAGTTAGTCCACACTTTGTCCCTCCAAGGTAGAGGTAGAGGAATGGTGAGCCACACCCAGACCCTTCGTCCAGAAATGGGGTAAATAACCATTTACACCCCTCGACACGATGTACTTGACACAATTAAAGGATGACCAGAAATGGGGTAAAGTCAACTACACCCCCTTTACAATCTATTCAGGTTACAATCAGTACATGTTCAAAGGCTCCCACCTTAATGGCATTATGAAGAAAGGATCATGTCTGGGGAAATAGCTGTTGTAGACAGAAATCAAAAATGTTATCTTATGATACCAAACGAACAATGTTCTACATGATTTTTTATACTTTACACAATATTCATACTTATGCAAAACGTATTGATGACAAAAGCAATTCCCATTAATTTATATTGATTGAAGTAAAATCTTTAAAAAATTGTTGCAAAAAGAGCAGGAATTTTAACAGAAGTGCCTAATGAATGAAACTGCAGGGCTAAATGAAAATTATTTGGGGTTTATATTGTGTGTCTGCACATTTAAATATATAATATTGTTAATATTGAATAAGTTTAGTTGAAAACCCACCCAGTTTGCTTTAGTTTCAGCAGAATAATTATTAAAAAAAATTAATAAATAAACTAGATGTTGTCTTCATGTTTTGTTTGTTCAAAATAATGCTGTTTGCTGTCACTGAATGTAGTTGTTGAACCACAATGTTTAATATCTGCAATATTACTAATCATTGAAAATAAAGAAAATTACATTACATTAACAATTTATATTATGTTTGTGTTTATTCACTGTGAATTATGAATGATTGGAAGAATGAGAAACACTCTAACGACGTCAGAAACCAATAAATGAATGATTTAGTGAATGAATGGGAATAAAAAAAAATAAAGAATTCAAAGATGATGCAAAAACCTTGAAAATATTTTCTGATTATCATAAGAATCATATAAGTTGAAAAGTCCACAAAATGAAACTCCAAAAAGAATTTGAAATGGAAAGAGAAATGTGTTTCAGTTCTAAATAAATCAACAAAATATAGTTGTCTGATATTAAACAGTTTTTGAATGGAATGAAAGTTATTTTAAATAACTTTATAACTTACCTCTACAAAGAACATAAATTCTCGAACTCGAAATTTGCGACGGGTTTCCTGTGTTAGATATAACCGTGAGCTCATTCCACCAGCCTGGCACCCACTCGAAATCGCGGGCTCACACCGGTAAAAGCTGATGCAAGTTTCGTGTAAATTAGAAATAGAAAAATATTGAATGCATGCAATTTATCGAAGATTTTTGATCAAACGTTCGATTTGCTGTTTACAATCAAGAGTGTTATTGAAGAGGAACATGGCTTCGAATACAGATAGCGGAAATAATGAGGCTTTGGAGGAAAAATTTGAACAGATCGTGACGATGGAGACGGTGGTAGCTGCTGATAATAAGGGAATCGATTACAATAAGTTGATAAGTAAGTTGAGTTGTAAGGGAATTTATTAACCTTGTGATTTAATGGCAGGAAACTGAAATTTATTATATGCTTAATGTGCTACTAAAGATACGATTGATCGTGTAAAAGAAATTGATCACACAGTATTGATTAAATATATACAATAATTTGATAAATATTCAAACAACAGCTCAAACCAACTAAATATTTTGTACAATATTTCAATTAGTCATTATCACAATTAGTCATTATATTTCTTTTAGTTTATTCTCAAAATGTGTCAACAGGAAAATGCAAAAGCTTTTTGTTTTCATTTTCACTTTTTTAATTTAGGATAACTAAATCAAGAAATAATCTTATTATCATCATACCTCTATCCAACAAGCTAACTTAGCCAATATGGTATACACCATTATAATTTGTGATCGTTCTTTTATTTCAAAATTTAGTATTAAAGAGATGATTATGTCTTTATCCACAAACTGGGTCCACAAGCAAAATCTTTTATTTGCTTTCAGTTTCATAATATGCAACCATGCATGGTCTTGTTATCAACAAGCCCTCATCCTACCAGCCAACTAAGTTAATATATAAATGTACACTACTTCAATTTACGATCAATTACCGTATTGACAATTTTCCCCACATATCGATCCCCTGGACCACAAGCAACATGTTTGATTTGTTTTCGCTATTGATAAACTATTTAATTAGTTTTGATCTCTTTTGATATTGCTCTTGAACTTTGGAATGCTCTCCCTCCTGATTTAAAATCTGCACCATTGTTGTCTACATATAAATCTTCTCATATTTATTCAAGAATGCTAATAATTTGTAAACAATACCTAACTAACAATATATTATTTTTATGTAATGCACCTAGAGCTTACCAGGATAGGTGCAATATAAATGGATACATTATTATTATTATTATCATTATTATTATCGTTATTATTATCATTATTATAACATTTTTTTATCTATTTATTATTGTTAATGGCATAGAGACCATAGTTATATGCGTTTTTAAGAAACTATTATTATTAATATTATTATTATCATTATCCAAATTTATCATGATATATATTTCTTTTCAAATCAGGACAGTTTGGTTGTTCGGCTTTAAATCAATCTCATCTTGATAGAATAGAGAAGTTAACTGGTAAACCACCTCATCATCTTCTAAAACGAGGAGTTTTCTTTTCACACAGGTGATCAGTATAACTATTTATTGTCCCTGTTATCATAATTGCCATAACTATTATCATGGTCATTATGTATTTCATCATGTTGAATAAATAGATGAAACATAAGTTTGTCCTCTTTCTGTTTATAACACGAGTTATTCTAACAGGTTACCATTAAATCTGTACTTTCCCATTTAAATCTGTACTTATGCAAATTGTGTTGATGTGTGCAGATCAACCAATCAGAGTATTTTATTTCTGAAGTGAACTTCTCTGATTGGTTTGTCTGTGTGTTTAGCACACATCAACAAAATTTGCATAAGTACAAATTTAGATGGGAAAGTACAGATTTAAATGGGAACCTGTTTTCTATACAATGATACTTTTGTTTATTGTTTGATTTATCCCTTTATCCATTCATTCCTTCAAAATCCATAAATTTATCCATTCATTTTTCCATTCATTCATTCAAAATTGTATTTATACTCATTCATTCATGTATTCATTCAATCTTTCATTCATATATATTTTCAATTAATCATTCAAATATATAATTTCATTTGTTCATTGACTCATATATTCATCCAACTTTCATATATTCATACATATATTCATTCAATCTTTCATCTATATATTCATTTGTTCATTCATTCATTATTTATTCATTCATTCAATCTACAATGAATTTATATATTTATTCAATCATTTATTCACTAATTCTATTGTTTGTATTCCAGAGACCTTGATGCCATGTTGGACATGTATGAAAAGGGTCAGCCATTCTACTTGTACACAGGCAGAGGAC
Source organism: Metridium senile (assembly GCA_949775045.1). NCBI lineage: Eukaryota > Metazoa > Cnidaria > Anthozoa > Actiniaria > Metridiidae > Metridium > Metridium senile. The sequence goes on from OX459098.1 coordinate 18,354,112, forward strand.
CTTCATCAGAATCTATGCATATGGGCCATCTTATTCCTTTCATTTTTACAAAGTAAGCTATTAAATGGTGTATAACTTAGAGTGAAAACACTAAAACCATGAAATAAAAACAAAATAGTTACTAACTAATAGTTTCTATTTAGTGACTATTGAAAAATCAAATACAAAAGAAAACAATACCTCATTACAGCTTTACGTGTCTTTGATAGTGACTAAGGCTACGTTTACACGCAACCGGCTGAATTTTTCGACCAGTCGAAAAAACATCCACTTAGGGGTTCCGTTCACACAGGACCGCACTAAATGTGCAATAATTTGGATGCCTAACCGGTCAAATATTCGACCTGCAAATTCGAAAAAAATTTTCAGCCGGCCTGGTAAAAAAATTGACCGGTATAGTGTAAACAGTTTGACCGGTCAAATATTCGTCCGGTACTGTGTGAACGTAGCTATAATCAGCCCAGTGCGATGGTCTCATCTGAACAGAACCAAAATATTGATCGGTTCCGTGCGAACAGAATATGCAGGTTGATCTTTTGACCGTGTAAGCCTAGCCTAATAGGCACTGAATAAGAACTACTACACAGTAGCAATTTGATTTTATTTCATGGATTTAGTGCCAATACAATGATGAATAGTTACATCATTTCAAGTCTTGATGGCTCATATAGTGGCTTTTTTGTTGGCTTACATCAAAATGTCTATTAGGGTCCTTTTAGGATCAAAAGTTAGTTGCGCAACATGTCTCCGTACCTGTAAGGGTTGACATCCGCACTCCGCTTTTTGCTAAAATTTAAGTAAGCTAGCAAGAACATCGTACAATTGTACCTTTTAGGTGTTGAAATGAACAAGACGCAAGACGTTAACAGATATTTTAATCTGTGCATACCTTTTAGGAGTCTTTTTCTAAACCTCCACCGATCACCCCTACCACTTGGACAAAGGGAGTACCCCCCCAACCACCACCACCCGGGGCGAACCTATTTTACTTGTCACAACTACAATGAAGAAAAAAGTTTCAATTTTAATTATTATGCTCTGCAGACTTACAAGTTTTATTTCTGTACAGGTACCTACAAGAAGCCTTCAATGTTCCTCTAGTCATACAGCTGACAGATGATGAGAAATTCTTTTTAAAAAAGCATTTGGATATTGAAGAAACCTACAGACTTGCATATGAGAATGCTAAGGACATCATTGCTTGTGGTTTTAATCCTAAAACCACCTTTATCTTTTCTGATATTGATTATATTGGGTAAGCATCATATCAACAGAATAAAGACTAAACATTTGAAATAATAATAATAAATAACAATAATAATAAAGAGGAATGCGAGAAGGCTTGTCATTTTTAATACTTTGTATATTTCAGCCTTTATCAAATTGTATGTCCAAGTAAACATTATTAAAAAACTCATATGAATAATCAATGAGACATTTTCAAAAGAAACCATGACCATGACGAGTATTGTAAATCTGATACAACACTAGTGTTGTATATCCTGATTTGTATAAGTTTTAACTTGTAATTTCACGTCAAAATTTATTTTTATCTTGAAAATTTTGGTAAAATATGAAAGAGCTAGCTTACCTAGACGTTTTTTAAGTTGTTTACAACATTCGTGTCTGTGTTGTATCAGCGATACAATCGCGCACCTTTGGCTTGCGATTGTATCTGCCAAAACAACACGGCCGCTCATGTTGTAAACATTACATAATAAACAACTCACTTTTTTAACATCTCAGTCTTGTAGCCAGATACAAGTGTATTACAAATTGGGGAGACCAACACTCACTACCTTGATATTAGACATTTTAGTGCACAGCTTTGCTCATATGTTGATTTTTGTGGAGGGAGGAAAACAATTAACAATTAAGGACGGGGCCTACTAATTAAAAAGTAATGTATTCTTCAAATAACTATTGTGAGTTGTTTTAACCCTTCAGAGGGTTCTACAAATCTGTCTAAAAAAGGTGGGGTCACCGGGCAGTTAAGAGAAATAACAAGTCTTAAATATGGCTGACGTCACGATTTTACCGGCATCGACAAATAATTTTTTTTTTCAAAGGATTTTCATTGAAACATCTCTTTGATAGCTGTAAACAATTAACAAGTAATTTTCTAATAGGAATATATATTTTGTAACGTATTTTCAAAAGTTAATAGTGAAATATGATTTTTTTAGCATCGCGACTTGTATTTTACGAGGTTCAGAAAATTCGAATTTTTGTCTATTTTCCATTCAAAAATCAGTTGCTTTTTCGAAATTTTACATCAAAACCATTGTTTAACATGTTCTTAATAATTGCAGTTATAAAAAAGTTGGGGTTACCGGGCATTTTAAAAAGTTATCGCGTGGTAAACTTTGCCGCCGAAGATCATCATAAGACAATTTCTTTCCGGTCCCCTCCCTACTAAGTAAAGAAATTCGTCATCATAAGTGCATTGTGGGACTGTTTTTATAAAAACCGCTACCATCGCGTCTCCCATCGTTAGATGTTTTTTTATTTGTATTTTGTTATCTTTTGAGGTAAGATAGCGCGTTAAAATGGAAACTATGTAGATGCGCAGTAGCCTGCGCAGTGGCAATAGTAGGCCCCGTCCTTAAATAATTTAATAACTAACTATTCAAAAAATCATAAATAATTAATGAGAATTTTGCAAAAGAAAACACACTCCCGATTTGCATAAGTTTTAACTTGAATTTTGTTGGCCAAATATACATCTGTATATCCCATACAGATCGGCCTCTTATATTGTATAAGTAGTGTACACCTAATTCAAAAAAGACTGACGGGCCGAACGGCGATTGGTGAATGGCGATTGCGGGTCTGTGGATAATACGAATTTCTTCTTATTCTATTCTAAATTACCCAAACATCATTAAGCGATGACCTTAGATGGATGTCTCAAAGGTTTCGCTAAACGGTGGAGGCATTGTTTGGGTAATTTAGAAACGAATAAGAAGGAATTCATATTACCCATCGCCAATCACCAATCGCCAATTGCCGTTCGCCCCCTCAACCTTTTTTGAATTAGGTGTATACAATATGTGTGGCCAATCTGTATGAGATATACAGTGGCGAGTCGAAGACTAGTTCTTTAATATTTTACTAAAATTGTCAAGATAAAAGTAAATCTGGCTGAGAAAATTCAAGTTCAAACTTATGCAAATCAGGACGAATCTGTATCGGATATATAACCTTCACGGACCAATTGCTCATTGATTATTCATGAATTTTATAAAATTATATATTACATATTATGCAGAAACAGGAATGGAAATAATTGACTAAATGAATATTAACAGCTAAACACCATATGAATGAATAGTAAATGAAACAAAAGTTCAAATAATATTTAATTGAAATCAAATCTATGTGTTTTTCAGGAATAGCCCTGATTTCTACAGGAATATTTTAAGAATTCAGAAATGCATAACATTCAACCAAGTCAGATCAACATTTGGATTTGTTGAAACAGATTGCATAGGTACGAATTGTAATAAATGTATCTTATTAGACAGTTTGATGTGTAATATGGCTGGATATTTTACGAGTGAAACACTGTATTTTGACGAGCCTCCGGGCGAGTCAAAATGCAAGTTTAACAAGTAAATTATCCAGCCATATTACACATTAAACTGCTTAATAATTTATTATCCAATTGAAAGGTTTTTGTTCTTTTATAATGCAAAATGTTGTTTTACTTGAGCGCTAGATAGACGAAAAAAAAAATATCGCTGGTATTTTTACTTGATCCAGTCCTACTCCTTTGAAATGTTTACTCGTCTATGACTAATTGGATAATAAAACAAAATATTATCAGACATAAGTGTTCATAATAATATTATCAAAATGCATTTCATCAATATGTTTATACAATATGTTTATTGATTCCCTATATTTTTAGGTAAAATTGCTTTCCCTGCAGTACAAGCTGCCCCATCATTCTGCAATTCATTCCCAGAAACATTTGGTAGCAGAAAAGATGTGCCTTGTCTCATTCCATGTGCTATTGACCAGGTAAAAGTGATATTTCATGAATTGTCTTCAACAAGCACCAGACAAATAAATATTTTAATTATTGAATAAGATGAACCACTATAAACAGTATACAATGTGTATTACATACAATAACAGAGACCAAACATCACATCTCACATCTACATTATGAAAACACTGAACAGGCTCCCATTTAAATCATTCTGTACTTTCCCATTTAAATCTGTACTTATGCAAATTTTGTTGATGTGTGCTAAACACACAGATCAACCAATCGGAGTATATTATTTCTGAAGTGAACTTCTCTGATTGGTTGATCTGTGTGTTTAGCACACATCAACACAATTTGCATAAGTACAGATTTAAATGGGAAAGTACAGATTTAAATGGGAACCTGTTACTGGTTTATTGACAAACATTTTTCTGAACCATTTTTCAGGATCCTTATTTCCGGTTAACCAGAGATGTAGCACCAAGAATTGGCTGTCATAAGCCATCCTTAATCTTCTCCACATTCTTCCCTGCTCTTCAAGGAGCCAAGACTAAAATGAGTGCTAGTGATCCTAATTCATCAATCTTCCTGACTGACACACCAAACCAGATTAAAAAGAAGGTAAGAAACATTGAGACTGGTTTTCAATTCTTCTGGTAAAATAGACCAGTTTCATGTTATCTATCACCACTGTACTATTTCACAAAAGGCGCGTTTGCACAGGGATAGCCTCGATTCAGAGTAAATTCAAATGTGTTTTCTATATATTTTTTCATGCTCTGCTTGGAATTTGTGAATACTTTTACAACAAATCGATAAGTCATTATCACTATAAATTGAAATGCTTATTAATTATTGTCTTTATATGGGTGGCCCTGTGGTCCAGGTTCGAGTCCCGGCTCGGGCATGGATTATATTTGAGTTGAGTTTGTGTGATGTGTTCTTCTCTCCTTGTCACAAGGGTTTTTCTCCGGGTTATCCGGTTTTCCTCCCTTAGCAAAAATGAACATGTGAGCTGAGTTGTGTGCAAAATAATTAACGTAGAGGTAGTGAGTGTGTGTCTGAGTCTTCCCCTTTAGTAGGGCACACATGTGCAGTACTAGAAGATTGAGACATTGAGACATTGTTTTATTTTACTTATTTATCTGATAATTGACAGATCAACAAGTATGCTTTCTCTGGTGGAAGAGACACAATAGAGGAACATAGAGAGAGGGGAGGTGACTTGGAAGTGGACATACCATATAAATACTTGACATTCTTTTTAGAAGACGATGAGAAACTTGCACAGGTTAAAGAGGTAAACACAGTAGAAAATTTACTTATAACTATTATAATTATTGTTGATCATACTGAATTTTAATCAATCTATGTATGTATCTGTCATGTCGCGTATAGTCCCCCATGATGCTTTGGGAACGAATACAGGAACTCGGAAGCCCAAAGTAGAATTATTTAGCCTCCTGTGTTGATTTTATGACTAGCCCGACTTCACGCTCATAGAGCGTCTAGTTTAAAGATTTAAACCCAAAAACATATAAAATTAAATTACAATTTTTTAGTGTTACACATTTCATTCTATTACCTACAAATTAAAAAAATTTAAGTATCTTTACATTCTTTTTTTTGTTTATAGGATTACTCTACTGGTAAAATGTTATCTGGTGAAATCAAAAAGGAGCTCATTGAAGTTATTCAGCCCATTGTTGCCGCTCATCAAGAAAGAAGAAAAAATGTCACACCAGAGATCATTAAAGAATTCATGACGCCAAGGAAACTGGAATTCCCAGGTCTCAAAGAACCTAAAACTACAAAATCAAAATAGATCAATATACATCTAATTGCACTTTGTATAGAATTTATTTAATACTAAAAATGGTAAATTTTATCAAATAAATCAAATAACCACAGAGCAAATTGATGTTATATTTCAGATTGTGCAAACAAAAGTTAAAATAAAATAAACTGTTAAATTGACAATAGTTTTTATTTTGTGTGAATTTAAAGTGAAGTCATTTAACCCGTGAAATAGATATTAGACTAATACACCTTAGCAGTCTCTAATTCCATTGTTTTCTTTTGTGTCTATTTGACTATTACACTTTAGCAAGCAATTTCTATTTCACGGGTTAAATGCCTTCACTCTAATGTGTCTTGTATAAACAGTACCTGTATATCCATGAAATACAAATTACTAAATTGTATGAAATAGTGCCAATTTATAAACAAAAAAAGGGAAAACAATAGAATTGGTATATAATTGTTTAGTTGAAATAATACAATTTTAAATAGTACAAATGAGTGCTATACGTGTAAGAATACAAAAAAGATAGAATGAGCAAAAATTGTACCATTTATTATTTTACTAATATTTCCTGTACACTTTGCACTCTGGTTTTGTTCTAGAACACTAAATAGCTACTAATTGGAAAATAGAGTACAAACATTAAAAGCGTGAAACATAAATAGTACTAAATAATGATATTTTATGCTAATTCTATTGTTTTCTATCGTTTAATTAGCACTATTTAGTACTAATTAGCACTACTTGTTTCACGGGTAGAGAGTTGTTTTCATTAACCCATGAAACAAATTGTAATTTGACTATTACACTTAATTTAGCTAATACACTTTGTTTCAAGGGTTAATGAAAACCCCTCTATTAAATAACAAAACTGCAGTAAATGCATATCTATTGTGCTGTCAATAAAATGAATTACCAGTAAATTGTACTGTGTTTGTGCAGAAAAATATATATACAAATTTGGAAGCTGTAATTCTCGACTGTGCTACCTTGTTTTGTCAATGAAACAAAATGTTTTATTTTACATCAACAAGGTCGGAAAGTCCAGGACAATATTTGCTCCAAAACAAATATTTCTGATTTAGTTTTTTGATAAATAAATTTAAATACATATATCTTATTAGACAGTTTGATGTGTAATATGGCTGGATATTTTACGAGTGAAATGCTGTATTTTGACGAGCCTCTGAGCGAGTCAAAATGCAAGTTGACGAGTACAATATCCAGCCATATTACACATTAAACTGTTTAATAAGTTATTTATTATCCAATCAAAAGGTTTTTGTTCTTTTATAATGCAAAATGTTGTTTTACTTGAGCGCTAGATAGACAAGTAAAAATATCACTGGATATTTTTACTCGATCCAGTCCTACTCCTGCTATATTTTTACTCGTCTATGACTAGTTGGATAATAAATTCTGATATTGAATATTTGAATTCCCAGAAAATTGTGAAATGTGCCTACCGGTATCTTTATTGCTGGACAAAAAATTTATTATGATTTTTATTTACCAGGTAAATAATAATACATAATATACAGAGCATAACTATTTAGTTTATTAGTTTAATTTTCTACCTCTGTCAATGAAAAATAGCAAGGCATTGGACAACTATCTATGTTTGAATGACTTGTAGCAGAAACATTTTTAAACAAGCCATACAGTGTGTGTTAGAAATATTCAGAATCACTTTAAATTTAGTGCAGAATGCAAGTATTTACAAATATTTTAAGTATTCCCTTATTATGCTGTTTTACTTTAAGCTATTACTTCTGTTTCTTCACTTCTAGGACTCGGTTTAGCAAGCCTTGGAGAGCCATTTTCACTGCTTTTATCACTATTTTTGATAGTTTCCGATGCTTTGAACATCAAAGAGTCATTAATAAGCTCAACTAAGTCTTCACTGATTGGATTCTCAGCCAGAACAAGCTCCTGAAGTTTTCTGCAGTATTTCTTAATACTACTAGCTAAAAGCTGTGCACCGTTATCAGTAATTCCTGTCCCTTCAAGATCTAGTCTTTCTAAATTCTTATTAGATGCCATGGCAACAGAAAATATTCCAGCGCCATAATCCCCAATATTGTTATAATCCAAGTACAATCCTCTAATCTGAGAATTAGCTGCTATCGCCATAGCAAGCTGGGTCCAACCATATGCTGTGACTTTTTGATTGGCAGATAAAGTGAGATCTTGTATTCCTTCTTTGTCATCAAAGTGCTCCAGTAGACTACAAATGCACCTTATGCCATCATCACCAATATGACAATCGCCCAAATCTAAGGATTGTAGATTTGGATGCGAATGAAGCGCCGGAAGTAGGACTTCTAAGCCATGGTCTCCTAGATTTGTTCCATGTAAACTGTTAAAAATAAAATAAACAACTTTAGAGAATAAGAAAAGTTCAAAATAAGAAAGTTACAAAAAAATTAAGTTATAAGAAAATAAATTTAAAGTATAAATATTAAAAAAAGATCATGTATAAAAATTTTAGTTATAAATTTCAAAAAGTAAACTGTTACATATTCTATTACAAGAAACTGATTTTTCTAGAAGAAAAAGCTAAGTAACAAAGTAAAATATGAAGAATTTTTAAAAGAGCAATAAATTTGCAATTCTATTGTGACAATGTAGAACAAAAGTTCTTTGAAATTTAAAGCGGTTTTTTCATTTTTTTTTCATGCAAGTATTTACATAAAAGTAAATACTTATAAAGTATAAAAAAGAGGATTTCTATAAAACATTCCCATCTATCCCATTGTATTTCAATATCCAGTTTCTAAAATATATTTCCTTGAAATATACATGGCACAGAAACTATATTTGTCTCCCGGATAGTAGTTTTTATTCAAAATTTGAAAGTCCGCTGACAGAATATTTCATAAAACCATGGATATAAATAATGACTTCGCAATTAGCAAGTGAAAATCGATAATAAATATCATGTCGACAATGTCTTCCTAACTAATCAATATCAGAATTCACTGAATAAAGAACGAAAAAATGTTACATAAAATCCTGCAAATTCTTTAAATTATTCCTGCTGAAAGCTTCAATCAATAACTATAGTTTTCACTTTAGGTCAATATTCCGTTGAACCTTGAGATTAACTTGTGTAAAACTTTTGTGTCAACAGTGTAATATGTACATGACAAGAAAACATGACAAAATGGCGACGTTTCAAAATGTTTACTTACAACAAAGCATTCAGCGACTTGTTGCCCGACAAAGCCTCTGCAAGCCAGCGTATTCGTTGCTTTCCATTACAAATCCCGAGATTAAGGTTAAGCTGTACCAATGAATCGTTCTCTTTTACTCCTTCGACAAGTTTCTTGTAATCATCGTCGCGAACATTGCATTCACGAAGCGACAGAAGTCGGATGCTGTTATCACCACAGGTAGCCCAAGCTCACTGTTAGTGTTGATTTACTAAGGGATATATGGGTACTTTTGAACCTTCGATTTTTTGCCTTAAAATTTAATAAAATTCAATAAAACTCTTACCGTGTCTTCTTGTTGATCTCTTTAATCCTCTGAGTTAATTTCAGCCGATTTCGTTCAGGAAAAATTACCTTCTCCCTGCCTTACATAAGAGGAGGAAAGGTAGGAAGCGAGCGCCTCCGAACCGCCTCCAAACTGCTCAACTCGATCCCAAATATTTCGCCTAAAAAGCTTTCCAATCCAAATATTTTCTCCCAGGGATTCCAAGGGATAGATAGGCCGTCCATTTATGCCAACGGATTTCAAAGTAAAGCTTTTTAGCAGCCACTAGCCTCCATTAAGTTCGACGAAACGCTTTCAAAATTCGCCTCAAACACCGTGACTCCATTATCTATGGGCACCCAAAGCCGTTAAATCTCAGAGAGAGACTGGGAACTAACAAATAACTGACTGCTCCACCGGGACACGGAATTATAAATCTACTACCGACCCCAGCCCCCGAAGGTCCTTTCACTTGACACCTATTGTATTCATCGGCCAATCACCGATCGAACTAGCCGTAACCCATTCTTACCTCCCCTAGACAGTTGACAAACAAAACGTCCGTTTCATCTTGCCTCATTAAAGTTGTAAGTTCGTATCGATGTGTAATTGCCTTCTTAAATACTTTGGAGTTAAACATGAACTCCCCCATGTCTAGCATACTTGGTACAGGACGAAGTTGGACAAACTCTCCAACCATGATGAGTTGAATGCCGTTCAATGGCTTTGTCCTTGGTGGGGTGACATCCGAATCAAGAACGCCAGATAGATGAAGCCTATTCACTATCTCCAAAATTCGTCTGCTGGACATAGAAGCTTCGTCCCAAATCACACAGTCCACAGATTTTATGCGCTGAGAACATTGGTTGTTTTGCAAAGATCTTTCTACAACCAAGCGCCATGGAAGCTCTGCAGTTCTCAGCCCATAAAATGTGTGAACTGTCGAAGCTGAGGTGCCGGCAAGGTCGTCGTAAACAGTCGTTGCGATTCCACTTGAACATAGAATGACCACATTTTTACCAAGTAAACTTAGATTCTTTATGATTTCTTTCACTAGAAATGATTTTCCGGTTCCAGCTTGGCCCGATATCAGGACATTATGTCCAGCTATCGCCGTGTCAAGTATGGCCTTTTGCTCATCCGTCAAACTACAAAGAGAGATTCAATAAACCAAATATTATTTAATATTTTCTGATTAACAGCGCTTTAAACTCGATCTAATACTTACCGAACCATTGCTAGATCATCACATGTTGAAGATCAAAATCAGTCGAAATAGATTTGTTGATAATAATTGACAATAAAATGACGAGAAGACGTGTTTTTTCAGCTTGTCGAACGGAATGTTTTGACTCTATCTTTGGCGGGGTTTCCAGAGCATGGCTAGTTCGATCGGTGATTGGCCGATGAATACAATAGGTGTCAAGTGAAAGGACCTTCGGGGGCTGGGGTCGGTAGTAGATTTATAATTCCGTGTCCCGGTGGAGCAGTCAGTTATTTGTTAGTTCCCAGTCTCTCTCTGAGATTTAACGGCTTTGGGTGCCCATAGATAATGGAGTCACGGTGTTTGAGGCGAATTTTGAAAGCGTTTCGTCGAACTTAATGGAGGCTAGTGGCTGCTAAAAAGCTTTACTTTGAAATCCGTTGGCATAAATGGACGGCCTATCTATCCCTTGGAATCCCTGGGAGAAAATATTTGGATTGGAAAGCTTTTTAGGCGAAATATTTGGGATCGAGTTGAGCAGTTTGGAGGCGGTTCGGAGGCGCTCGCTTCCTACCTTTCCTCCTCTTATGTAAGGCAGGGAGAAGGTAATTTTTCCTGAACGAAATCGGCTGAAATTAACTCAGAGGATTAAAGAGATCAACAAGAAGACACGGTAAGAGTTTTATTGAATTTTATTAAATTTTAAGGCAAAAAATCGAAGGTTCAAAAGTACCCATATATCCCTTAGTAAATCAACACTAACAGTGAGCTTGGGCTACCTGTGTTATCACGGAGAGAGTCACAAATACTCTCGACTTCCGAATTGCCTAGGGTTTCTCCAGTTATTTGGACTGTACCTAAAAGCATTTTTCTTTTCAAACAGCTAAGAAAACAATCCAACTGATCTTTTCTTAAATGAATTGCGATGCAGGTTTGTTGTATATGCCGCTCGGATCTCGTGTCTTGGAAACGAGCATTTGCATATGCAAAAACAAACAGGCGTTCTTCGTACCCGGTGCTTTTGCGCAGAGCTGACGGAGAAAATGCGAAATTATATAGCATTTACTAACTCGGAAAAAACTCTTTACAGCAAACATTCAAAAGAACCACTAAAAATCAATTTCTTTATTTTTCTGTTTTGTTTTGAAATGAATGTCGATTTTGGGGAATGTTGAAAAATGGAGGCATGGATAATAAATCCATGACAGGAGTAAGCCTAGAATTCTCACAAGTCAATCTTTTTTATTTATGTTTTATTCTTTTGCATTCTTCCTCTTTGCTTTGCATCAAGTCCAAAAATTAAAAAGAGGGGCTATTGATCCAGGAATGGTGAGAGGGGTTGAGGCCGTGTTGTTTAGTCACCCTTCCAAGGGAGGTCCCTTAGCATAAGCCTACAAGACTGAGGCGCTCTTGTGGAATTTTGGAGAGAAATATGGTTTTGGGGTTCCTGTCGATTTTCCTAAAAACTCAACAAGAACGCCTGGCTTCCTTGGAATCCACCCCTGAGATTATCATCATTACCATCAACATGATCAACTATTATCACCATCAAAATTGCAACAACTATCACCATCATCAGAACTGCCACATGCATTAAGTGTGTACCAGCATCATCATTATCATCTGCATCTCCCTGTCACTTGTTGTCAAGGTTACACTATAGACATCATTTTCATTTTGATTGCAAGATTGAAGAAACAAACAAAAACCATCAATACATTAAATATATTAAAACCATTTTTATATAATCAATGATAAACATCCATTATTACAGATTGTTACAATATTAACCGTTAGGTCTTACAAATTGGATGATTTTAAAAGACAATTAAAATGTTAGACTGAAGACAAATGCAACATAATTTTGTACAACAGCCAGACAAGTTTGCAGGATAGCTGTGTAGTCTATAACACATTCAATTGCTGTTCTTTATGTTTCTCTATGACGCATACTTAAGTCTGCTGTTTTTATGTGTCGTCACCTATATAACTGTCTTCACTATTCTGAGACCAGGTTTCTGCATCATCATCACCAGTGCTGTCAACACCATCAGCAGCAGCTCCAGCAGTATCTATGTTTATTAATGGTATAGTGGAAAGGTTACCTAAAATAGGAAAGACAAGGTAAGGCAAGGAATGTACATATCAATAGGCAAAAACTAGCATTTTTTCTCTCTTCCTTTTTTGAATAAAATTCTACAATATTCAAGCTGCCCAATAATGAAATCAAAATTACAATCTTGGACAAAAATGTTGACAAAATGTGATTTTTGAGTAAAAACTGCACAAAAATATATTTTGGTATATAAAATCATCCCCCTCCCCCTAAATCAATGTTGCATGATGGCTCCAGCATTGTCGAACCCAACCATACCAACATTGACCAGGGGGGATGGGGTGATGGCACCCCTTTGTAGTTTGAAGCATATAATTATGACTTGTAAAAACTATTTTTGTGTGAGATTGTAGTTTATTGCAGGTATTGGAATGTGATAGGAATTAGAATGTGTTGGTTTTTCTAAAACTTAACAATCAAATTATAAATGAAATTCAGGATAAATGAATGCAAAAGAGAAACATATCAATAAACTTCAGTACTTACATAATGCAGCCACAGGTCTAATGTTGTTAGTAAAATTAGCTTTTGATACCAGACTGTAATTTCTAGAACTATTTAACCTGGAAACAACAAGATAAGATTCAAACAAGCATGCACAGAATCTACCGGTAGCTCACAAGAGGGTGTGGTTTGGTAAGTCGAAGGCAAAGAGGTGACAAAATCAGGATGGGTTACCTGTGTTAGAATTATAAAGGAAACCCAAGAGAAACAAAACTATATTTAGTGTCATATAGTGAAATCTGGTATAGCAACAACAAACAATTTCTTATTCAATACTAATAACTGTCAAACCATTAAATACATTTGCCATTTTGGCCACTTAATTTTTGCTATAGTTTATTAAGCTATTTTTGAACTAGATTTATTCTGCAACTTACAATCCTGTTTCTTTCAAACTTGATCTCAAAGATACAGACGTGACTGCTTTAGCTAAAAAAAAGGCAAACAAAACTGTAAGTCTGCAATTCAAAATGTATCAAAACATACAGAGGACAGAGCATATTATCAAAAAAATTGTAAATTAATCAAAAAACTCTTACCAGAATTTGCGCCATTGAGACTTCTTACCAATAGTTTTGAAGATGACTACAAAAATAAATAGATTTATTCCTTAGCATTACTAGTAACAACTTTATTGAGGAGAAACAGTAAGAACTTACGCTTATATTTGAAGAATTTCTAAGCATAGAGCGCATACAACGTGCAGCGGCAGCCATCTTTGATCGTTTTGTCACATGGGAATATTTATGTAATTTACTTAGGGGGAGGGGAAGAGTCGTTTGAATGCAATCCTTTTTATTTATTTTTTAGAAACCAAAAACCTGAATTATTTAAGTGAAAACATAAATTAACTTTTGTTTTTACACAAAATGTTATGATATCTTACTAGATAAGTTGATATTTTTTCAATAAAAGCATGTCCAAAATGATGCAGTTTCACCTCCCCTCATATAATCATTTTGCTTATATGTCATGCAATGCATTGTGGGGTAGATTTTCAAAATGGCGGCGATATCAGCACGTTGTTTGCGTTCACTAGTCAAATCTTCTTGCAGTCTTAGCGTAAGTTTACTAATAGATTTTTACTACAAACACAAACCTATATTTACGACTTATCTTCTTATTTACAGAGAGCTACTCTCTCTGGTAATAGTTTACTAAAAGGTAAGATAAAATAACAAAACTTCGGCACCATATATTAACTCGTGTTTGCGTAAATTCTCCATTGTATTTCTGATCTTTTTAATATTTGGACGAGTTGTTTACTTTTTCTGTCATTATTTTACAGGCAGGAATATATCATCTCTGGTGTTAAGATCTGCGCCTGCTGCTTTTAAAGATAGTGGATTGTAAGTATTTGATTCGAACCTCGCTATATCGATCAGATACTCGCAATAGTGGGGTTAGAATTCTCGAACCTACCAATCGATAATAATATTGATAAGCTAAAAATGTTTGAACCCTGAAATTTTAGAGAAAACTTTGTGTTTTCATTGTTTCTTGAATCTAAACATCTCTTGTCTTACCATCCCAGGGGGTGGGGGAACTCCCTTAGAAAATGGATAGGGTGCTCGACGGACCTTTTAGGGTCAAAAATAAGACCCTTGCGTACCTTTTAGGGTCTTGAACTGGCACCCTACCTTTTAGGGTCAGTTTTGAACTTGGCTGTGCCCTTGTCTAACCCCCGGGGGAGGACTCCCTTTGTCCAAGTGGTGGGGGTGATTGGCGGTTGGTTTGGAAAATGACCCCTAAAAGGTACACATATATTAAAAAAGACTTTTAAAGCCTTGTTGATTTCAATCCCTAAAAGGTATGCTTATTTTTAGTAGCAAAACCAAGTAAAAATGACTCTAAAAGGTTTTATGCTGCACAGGTCTTACCATGGGCTGTGCCAAATAGTATATCCAAGGCACAAAATTTTGTTAAACACAGTAATTTCTTTTTGACAGATTACAAAAAATTGCTAGAGATGCCATGGCCAAGAATTTAACTAGAAGACATACTAGATTATCGACTGCAATAAGTAAGTATTACCTTAACTATGAAAAATAATTTACTTTGTTCACACTAAAGCACTAATTCTCTCAACAATAATTATTTTGAAACTGGCTGTATTGTGAATTAACATTTCAATTGTTTAACCAATCAGCTTACACGATGTATGCTTTAAAATATGCTAATAATTTATAAACAGTAAGACAATTATTAACTAACAGGATGTATGTTTTAGAATATGCTAATAATATGCTAATAATAGAGTGCAAACAATATAACCGTGAAACAAGTAGTACTAATTAGTACTAAATAGTGCTAATTAAACAATAGAATTAGCATAAAATATCACTATTTAGTACTAATTATGTTGCACACTTTTAATGTTTGTACTCTATATAAACAGTAAGCCGTTTATTGTTATCTAGGTCAACAGCTATTAGTAGTTTCTGTGAACCTTGGTGTGGAAGGAGGAGAGGGAGGTGGCGACGAACTTAGCATTGAAATTATCTCAGATGATGATGACCTATTGAGAATTTGACGCTGGTTGAATATTTCACTCTGACTGAAAGACTTGATAAATCGAACGGTTTACAAAAAACCTTTGTATGCACTGGATCATGTATAATCATGTTTTGTGTATTGTAGGTTTTGAATTCATCCAAGAACAGGCTAAAATGCTCAGTCTATCCATCTCCCTCTTTCTTCTTTTGATGACATAAACACCTTGCTCTATTTACTAAAAAGATGTCTATTAATTAATTAACTTTTTGATGTAAACTTAGGTTTGATTGCGAATCCAATTCCTGCCATGATAATTAACAGCGAGTCTGATGGAGATGGTGTTGACGGCTTGTTGTTGGATGACGACGAGACATTTTCGTGCTTAGATGACGATGCAATTCTTAATTATTTCTAACATAAGCTTTCACCAGAAACTTGATTGGTATATTGATTGGTGTTTTTAAACTTGTTTTACATCTATTTCCAAAAAAGATTGTCAAAGGAAGGGGGAAAATATAATTCCAAGACAGAAAAGGTTTTCACATTTTTCTAAATGCAAATAATAGATGTTCTGTGTTTAACTGAATTCCAACAATTTCTTACTGTCTTGAAATTACCCAGTTACTTTGGACAACCTTTTTGATGTAGCTGTATACAATGTGGATTGGTTTGGTTTATTGTAAGAAAATGATAAGTCACAGTGAAATATTCAATCTTGTATATTCAGTGTTTTTTTTTTTTGATATTATTGTAAGAATATTCTTAGTAATATTAAGTTTCTGGTGAATATAGCATAGGTGTTTTTAATGTGACACCCTATCTATGAATGTGTATTTTAAAGTTTGTACTTTAAAGGGTTTATTGTACCATACTGCAATGATTATTATTAAAGTTATGTTTCAATTTAGACTTTTATTTACTTCACTAAACAGGTTCCCATTTAAATCTGTACTTATGCAAATTGTGTTGATGTGTGCTAAACACACATATCAACCAATCAGAGTATATTATTTCTGAAGTGAAGTTCTCTGATTGGTTGATCTGTGTGTTTAGCACACATGAACAAAATTTGCATAAGTACAGATTTAAATGGGAAAGTACAGATTTAAATGGGAACCTGTTACTAATAGTTTTTTTACTTGGAGTAGTAGTCATAACAGTACAATTCACAGTTCTCTGAGTCATTCTGAAAGGTGTGCTTTCGCGTCAATGAAGAAGTCAAGTATTTTCACAGTCAATACACATCACATATGAACACAGTTTGAATGATTATTTGAATATTCAATATGAATATTTGATTATTGAAAACAAATATTCAAAATGAATAGTTGATTAATATTCAAAATGAATATTCCTACAAAAAAGCAAATTAAATTTGATTTTATGTAAAACAAAAAAACTGTTACATGTAATTGTAATATGAAAAAGATTTTCTATTATTGGATCATATATATTTTCAACTTTGAAACCAAAGAGTTGAATATTCATTTTGAAAAAGTGGTTCGTTTTTAATATTCAAATATTGTTTTTAAAAGTTTAAAAGTGCTCATGTGTGAAGTGTGTTCACTGAGATTTGCAGCTTTAGCAGTGTCACTGAACAAAAATATATCCATAAGTTTTGATGCTACGGTTGCCATTGTCAGGAGAACAATATGCCTCATTGCCACAGCTATTACTATTATCCTGGCCACAAAGAACTCCGTCCATTCCAAACCCAATCCTTGAGTCACATGTCATACAGTCTCCTTCCTTATTGGCTACAATACCAATCCTTGCTCGTGCAGCAATAATGTGAGTTAGTCTGGTATCCACATTAAAACCTGATGATAATGATAATAATAATAATAATTGTTATGTATAGTTTAATAAACAAGCAGGAGTGTTTTATCAGGATTTAAAACGAAGCCAAATGGTTTTAGACCTGATAAAACACGATCTGCGAGTTTATTAAACAGCTTCAAAAACTCCAACCAATATTTTGTGTTTTTGTAAGAAAAATCAAGGATTTATGAAAGTTTATTAGACAAAATTCAGGTTAAAGTTTATGTAAATTAGGGTGAATCTTCATCTTCAGTTAAAACACTTGTCACAGTTACGATTTCTTTTGTAAATTTCTCATGAATTATTAATGACTTTTTGAAGGTGATAATAATTTTTTCAAGTTTTTCTCATAGCCTCAATCTGAAATATGCAATTGTATAAATACCAACTAGCTAGTGAATAATAAAAAAGCATATGATTGGTCAGAATTAGTGTTCATCTTGCTAGTAACTATGGATACAAACCTTCTCTGTTGCATTGCTTCTGCAAGGACCCATGATTTAATAGCCTCTTCCATGCATTTCTGCCTACGCTAAATGGCTTGTATTTGCCATCAGCAATGACATCAAACAGTGAATTTCCTTGGTGATTAATGTGCAGGAATTTGATTGCACCGTATGAAGTGCGCATGCCTACACAAAGATGACTGAACTGAGTGGACCAGTAGGTAGCAAGCTTTGTCTCATGGCGTCCAAATGCAGATGTGCCATAATGAGGCTGATATTCCTTCTTGTTGGACCAAAGTGGAGATGAGTAGCTGAATGTTTGCTGCAAGGCAAAGATTGGGTAGTACTTAGTGTAAGCACAAATTACTGTCATCATTGTTCCAAGTTGTCGTTACTATTACAATCATAATCATTTTGATCTTGATCTTATCTTTATTTGCTTTGCACTGTATTTATATTGTTTAGTTATTAGTTTAATTAACATCATTCAACCCTCCTAGACTAGTTTGAACAATTTGCAGGTTTATGGGTTTATGTAATATACCTCTTTACCTCGAAACAAATTGCCCATTTCAGACCATGTGTCATTCGCTTGAGAATTTTTTTTTTTAATGATAAAATTAGATTATATCATTTACATGTGAAAGAAACAATTCCCAAGGGTAGCATCACGTGATCTGAAATGGGACAACAAACAAGGAAGGTAAAGAGCTCTATTGATATGTGTTATAAAAAAAAGCAATTAATCTACCTGATTCTATGTTAGTAACATACAAAAACAAACGCCTGTACCTTGTATCCATTTAGTTTCATGACAGCTGTCCATCCTCCCCCACCACACACTCCTAGGCTTGCCATATGACAGTAAACACGACTTTTACCACTAGTTGTATATGTCACCAAGTAATATGATCCACTTCTGGCATGACTATAAAAATCAATTTCTTAATTGTCACTATCATCACTTAAATTACAGTAATTAAGGATACTCGATCCGTGAACACTTGACGTTTTTCATGTTATTATTTTCTGAACTTTCTACTGCTTCAAAACCTCTAAATTAAAAGCAGTGAGTTCAAATATACATTGAGTGTACATATTAAATATTATTTCTTATCTATTTTCTTAAGGAATGTGGGTTAAAACAAAGAACTAAAAAAACAAAAGTGTTCACGGCTTGAATGTCTTCACTGTAATTGTCTTCACTGTAATTGTCATCAAAAACATGCACTAGCTACTACTGTCTTACGGGTTGTGTTGCTTGATATGTTTACAAGACAAAGCTGGGTTTTTCATTGAACCAAAAGGTGCTGCGGCAGTTGGTGGAACAGCTACACAGAAAACAGTAGTGTCATATTTTGTATATATGCATTCATATCCATTATTCATGATATTTGTTTTGTTTTTCATTGTGTTTACTGTATAACTTACTGGGTTTTAGATGATCGATTTGCACCTGTAATTTTTTGATCTCTTCAAGCAGTTCTTTCTTTATATTTGCACACTACATGGTATAACAAACAAGATTAGTTCCAGAATATTTTAATCAGTATTTTCTAAACTCACAAAAACATGCCATCACCACCATCACTGGCTATATATCATCATATTATTGTCCCCATATCATGTGAATCTAGCAAATTGTCATTCCAATTTGCCGTTTTGGGTTTTCCCCATCTTTCAATCAGTTGGTTGATTGTACATCAAATTAGTCGATGAGTTTACACAAGCTCCTCCTCCAAAGTTCATTGACAGGGCAGAAAAGACCATTATCCAACCAAAGTTTTGAAATAGCAGGTTGCGATGCAATAATCACCTGTAAAGCACAGCTTCCTGAATCTCCCTTTGGCCCACGGTCTCCCTTCACACCAGAGGTACCTTGTGGCCCTTGTTTTCCAGTGGCACCAGGTGGTCCCTGGGGACCCTGGTCACCTTTTTGTCCCACAGAACCTGTTAAACCTGTTGCTCCCTGAGGCCCTCTAGTACCAGTGGGGCCTTTAGGCCCAGGTGGGCCTGTCTTACCCTGGGGCCCCTGTGCTCCAGTAGCTCCTTGTGGTCCCTGTTTTCCGTCATGTCCTGGTGTTCCCTTTTCCCCCTTGTCACCTTGGACTCCTTGAACATCAATAATATTATAGATGTGAATAGCACATTGCTAATAATTATAATGTGAATGACTGTCATCTGTTTAGTAATATTTCTTTGTAGTAACAAAAATAGATTTTAACTAGTCTGACAATATGAAACTTTCAGTTTCCGTACTGATTCCCCTTATACTAACCTTTGTCACCTTTATGTCCTCCCTTTCCAGTTGGACCTGTTTGACCAGGGGCTCCCTTTTCCCCTTTGTAGCCCCTTGGCCCTTGGGAACCCATGTCACCTCTAGGTCCAGGAGGTCCCATAACTCCATTGGTTCCATTAGTGCCATTTTTTCCAGGAGGGCCTGTCTTTCCAGGAGAACCAGAACTGCCTGGCAAACCTAGTTGTGATCATAGAATATAAAGCACACTATATTAATTCCATTAATTGATTAACATCATATAAACAATGAGAAAATAATTAATGACTGTTCATTTATGATAATGACTAGATCGAATTACCTTGATCTCCCTTGTTCCCTTGTTGCCCTTTTGGACCAGTGATTCCTTGGTCACCTTTTGGGCCTCTACCACCAGTGTCTCCCTTTTCTCCCTGAAAAATGTTCAACAAGCTTGATTTATTGCAGCATGGTTTTAGTGGCACTGGTAGCACCACAGCAATCATGGGTTCCAAAGATTTGTTGTCTTGTTATGCTGTTCTTATGTTCAGCTAGCCTGGCATAGCTACTTTCCTCCTGCTTCCCCCTCTAGAGCCAGTTACACCACAGGCAGCCCAAGCAATTCACTTTTACAGTAGAGATATGTGAGGAAAAAAATCGATATTTTTTATTGAAATAAATTTGAACATATTTCAATCCTGTGTTGTTGTTAAACCTATTTAATGTCATTCTGGGTGGTTTTTGAACGTTTTAGAGCATTTTTTCTTAATGTTTGCCCACCTGTAAATTTAAGTACAGGTGGGCAAACATTAAGAAAACATGCTCTAAAACGTTCAAAAACCACCCAGAATGACATTAAATAAGCTTAACAACAACACAGGATTAAAATATGTTCAAATTTATTTCAATAAAAAATATTGATTTTTCCCTCAATATATCTCTACTGTAAAAGTGAATTGCTTGGGCTGCCTGCGGTTACACAGGCTAATGTTCATGCAGCCTGTGAATCCGGCTCTAAAGAAAATCCTTGCAGCTCCAGGGGCCGCGGAGACGCGGGGGCTGGGGAGGCCGTGCCCCCCACTTTTTGCCCCTGGACCCCCCTAGAAACTCACGCCTTCGGCGCTCGTCAGCCCCCCACATAAAATACTGCTCCACGGTCCCTGAGCTCAGAGTATGTTATTTACATTCAGACTGCAAAAAGGAATGATGAAGACTTTTATTTGCATATTATTGATGTGAACTTACTTTCAATCCCTTTCCCCCACTACAGTCCACCTTTGAGCAGGGACAGTCACCTAAAATGGGTGCAGGTTCTATTGACTGTAGGATGAAAAATATTTAGAGCAACATTATTCACTTTATAGAGGAACATTTCAGGCCCAGTTTAGAGGTTTAACGTTTGCAGTTTCAAATTTATGAAAAGGTCCACTCTTGCATACTTTGATAATCCAAACTAATGTAAAGAGCAAACACTTTTAATTATATCTATGAAATCAAATTGCTACTATAACGAATAGTTTCAATTTCCCTTGAACATATACTTTAAAATTCAGTAGTTTATACAATTAATCATTGCAATTATAGATAATGCATGAATAAAAACTGATTCTGGATAAGCTTAGCACACTATTTACTATGTTTTCTTCAATAATCTTTAGAGTGCATTCAGTAAAAGCATGAAACATTAGTAATTCTTTTGTTTTCTTTTGTTCAACTAGCACTATTTTGCACAATTTAGTAATTAGTGTTTCACGCTTTTACTGAATGCATTCTAAAGGTCACAAAAAGACTATACAAGTTGTGAAACTTTTGATGCAAAATTACATATACAGAGACTTTAAGTACAACACCATTGCAGGAAACTTTTGACATGATTTGTAAAGTGCATACCAATAATCTTGGCTCATATATACTTCTAGTCCGCTCTTGTTGTCCAACACTAAGAATGAAGCATAGACACATGGACAAGGTAAAAGCAAGGACACAACAGAAGCTAACAGTTTTTACCATTTTGTGAGAAATCTTTTAGTAAACAGAGCTACAAGTTTGTGTGCTGGTGGTAGTTAGTGTCCTCTGGCATCCATAAATTAGTATACATGTATTTGTACAAGGACTTGTGGGTAAATAGTTACTTTACAATGTATGTTTTTTATTGTTCAAAAAATCTACAAATTATGCATTTCTTGGTTGAGATTTAGATGTTGATGGAAACTTGTTGCTATGTTACAG
Source organism: Metridium senile (assembly GCA_949775045.1). NCBI lineage: Eukaryota > Metazoa > Cnidaria > Anthozoa > Actiniaria > Metridiidae > Metridium > Metridium senile. The sequence goes on from OX459098.1 coordinate 18,376,463, forward strand.
GTATTGTGAATATGATTTAATGAGCCAAAAACTGCATGTCCACCTTATTTATCATCACTAAAATAATAAATTTTTATCATCAAAAATATAAATTCAATAAATATATGTAAATGCAGTGTAATGCTAATAGTAATAATGCTAAAAGTACATAATATTCCATAAAAATATTATTGGCATGCAAATCTTTTAGCCTGATATCCTCTATTAAAGTAATTTTAACAAAATACAATTTGCATAAATTAGCACTGTGGGTATTTTGGTACTCTCTAATCACCGTCATCATGTTTTAGTGAAGGCACTAAAGGCCTGAGCAAACGCATGCAACATTGTTGGCCAACATTGTTGCAATACGGTTTGTTGAACACGAGAACAGAAGAAATGTTGGATGAGTTTCATCAAGCATCATCCAACAGGGTGTTTAAAAGGGCCCAACATGTTGGAGCAACCATGTTGGTCCAACAATGTTGCATGCGTTTGTACAGGCCTCGAACCTGTGAAATACTTAAAAAAGAAATCGTGACCATGATATGAGCATTGTATGTCCTATCCTGATTTGCATAAGTTTTAACTTGAAATTTCTAGGAGATTTACAGTCTATAATCTTGAAAATGTTGGAAGTCATGTACCTGTTGTAAACTTACTGCGGTTTTCGACTTTCTGCAAACTCGGACATTTCAACTGTTAGTTGCAAAATACATTTTTGGCTGCCATTGATCAAAGACATGAAAGGTGCCTAATAAGCGGCAGCCAAAAACATTTTTCACAACTGGCTGTGGGAATGTCTGCAGAAATACGAAAACCGCAGTTCCATACAACTTATTCATCTTTGTGGCTAATTCCAGTGTTTTGTTTTTGCGTCTATTTGCCTACTTCACTTTATAACTACTACACTTTATCTAATAGATTTTGTTTCACAGTGTCTTCACTTTATAACATTAAAACACAAATTAAACAAGAGATAAATATAAATAATGAGGTACCATAACATTTAGTATGAGAATTAATTAAAGACAATCAACAACATTGAATTAGCTATACAGCACTTTATTGTATTTGACAATAATCTGCAGTACTAGATACATTATTATGTTCAAGGGGCATTAGAGTTAGGTCCCTTCCTGCGGCCAAAGGATGGAACAACATTGACAAATCTCCTGTTGTACTGCATTCTACGCTTAGCACGGCCAGTCTTCTTCTTCTTCTTTTCTTGAGCATCAACCTGATGAAAAAAAAAAGAAAATTTAAAAATCAATGAATTATTAGATAATAATTAAGGTCATGTTTAAAAATCAATGAAATGCACTAAGGTAGAATTAACAGGAAAACCTTTATGTACACAATTGTTGTTTTAAATCATTGCTTACTGTATTGAATACAGTGTTTGCAAAAGTTTGGAATGACATATTTCATAATTGAATGTGAATTTGTGAGACATATTAATCATGTGAAAACTTCTATAGCATACAGTAACTTTTCATACAGACAAAAATTATTATTCTGAGCACTACAAGAACTAGTCTCCCCAACAACTGATTCAAGTGTCATCATGCAATACTTCTCTTCCTACTAAAAATGGACACAAGAGCCCTCTACATTCTCTTAAGATGTCAGTGAATGCCCTAGACTTAAAACATTGACAAACGCATTACTGAAAACGATAACATTTGTATTCATATCTTTCTTTTGAAGTAATAGCCTATACCTAATGCAATTTATGCTCAATATAATATAACTATACACCTATGTTCATAAGATTGTCAATGATGATTTGTTTCCAAGACCAGAAAAATGTTGGCACACATAATCAATCTGGCTATGATTATCGAATGTTACAGCCAAACCAACAGAAGCGTTCCTATTGAGGTTGGAAGGCTCGATTTATTTTTCCAAAATTGATTTGAAATTTGTTTTGAAATTTGCATAAATGAATTATCTTGTAAGTTTCAAATTGCAGACTTCAACCGTCAACCAATCTGGTCCTGAAATCACGATCTGTGGTCAATAACTGATAATGCTATTGCAATAGAATACTTTAGCAAGTATTTATAACAATATTTCTGTAAGCAGACTAGGTTTAGCAAGTTTCCATTGTCCAAAAAAACAGTGAAAGTAATGTTTTGATTTGAGGCGGTTTTTGAAACTTACAAGTTTCGATTCATTTATGCAAATTTCAAATCAAGTTTGGAAGAATAAATCAAGCCTTCCAACCTCGATAGGAATGTTTCTGTAGGTTTGGCTGTAAAGAGGCTGTTGTTGTGATGGTTAGACTATATACAAAAGCTTGATTTTTTTGTAATTTATGCATATCCTTAATATCTTTTTGCTTTGATATGACCTATTTTTTATATGACCTATTACTTTGACAACCTTTCTGAAAATGATGTATGTCATTCTTACAATTCAAATAATTACCTTAGGGGTCTGAGACTTGACTTTTCCGGCACGAGCTAAAGAACCGTGAACCTTACCTAAAATAATTTATCAATAATGTTAATAATGTTCATAAACAATACCTTATAATGAAAATATATGAAACAATCAATTCAAATGATTGAAGTATTTTTTGAAATCAATGTTAACCTCATATGAAGAAATTTAAAATTCATTCAATTCCCAACATCAAGGAAATATAAATTACATGTACAGAACAACTTTAAAAGTATAAAAAATAAACACACTTTTAAAAAGGGGGGAAAAGGGGGTCCTCAACACTGCAACACAAAATTCAACAACACTGCATCACAATAATTCTCACCAAGCACTATGAATACCACAACTTTAAAATTCACAGCACACCACAACATATTTATTAACACCGCAACACTACAAAAAATATTTATCAACACTGCAACACTACAAAAAATATTTATCAACACTGCAACACCCCAATCCCCCATGTCCCCCTCTTAAAGTGCAAAATACACAAAAACGTTTATACAAAACAAATTTCCATTATATTAAAAAAATATTGTTTTTGAAAACAAAAATGAAACACAAATTTAACCAAACAATTCAACTCCATTAAAACAACTTTCATAAAACGTCTAGATTCAAAAGAAAGTCAGAAAGAGAGAATCTCAATTATTCTAATACTTACCTCCGAGAAGACGGACACTGAGGTCCAAAGTAACCTGATCGACAAGCTCACACTCCTCGACTGTTTGCTCATTCTCAAGAGGTCGTCCAGCGTACAACAGAACTTGATCATCAACATCGATTCCCTCTCTCAAGGCGAGTTCGTTCTTTACACTCAAGATGGAGTCTGATCCATCGAGGACGAGAGAATGGAGATTTTGTCCGCGAATAAACAACTGCATGACGGCAATTCTGCGATAAGAATAAACTTCAATACCTTATCTCTAGATTTAAAGCACTTTGGGGTGTTCAAATGTTGTGTAAAGTATTTATTTGTGCGAATTTTTCAGCCTACCTTGGCAAAATTACACGTGCTGGTGCAATCAAATTGAAGAGGAAGGCTTGGGACGACTGCGCATGCTTTGTGCGTATTACAAAGAATTATGGGAGAATTGAGCCGTTATATGGATTCTCAGCGGTATCTCGCTAAAATTAAAATGGCGAACTTCTTGTGCACAAGGAGTTCCAGAAGTTTATGGAGCTTTTTGGAGAAGAGACAAGCCTTCAGATTCGCACAGACTGGATTGATAAGTTTACAGATTAAAGTAGGTTTGCTTCTATGTGATCTTATCGTGATTTTGCTAAATTATTTGAGTTAAATTTGGATGTTTTTTGACATTTGCTTATGCATGGTTTTTTAGCAAAAACATGATTTTGCAGAGAAAGTTCAAAGTATCAATATAGATCCTGAACGATTAAAAGAAATAGAGAAGTCACCGAGTGGATGGGTGCCACCTGCAGGTAAAGGACTACTCTGATCATAATAGCTATTTCAAACATTGTATGTGAGCATACACAAACTAGTGGGCTTCCTGTGTTTTTCTATTTTTTACTTGAATAAAATTTTCCGGAGAAATTGTTGCATATATTTGAAATAGTATACAGCATTATTACTAGTATATGCATGGCCTTTTTTTTGCTGTCCTTTTGTTAATTTTTAATTTTCCTTTCGTTACTTCTTTGTGTTTCCACAGAAAAAGTCCCAGATGTGCCATTTTCTATTAAACGATCCAAAATGAATAATCTTCCGGTATATACAGACTATAGAGGAGGAGGAACAAGACATATCACCATCATTAGAAAAATCAAGGGGGACCTTAAAGTAAGGGCATTTTTATGAGCTTGTATGTTGTACATAGCTTAAAGACCCATGTGCATCCGAGGTGCATTGCGGTCGTTTACTTTTGTTTTGAAAATATATATTTTTAAAGTCACTTTCTTATTGGTTAGAAAATCAATCCCGCAATACGGGCTACTTGTGTTTGTTTTACCTTGTTTGATTGAGGCTGTCAAGTTTGTGGTTTCATACCCAGTATACCCAGAGTCTTCATTCCTTGTATCAACATTGACAAAATACAGTAGGACTTCCACAAATTCCCTATTGGTGTTTCTTTTTCTTTCTGAATAGGTCAAACACAGAGCCTCTGATCCTTAGAAATTTAGGTTGCCTGGGAAACAAGGCCTTCCACGACTTTGGATCAACATTTAAATCAAAAATAAGTAAAAAAATTCAAAAAACTGAACGACTAAAATATTTTCCGAAAAAGAACTTTTATAACCAAAAGATTGAAACACATATTATCTTATAACTTTTTCTTCACAAAAATTGTTATTTTCCGTATGTGAGAAAATCCTTGAAGTGCGCAATGCATCTTGGATGATGTGGGCCTTTAATTCCAGTAAAAAATATTCTTTGTAGTATATGGGATTAAGAGAAAAGTTCCTTAACCGCATATTTCTTTATGAGTGTACTTATTGTGTACCAGGAAAAAAATATCTGAATCATGTGCAGCTTGAATCCATGGGCACAAAAAATGGACCAGTTTTCATGGCTATCTATTCATCATACCTGGGGGGGGGGGGGGGGGGGTACTCCCTTTGTCCAAGTGGAAGGGGTGATCGGTGGAGGTTTTGAAAACGACCCCTAAAAGGTACGCACATATAAAAATAACTGATAAAGCCTTGTGGATTTCTACCCCCAAAAAGCAACAAAACAGAGTAAAAATGCTCTTACAGGTACAAAATCATGTTACGTAACTCATATTTGAGCCAGAACCCTAAAAGGGCCCTAAAAGGTACGCACAGGAAATATTTTTACCCTAAAAGGTACGCCGATCACCCCTGCAACTTGGACAAAGGCAGTACACCCCCCGGGCATCATACATGCCAGCTCTTCTGGATTACCAGGAATCTCAAGATTGGTCTCCCAGTTAGAGCTGCCTATCTCCCAAATATGGCTGTTTATTTTTTTTGCTTCTTCATTTCTAAGGTAAAAAGAAATGGAAATAGCAACAGTGGAGCCTTGGATAGGAATGCTCGAGATGGGAAATCTTATTTTTTTCCCTCTGCTACTAATTCTCCAGAAATGAACCTTGTTGAGGTTGACATTGATGTTTCACTCAAGTCACACTTGATTTTGAAGATTCTTCTAAGGAAACACTATTATATCTTTATTTGTTTTGGTGACACATGTAAAGTCTGTTGGTGAATATATTTGTATTTTTTTGTACATGAATCAATGATATTATTCTTTGTTTTCTTCCAGGCTGTAGATGTATTATTAAGAAGCAAACTAGACAAAGATCTTGTCATTCAAGTGAATGAATTGACAGGTCAAGTCAAGATAAAGGGAAACCATAAAGATAGTGTTGTTTCTCTACTGAAAGGAATAGGATTTTGATTGTAAAAAATGTGTTTTATTTGTGAATAAAGTAAAAATTGATAAAATTAAATCTACAGTTATAATTTTATTAGAAATAATTAATAATGTACAAAGAAAAGACAATATTATAGGATAATATATGATGATTAGAACATGCAGGAAATAAAATAATAACCATAAAAAATGGGAATGTGTTATAAATACAGTGGTTTAAGTGGCCGCTTAATAGAGGTTGAATTGGCTGGCACTGAATAGAGTTGTAGAATAGATATAGGAATAGATTTGGGCCTTTTTATTGTGGCCATCCAGAGGGTGACCACTTAATAAGTGACCGTTTGATAGAGGTATAGCCTGAGAAAACAGACATTCTTTTGCTCCTCTTCCCCCCGAGAGTTAGTTTCTCCAAGGGAAGAGGAGCAAAAGAACGTCTGTTTTCTCAGGCTAATAGAGGTACCTCTGTATATGATCATAACAGCAAAAGAAAATTCTACAATTAAAGGGATAATGCAAAAAGGGAGTGGAAAAACGAAAACAACCTATTGTGATTGAAAATATGATGAGGAAACATATGAAAAGGAATAAAGCAGGAAAGAAAAAATACAGAAATGGAAGAAAACTAGGAAGGAAAAAGATGAAATCAATATTTAAAATTGTGTAAAATAAATGAAAAAAATGTTCCAATCACGTTTATAAATTTAAAATTATTTTATGGCTTGGCATAAGAAATACAAATCAGCAAGCTATAAATATATGTCCGTCACGTGATTTAGTACACGAAAGTTTGTGTGTCCGCGAGATGACAGTCAGCGGTTTAAATTTATAGACAACGCAGAGACGAAAGAACCAACTAAGCATAATTCTAATCGTTCAAAAGAGTCTTTTTTAGTTATCCTAGCAATATTTTACATCTCAAATGGTTTGCGAGAAGTGTAAGTACCTACTTTTAATTATGAGGTTTTGGAAAGCACATTCTTGTTGGAGAAATTCGATTTAGATAAACATACACATGCCATTTTGAAATATTATTATTTGTTGTCAAAGATAACGTTTGCTTTTTTTATTTTCAAACTTCCAAAGGTCAAAAGAAACTAGGAAAGGTAATCTGCCCTGATCCATGGAAGAGTGGAGCTACAAATGTAACAGGTATAGCAACAATAAGACGTATATAAACTAGTTTGGTTTCTGATGGCCACAGTCTGTTGTGATGGCTCCCTTGTTGAAGTGATTTGTTCTTTGACTGATATTGTCATTTTTACTATTCTAGAGGGTGGTGGAAGAAAGCTAAACGAGAATAAAATATTAACACAAAAGAAAAACAGGTCAGTTGATAAATAGAATACAGAATACATAACTTAATTCACTCTTAATATAAAATATATGACATATACTAATATTTCATGTAAAAAATATAGCTTATTCAATTAACCTTGTCGCTGAAACAAGCCTAAAGCCTAATCTTGAGAGCGAAAGTGGTCATGGGATTTTAAAATTTCATGAGTTTTCAAGATTCCTAAACCGTAATTTGTGTTTTTGTTTCCACTAAGGAGTAATTGCAAATATACGTTGAATGTTTTACACGCTTTGCACGCCTCATTCGCCTCGATAAAAGATATCCCACGATCCCTTTCGGTCTGACGATTAGGCTTTAGTCATTATAAATCAGCGACAAAGTTAATTGAATTAGCTATATATAATTAATTAATATAAGTAAACTTATATATCAAATATCTACAATATCATTTCATTATTAATATTATTATTATTATTATATAAATATGAAATATGAAAATAGTTATAAGAGATGAATCACGAGAGGACCAAAGATAGATGGAGTCAAGAATAATAGAGAGAAAAAAAGTGGAAGTGAAGGAAAAATGAGGAATGCTTCAAAAGACCATAATTTGACGCCATTGTCCTGTAAACTAACTTACAATCATATGTTGGGTTTGATTTCTTTCAGATTTTCTCCATATGCAGACTTTAAAAAGTGTAAAATATGTAAAGACACAGTTCACCAGAAACATTCACATTACTGCCAAGGTATGCTTGTCACATTGTCAGTAAAGTAATACACCTATTGCAAAAATCTGCTTTTTTAATGATTGAAAACAAAATATCATTTCTTTTATGTGAATCAGCAAAGTATTTACAATGAAAATCATTGCATCTTGACCAGCATGCTTGTAATGATTTCTTCATTCGGTTCTTTATTGGGTTTAGGTTATATATGTGTATTCAGGTACAGGATATATTCAATTGCGTATTATACGACTCTAGTCTTTACGAGTAATGATATATTACAATCATGTATCTTATCTGTGACCCGAGTGGTGTGACAATTAAGATCATGTATCAGTTCATAAGTATATCATGACAATTTATGCTATCTCTTCACAGTCTATGAAGATGCTTTCCATTCAGGTTCTTGCAGTTTTTCTCAAGATCACAATTCACTGATGATCACAATAGTCCCCTTCACAGTTGCCTGCGCCATCTTGAAAGGTTGCCAGGCCTTTGCATCAAAGCAAGATGAATATTGAGCTTGCAATGATAGAGACACATGAATAATTGTCCTGTTGAAGGAATAGAAAACGTGCGCGCGTGCTGTGTGCAGTTATAAAGCACGCGGGGTTGTCAGAACACAAGACAAGTGTTAAGAGAAGCATGACGCAAAGCGGAGTGCTTCTCAACACTTCTTGAGTGTTCTGACAATCCCCAAGTGCTTTATAACTGCATACAGCACAGAAAGCAAGTTTTTTATTTCTTTTATAAAATACAAATTGATCAACAAGGAAACGCGTGTGCTGTGTGCTCTCATAAAGCACGTGCCTCAACCAATCAAAGTATGTGATTTTAAATAGTTATTTTATAAGAGGTGTTAAAAGGTCTCTATCACGTCTCGCTTCAATGCAAAGGCCTGGCACTATCTTTCAAGATTGTGCAGGGAATCTTTGAAGTGGACTATTCACCAGCATTATTACAGTGTGAAGCACAAAACAGAGGGCACCCACAAATATTTTAGAACTCTTTTTTTGTTCGTTGAAGAACTCAGAAACAATTATATCACCGCAAGAAGTTTGACTGATGTGTAGGGTGATAACCTATTTGTAGTTAGAGTTTTGTTATGAGTTATTCAACAAACAATAAATGATTTCTACAACATTTGTGGGTGAACACAGTTTTTCGATTCACACTGTAAAAACTAAGTTGTTCACTATTATCATATTAATTATGTTATATCTTTCCAGGATGTGCCTACAAGAAAGGGATATGTGCCATGTGTGGGAAGAAAGTACTGGATACATCCAAATATAGGCAGTCATCAGCATGAATGAAGAACATCTCAATTATTCTTGTACATAGGACATTTTACATAACTGATAAGCAATATTGGCTGACATTTTTTGCCATAATAAAATAATGTCAGATAGTAATTTTTAACTTTTTTTATATGTTGTGTACATCACCTTTGTACTCAAATGTTAAATTAGAATTGAACTTCAGTGCAACTTTGAATGTGTTCCAAATTTAGGTGACTGATTTATTGCACTAAATTTTGAGCATGTTAAAAGTTGTGGCGACAAAGTTGTGTTAAAATATGCTATATAACGCAACAAAATTGCTAGTGTAAATGCCTTAATACACAATTACACCTCTACTAGACCCTCAAGAAACTACAAACCTCGATACGGGGCCAGTTGTACGAAGGGTGGATAAAGTTATCCGCGGATAAAAGTTATCCACTGAATATGATGGTTTTTATAGATTTTATCCACTGGATAAGGATTTATCCAGTGGATAGCACTATATTCAACTTTCGTACAACCAGCCCCAGATCCACAAAAAACTTCAATTTTTTTTAATACATATCTTTTGATCTTAAAAGAAAAAAAAATGGAACCCTTGCTGAACCGAATGTTTTTCTTGGGGAGCAGTCATCATTTACAAGGAGAGGGGCCTGGTGCAACTGAGGTGGCACCTTCTTTATGCTCCATAAAGGATGGGGCTAAGAGAGACAAAGGACAATCTCTTTTTCTTTTTACAATTTTTCACTTTGTTTCCAGTTACCTAGTAGTCTCTCCCGCAGCCGTGTCTAGCAATGTTCGATGAAGCTTATTGTTAAACGAGACATTGGCTTGTTATCATTATTTTTTCAATTGGCCTTTTACCTTCTTATATGTAAAAAATAGTGAAAAAATGGATTTACATGAAAAATACAATTTTGTTCTTGTTTTTTAAATCAGCATGTTTGCAAAGCAAGAATCATTCCCAAAAAGTAACAATACACCCCTACTCTCCCGTCCCTCTAAGCATACAGTATAACTTGTCGAACCTGATTGGCCGGCTTTACAATAGTTTTCCATATATGGCAACAAAAACAAGTTTTCAAGCAAGTCAGTCACGATTATCAAAACATTATCGTACGTTCGGCGACTTCTATAGCCATTATTGCTTTGTATTTGTTGGAAGGTTTGTCGAAACTACAATGGTTGATAGTGTCTTTCGTACGCGTTCTTTAGGTGTCCCAGCCACTGGTCTTCCCGATCAATACGCTGATGGCAAAGCTGCGAGAGTGTGGCAGCACTACATTGGTGGGCACAAAAAGCGAACGGGGCCCTACCAAGATTTTTTCTGTAATATCCTTCGAGAACACAAAGCTAAACGAATCCTTGACGTGGCTTGTGGAACTGGGTATGCCATAATGATTTAAATACTGATGAGCTTTATTCACTGTTATCGGAAATAGGAAATACCATTACTCTGCGATTCATGCAATGTTTTGGATTTGTGACCATGCAACGCATCGTGGCAAGTGCTCTGATCTTATGCTCTCATCTTATGCTCTCGAGAAAACGAGAAAAAGTCGGAATACTTTCGAAATTCTCCATAAATGTCTAACAAGAACACGCAAACTTATTAAAAATTGTTATACTGTGTATTTTCTAGCTTTCAATAATAGTTTACTAACAAGTTTAGTCTCCGAAAATAAGTTGTAAGGCACGTTTATATTTTTCAAGTTTTAAAAAATTTAATTCTTTTGGATACTAATATTATTATCAAATGAGGGAAATCAGATACCGTTCTTGTGAATAAACCAAAAAAATCTAAAGGACCTGCGTCATAAAACAGGCGGTAACCGAATTGCTGTTGATTGTTTTGTTGACAAATCTTGTAAGTCCCAGTTCCATGTTTTGGTTTACCGGTTTCCAAAACTGGCTCCAAAACTGGTTATATGTAAGTCCACGTGTAATACACACACGTAGTTCGCCAAGGTCAGATAATACTTTTAATAAACTTTTAAAATCTATTGTTCTTTTTTATTGATTTTACACTTTTTTGTTTCGAGATAATAACAATAATAATAATAATAATTTATTAAGCATAATACAACGTCTCTATGCTTTACAATTACAATTTAACTAAATTAATGTAAACTATAGACTACTAAACTAACACTATTTACAATAATAATAAGAAAATATATATATGATGTATGGTATAATAATATGTATTAAAAAATATATAATTTTGTATTTTCTATAGATTTTGAGATACATATGTTTATATTTATTTTTTCATTCTATCAATTCTTATTCATCCAGTCAAAAAAACATCCTCTTAATTAGGGGTTCCGTTCACACGGGACCGCACTAAACGTGCAATAATTTGGACGCCTAACTGGTCAAAACGAAAATATTGTAATGATCGGTTCCGTGTGAACAGCATGTCCAGGTCGATCTTTTGACCGGTCAAAAATTTGTCCGGTCCCGTGTAAACCTAGCCTTAATAAACTATGTAATAATTTATTAACATTTTTTTACGTTTTAGTTGCATGGAAAATGTTTTCTTTAGAGTTTGATTTATATAACAACAGTCTAAATAATTTTTATGTGCTTCAATTATTATTTCAAATTCTGAAGAATATATTACACTCTATCAGCACATGCAATTACCATGGCAACTGAGACATGGCCTATTGTAGAAAATAGATTTTGTGATTGATTGATAAGATTTAATGGCGTGGTTCATGGGAGTTTTATATGTGTAGTAGTAATTTATGGTGGTAGAATAAGGGATTGTATGTTTGTAACTAGACTTGTATTTTAGTTTACTGACACCTTAACATTTGAACACACATTAGTTGAGTATATTTCATCTTGGAAGCAGGTGGGGCATTGTATAAAAAAAAATGGGATATCATCTATGCACTCCATTAACTAGGCAAACATAGCATACATCAGAAACAAGTATCTTAGTTGCTAAACGTTTTTATACTCATGCTTTTTTTTTACTCAATTTTTTTTTTGTATTAATTATTTAATAGCATTTGCATTGTGATTATTTCTTCAGCAGGAATTTCTCATGCAAATGAGACTTTGTTTCTCATGGAAGAATACGTCATTACAAGATTGTCATGAATAACATAGTTTAAGCTAGGTTGATTTCCTTCACCTCTCAAGTCTTGGGTCAGACTTGATAAAAAAGGAAGGTTGCGTGCACATGCACATGTCTCTCTACCTTCTAATAAGGTATTTGAAGTCACTTCACATTTGCAGAAATAACAAAACGTTCAACATTTCCATGTGGCTTGCACCTAACATATAGTTTAATATTGTACCTTATTGTGTTTTGTGAAATATTGTTGTATATAAGTAAATATGATTGTATCTTAATTTTTGCATATTATTAACCCAGGCGATATGTACTCGGGGGGTAAAATGACGGGTGATCCGACATATTTTTTTGGGTTGACAATTTTCATTCTGGGTATTTTTTGGGGTCAAGAGACCTGCCATGTATTTTTTTAGGTCTTAAAAAGAAACTTATATTTTTGGGGGGGTTTTCACATCTACGATTTCAATTTTTGTTTCGATCTGTGTATCAGAAAATTATTTGTTTGAAATGTTTTTCAGCAAGGCGTGAGTTTCGTAAAGAAACATACTATATACATTCAATAAATCAGTTTTGAGGTATTTAGGTCTTGTATTTTTTGGGGTTCGAAATTTCATGTCATGTATTATTTTGGGTGTAAAATTTTAGGTTTGTGCATTTTTGGGGGGTTGCAATATGAAGCTCCGTTGGAACCCCCATCATTTTACCCCCGAGTACATCGCCTGGGGTTGTCAACAGAGGCTTGAGATGATGAGGCTTGGTGATAAAAATGTGAATTGTATAGTCATTTGTTTGTTGGGAGTCATTTGTTTTGATAAATCTTTTAAATGTTAAAGTAAAATAATTCCACTTGACTACAATAGTAAGTCAACAATTCAATTAGGAATGAAAAAGTGTTTAGATCATCACATAATCAAAATTTATGATTTTTTTCAGTGTTGATTCCATCATGTTACTGGAAAATGGTTTCAATATGACCAGTGTTGATGCTAGTGACAAGATGTTGAAACAAGCTTTGAGGATTCGCTGGGCACGCAGAAAAGAAGAGGCATTTGATAACTGGGGTAAATCACTACAAGTGTTGTTTCTGTTTTATAGTCAACTACTTGTACTGCATGTCCAGTAACTGAGAACAAAGCTACAATTGTGTATGCATGGTATATTACTAAGTTAATTGTGTAGATCAGTATAATCAACCAATGTCCATAAAATATGTAAATTTATTTCTTTATATGTAAATGTAGTAATCTGTGACATAATAAAAGAATCTCAAGTTAAAAAATTATACCTAATCGTTTTAATTTTTATACTCTATGTAGATAAATATTTTATTTAGTATTAATTTTGGTTTAGAAAACTAAAATTGTTTTATTTCATTCATTCTTCCATTCACTCATTCATTCAATCATTCATTCATTTGTTAAATGTTTCTGACATGAACATGTTTCATTGAAATTATTCCCATTTTTCAGTGGTTGAGGAAGGCAACTGGCTTGCGCTTGAAGATGCTGAGATAGAAATCCCTGGTGAAGGCTTTGATGCTATTATCTGTCTTGGAAACTCTTTTGCTCACTTGCCAGACTTTTCTGGAGATAAGAGCAGCCAACGACTTGCACTTACCAACTTTAAAGATTTCTTAAAGCCTGGCGGGTGTCTGTTTATTGATCACCGTAACTATGACGCCATCATTGATACTGGCAAGGCTCCTCAGAGGAATGTCTACTACAATGTGAGTGTGCTATAAAAAAAATTATTAAAATCTTACCTCTTATGAATGATAGGTAGTAGAATGGATTCCTGGCCCACACAACTACGTTGTGTCCTTGGGCAAGATGCTTCACTTCCACATTGTCTCTCTTCACCCAGGAGTATAAATGGGTACCTGCATTGCTGGGGTAAAGTCAGGAGGGGAGTAGTGCCCACCCCTACCTTCATGGTAGAAGCTAACGAAAGAGGAGCCATTAGGTTGCCTCCGACTGCGGCTGACATACTTTTACTTTAGAAGAATGGAATTTGTGACACACTGAAAAATGTTAACTTAACTTTACTGATGTTTCGAGCTTTAGCCCATGTTTTCATGCTTGAAGTGCAATTGAGTGTAACAATCAAGATAATGATTGCATCCATGGTAATTTGATCATTATAATTACTGATCTCACTTTGTTGATATTTGTGTGTGGTTTTTCAGAGTGAATGTATTGATGACATCAAGACGTCCCTTCTCTATGTTGATGGTCAGCCTACCATGCTAACATTGGACTACTCCATTGACCCTAACAAAGCATCTGAAGACTTTACTGAAGATGGAGGTCCAACCACCAAAAAGAAAAGAGTTGCAGAAGTCAGGTAGATAAAACTGGTTAAACTATTTCCATCCAAAGATTAGTTGTGGTCAATAGACCTTAACCTTTTCTTGACAGATCATGAAACATTATTGATTCAAGTAGAGACTGGGATGGATGAATCTATACATTAACTGTATTTTATTTACTCCTGCCTCAATTAGGCTGCGTTCATTATGTATACCGGGGGGGGGGGGGGGGGTTTGGGGGGGGGGGGGGGGGCAGAGGATATTTTAAAGGTATGGCAAAATTTCAAGATCCACCAAACTTGATTTCAAAAATTTTTGGTTGAAAGAAAAATTACGATCCCCCCCTCCAATACCAAATATACAGAAATATACATACGCCGCTTTCCCATGCATGCAGTACATACAGATTTCTATGCAAGCCATTCCGATGACTGATAGCGAGAGCTACCTACGGACTGCCTTCCTGATTATGAAACATCACCAATCATGAAGCAGAGACTGAGTAGGATTATGGGAAATAATTAATACTATAATTATATGTGCGACTTGATGGACACATGCAGTCACTGACAAACTGTTTATCTTTTGGATATCAATAATTATGATAGATAATAATGAAATAATTTTAACATGCAAAGGATGCATGATCAATATTGTGATAATATAACATTTGTTTCTCAGCAAGTTTCGTCTCTCCTACTGCCCACACCGACTTGCCAATTTCACAGAGCTTTTGAAAGATGTGTTCGGAGAAGATGCAGAGCACACCGTCTTTGGAGATTTGAAACCATTTGGAGAAGTTGAATCACCTGCATATTATGTCCATATGATAAAGAAACTTGAAACCACTGACGGTGAACAGTAGTATTAATTCACTGATTTATAATCACCATATAGAGTGATTTTCATATGACTGTGCAAGAAAATAGACCATTTAGTTTGTGAAACTTGATAAACAACAAAAGAAAACAATGGGTTTAGTGTTTACTACTAACTATTAGTTTGCCTATTCTTTCACGGTCATTTGAAAATCACTCTAACATTGTTAGACACTTATTTCAAAAGATGTTGCTGCAGCTAAAGCAACATACATCGAGCCAAGATAGGATTTAATGTTGGTTTAGTGCTGGTAATGCATTGACATCAAACTATTATCAACAGAATTGATTGTAATTATACATGTAAATACTCACATTTTGTCGTTAGCTCTTAAGAAAACTAGTCTGACTGCAATACATCACCTTGGACAATGTCTTTTGAAATAAGTGTATTAAAAATCATATATTTTTACAAACCCTCACAACTATTACTTGATTTAACTAACTTTGTGTAGGAGTACTGGGACTGCTTTGCAGATGTCTATCAGATTTGCTCCCTTCCAGTAAAAATAATATTACTTTCAATTGTAAGATTTGTAAACAGTATTTTTACAAACGTGTGGTAACAAAAATTACCGTTGTTTGCACCTACCTGTTAACAATAACGACAAAAAACATGTTCTGTCTGTCGCAACTGTTAAGACTGGTAGATGCAAGCAACAGTATTGCACAGTCAACTTGTTGTCATGGTCATTCTGTTATATATATATCTAGAGTACCCAATACTCGATTAATTGCATGTAACAATTTACATTATACTGATTTGCACCCTTTCTGAGGAAGTTTGTCAATTGTAAAAATCCTACAAGGTAGTGGTGCAAAGTTCAGAAACCAAATGTGCATTCAACACTCCATTCTTGTTTTCTAATAAGTTGAAAAAATGATTTCAAGTGGTTTATGTGGGCATTAAATCCATGCATTCTATACCCTGGATACCAGAG
Source organism: Metridium senile (assembly GCA_949775045.1). Taxonomy (NCBI): domain Eukaryota; kingdom Metazoa; phylum Cnidaria; class Anthozoa; order Actiniaria; family Metridiidae; genus Metridium; species Metridium senile. Next base: position 18,392,783 of record OX459098.1, read on the forward strand.
GCTTGACTATTAACTCTAATTTTTTAACTCATCTTTTAAAGCAGCAAACAAGCCAATACTTGGCAAAGAGAGAGTTAGTCAAGTCTCTAACCAGGGTATACATTTTAGTGAAGTATGCATAGGTTATCCATAGTCCCCTGCTCTACTATCTTGGTTTTAGCTTTACACCAGTGACAATGTTTCTCAGAAAGGGGTATAGACCATTGATAAGTCCCAAAGTGTTGTGTTTTCCACGCTTGACATCAAATTTATTCTTTTCAATTCCTTTCATATTATATGAATTTCAAAAGAATAAATTTGTAAAACACAACACTTCAGGACTTATTAAAAGGGTCTATATCATATACAAATCATGTTGGTTGTTATGCATGCTTTTTTAAATAATCCATGTTCAAATATGTTGTTGCTTGTAATATAGGCCAATAATTATTGAGTGTAATTAAAGAGATATAAATAAACTCTTTTCTCTTCTGGCAATTTATCATGGAATTGCCATTACCTACACAATCATTGACACGACAGTAAATTTACAAACAATACTTCCTCCTTTTCTTTACCAACAATACTATTGTTACACGCCTGACTGATAGAGTTCCAAGTCTCCTCCATCAATCAACAAAATTTGTCTAGACATTTTAGAAACAAGTTATGAATGACAGTTCAATAAACAAATTTCTGGTCTGAAGACGTATTCTAGGTTCGAGATATTCAAAACTAAATAAATTTATATTTGGTATTTTTGACTCAGTTTTCCACCTGATTTGAAACATACTTCAGCCCATTTAACTTTTTACTACCAGTATACACTTTTACAGTGGAATCGCAAAACCGTGGGCACCCACAAACAACTCGGAAACAACTATATCACCGCCAGAAGTTTGACTGATGTGTAGTATAATAAACTTTTTGTAGCAAGAGTTGTTTACGAGTTGTTCAACAGACAATAAACAATTTCTATAACATTTCTGGGTTCCCACGGTTTTTCGATTCGCATGGTAAAAACTGGGGAAGCGCCAATGGCCGAAATCTGAGCCTAGGTAAAAACAGCATTGTTCAAATCTGGGAAATCATTTTTACCATACTTTACTAAGGATAAAACCAAAACAAACCTTGCACTCTTTCAATATTTTTATTTTGTATTAAATTCTATGTTACATAACTACATTTTTTTTCATGTACAACCAATATCGCAGTCTTTTAAATATGTACATTGAGTAGTCTAAGGTAACTAAGCTAAGCTTACATAACATGTGTTTATTAAAGAAACATAATTTAAATGACAGACAAGACATGCTAAGTCAGCAATACTCTATAATTTAGGCTCAAATATTATGTTGTGGGAGCTGCCTGTCCATAATACCACTGGTTATAGTTGTATGCAGCCTGAAAAACATAAACATCAATAATCTTAGTTGAGATTTTAAATTATATCTTCCATTCTTCTTGATGAACAGATGAAAGTGGTCTTGATACAATACCGAAGTTGCAATAAAATAAATACACTTCATACAATTACAGCGCGAATCGAAAAACCGTGGGCACCCAGAAATGTTTTACAAATCGTTTATTGCTCGTTGAACAACTCAAACTATAAAAAGTTTATCATACTACACATCAGTCAAACTTCTTGCGGTGATATAGTTGTTTCTGAGTTGTTCAACAAACAAAACAAACATTTCTAAAATATTTGTTGGTTTATTTCACGGTTTTGTGATTCGCACTCTAACTAGAACTTCTAAACTCGGGGTTTAGAGCGATAGGAAACAAATGAAAGCGAGAATATAAAATCTTATGTAATTTACCAGTTATAAATTTCAAAATCATCAAGTTAGTTACTATTCTATTTTTTTTTTTTGGTGTAACAAGCAGTAAGCAAAAAAATTAGAAAGGAATTTGTGTTATAAATGTTGCATTTCTTCTATTTGCATGATAATAACTATCATGCAAAAAACAAAGATGATAATGCAAGTAATATTGGCAACAGGGAACGAGTGCATCACCACTGAACAGATAATCCACTAGCAAGGCTGCCCAGTATAAAAACAACAGAGCTTTTACGAATACCGTGGAATACTTGAGAATGTAACAATGTAGCATGCTATAATTGACCCACACCATCAAATATCAAATTGTCCATCCTTTATGAAACTGTTCATATACCGTATTTACTTGAATAAGCACCCCTGCAATTTAATATTAAATTTTTCTCACTCTCCCATTCTTGATCAGAAATACGAATATTGGGGAGATAACTTGATGGGCGAGCAGTAAGATATAATCACTTTTAACTGAAGAATGTAGCTTTTGATAAGTGTATTCAAAGCTGTTCTAGAGTAGCATTATAGTGTTCAAGTGCAGTACTTATTTGAGTAAATATGGTATTATCACATGTAACTTACTGGTTGTGCTGCTGTATATCCAGCCCACTGACTCTGAGCTGGGTTAGTGTAACCATAAGCTGCTGCTGCAGTGGCAGCTGCTGCTGCACTATAACTAGCTGTGTAGGCTGAATTACTTGTATAAGCTGAACTAGATGTGTATGCTGATGGGTCATATGCCCCTGTAGCAGTTGCCTGATATGCTGATGTTGTATCTACAACAGCTTCCTCTGTTTTGGCAACTTTGGATAGTGTTTCACCACTGGAAAACAAGGACATTTTAGAAAACAAACAAACTGACCATTTTTATAGACATTTTTGAAAATTACTTGAATGTACATATTTCCAGTCAAGGCAGGAATTTTTAACTACACTATTTATCAATTATCTACTTGAGCTTAGCTTTACAGTGCTTTTCATACTTATGCAAAATGAAAATAAATGATCAGTTGGCACCTTTGACAGTAAAAATTGCCAGTTTATGTTGGTGTTTGATCTTTGATGGCCTTATAACTATGAAAGGTACTTTAAAAGTATAGTTTTATGCTTAACCCTTTGACTCCTAATATGGAGTCAAGAAATCCTATGGATCATTTATATCCAGAAAATCGCTCAAAAAAGTGAAATATGCCCAGTAGTCAAAGGGTTAATGAAGAAGCCAAACATTACTAGTTTGGATAATGTTTTTGTGACAGAGATAAAGAAAAGTTTTCATGGGAGACTTACTTTGTTTCTGAAACTCTTTTCTTCCCTATTGTAGCGCCACTTGCAGTACTTAGTTTAGATTTATAAAGTTTATTATGCGCCTCATTGGCTTTCATGATTTTAGTTATATCTGTGCTGAAGTCTTCTAAGAAATCTAGACGTCTTTGAGAGAAACTTTGCTTGATGTCTTCTGATAGTTCAGTGGTTTTGACTAGTTCAAACACTTCGTCAATTCTGCCTTCATTGAGAGTAGTTGAGCTTAGCTCCAGGTCGAGCAGTTGGAGATAAAGCCTTTTATTGTTCTGTGAATATGAAAATATACAGATTAACATTATGAAAATGGTTATACAGGAGTAATCATTAAAGATGCACAATGGTTCCATTCATTTTCATAAATCTAAAGTTAGAACACTAAAAATAAACGCATTTAATCAAGTGTTCGTAGACCAGTATGAATATCAATGTTCTGCCAAATAAGTAGGACTTACACCACTTCGACAACAGCAAAACCTAATGAAGATAATAATACTAAATAGCATTTGTAAACCATGTTTCTTTTTTACATACAATATAACAGTATGCTTCTGTGTAAGAATTAGTATAGCAAGGCTCCTTTTCAACGACAAAGTACAAAGAACATTGAAGTAACAAAATGAAGCAGAGCAGTTTAATGTTGGCAACAGGGAACGAGAGTATTATCACTGAACAGATAATCCCTAGCAAGGTTGCCATTGTTGATTCTAGAGTACTGTCATACCTTGTCTTTTTCAACAGCATCTTTTAACACTTCAGAGGCTCTCTGTACATCAACCATTACCTAAATTAATTCAAATAATAATAACAATCAGTTATTGATATCAGGATTTATTTTGTTCATTAGTATTTCTGCAATAAAGGACTAAAATAGATTTACTGGCTGTTATTTGGCATTATTCTTCAGGTAGGGCACTATACAGTTTCAATATGTTCTTTGTGTCAAATGATATAAAGCACTATCAGTTAGTCATAAATAGCCAGCCAGTTTAGTTGAATGTAGGTAGCTTGTATCTAGAAGCTTTGTATGATTGATTACTGTAAAAATAATTTGTATAACACAATGCTAAATAAAATATGGATGGATGGATGTAAATGTTGCATTTCTTCTATTTCCATTGTTAACAACTACTATGGAAAAGATAAAGATGATAATGCATTTAATATTGGCAACAGGGAACGAGTGCATCACCACTGAACAGATGATCCACTAGCGTGGCTGCCATCGTTAATCAAATATAAACAGATTAAGACAACAATGGCGGTGATTAAAAGATGATGATAGCAGTACACTACTTTGCTAATGGAAATTTTCTCTCGTTCAAGTTAACTCAGTAGGCAAATTTGTGGAGTTAACGAGACAAAATGTGGTCGTGCAACACCATTTTGCCCGAGTACACTGAAACAAGAGAAAATGTGTATTCGCAAAGTAGTTGATGGTATGAAGTGAATCAACATACCTTACTAAGAAATCTTGCATAGCGAATAGCATAGAAGGACCTTGCTTCTTCATCAGCTGTTTCGTCCATTGCCTCTTGATAAACCATACAGGCATTCTCATAATGACCTTGTCTTCTTTCTAAGTTTATTCTGCGGAGCTTTATCACAGCAAGTCCTGGTACTGCAAGGTCAACATCTTTTAGAATCTTGGTAGCTAATTCTGCATTACCTGGAAAAGATGAACAATATCATTTAGATCATTCACAAAATATCCAAGATAAGTTTGCAAATTATAAATGCAAAATTCACTGCTAGATGAACACTAGAATGCTCAAATAGTTAATATTACCAATGATATTATTAACACCATAATTACAAAATCAATATAATTCTCATCAGAACCATTATTAGCACCAACTTGTCACCATAATCAATTATCATCACTATTATATTCCTTCAATCATTATTACTATTCATCAACTAACATCTTCACAAGCATCATTACCTTGCTGCTCTTCAAAAGCTGCCCAAACCATGTGTATATTATGTTTTCTTGGCAAATGAATACAACAAGCTCTTTCATAAACCTTGCGACACTCCTCCAAACTATGGGGCTCTATGTAGTTAGCGTACTTCTGCCAGAACTCCTCATACAGAGCACATGCAATCACACATCGTTCAAACAATACAACAATCTTTTTGTGATCTCCGTTAGCAATTTCAAAGTCTAAATAGTCTTTCCAGTTTTTGAGTTGGACTCGTTCTAGAGGTTTGACGTGGAAGTATGGTCTTTTGATGCCTTCTTCGTAAACCCAGATTTGTCTGATTTCCTCTTCAAGTATGCTGTACTTTTCAGCTCTCAATGCAATGAATTTGTCTCGGATAGCAACAGTTTCTGGGTCATTCTGAAAAACAAAATAACAAAGATAAGCTAAGAATTAAGTACAAAGGAAGAACATAGGATTAACTTAATTTGACAAATAGCTTAGTTTTTTTTCACCATTTTGTTTTTTTAGGTTTTTGAACAAATTATTTTCAAAGTCAAAATTTCAAGTGCGAATCAAAAAGCCATGGGCTACCAGAAATATTTTAGAAATTGTTTATTGCTCGTTGAACAACTCAGAATCTTCTATATCACCACAAGAAATTTGTCTGGTGTAGTATGATAAACTTTTTGTAGTTCGAGTTGTTCAACGAACAATAGACAATTTCTAAAATATTATGGGTGCCCACGGTTTTTAGATTCACATTGTAATAATATTTTATTGGATAACATTGGGACAATAATAAACAAGAAAAAGTACTTATAGCCTATGTACCTCTGATAGTGGCATTGCTTCATCTTCGGTAGCATCCAGATCTTCTGTTCCTGGTGCAATCTCATCATCATCATCATCATCATCATCATCTTTTTCTTCAGTACTGTCTTTTTTTGCTTCTTCCTTTTCAACTGCTTCTGAAGAAAAAAATCAATAGAAAATTTAGACATAAAGAGATGTGAAACCATACAATTTTGTTTAAGGTAGTTGGGACCTTTGCTACTGCGCATCACGCTTGTGCACATCCTTGTTCAAGAATATAACAGAAGTGCTGTTGGCAAAAAAGCAAATCAAAGCAAAAATATGCCTTTTCAACCTGAGACAAATCACAGAATGATGAAGAGGAGTCTTTAAAGCTACTTGTGTCTAGTCCCACTTGTCCAAAACAATAGAATTGTTGAATTTTATTGGCCTCTTTCTATATGAAACTTGCAGAGATCTTTAGTAATAATAATGTTGAGCAGGTCATAAATTTTGCATTTCTTCTAAATCCATTGTTAACAACTACTATGGAATAGATAAAGATGATAATGCATTTAATATTGGCAACAGGGAACGAGTGCATCACCACTGAACAGATGATCCACTAGCGTGGTTGCCATACAAGCACTACTGGCTCATGATTTCAGTTTTGAGTTCTAGCTATGTCATATAGTTTATGTAGAAAAGTTTAAAAATAAATAAATATCGAAGCAATCCATTAGTCCCGAACTACCTTACAGTTCATGAACAGCAGTTACAAATTTGAAGGATTGTAAACTTTCTTGAAATGCCATTAACTGTAATCAGGGCTGTCAACCCCAGACATGTTCAAACCTGGAGATTGCTGATAATTCAAAAATTTCTGCCATTTTGTAAAAAAAAGCCTTCATACATATATCAGGCCTTTTTTTTAGCAAATTTACCAACTTTACCGATTATACGGGAAGTTTGGCGCCGAAAACTTGAGACCGGGAGAAACGATCCAAAATCTTGAGACTCCCGGATTATCCGGGAGAGTTGACAGCTCTGTGTAATTCAATGTAATGTCTGCATTTTTCAGTTAAGTTATAGTTAGTGATTATTACCTGGTGTTTCTGCAGGTGTTGCTTCAACTAATGTTGTTACTCCAGGAGGTGCTGCTGCTACCTCGGATCTCAATTTAAGTAACTCCTCAGTTGACATCACAGCTGCGACTGGGTTGGAATTTATATGAGTTTTAAACCTGATAAAAAAATTGAATAGAGATTAATTACAAAAAAATATAAACATCCATTCATTTTATCATGCTATTCTAATTTCTTTTTTGTTCTTAGAAGCAGTAAGGTATAGAATTAGAAAGGAAATTGTTATAAATGTTGCATTTCTTCTATTTCCATGATAATAACTATCATGCAAAAAACAAAGATGATAATGCAAGTAATATTGGCAACAGGGAACGAGTGCATCACCACTGAACAGATGATCCACTAGCAAGGCTGCCCAGTACAAAAACAACAGTAAACAGCATTTGAAAACAAAGTCTAGAGTGCACTTACTTTTCAAAATGTTGAGCATAGTGTTGTGTGGGGACAGTCAACAACTGGTCATAAATATCTGTAACTTTCTTGAGTTGGCCTTGAGTCTTCTCGTACTCCAAGAATGCATCCCAAAGCTTGTCTGACCGATACTCGTAACCAGCAGTAGTAAGAGCTCTCTCAAACAACCTGCACAACAGAAGATAATATTCAGAAACATAGAAACAAAAGCTCACATGTTTTCAGAACACTCCAGTTTCAAAATAAAACCCAAAATACCTTGGTTTCTATGAGTCTAACTACCATTTGTAGCTTAGTATTTACCTATAATCAAGTGCTGATTATAAATGAACAAAGTTATCTACAAGTACAATACACAAAATCAAAATGTGGTAAACAATATGTGTTATTACAGTTCAAAGAATGAATCTTTTCATACAAGTCCCTTTTATTAATTTCTTCACCTCAATGTTGCAATAAAAAATCTGTGATGTCTGATGGAAGGTATATGCAGTGTGAGGTTTTTACCTGCGCATGATTTCAGGTCCGTCCACTTGATCTTTTGTGGTCTGAGAGGAGAAGTTGAGATAGTGGACCCATAGATCAACACTGTATGGAATAGCTGCTATTCCTTTCTCAAACACCTAAATGAAGAATAGAAAAATGTCTTACTATTTTATGGCCAACTTGCAAAAAGGAATATTGTGAAGCAACAAATGTTATCTATATGAAAATTTGAATAATTTGTTTTGTCAAAAATATACGCTCAACATCTGTACTGTTTGTCCTTTTAGCTTTAAAAAATGTAGACTTTGTCAGGATTTGCTTATAAATTGAGCTCGCTATTAGCTTTTTAAAACGACTGTTTTGTCTGGTGTGTTCTTAATATTGAGAAGGTCATAAATGTTGCATTTCTTCTAAATCCATTGTTAACAACTACTATGGAAAAGATAAAGATGATAATGCATTTAATATTGGCAACAGGGAACGAGTGCATCACCACTGAACAGATGATCCACTAGCGTGGTTGCCATACAAGCACTACTGGCTCATGCTTTAGTTTACACTTCTTTGTGCTTTTGCAATTTTTTATGCTCTTCATGGAATGAAGCATGCACAAGTCTGATTTATTTATACACATTTTTTCATTAATTTATACCTCCTTGGCTTTGTCAAGGTTGCCATTCTTACGCTCCATGTCGGCATACTTCTTCCAGTATCCATAGCAATAAGGATACCTTTGAAAGAACCCATCAAAAGCCTTACAGGCAGACAAGAGCTTATTCTGAAAGAGAAGACAAAGCTGTTAGCACAAACTTCACAAACTGGAAAATGACTGGAATCGATTGACAAAAACTCTTACAATCACCAATCATATATTCAGGTGTATAACAAACATCCAACCAGTTCTAGGAGTTGCTCCTCTTGTAGTTAATCTAAATCCTGAGTAAGAATTGAATTATTAAAGACAATTTTATCTTGAATACAAATGACAATTTCTTGGGTACGTCTCCACGTTACTGAAGGAATTTCTGTTCAAGTTTTTATTCTACATACCTCACGTTCAACGAACTGAAGTAAATATGTCCAGCTAGTAAAATCTCCTGGGTTGTCGTTGATAGTTTCCCAATACTTTAATTCTTGTTCGTTGACAACGTCTTGGACTGATTCGTCGACTTCGGTTGGGGAAGGCGTTTCAGCACTGCTTTCCTGAGAGACCTTCCCATTTAGTTCACCTAAAATCAAAGAAATACCAAAAAAAAATAAAGTTAAATATTGCCCTTCTTTTAGAGATGAAACCCACAAAAACATTGCCAAGTTTGAAAATGTTGATAAAAATAGAAAATTTCGATGAACAGTTTTCAAAATCAAGAACTACTTTCCTGAGCTACTATCCCTTCTAAAACGTAAAAAAGGTTACCAAAATTAACCAGAACGGGAATTTTTATTTGTATGATTGATAGCAATACAAAAAAAGATGAAAGAATCCGAAATAACATTACTCAAAGAAGAGAAGTGTACATGAAGTTGATGTAAAGAAATTTGAAAGCATGTACCTCAAAACTCTTGTACGTTTTTGTAGGAAAAGAAATTATTAATTACTCAAAATGCAGCTCAGTAGATAGAATGTTGTCTGAGGTTTGCAAATCATGTCTTATTAGTTAACTTACTCTCAGGATGACTTTGATATTCCATCGATTCTTCACACAAACCCCCTTCATCCTCAACAGCAGCCATGTTGAAGAGAAATGCCAAAGAAGCGCGCTGATCGTGGATAGCTACGAAATCAACTCGGAAACCTGTCGTATATAATTCGGAGCTTCCGGAGCTACACGAAGATTTCCGAAGATGACATGTCAACAACGAGCAACGCGGGCTTTCCCTGATATTCATTTGAATATTTTATCTTATAAATGACTTCCTAAGTCAGTTTTCGCAGTAGCATGGCGTTTGGGAAGTTTTTAGAGAGCTGCCTATGTATATCAGTCATTGTTGCAGGTTTTTTTGTTGCAGTTCCTTTACGTCTTCTCGAAGAACAAACTGGCGAAACATGCCTATTGTTCGGCCAAGTTGACTTTTTAAAAAAGAATGTAACCAGCGGCAGCACTCATTACTGCAAACTGGGGTTTTACTCTTCTGTCGTTGACTTATTCCTTGCTGCTTTTCTTATTTGTTTGAGATGGTGCTGTTTGATTAAATCCGAAAAAGCGAGGTAAGAAAATCGACTTGAAGTTTGATTCACTTCTTTCGTTACTAATGGCAACTTTGAAATCATGTTTTGAATGAGTGGCTCTCAGGCCAAAAATGTTTAGCTATTTCTACGTCAAATTCATAACCATATACAATACCAATACATTGCTACCCATTCTTCCACATTTTCTACTTATAGTTCATTAAAAATAATCTATTTCGTATCAAAATTCCGCGGCAAACTTAGTGCTTCGCGTTTGCGCTTTCAAGTAGATCAATTTTCTGCATTCCACAAGATTGATGTTCAAATATTTTCAGCAGCTGTCAAGAATATTTTGAATTAAACTTGTCAAAATAAATCAAAATGGATTATAAAATGATTCTCCTGGTTTATCAAGGCTTAATGCATCATGCAAAATGTCAATTTAATAAAGTAAAATCTGTAAATAGTTGTTTTATTTGATCTGTAAGCTTATGTAAGAATATTCTAAGATTGATTCATTTGGTAAAATGTCATATATTTTTTTCATAAGGTAAAAATATTCTTTTATGCTTTTATGAATTCTTTTTTTATAGAAAAATATTATGTTAAGTTTTTATTAAAAAAATGAATATTATGATTTTATTTGCTTTGGTGAATTTTTTTTTTTATTGTTTTAAAAGCTTGGTTTACTATGTACAATAAAAATACACGGGAAATGACTGTTCAAATTTCTTTCCAATCAACTGCTCCTGCAAAAACAACAAGACTGAGCAAGCGTTCTTTAGTTTTGAACCATCTTTCAATTTTTTCCCCTTTTTCTTCAATTTTACTGAGAAAGTTCATTCTAAAAAACAGTGCTTATTGAATATTTTATTTAAGTTATATTAATTTAGTTGTTCTAGCAATAGCATATCATTTTCAACTATTCAATTGACATTTTAACTTAAAAGCACTATTTAATCATATACTGGCTTCATGCATGTACATAAACATAATTATGTTTGTGATGATTCAAAATGGTAATTAATATACAAACAGCTGCTGTTGAGATAATTAGAGTACCAATAAGAAGAAATATTTTCCATGACATCACACAAACTTGATTAATATAGGCTAAAACAGTGAATTCTAGTGAATTCCATGAGATCTGATTGGTTCCCATAGCTTTTAATATCCTCTCTGTTTTTTCTCTTCGCTTTAATGGTAAATGGTAAAAAAGGGAGAGGAGGCCATAACAACCCCTGTCCCTCCCTCTCTGTGGCTCCTGTCCCTAATAATTTGCTGCTCCTAGTTACCAAGTATCCCTACCAAGTATTTTGAGCCGCGATAGCAGGGAGATCTAGTTAGTCAAGCCTCTGGTTACCATTGTAACTGATCCAGGACCATTCACCTCATTCTTCATTTTCTTTCTTCTTGTATAGCTTCATCTATGGAAGTCTCATCTCATTTGTCTTAGCAACCCTTGGATGGATCAGTTGTATTGTACGTGGTGTTTTCATGATCACAGGCATCAATGAATGGTGTGCTTCTATTAAGAAAGCAGGATTTTCAAGGTAATATAGTGGAACCCCGTTAATCCTGCCACCGAAGGGACAGCCCAAAGTGGCCGTATTAAGCGGGTAAATTTTATAGAAAATGTATGAGCATGCATTTTGTCGGGACCTTAAAAACTGTCCAAAATAACGGGGTGGCTGTATTAAATGGATGGCCGTAAGGCGGGGTTCCACTGAACCCTTGTATAGTGTGCAAAGTCCTCCATGCTCTACTGGTATAGCAGGTGCGGATCTAGACTAGTTTGCAATGGCTTACAAAAACTTGTCAGATTTTTCAATTTTACAGTTAACAGATCAATTTTACAGTAAAGTGATCAAAGGGGGCTTTCATTTATTAGTGTATGGGGGGGGGGGGGTACAAAATTCAAAACGACTAGGTTTTTTTAATAGGTGGGGAAGGGGGGGATTTGTTACTAATTGTATGCAGCTTTAGTAATAAACTGAGCAAATATAGAGGGGTTATGATCTTTCTTACCAACCAGGAAGGAGGGGTTGCATTATATTTGGAAAAGACAACAGGTGATTTTGCCAAACCCCAAACACTAATAAATAACAGACCCTTAATACTGGACTTGATCTTTCCGATCTTTGCAACTTTCTTGGTCTTTTTTTGAGGGGGGGATTTCAGAGCCGCAAGAAATTTGTTTTCCAACGTCTTGGTGGACAGGATATTTTTTTCCCTTCTCAATGCTCTGCAGGATATTTATTTCTATACTTTGCAACATTTTTTACTCCCCTTACAATAGTGCAGGAATTTTTTTTTTAATTCCATTTGTGCTGCACAAAATGTATTTAGACCCTCAGGCAGTGCAGGAAATTTATTTAAAAAAATACTCTCTAAAGTTAAATGGTTGTAAGGAAACTCCCCTGTTGATGTTACAATGTTGCCATTACCTAATGGTCTAACTTTTGATTAAAAATGGTATCTCGTAGGGGTTTGTTGCACTTTAACTTTTTAATATCTGTGTTGTTAGTTGTGAAGAGGCAGCTTCTTTGGACTGGAAGGAATTCAAACCACAGCCTCTAGATGCTAGCAAGTTTGCTGAATATTTCCTTATGGTTGAAGTGAGTTTAACTTTGATATAATAGAGTACAAATACTAAAAGTGTGCAACATAAATACCACTAAATACTGCTAAATTATGCAAATTCTTTTGTTCTCTATTGTTTAATCAACACTATTTAGTGGTAAATAGTACAAAGTATTGCACACTTTTAGTGTTTGTACTCTATTGGGAAACAATTTATCAACATTATTGATCCAATTACTCATTGTTTTAGAAAAAATAGGAATTTAACAGTTCATAGGTTTTCAGCTCAGCCAATCAGAGTGCATGTTATTTAAGTTATTATGTCTGTGCACTTGCACCTGACACCATAGCTTTTTGAAAGTTTGAATAAATTAACATACAACAGTTCAAAGTCACAGGATGATCCTGCAGCCCATGGGGAAACAGTTAAGAGAATTTGAAACAATATATCCAAGAAACATGCAGTAATATGCTATCTTGCACAATTGTATGCTAATTCTATTGTTTTCTTTTGTTTTATTACCAGTAGCTTTATTGATTTAGTTTTATTTTGCGGATATTCTGTTTGTACTCTAGAAAAACAGGTTATTTTGCATTACAGTGCTGCTAATTCAACCGGGGCCACCTCGAGTTTATTAGCCAATCACGTTTGAGCTTAAGAACAAAAGATATCTACTTTGTCTCCTTATCAGCCAATCAAATTATAGGCACGAATTGACTTGACGGATCGTCTATGTCTGGTTCTTTTGTTCTTAAGCTCAAACGTGATTGGCTAATAAACTCGGGGTGGCCCCGGTTGAATTAGCAGCACTGTAATTATTGTAAAAATAATTGTTTTCTTTTCAGGTATCGTCTTATGTAGCAATAGCATTATGGTTTCTTGTAGCATTCATATCAGGAACTCAAATGAGAAAAGCAATCTACTACTCTCTTGAAACACAACACCCATTCACTGCACAAACTATTCAAACACCAAGAGAAATGGACATGTATGATGATCAACAATTTTACATGAATCCAGCACAAGTACCAAGACCATTGAGCTTCTATGATGGTGAACAATACGAAGATGATTTTGATCCAAGAATAAATTATGGGAAAGTCACACACTTATAGAGAATAGACCACTATTACACTAGCATGACATTGTAAAATAAATATTGCTCTAAACTAGCAATGCATGGCAACCCTCGTTTTCATAAAAGACATGTACATTTCTTTAAGAAAAATTTCAAAACATCTATCAGTGTTAAAAATTCATAACTTTGTGAATTTAAGGACAATCTTTATGAATAATAAAATAAAGAATTACACTAGAATTCAACATTTGCAGTCAACATGACTGCATTTTAAAAAGTTATTTATGAAACATTGATGTGTCAAATTTGCTAGTAAACATATTTTCCTGAAACAAATATCTTATAATGTCACGCAAGCGTGATACAGGTCTATTTACAAAATAATCTACTAGAGTAATGTAAATACATAATCACCAGGATATGAATGCATCTAAGAAAAGTACCAAGACAAGTGAATATCTATAATGGTGATCAATATATGAAAACAAAATCAATTTACACATACTTGCAGTAAGGTTGTCATACAAAAATATACATTTGTTATAAAGAAAATAGAACATTTGTGATTTAGTACGATAGGAATTGATTAAAAGACAAAAGAAGATCACTCAAGCTGAACTCTCTCTTTTGTCTTTTAATTAATTCCTTTCGCACTAATTCACAAATGTTCTATTTTCTTTGTGACAAATGTTCTATTTTGTATGACAACCTTACTGCAAGTAGGTGTACATGGAATTGTGAATACTGAATACCAATAGTGCATTGCAAGATGAAGTGCATTAATTGTACATCTAATATTTGAAAGTGCTCACAGTTTTATAGTTATATAACCTATTGCATTTGGTTTCCTGTATTTTAGTGCATACTGAACAAAATGGTATAACAGCTCCAATTAGAAATCAAATTGATTTGTTTAATGTTTAATTTTAAATGGAAACTAGCAAGTAAACTAGTATAGTCTGCTTCGATGTTTGATATAAACGATAGGTAAAGTTAAGTCAACATTTTTTTTACTTTTATTTCATTATATTTTTAAGTTTAACTTGCCAAAGAATGGAAACTAACGAGTAAACTAGTATAGGCTGCGTCGGTGCTTGATATAAACGATAGGTAATGTAATGAAATTTGTAACACCGTATGCATATCAGTCTTGAGATGCACTGTATTCAGTATTCACAACTCAGCCTTTTTAAAAATAGCTATATATATAATTAAAATGAGTGTTTGTTAATAAATGTTTATTAAGATTAATAGCTTCTACATATATATTGCTAAGACAAATGTAATACTAATATAATTTACTCTTGGATTTGATATTACAAAATGTAATATATTATTACATACATGTATGTACATTTGTACTGCAGTCATTCAGTTACTGGTATTGCTTAATCCTGGGGGGAGGGGTGGGTACTCTCATTTATTTCCTATATAGGTATATGTGCCACTGGATATGGTTTTGCTGTCCTAACAAGGGTATGCATTGTAACCCATTTTACCAAATTGTTTTGAATAGAATAGAATTGCAACAAAAGATCATAGGTTTCATGGTTTTGTCTGTCTTAGATAGGTATTGATATAAAAAGAGAAACTAGACAGGCTCATTTTTGTTATTTGAAAAGGTCAGGATTTAAAACTACTTGCAGCACCAGGTTGAGTACCCCTTCCCCTCCCCCCCCAGGAATTGAACAAAGTTACCGGTAAACTAAAACCTTTTGTTTTTCAAAAAAATATGTTGGTGCAAAAGAGCACCATACAGTCAATCATTCTTCATGCCATTAGAAAAGTTTGATTTGCATTATTTATTATACAACCACACAGTAAAAAATAGTTATGCCTTACATTTGTAAAGTTCAGTATGGTAAATGATGTTCTCAAACTCATTGATAATTCATTACTTTTCCAGGCCTTTCAGTCTGTAAATATAACAGCTTTAAATGGATTTGGATATCTTGATCCAAACTGGTTTGGATCAAATTAACATGAAACACAACAACATTCATTATGAATGAAATTGACAAGCTATAGCTAGGCCAAAAACTTGTGCTTGGGGATTTATCAGAGGATTCCAAACACCTCAAAACAATAATACCACTTGGACTATAGTCACAGCATTGTGCTTTTATTTGTTTTTTGTTGTTTGGAACCCATTATGAAATCCAAACCACAAGTTTTTGATACATTACGTAGCTTAGTATTTCCAATTCCTAAATTATTATTAATACTGTATTATTTAATAACATACATTGTGTGTATTCCTTATTATCCTATGCTATACAATATATTAAATCTTACACATAAAAAAACATTTGTTTGGGATAGTGTTTTGTTTCTTTGTTGCAAGATCATTGTTTATCAGCTATTTATTCAATTTCTTAGAAACACTGAAGCAGTCATAGCCTGCATAGCAAGCATTTCTTTTCGAGGAAGAGAAAAAATTGCATTTTGGGATAGCTGTGTCGCCAATATGGCCGAGCGTAACCTAAGACAAGTACAAAAGTCTCCCCCTCCCCCTAGCTCCGCTTTTTGTACCACAGGTAACCCAAAAAAATATTTTTCAAATTTTTTCTCCTTTTCCTGCAATCATTTCACTTGATCAAACTGCTAAAGTCATCATTCATTAGAATTCTTATATTTTGCTTTCTCTGTGTATATATATATATGTTAGATATAGACGGTATTAGCCTATATTGTGCAGTTATTTTGATCATAATTTGTATTGACAAATTATATATTTTGTGGTAGAATAAAAAAAGAAAAGTGTCCAGTTGCAAAGTGACTTCTACTTGGTATACAAATATTAAAATTAAAAATATTATTAATTAATTATTAATCAATTAAGTTATGCATTGATACAGCTATGTTACATTACAACATTTCGTTTCATCAAGAACCTCTTTCTTTGTGTCTAGAAAAATAGCACTTGTTCTATAGTCTGGATTAGTTTTGTGAGAATTTCCATTCTAGAACAAACAAACAAGAAGATCAATGTTGGCTTTTTTAATAAGTTATTCATGTAATCAAACAAATGAACAAGTAAATGGATGGAGGTGGACGGAGATGAATGAAATTGAAATAAATGATGGAAAAAGATCTACATTGACTGATTTAATAAATAAATGAATGAATGATTAAATGGATGGAAGGATAAATGGATGGATGGGAAATGAATGAAAATGATAGAAAAATATCTACATTGACTAATTTAATAATGAATGAACAAGTAAATGGGTGGAAGGATAAAAGGATGGATGGGAAATGAAATAAATGATGGAAAAAGATCTACATTGACTGATCTAATAAATGAATGAACAAATGGTTGACTGAGTGAATGCATTTATGAATAACTGAATGAAAAAATGAATCAATGAATCATTAAAAATTTGAATAAAAAAAAGACAAATAAATAGGCACCTGAATAATGTATACATTAATTTTCTAGATTAAAATTTATCTTAAAATTCAAATTCTCCTTTGGATATCATAAGACATTAATGAGAATTTAGCATGTGATCCTACCTGTGTTGCTTCCATACTGTATATGATTTGCTTACATATATCTCTGAATGCCTGTAGACAAGAGATGGAATATTTTATTGGTAAATGGTGATAAGTAATATATACAATATGAGCGGCCGATCTGTATCCAATATACAACGGCGAGTCGAAGACGAGCTGTTGTATGTCGGATACAGATCGGACGCTCATATTGTATAGAACTTATGAAAGTCCAACGTTAGTTCTTTCATATTTTACTAAAATTGTCAAGATAAATGTAAATCTGGCCGAGAAAATTCAAGTTGAAACTTATGCAAATCAGGACAAAATCTGTATGAGATTTACAGAACTCGTCACGGCATTGAGTTCTTTTGTAAAATTCTCATTAATTATTCATGAATTTTATAAGTAATATTTACAACATGAGCTGCCATACTGTATAGTCAACACAACATGGGCATCAATGTTGTGAACGACTTAAAAAACGTCTAGGTTCATGCTTAACAAAAGATATTTTATGTTAAAACTTATGCAAATCAGGATATACAAGACTAGTGTTGTATGTAATGTTTACAAAATGAGCGGCCGTGTTGTATCGGCATATACAATAACAAGCCGAAGGCGCGTGATTGTATAGCCGATACAACACGGACGCAAATGCTGTAAACGACTTAAAAAACGTCTAGGTTAGCTCTTTCATATTTTACCAAAATGTTCAAGATTAAAGTAAATCTCGCCGAGAAATTACAAGTTAAAACTTATGCAAATCAGGGTATACAACACTAGTGTTGTATCAGATTTACAACACTTGTCATGGTCATGGTTTCTTTTGAAAAAGTCTCATTAATTATTCATGAGTTTTTTAAGAAGATTTACCACACTTGCTACAGTTATGTTTTTATTTTGACAATGTCTCATTATTAAATTATTCATTATTTTTTTAATCACATAAATGCAGATGTTCAAACAACTAGTACACACACCCAAATGATCAAAATTCATTATCAAAATAAATGGAACTGATAAAGGTAACATTAATATTGTGTAAAAAGTAGTTAGTAAATTCAGTGAAATTTATGTTATTTAGTTAATTCTTTTAAAGAACACTCAGTATTTTTTTAAGGTCGGAAGTCTCTTTAGCCAAAGCTAATCTTCCAGAGAGCCGACGGTGCGCTCATTTTACTTCCCTCTCCCTTTTAGTGCTCTGTTTTATGGGTATTTAAAGCTACTTAAAGATACACAGAATGAAGAGAAGTCGAATGAGGATGCGAGGTCACTGGGAAGAACCTCTCACACAGAAAGCCGCACACTAGCTAGCCAACTGTGCCATCCTTGCTCCTTTAGGAGTTATCAATGTTATCATTATTAATATCAAGATTCATTTCATAATGCTATTACTTGTCGGAACTTTACTCACCTCATCAATATTGGTATTAGCATATGCACTTGTTTCATAAAACTGAATATTTTTTTCTGCAGCCAACTAAGAAAAGGAAAATAATGTCAGTCATGCAGCCCTATTAATAAAGAACCACTAAGGGGACTTCCATTCTTTAGTGTATGGGGGGGGGGGGGGGGGTGGGGGTCGGCAATATTGAAGAGGGGGGTCACTCTATTTTCGAAAGCTATATATGGGGTTGTTACTAATTTTATGCAGCTTTAGTTATAAACTGGGCAAATATGGGGGGGGGGGGGGGTGACCAACCAGAAGGGGGAGTTGCATAATATTTGGAAAGACAACAGGTTATTTTGCTGACCCCCTCATACTCTAAAAAATGAAAGCCCCTAATAACAACATCAATAAATAATAAATATGACAACAATGAACTATGAAATAATGATACCCCTGTTCGTACCTTAATGCCTGATTCTCTTGGGATTATTCTTTCACTTTCAATATCACTTTTATTTCCTATTAAGACCTTTTGTACATTATTATTGGCATGCTGAAAAACAAACACATTGAACAATTACTTATTGGCATTACAGATTTGAATCTCAATTTAGGGCTTCTGCTATGTATTCTTCTACTCCAGTGCACGGTGTCTTTTTCTCTGACAATGAATATCGATGAAATATAATATATTATAATAAAATAGTCTAATAAAGAAGTTAAAATAGGATAGGATGGGATGGGATGGGATGAGACGGGACGGGACGGGATGGGATATGATGGGATATGATGGGATGGGATGGGATGGGATGGGATGGGATGGGAAGGGATAGGATAGGATAGGATAGGATAGGATAGGATAGGATAGGATAGGATAGGATAGGATAGGATAGGATAGGATAGGATAGGATAGGATAGGATAGGATAGGATAGGATAGGATAGGATAGGATAGGATAGGATAGGATAGGATAGGATAGGATAGGATAGGATAGGATAGGATAGGATAGGATAGGATAGGATAGGATAGGATAGGATAACATGAAATAAAATAACATGCTAATATAATTTGCTGGGTAATTATCATCCAGGGGCTGGTTGTATGAAGGGTGGATAAAGTTATCTGCGGATAAAAGTTATCCACTGCATAGGTTTTTTATAGATTTTATCTGCTGCATAAGGATTTATCTGGTGAATAGCACTATTCACCCTTCGTAAAACCGGCCCCAGCTGTGTATAATCTGTATGTAATCGGTAGATCTATGTAATTGGTACTCAATGAAAAACAACATATTATCTCAATAAACAATAATTATAAAATGTAAATAAATGATTAATTTGGATGTATCAATAATATTGTGCTTACCTCGTCTACATATCGAAGCCATTTTTTTATATTATGAAAAGTTTCTAATCTTGTAATATCATAAACTAGAATTATTCCCTGAAAATAGAAAATAAAAGCACAATTTAGGAGTCAGTTGTACAAAGCCTGAATAGCGCTATCCACCGGATAAATCACTATCCAACGGATAAAACCTATACAAATTTTATACACTGGATGACTCTCATCCAGGCTTTGTACAACTGGCCCCAGATTAATAAAGTTTGAATAAATGAAAAAATGAATTAATTAATGAGTAAAGGATATAATAAACAGGTTCCCATTTAAATCTGTACTTTCCCATTTAAATCTGTACTTTCCCATTTAAATCTGTACTTATGCAAATTTTGTTCATGTGTGCTAAACACACAGATCAACCAATCAGAGAACTTCACTTCAGAAATAATATATACTCTGATTGGTTGATCTGTGTGTTTAGCACACATCAACACAATTTGCATAAGTACACATTTAAATGGGAAAGTACAGATTTAAATGGGAAAGTACAGATTTAAATGGGAAAGTACAGATATAAATTGGAACCTGTTATTTGTAAATAGATGGGTACCAGTAGAACAATGCAATAAATGGATAAATGAACATGAATAAGTAGAGATATAGGGGGAAAAAATGAATGGATAGAAAAACAACAGAATTTGCAAATTATTATTTAATGTTATATATTAAATATTATTATATGGCTATAATAATATACATCGCATATGGACCCGAATATCGTATAATACTTATGAAAGTCCAATGTTAGTTCTTTCATATTTTACTAAAATTGTCAAGATTAAAGTAAATCTGGTCAAGAAAATTCAAGTTGAAACTTATGCAAATCAGGACAAAATCTATATGAGATTTACAGAACTAGTCATTGACGTGATTTCTCTTGTAAAATTCTCATTAATTTTTGATGAATTTGATAATTTAATATAAACCTAATTCAAAAAAGGTTGAATGGGAGAACGGTGATTGTCGATTGCATGACCAAAAGGAACTGTGGGTAATATGAATTTCTCTTTATTCCTTTCTAAACTACTGAAACAATGCCTCCATTGTTCAGCCATGACCTTAAATGGGTGTCTCAAAGGTTTCGCTGCACGGTAGAGGCATTGTTTGGATAATTTAGAAAGGAACAAGAAGAAATTAGTATTACCCAGAGTTCCCTTCAGTCGTGCAATTGCCGTTCATTCCACCTTTTTTTAATAAGGTGATCAATGGTCAATATACCTGTGCTCTTCTGTAATACTGAGTTGTGATTGTTTCATATCTTTCCTGTCCAGCAGTATCCCTGAAAAAGTCCACAAACATCATTATACAGCCAATTCCATACAGGACCTTTTTGACAACATATGTGGCTTCATAACTCAGTATTGAATGTCAACCTCTAATGCATCTAATATATATTTAAGGAATATAAAATGGTGCGCGTGTCAATATACTATGATATAAACATGCTTGGAGCTGTAGAGCAAGAGAGAAGTCGTCAAGGTAGCCAAGTGTTTCTTTGACTTCTCTAGTGCTCTACAGCTCCCAGAGTGTTTATATCACAGTTTATAATAGACACAAGCAGACGTTTTATATTGCTTTTATGATTTTTTTTAATTTTTTTGCTGAGCATGTCTCTGTCCTCTGATATAAACATGGTAGTCTGCCATTCAGAGAGTGCATAGTATCTCAAATATTTTATAATATAGTATAAAACACTAGTAAAAAACCCAGACAAATGAAAACAATTTAAGGTGCAAAAGGGGTTTGTTCAGCCACTCCTAAATACTCTATTCCTAGGAGTGGTATTAATTGCTTCTCAAAGGCTAACCACTATGACCCTTATGGCTTTACTATCTTTTCTTACAGGAACAAATGAGAACCATACTATCTGAAATCCTATTAATAAAATAATAAAATAATACCTATTATATATGATAGTTCTTTTAGTTCATATTCCAATAAACTATTATAGTTGTTTACTTGTAAAACTCATTTTCTGCCATTTATGAAAAAGGTCTCAAATTTTTTATTTCGTAGCACACATTAATAAGTAAATGAAAAGGAAAATTAAGTCTATATTACTCATTTCTTTATTTCCTGGGAGGAACATTGATTAGAGAACTAGGGGATTTGCAAGTATACTCCAGACAACCAAACAGGAAATTAAGGTCAGTTTTGGTCAGACATTTCTCTTACATGATAGGAAAACATTAATAATTATTGTTCTTTTTTTCATTAATAGTTTCCTTAATATTCAACAGTTTTCTGACTTTTTTTAAAAGAACTTCATTACTTAATAAAAAATATATTTTCGAGTCAGTTACTGCAACACTGAAGAACACCATCTAAAACCCACAATAAACTATTGTTTTCTTTCAGCGGGAACTTTTCTGCAGACAACAACTATCATGTTATCCTTTAATTCCCTATTTTGAATAAGAAGAATTTGCTATAAGTCTTGTTGGCTCTGTGGGTATTTTAAACAACACATCATATTTTTGAATAGAGCAATATACAAACTAAAGAAATCTACACTTCGATTTTTACAATTTTTTTTACATTTCAAAACAGTGCTTTTTGTAAAAACTAGCCATACAGTAGTAGAACAGAACCATTTCTGGGATAAATGTGTTGAAATATGTCAGGATTATCACTACAGGTGAATGAATATTTTAAAGTGTAGATAATACTCAAGAGGAGCAAAATATACTCAATATAACAAAACTATCAAAAAAAAATATGTCAGCTAAAATTTTCTTTTTACCAAGCAGACGTAAAATCAGCTAAAATAGAATGAATTTGAGAGAAATGACGACATATTTTTAATTTCACTGACATATTTCAACCATATGACTGTCATCTTCAGAAATCATTTAAAAAAATGTTGTTATTTCTCTCATCCCTCCCATTTTCATCATTACATCACCACTAAAAATAACTTAAGTTGCTTTATTTTTGAACATCAGGTGGTAATTTTTAGGGAAATTGTTAATTTAAACAGAAATAGGACAGGTTGAGTTGAAGGAAAACAAAATGTATACACAGCTGTTAGAGTTTCTCATTCAAAAACAAAAACAAAAACTAAACCAATACTTTTAGAAAAGGACATACCTAAAATAAAACATAAAATATTTCAAGTTTTTTTTTTAATTTTTTCCTTTCTTTTATAATTTTTGAAAAAAATAAAACTATACTAATAGCTTGTATAAAAATTAAATTCATTATTATTTTCATTTATAACCAAAATATTTTTAAATATTATTGTTATATGGATTATCATAGTATTCATTTTCTTAAGAAAACCAAAAATCAATACTATACTAATAGCTTGTATAAAAATTAAATTCATTATTATTTTCATTTATAACCAAAATATTTTTAAATATTATTGTTATATGGATTATCATAGTATTCATTTTCTTAAGAAAACCAAAAATCAAGCGGAGAAGCTGTTGGCACTAGACCACAGAACAGGTTTTTGAAATAAAAATAAACTAAACTAAACTCAAAATATTATAAAATACATCATATATTATAAAGTAACAAAGATTGACTTAAAAACATCAAGCCTGCAGGAAGATTGGGATCAGAAATATTTATTATTTGATTTTTGTTGATTTAAGGGTCTATTATAGCAATAAATACATCATAATTTCCCAGTCAGTGCTCCTAATGAATGCCAATTAGTCATTTTTGGACTAGAATTTTCTAGATCATTGCTCAAGGCATGTAAGGAATATTATAATAAACATTTACAGAGGGTGTGAAGATTGGCATAAATCGATTATTAAGCACTTTAATCCACTGAACATTTTCAGACAAAATATCTAATTTTAACTGAATATGTTTTAACATCTGAGTTGAATAAAACTCTATCTAAATTAGCTTTTCAGTAATAATATTATTCTAGTTTTTATAATAATATAACTATAACTTACACATAACTTACATTTTTGTATCTAAATTGAACAGAACTGTATTTTTTAGATTTTGATCTATTATATTATTCTATCGTTTTTCCAATAAATCGCTTTAAGAAACGTTTAAGCGTAATATTTGTTATGATTTGAGCAAGGCTAATCAAGAAACGATTTTTGTCTGGGCTTCATTGGGACTGCAAATGGCACATCGAAAACATAAAGCTGTTTCTTACAAGTATCAGTATAATCGATCTAAGATGAAAATATTGACACTTCAAATCAACAGAAACCTTTGTCGCCATTTAGCAATAAGGATATTTTATATTACTCTTTCCGTTCAGGAAAGGATTGAGTTACTCAACTAGAAACTTATTTTTTTCATGTGAGTTAAAGTTCAGCTAAAATAAAAATAGTAAGATTACGTTTGCCAATAATTTAATTGTTAAGAGAACAGTTTTAGATAAGGTAAATTACTCACCACATCTGTATTCGTATCCGCTTGCCATCGACAATTATAGTTTTCATTTTAAAATCAATTCCTGCCAAGAAGAAGAAGTTGTAGATTATGATGAAAATGGTGGAACTCCTTCGACATAACTCCGAGCTCCAAATCTTTACAATCTTGTCACAAAGCACGAAAAATTATCAAAATAAACAAAAAAAAATTCACAAAACTGTCACCGAGACCGTTTTGAAAACAGCTTACCTATCGTAGAGATATGAGATTTGTTAAATTCGTCATTTGCGAAGCGACATAAAATACAAGTCTTCCCAACGCCAGAGTCGCCGATGAGAATAATCTTAAAAAGTTGGTCGTAGTTCTTCGACATAATGAGCGTACTCTGTTACGAGAGACCGAAAGAAAACATCAGGACGTCGAGTGAAGGTTACTGTACAATGAGCGCATAGAAACATAAACTATGCATAAAATTCATGAGTTGTTCCCCTTCGCGACGCTTTCCCCTTCGGCGCCATATTTAAAAATGTCATTTTTTCTCGCTTCAGTCTCCACGCATATTTTATGTGACGAAATATTCTGCTGAGGGAGGGGATGCATCAATTGTACATACAAAATTCAATTCAAAATACCAATCTTGCTTCAATTATCCACGTAAAGAAATTAGCTAACAACAAAAATGTAAATTAAAAAATATTAGTTTTGATACTTTAGTGAAATAATTCATACAAACGTGTTTGCAAATTATCAATATTTGTTCTACTTACCCCTCCCATGGTAAGAGTTTTGTAGATGTAAATAAAGATGGCGGGATCGAAGGCAGCGAAGTGTAGAGCCTGTTATTGACGTTTTTCCTATTTACTCCACGTCCTTTGCATAAATCATCCATTTTGGGAAATGACTACGTTACTATGCCGTTTGAGAGCAGGAAGAAGAGTTTTTACTGTGAGGTAATTGAATACAAATTGCTAAAGAGGATAAAATGATGTGTAACTTTTCAACTGTATTCCACTACCTAATATAACTGCTTCCCACATCTTTAATGTCGATATTATCAAAAATGAATGATTTAGTTGCTTTTATTTTTAATTCAATATTCTATAAACACGTTTTAAAATAAAATTATACTTTCTATATTTGTAGGCCCTACAAATATAGAAATAAAAATTTCAGATTATATGTGTGTATAAAAAATCCTCTTCCCTCTATCTTGTTCCCTCCAATACCCTACCGTCCCCTTCCTCTCTTAATTCTTTTATTTTCATTTTGATATATTGCATTGATGAGAACATTTTTTCCAGTTGTGATAAAAAAATGTAATTAATCTAATGATTTAATATGCGGCTATTAAAAAAATAATATTTTGTAATAATATTATACTAACTTTCAGAGTGCTTAAACCAATGTAAACATCCTGCTTCAATGTCCACTTCCTCATACTTTTAAAATGATTTTTTCCTTGAATTCAGGTGGCCAAGAAGACTGTAATCTTAGTAGAGATTTGTGTTTGTCCTGATGGTCAAAGAAGCAAGAAATCAGAGCAGTTTATATGGTTCACTGAGCAATATCTTTTGGTAATAAAGACCCTAACAGAGGCTGAATAAATCATAGCCAGTTATTAATAAGGGCTTTGTATATAATGTACAAAAATAGCATTGCCCAATCAAATTCTCAATTGGTTCAGATATTTCGTCTCAAAACTCAGTAAATTAATTTGTTTTATTAAACATAATTGATACAGTTATATTTGATTATACTATGATACCGTATTTAAAAACACACTTGATTTAAATAAATATAACAGTGGTTATATCGGCATTAAAATATGCTGTTCAACTAAAATGGGGGCTGACGAGGCAACTTTGGTGACACAAGCCAGAAATGTATAGTTTTGGATGCATGAGCACAATAATGTATCAAACAGAGCTTCAAAAACTCCATAGTTAGCACATAGGACAAGTGTTGTAAAGAACATTAAACACATTAAATACATCAAAACATTAAAGAAACATATTTGATAATATGTTTTTATGTTTAAATATCTGCAGAAATTGTTTGAAAGTTTAAATGGTATTTTATTGGCCAGAGTTCTCTCAGGTGATACTGTTGAAGGACCAAAGAATGTCAATGAAGTTATCAAAGGTATTGAACTGTTGTGATTATCATGTTATTTTTAAATAACAATGAAAGATTGTTATGAATTCAAAATGATAGAAATCTTTTAGGAATGTTTTGTACGTACTATTGTCTTATGAATAACATTAACTACAAATAATCATAACACAACAATTATCCTATTTCTGTATGATTGACAATTAACAATTCCAGAGTAGCAATATGTTATAATTGATGATGAATTTCATTTTTCACTTTTCCAGAATGGAAAGACAGAAATGTGTTTGTTATAACAACTAGTATATTTAATTGCAGGAGCAGCATCAGATTTTCATATATTGTATTCATTTAAAAAGAAAACAATTAAGCAGTATGTTCTGACACATTCTCCTCTGGTAAGTAATAAACGCCGACTGACCGACTGACCGACTGACCGACTGACCGACTGACCGACTGACCGACTGACCGACTGACCGACTGACCGACTGACCGACCGACTGACCGACTGACCGACTGACCGACTGACCGACTGACCGACTGACCGACTGACCGACTGACCGACTGACCGACTGACCGACTGACCGACTGACCGACTGACCGACTGACCGACTGACCGACTGACCGACTGACCGACTGACCGACTGACCGACTGACCGACTGACCGCCTGACCGCCTGACCGCCTGACTGACTGACTGACTGACTGACTGACTGACTGACTGACTGACTGACTGACTGATTGTCTGTTTCAGATGGTCTTACTGATTGAAATATTTATTGACTGACTACCTGACTGATTCATTGTGCAATCAATTGATTGGTTGACTGACTGACTGATCAAATTATTGATGATTAGCTGTTTGTTTGATTGATTAATATAACATGATTGTTTGATATGATTGTTGTTGTTTTTTTTCAGGTAAATATTCATCATCGGAAATCAGTTAAAAAATTAAGTTATTCTGGTAATTATCATGCTTCAAACATTATGATTTCATCATCATCATCTTTTTAACCATCACAAATGTTTTATGTTTAATATAAGGAGCAAGGATAGCACAGTTGGTTAGTGTGCGGCTTTTGGTACGAGAGGTCCCGAGTTCGATTCCCAGTGATCTCACATTCTTGCTTTGACTTCTCTCCTTTCCCCTGTAAAACATAGCACTGATGGAGAGAGGGGAGTAAAATGAGCACAACGTTGGCTCTCTGGAAGATTTGCTTCGGCTACAGGGACTTCCGACGTAAAATCCTGTTCTTTACTTTACTTAACTTTACTTTATTATCATTGAAAAAAATATTATTTGTTGTTATTAGGTGGTAGTCATAAAGAGTACCAATTGTTTCCTGAAAAGCTTGTTGTTTATGTTTCTTTGGAACCAATACGTCTTGGTGGTGTACAACCCATGCCAGTAACAGCTGAGATGGTTAAAGCAAGGAAAGAAAAAAGCAAATACTTCAACAAGAATGAACAAGCTTCAAAACTTACTTTGGCAGCAATGAAAAAACAAACAAATTTACGAAGCATGTAAGTTACCATGGTAATTAAAGCCATTTTGGGATTTGATTGTCTACCTCATGGGGAACAATATTATGGGAACAATGCCAGTACACTGATACAGATAACATACAGTAAGACAAAAACAGACTGATATACTCCATTTCTGGTATATCAGTGTTATGCATACTTTTTATTTGTTTCTTGGCAATTTGATAAGTCTAAATCCTGTTACCTTATAGACCGAATCCAAATATGGCAACCTACTTTTTGTTCATGACTAGCTAGCCTTGTTTTCACGTTGGAACACAATAGAATTTTCATATGTAGGTGAGGCTAGTCAGTGAAAATTGGTTACATGATACTTGTCTTTACCTTACAGTGTTAGTAAGATGAAAAACACAGCAGCTACAAAAGATCAATCCACAGCTGTTGATCAACCAATACTGAGAAAAGGCACTGATGGAGTGAATCACACAACATCAACTGTTATTATGAACCAACAGATCAGCAGTGAATCTGCATCACATTCTAATCAAAAATCTTGTAAACAAGATAGCTGTGAATTTGATCATAATAGTAGTTCTTCAAGAAAAAGAATAACACAAGGAAGTGAAGACACATCACCAGGTGTCAGTGGTGTCATAATCAATAACCATATCAGTAACAAATATATACAGTTTTCTGATAAAAAGTCTTCCAAACAAGACAGTTGTGGGTTTGATAATACTTGTAGTTCGTCAAGAAAACGATTGAGGAAAGAGACAGATGGATCTGAGGACACTGGGTCAGAAAGTCAGCATTCTGAAAAAGGTGATGATTTTGTTGTCAAGAGACTGTTGTCAAGGAAGAAAAGACCAAAATGCTTTCATAAATATACAGGGGAAATTAATAGTGAGAACAATGAACTAGCAAGGGATTATCATGCAAATACCTTACAGCGTGAAAAGACAAATCAAATATTAGAAAAACAAATACATATTAGAGGCGAAATTCCATTTGATCAAATGACTATAAGCACAAATTATACCAATGAAGAAAGAAGTGGAGTTTTGAAAGAACATACAAGTATTACAGATAAGATTCCTTGTGTAGTTACAGATGAAAGCCTTGAAAATGCTTGTCTAAAGACAAGTGAAGCTATTGAAGAGTTACAGTCTAGCAAAGAAATACCAAGACAAAAGGACGCTGTAGTCATTGTGGATGAGAAAAATGAAAAGGAACATGAAACCATTACTATCAGAGATGTTATCCCAAGCTTTGATAATGTCAAGTATGTAACAGGGCCTCGTTGCTCAAAGAATGATTGGTTACAGTGCCTTTCATATTTATGTGGCCATCAAAAATCAAACAACCACATGGAAAATAGAATAGAATTCAGGGTTGCTAGCCACCCCCCATTTTTGCTCCGTTTTCTGCTTTTTATTGCGTTTTATTTAATGAGTAACATATGAACAATGCACAAATACCAAAATATACGCTTCACATTCACCCCCCTAAAATATTCCTAGATCCGTCACTGAAAAGATGTCTTTTAACTGCCATAAAAATAGCAAATAAACAAACTGATTATTTTATTTTATAATGCCTTTTTCGTGTTAACATTTGAATATCGGTGGTCATGTTATTATGAAAGGTATTGTCACTCATTAAAAAACTATAGACTGAGTTCATAAGTTGGGGTTCATACTCTAGAAATAATATATTGTTGGTGTTGCATTTATCATTATTATCAACACCTTCACCATCATCAGCACCTTCACCATTATCATCACCATCACTACCTTCATCATTATCATCACCTTCATCATTATCATCACCATCACAACCTTCATCATATTTATCACCACCACCTTCACCATTATCATCACCTTCAGGTGCCATCTTCATCATTTTCATCACCTTCACCATCATCATCACCTTCATCATTATCATCACCATCACCACCTTCATCATTATCATCACCATCACCACCTTCATCATTATCATCACCATCACTACCTTCATCATTATCATCACCATCACCACCTTCATCATTATCATCACCATCACTACCTTCATCATTATCATCACCATCACCACCTTCATCATTATCATCACCATCACCATCTTCATCATTATCATCACCATCACCACCTTCATCATTATCATCACCATCACTACCTTCATCATTATCATCACCTTCATCATTATCTTCACCATCACCACCTTCATCATTATCATCACCTTCACCACCTTCATCATTATCATCACCTTCATCACCTTCATCATTATCATCACCTTCATCATTATCATCACCTTCATCATTATCATCACCTTCATCACCTTCATCATTATCATCACCTTCATCATTATCATCACCATCACCACCTTCATCATTGTCATCACCTTCATCATTATCATCACCATCATCACCTTCATCATTATCACCACCTTCATCATTATCATCACCTTCATCATTATCATCACCATCATTATCACCACCTTCCTCATTGTCATCGTCATCATCACCTTCATCATTATCATCACCATCACAACCTTCATCATATTTATCATCACCATCACCACCTTCATCATTATCCTCATCACCTTCATTATCATCACCATCACCACCTTCACCATCACCAGTACGTTCACCATTGTCATCACATACTATAAACATCACCATAGTTACCATCCTTATCATCAATTATAATTATTACAATTATTGTATTCTGTAGGGATGTATCTGACCTCACTGATGACCACATGGAATACCTTGTTCAAAAAATACAGAAAAAACTGAAGAATATATTTAAAGGAAAGGTAAAAAATACTTGGTGTGCTAAAACTATCCTCCTAAGAGAGATGTATTATGGTGTTATTATCTACTACTGAGACACAAAACACAATAGACCTAATTTTCACCGTTTACATCCACAACCGCAGTAGCATATAATAAATTCTTTACAATTTCAATACAGCTCGTGGTAATCTAAGGAATATACACATTTATCAAACAATTGACACACCTCAAAATACCATGGGCTGTAGTCAAATTCTAAAGAATATATTATGCTATCAACAGGGTTCGTGCTGATGTCAGTAAAAAAAATCTAAGGAGTTTTCAAGGAGTTTTCAAGGAACAAAAACTAATTTTTAAGCACTTTTTGCGACAACTTTGATATAGAAATGATATTCCTGTCATAATTGTTAACATCGCACAGAATGAACAAATTTATCAAAATTTACCCTACTTTAGCTAGAATTAAGGAGTTTTTAAGGAGTTTATGCTGATTTTCTAAAATTCAAGGGCTTTTCAAGTGCCCTTAAAAACGTAAATCAAACTTAAGGAGTTTTCAAGGAGTTTAAGGAGTAGCACGAACCCTGTATCAAGGCTAAATGTGTTAGATGATAACTGTTAAAAGGTCTATAAATTTTTAAGTCCTACTCTTTTAAGTATCATTCTTCTAAAACTGACAGGAATACTGCAGAAGACATGAAGATTTCAAGAGAGGTGGCAAAAGTAAAGGTTGGTGTTGAAGAAATGCAATGATTTCCGACTTTAATAATAAATATCCTGTTAAAGTGTGGATTAGAATAGTTATCTATGTTCCCAGGTGACTTAGCGTTCCAAGTCCGGTTTGGTTTATATTCCGATGACCAACACGAGGCCATAATGTCAGAACTGATGTCGATATTCTGTGCAAGGCATAATAAGGTGCAGTAATATTTTTTTTTAAATACTGAATTATCCCTAACACACTGAATAAATCCTCATCAAGCAATGCTATACTCTGGATAATTTTATTTGTGCTTCATACAACATACAGTCTAAATATATTCTTTTGGGCATATAGTTTGATGAGAAATAGAATTACAAGAAGACCAGTTGTCATTTTTGTAATTTGTATATTTCGGTCTTTATCCAAAGACCATCAACTGCAAATGAATAAATTAAACTAAGACATTCTGAATTAAGATCAATTCATTAAACTCAAGGGAATTGACTGTCCTTGTTCATTCAGGCTTGGTTTGTGTTCTTTTATAAAAAGCGCTTCTGCTATTTTTCGTTGTTTGTAATTTCCAAGGTTGGAAGCTAGGATTACAGTATTTTCAAGTTTAATCTTGTTGTGGCCCGATTCTACGCTGTGTTGAAGTAGCGAGGATTTTTTATCTTTGCCACCGTGTTCAGAAATTCTAGTCTTCTAGCAGTTTCTCCAATGTAGGTATGTGTGCATTGTTCTTGTGGGCACTCTAGTTTGTACACTACATTGTGTCGGTGTTGAAAGTTTGTTTTGTCTTTGATATTAAAACATGATGCTAATTTACTAGCCTTGAAAGAAACAATAGGTTTTACATTGTGTGGCAAAAACTTCTTTGCGGTACGTTTTAATTTCTGAACTAATTTGACGCCTTTGTATGGTAGTGTCATAAATATAATACAATTTGAGTTTAATGAATTGATCTTAATTCAGAATGTCTTAGTTTAATTTATTCATTTGCAGTTGATGGTCTTTGGATAAAGACCGAAATATACAAATTACAAAAATGACAACTGGTCTTCTCGTAATTCTATTTCTCAACATACAGTCTCCTCAAATTTTGTCAAAATTGTCCAGTTGCTTGCCATACCCTACCCACACAGACATCTCCCTTTTGGCCTGTCTTTGTAACTGTTTTATTGGCTGTTAGGAGAATAAAAATAAGACTCCAATTCTTCCTCTCCCATTTTCCTTACTGCAGTTTCTGTCTTCTTGCAAACTCAGGCATTCTAATGTAGTTAGTAGTTGCGAAATACGTGTTTGACTGCTGCTAATTACTTGGCAAATTTATGTTTTTGAGTGACGGCAGCCACAACTAACTGTTGGAATGTCTGAGCTCACAGAAAGTTGTAAACAGCAGGAAAAAGAGCCCATGACAGTGATGCCTATGAGTAATTACAAATGTGTTTTAATTAGATCCATAAAACATATGGACTATACCATTTATTTCAATTAGTTTACTTATTCAATGTGTTTTTGTTTTCAGTACATTGACTACATCTCCAAAGTTCTTTTACCTGAGGCATTTGTTCTCATCTATATGGAGGTGTTTGGAGGGAAGCATGATGATGTAAGAAACATATATTAAACAGCATTTGTATTTATGCATAAAATGTTGCAGGACTGTAAGAACAAATAGCTTGTATTGTTTTCGTTTGCAATGTTACCATATATCCATGGCATCTAACACAACTTTTTTTTTTTTTAATTATTTTCATTTAAAAAAAAAAAATACTGAAGTTAGACAAAACATATTTAAAAATATGTTTTGTCTAACTTCAGTATTTTAAAAAAAAATTGTGTACATCATTGAAGTAGAAATTCTTACAAAATTGTATCCTTCATTGTAATGTGTATTGTATGGTTCATGTCGGAGTGAATTCTTAGTTAGACAATACCTAAACAAAGTCTAGTGAGGATTTGTTGGTTGGAATAATCAAGTAAGAGTCATCAACCTTTTTTAGATTATTTAATCCGATTATTTAATTAGTTAGCCCGAAACGTCGGATTAAATGACTCTTACTTGATTAAATACCTAAATAGTTGATAACTATTTATTTAGTTAGAGATTGTTTCGTGAATTTAATGCAGGAATTCTACTGAAAGATAAAATCAAAGGAATAATATATTTTCTATGATTGTTTTCAGGTTGAAAGAAAGTTAATGGGCATTGACAAGAAACGAATGGATAGCACAGTAACAGATGGAAGCTCTACAGAATAAATAACATAACTCCACCAAAGCTTGTACATTTTTCTAACATATTTAACAAGACAAAATTATATAAAAAATTATATTTTACTGACATAGATTATTTAACACAGCATAACTTACAGTGCAAATCGAAAAACTGTAGGCACCTAGAAATATTTTAGAAATCGTTTATCGTTCATTGAAGAACTCACAAACAACTTCAACTACAAATTATCATACTACACATCAGTCCAACTTCTTGCGGTCATATAGTTGTTTCTGAGTTGTTCAACGAAACAAAAAACGATTTCTAAAATATTTCTGGGTGCCCACGGTTTTGTGATTTGCACTGTAAAATTTCAAGTTCATTTCAAATTTTTGCTAATGTTGATTTATATTTACAGTTCCTGTTTGTTGTCAATAATTATCATTCAAATTCAAATTATATTTAATATCTGGTGTTATAAATATATTGACTAATGTACAAAATTTTGTTAAGTATTGGCACATGATAGGAATAAAGATTTAATTTCAGATGCATTTTTTAGCTGATTCCACTCCATTTAATTGAAGAATAAATCACATTGATACTTCCATCAACAGTAGCTAGTACAGCAGTCTTTTTTACTGTCGCAGCTAACCGTCCAATAGATATCAAGTCCAACATACCAAACTTCTTTGATGGCAGCATTACCATGACAACATATGATGAATGAAACTTGAAGGGGTCTCCAAGATATACAAGAAAGTCCCCACCATATTTGGACCCCGTTGTGATATAGTACCCTCTCTCCCACAAGTCTTTGAAAACTTTAAATTTAACTTGTTCAATTTGGGATTCAGGGTTGTTCCATTGTAGTATTGGGAAGCTTTTGGTTTTACACAATGGCATTTTTGTTGGTATTTGAATAACACAACCTTTTTCTCTTTGTGACTCTTCTTGTTGTTGCTGTTGTAAAATTTTTGATGAATGTTCTTGCTGTGTAGTTGAAGTCATTTCAGAGTCATGTGAGCTCAGGTTAGTTTCATGTAAGTAAGATGGACCACCGGTCTCTGAACTGCTTTCAGGCTCCACAATGTTTTGCTGCAATGACGGTTTCGTTTCATGTTGATCTTGCTGCAAATATGACATCATTTTTGAATCACCTAAAATTAAAACACTTTGGTCTAGACTAACAGAATCTTCTGTTATACAATTACTCCTGCACTCTGTTTTCAAACTATTTTTGTCGCTTTGCTCTTGGGAAACATTATGAAGTGGTTTTATGTCTTTTGAAGATTTTTCTGTGTTTTTTGCTAAATCCATTTTCTCTGAGCTACCTTCTGTTTTGTCAGCTTTATCTATCATTTCCTCACTCTCTTCAGATTTTAACAATTTCTCTGGTTTTACAGCATCATCATTATCTACCATCCGTCTTTTTCTTCCTTTTCGTTTTCTTGGTTTCCTCTCATCTTCAAGAATACTATGAATTTCTTTTTCCTTCTCTTCGTTTTCTAAGTCAAAAAGCTCAATTTGCTCCCTAATACTTTCTTTTCTTAGTTTTTCAAACATATCTACTTCTTCCTGAGAGGGTGTTGAGGGATCTTTAGGACTTTCAACAAGTCGAGCGTAATTTTTATCCAGAAGCAAAGTGATTTCGTACTTCGACAAAAGTAGCGGCAGAGACAAACATACATTCTGCCGAGGCTTTCTAGGAAGAGAACCGATCAATGAGCCAACAATGCGATACTTTGTCCTAAGTGTGAAGACATCATCAGCGTCCCAAACAAAAACGTCGCCGGTTCCGATGGAAAAAAGAGTAATTTTCTCGTCTTCTTGCAAATGTGCTGCTTCGTCCACCATTTTGTTTTTCTACCAATGGGGAATACCGCAGGTCAAATATATGATGAGCCCGTTGCTACACAGGAGCCCCAAGAGAAATATATTTTAAATATAGATAGATAGGATAAAAAAAAAAAATAATTAGAAAAATACCCCGATGGACAATTGAGTGCGAACTTTGACCCACAGCTAAACAAGTAAAGAAAAAATGGATTTATAAGTGTGACCAGGTGACGATTCCTCCATAACATTATATGAAGCTGAAGTCGAATCGATTTACGTATAGGATTTAAACTAACGTAACTGGCGTAAACGTAAACGTAAATTTTTTACTAACTCTATTCAAAAAGACCAGGAAACTCCTAGGCTATAAATCTTTAACCCCTAACCCTAACTAAACAATACTAATATAATAACTTATAACTTCTCAGTCTATCCCAAGGGATATAGATAGATATCTATTGCCATACAAATTTATGTGGTTCTCTGGCGCGTTTCATAGCAACTGAGGTGTTCCTGTGGTCAATCGATAAGCATTAAAGAATGCAAGTGAATGCAAGAATGTCATGTTTTCCCATGAGGACGTCCTTAAACAAACTTTCCTCACAAACGAACTGCTTTTGACGAAGAGCGTGCGGCAGAATCTTGGCTTGAGTTTTCTGTTAAGCCTGTTAACGGCTTATTATTTTTTAAAAGCTGAGTTGTTTTGAACAAAAAGCCCAAGATATGGCCAGGTCTGTTACATATATATTGCTGGGACTTACATTGGTCTGCTTAGGCACTTGCTCGAACATTACTTTTGGAGTGAAGAGTGAGTAGTTGTTTCATACATGTCCCCTCAGCTCAGTATATTTCCTCTTGAGAGACGGAGCCTCCCTTCGAGTTGAGTTGGGCAACCAACTCAGTGAAGTCGCTCCTCCCCTGCGTCGCTCGTTTATCCTGTCATGCAAATCTATAAGCAGTAAAGTTAAATAGAGCGGCAAACCAGAATAGTTAGATCTAGCGATCATGAAAGCATCGATATATCGAGTGATAATAATCGTATAGCTTAAACTACAATATAGGATTGAAAGTCTGAGCGAACTGACAACTGATATCAGACTGATAGATTGATTGACATATCATTCATTCGGCATTAATGGACATATATATTCATTCGGCATTAATTGACATACCATCATTTACTTGATAATGTTGTCGCGATGACCACGAAACGTCGGAATTTGTATTCGCTAGTTTTCTTATTGAATTGACATATTGATTGATGAATTCATTTATTCATTCATTCCTTCATATTCATTGGTCAGTTGGTTGCCGGATTGCTTGACTGACTGATTTATAGACTATTCGTCTGCATGTCTGATTCGTTAAAGTGCACCTGACGCCCTTCATGATATTTTATATCTGTTGTACATGAGGTGTATAATAAGTGTACTTAATATTTCTTGATGTCGACCTCTCCTTTTTGAGATATGAACATTTGAAATCTGAAAAGACAAATCCAGGAATTTGTCAAAGTTTTGTTTCAAAGTAGTAAAAATGTTAATGGTAGTGTGAATATTAGTAATACAGATATTGAGCTTTAAAAAATTGCTATAATTATTTCCAGAGAACTTTTGTACATTTAGTGAGGCCTGGGATGACGTCACTTCATTTGCATTTTCAGATTTCAAATGTTTATATCTCAGAAAGGAGAGGTTGACATCAAGAAAAATTAAGTACACTTATTATACACCTCATGTACAACAGATTCGTAAAATATCATGAAAGGCGTCAGGTGCACTTTAACTAACTATTTACTGCTTGCTTGTCTATCAAATGGAAAGTTTCCATTGTGCAAATTAATATATATTGTTTTAATTCTTCAACAGTTGATGAAGAAACGTCTCCCAAATACATCATTACATTCCTTACACCAAGCCCTAAACCAAGCGAAGAAAGCAACGTTTCTTGGTTAAACACCCTATCGCCAGCAGAGAAGATAGCACTAATACTTGCTATTACAATACTATTGATCATCATACTAACTGGGATATGTTACAACGGGCGCGCACTCTTTAAACCTTCCCGCCAAAAACAAGACGGTCGTACCCAGGGCTCTGCAACCAATATTCCCAGTGATGGCCTAGGGAGTGGCAATAACGAGAGAGTCCACCAAAGACCAGATGACCGTCAGGGGAATGGAAACCAAGGGAATCCTCAAATTGTAATCTACAATATTCCCCATTCAACGTCAACGTCACAAGATCAACATCAGTCACGCGTCGGTCAATCGTGTCACATGTCACGCGATCTTATCGGTGTACCGCGTGACAGTCTTGGCTCACCTTTGCCATTTGGTATACCATGTAACCATACCCTTGGATCTCTCTCTCATTCAGCACCAAACCTCAGTCTTAAGCCTCCGTCACCAGAATATCTGACAAAACTGAGCGTATCACGCTCAGCTCAACACCTGGCACCGCCTCCGAGTTACACGCCCTTGCCCCCAACTGCACCTCCTGGAGATGGAAACGTCTTTTTTGATGTTCATACAACAGCAGCTGACCCATTTGCTGAGGAGTTGAGGAGGAAAACCTCTCACTTCTTGACGTGAATATACACTCTCAGAAATGGTGCTATTTGAAACAGTGCCAGGGATTTCAGAAGGCCCCAAACATAGAGGAGAACGCGTCGATTAAAGATATGACGAAAATGAGCAAGAATTAATATTGAGACGGACTATTCAATATATGTTACACATGCAGGCTTAACTTTAGCGCTTTTTGGATTTATCATATCAACAGTGCATTATTGTTACTTGTAAAAATTTAATAATTATAATAATAATAATAAAATCAATTATCAAGAATTTCGATGATGGTTTCAGGTCCTTTGCAATTCCTGTATTGTCTTTTCAATTAGAGCGTCTACCTGACCACAAGCTAAGATCTCTGACACATGTGATAAGTATAATTACGGCCAATTACATGTATCTTACCTGCAAGGGTTATCAGCAAACACAGATAACCTGTAAACGATAGCAGCAACGCTTGCAGCCAGTACTAACTATGATGGACTAAGGGGTGGACCATTTGACTTTTGAGGGGGCGGCTCGATCAAGACATTTTTTCCCCACTGACGAGCAAGCCAGATATTGTTTTTCAGTCAAACAGCGGTGCATGGTATTTTTTTTCTTATAATGATTGCACATATTCTGTGCATTTTTTTTTTCCAGAGCTTGTACGTACGGTACGATTTTTTCCCCTTGCTTATAGAGGGCTCAGGATATTTTTTTCCCCAAATCTTCAAACCCCCCTGAAAGTCAAATGGTCCGCCCCTAAGGTCGCGTGTATTGGGCCCTTCCGTAAAGCTATATCAATATGTTATCAGTTAATTAATTTTTGGCCTGGACATTATGCTTTTTGAATGAGTTGTTCAAGATGTTCTCCCTTGGAGGCAAGTTAGTGCTGTTTTGTGTTCTATAAAAACATGTAGTAATTGCTTGTAGTGTATACAAGAGGTGAAGGTTTAGAAATTACTTCGTGTGTAATTAGTGCCAGTGTAAACTGCCACACAAGTTCACGTGCGTACAACTGAGGAACCAACGGCAAATATGTCGTATTAGAGTGACTTTTCTTCTACGTCCCGGAAGGAAAAATGACTATTACGTAGTTGGACCTATATAATTGATTAAAAAAAACAAGAAAACAATGCATTGTAGTAAAAGATAAAGAATTTACCATGCAATCAGCATGAGCCACAGCGTGCTTGTTGGGGTTTTAGTGACCAACATGAAAGTAATGAAAGTAAGCTCGGCATGCGCAAAACAAAGGAAGCCGGCGGCTCGAAAATAAACAAGACAATCTAGTGTTAATTCTAAATTACTAACTGAAATGGACAACCAAGCTATCCATATAAGAGTGCATGCTTGCATTGAACGTGTAATTTCATTTTTTTAGGTTACGTACTTGAAGCACTTTTTTCACGGGTTAATGACTGGAGTAATCACTATTGTTAAATTAGCACCATGGTTCTAATAAGTAATTTGTCTATGACTTTAGTGTAAGTACTCTAACGCCAACTTTTATGTTTATTTAACGTGGTGGAGTGGTAGAGTACGTGGTGGAGTAATTAGTTTAGCGCGGTATCGTTGCAGGACATTAACCTCAATTACACAGGCTCCAAGGATCTCACGCTCGAGTCAAGGAGGCCTTTTAGCCGGAAACTAAATAGGTCTAATTAGCCTGCTGGCAACGGCTTATCAGTACTTACAATATCTTGTTAGTGAGAAGCGCATTATAAAACCATCACTCACATCGATGGGAAAATCATTGCATGGAGGTCACCAATAAACTCTAGCTTGTCCTTGAGAGAGGAAGCTATATGGGGAGTTGGGTGGTGGAGGCCGGAGGGGTGGTTGAGTTTGAAGGAGTTAAGGGGCTTTACAAACTTACTACCAAAAAACTATTATTTATCAAACTCGAGCACCGGATCGTATGTGAATTGAGTTTGTTTGATGTGTTGTTCTCTACCATGCCACGGCGGTTTTCTCCAAGTATTCCGTTTTTTTCCTCCCTCAGCAAAAATCAACATGTGAGGAGTGATGCATGAAAAATATTTAATGTAGAGGTAGTGAGTGTGGGTAGAAGAATAACCACTATGCATGTGGATCTGCTGTTGAAAATGTTATTACTACTATGCGCAGATGGACAGCAGGAGCCGGTTGTATACGAAGGGTGGTAAAGTTATCCGCGGATAAACGTTATCCACTGCATAGGGGTTGTTTTAGATTTTATATGGATAAGGATTTATCCAGTAGATAGCGCTATTCACCCTTCGTACAACCGGCCCCAGACGGCCAAATCCCGGGTCAATTGTAAGAAACTCATAGATAACTCGTGGATTGGGTATACACCATTTAGAGGCCCACAAATCTTAAAGCTCCTGCATGTTTCGAGTGCCTTGGATCTTATCCTTAGACTCGATAGCGTGATATTTTCTTTAGAACAGCCAGTGGTTTAACAAGGAATCACATGCGTATCAATTATAACTATAAGATTCCACTGGTTTTGACTACATTTTTTAAATTCTCAAATAAATAACTTGGTACCAATTAAAGTCGGATCAGTTGAAAGCTCAATACATCAAGCTTAGGCGACAAGCATCAAGCCAAGACCGAAATGAATGCTGGTTTTGTGCTGGTAATGTATTGAAATCAGACTTTTCTAAAGAATTCGAACGAATAAAATATTTTTCCACGTACTTTTATTGTACTACAATCAATTCTGTTGCTATAACAAGTCATTTTTCAATGCATTACCAGCTATACAAAACCAGCATTCATTCTTGGCTTGATGTTTCTTGCTCAAGCTGCGCCCTAGACTGATTTTCAGAGCCAGGCCCGCTCTGAAAATCAGGCTAGCTGCGCCCATGTTTTCTGAAATACCGTAATTACTCGAATAAGCGCCGCGGCGCTTATTAAAATATTTCTCGATCTTACCGGTCCCCTTCTTGATCAGACTATACGAATATTGGGGAGATAACTTAATGGGAGGCCGGTGAAATATAATTAATTTGAACTGAAGAATATATCTTTTGATCAAAATGTATTTCCAATGCTGTTCTAGAGTAACATTATAGCGTTAAAGTTCGGCGCTTAGAGCGGTTTTCGTATGAGTGGGAAACTGGTCGTAATATTTACGGTATTTTCGAATGTTTTTATAGAACTTACGGTCATGCAGTTTCCCACTCGTACGAAAACCGCTCTATTCGAGGACGGCGCTTATTCGAGGACGGCGCTTATTCGGGGGCGGCGCTTATTCGAGTACATACGGTAGGTGGATCAGACCTTTTCGAAAAACATTGTACTATTACTAATTTAATTGATCGAGATCAAGGCTGACCAATGAAGACTTAGAGGTCGACAAAAAACGTATTTGGATTCAGTTTAACATTTCTAATTTTTAATCTCATTTATAGACATAATCTCCTATTTACAATGGTAAATCTAGTCTTTAATACAAATTAAAACTCCCATTATTAATTATTCAAGTTAAAATAGCATAACTTTATAAAATAACATTCAACATCTTCTATGGGAGTGAAACTCGAACTAATAGGGGGTCCTCTAGATGACAAAATATACCCAAGGGGGCGTGAGTAAAAACATAACTTCTGCAAGTATCTACCTTAAACACAAATTACGAGTAGCGACGATAATTTGGTATATAAATTACATTTTCTCAGAGGGCATACTAATGAAATACTGTTCATCGTTTTAGAGTGGTTTTCATGCTGACCCGTGAAACACTCTTTTTAAAAGCACCTTTAATCCATTGTTCTTTTGTTGTTATTTGACTACTTTAACTAATAAACTTAGCGGAAACCACTCTAAAACAGCTATATTTATTTACTCTTAACCGTAAAAGGTTCACCTAGAGGGATAAGTACTAATTGAGAATCGTAAGTACTTCAACTCAGTGTGAATAAAAACAACATCAGTGTAGTAGTCCTACTATAGAGGTCAAGTGAAACATTTTGCGGCAAGCTGACCGGAAAACAACACGAATTTATTACATCAAGTCACTTATCTTCTTGTAGGGCTTCTAAATCTGGTGTTGTCAAATGTAACAGAATTGCAACTGTTGTGTATAATGTTTGCTAAATTGCGTCTTCTATTGTACCTGTGTTTATTTTCTGAGGGGGTAGGGGTGGGGACGGGAACGACCTACCCTTACCTAACCCAACCCTCACCCCCCACGAGTTAAACCTACTTGTAAGTCGTGTCTACTTCGCGAACGTATTTACAAGTATCACAATTATTTGCTCACTTACTTTCTTATGTACTAGAAAGCCAAAACACAATTGTTTCCATATTTCCTTCTATTCGATTTTGTACACCTTTTTTAACTATTTCCGTTGCAATCTTCATGTCAAACTACTCTTTTCCATATTTCGATCTGGTTTCCTTTGAATTTATTCAACATTTACACCTACTTGCAGTAAGGTTGTCATACAAAAATAGAACATTCATCACAAAGAAAATAGAACATTTGTGATTTAGTGCGACCGGAATTAATTAAAAGACAAAAGAGAGAGTTCAGCTTGAGTGATCTTCTTTTGTCTTTTAATCAATTCCTATCGTACTAAATCACAAATGTTCTATTTTCTGTACGACAAATGTTACATTTCTGTATGACAACCTTATTACAAGTAGGTGTATCACTAATCACTGTGTCAGTTTTCACCATGTCAGTGAGTATATTTCCACGTTTCCTGATGGTCTAGTAAATTATATTTACTACTAATTTCATTAATAATTTCCAATTCCAGGTTTTCATCATCGAATTATCAAATGTTGTGGTTTTCCTGCCTCTAAATTACTTTTACTTTAATATTTCCTATGACAGTTTCCTTCTGTAAATCTAAGCTTGTTCCATGTTTCATCATGGTTTCCTGTATTTCTTTGTCAATTACTTTACGGTTTTATCTATTCCAACACTTAATATTCAAATAAACTTTTTCCGCAACTCTATTCCACTTTTCGTCTTGTTTTCGTTAACTCAGCCAAGTTTTAATCAAGCATCATTTAGCAATGCATGTGTGTTGTAATTAATGGAGAATTCCTTAAAGATTGTTTATTTGCGGGAGTGTCAGTTCTTGCCTTTGTTTTAATACAAGATCCTGTCCTATATGGACAAAATGCTTCCTGAATTCAGTTAATGACGGATGTCAGTCAGTTTTTGTTTTTAAGAGCTTGTTCCTTGATGTCATCTCTCAAGTTTTTGTTCTGCTTCAAACTTTTAACGTTGGTATTGTCAATTTTCTTTCAGTTTTGGAGCTACCAACGTTGTTTTTGTTTTGCGTTGTATTGTTGTTTTTCTTCTCCTTTTGTTGTTTTACTCGGTTTTTAAATAAAAAACGAAAACTTCTTACCAATACAATTAGTCTGTTGTGTTGTCATTTCACTTTCATTGAGCTACGGACGTCCAATTATGATGTGCACTTTTCTATTGTTGACTTTTCGTTTTTCTTTACGTCTGCCAGTTGTATTTTGTCGTATTTTCAAAATGCAAAATGAAGTCATTGATTTTTGCACTTCAAATTCCTCGTGTGTTGGTATTTACGTTTTCTAGAGCAACGTCGTCAGTTTGTTATTGTATTTCTTTTAATGCGAAGCCTTGATTTTTTCACTTCAAACTCCTTGTGTAGTATTGTCAGCTTTTCGTTTTCTTGAACTGCCTTGAATAAAACTGGAGGATCGTGTCACAGGATTGCTGTCTCGCATACAGCCCAGACACTTGTTCCCTAGATCCCAGAAGCAGGTGCGACAGTAGATAGATTCACAGTTATCAGTATCACAATATACATACTGACGATTGAGACCACGGTTACAGACCATGCACTTTCTAAGACTGACCCCCAATATGGAGAACAACTTCTCCATCGGTGTGAAGTTCCACGCGAGTACTCGCACCGCGTCGAGTCGATCCATAGCGTAGTTTTCTTCACTTTCCATGTTGATGTTATCGATGACAGCCTTGTAGAAAGCTTTACGTTCTTCTAGCAGCTTGTAGTAGACATAGGCGATGCGTTTACGTTCTCTTCTGTGGTAGAGATGCGACGCGATGAAGTGCCTTAGACGTAATACGTAAGACTGGATTACAATCATCAGCAGTAGTAATCCAAGTAGAAGAGAGATGACTATTACGTAGTATTCGTCCAATGGGAGGACTAAAGGAAGGCACCTTACAACTGCAGCAGCTTCAGATGTAGTATTCGAGGTAGTAGTAGTGGTATTAGTGGAGTTTGTGTTAGTGTTTTTCATTGGGCTACCCTCGGTGGTGTCCTCCTTGCTTACTACATAGTAAAGGTAGTAA
This sequence comes from Metridium senile, assembly GCA_949775045.1. Taxonomy (NCBI): domain Eukaryota; kingdom Metazoa; phylum Cnidaria; class Anthozoa; order Actiniaria; family Metridiidae; genus Metridium; species Metridium senile. The sequence goes on from OX459098.1 coordinate 18,437,145, forward strand.
TCACATAGTATGAACACTAAAGCAAACACCAAGAATATCACATAAACTAATAGATACTTTAGCATGTTTTTTCTTTCTGCAGCAGTAAACTGCACTGATGTAGGCTGGATGAATCTCTGGTGTTCACATTTCTTCAGAGGCAGAAGTCCATCGGTCGAGCCGCTAGCTTTGCGGGTGTCTTCAATCGTTTTAAAATGGTTGGTCAGATATTGATTGTCAAAGTCATTACGTGCTAGATAAAGCTTATGATAGCTATATGCTTCATAGAGGACTAAGATTATCAACAGAGGTAGCAGCATTGCTAGTACAAAGACACCATTTTCACATCTCTTCTTTGCTGGAGTTATTAACGTTGGTTGGTTGTCATACCTGTAACCAGCTAATGTGGCGTGACCGGGTGCTTTCTCCAGTGTTTTTTGTACTAGAGTCACTATATCACCAGTATAATCAACACATGCATTTTCAAAGCTTTCCAGGGGCACGCACACTTTTCTAGATTCCAATGTTTGACATCGTTTGAGAATGGAAGGATCTTTAGAGTCACTCATACATTGCTGATATTCCCTTTCTGCTAGAGAAAGACAGTTATTTCTCAAATTAAAGGAATAATCAGCGCATAGTTTCTGCAGTGTAGTTTTGTTATGCCATGGCGTTGATGTAGTGTTGACTATCTTGTTGAGTTGATCAATTGTGTCAACATAACGTTGAAATAAAGGATAAACAACACGCTCGTACGAAAGATTTACATCATCGGTTCCATTACTTGAAGTGTTGTTGCTTTCAGCGCTTCCAGCGTACACGACGAAGCACTCCCCGCGATATAATGCAATTATGTTCACATTGCTGATGAAATTACACAAGGGACCAGCGATTAAAAAGTACACAATTAAAATCCACAAGGCAATTTTACCTCGAGACGCGAAGATACTTGGGAAAATCAGTAAGATAATGCAAAGTAGTCTTCTTCGATCGAGAAAACCAAATGTCATGGCTAAGACAAGTCCGACTATAATGCCTGCTACAATCGCTGAAATAATATGTAAAGGGATCACCAAATAAAATAATAAAAACACAAAGACACCGAAGAATATACCCAGTAAAGACCCAACGACAATCCGTATCTTTGGGTATTTGTCGGGAGAAGTTAACTTCTGTTTGGTTTTCTTGACAGCTTTCATGGCGTCTTTTACACTCTCCGTTGAGCGCGCTTTACTCACGTTTTTATCTGGTCCAACATTGCTGATGCTCTCGTATGAGGCCATCCGGTTGAACGAGCGCCGATTGGCTTCCGACTTAGGGTCGTCACTTGTTTTATCCAAGAGCTTTTTCTGTTGGCTTTCCTTCGGATCGAAGTCGTACTTCGGCGAAGTGCCTTCCGGCTCCAAGTAATGGTCGGCAGCAGGATCGGCGTAAATGTGAGGCTCATCACAATCAGCACAGCCGCCAATTCTTGGTGGTTTATCAGGGCCTTGGGGTACTTGGTAGCTGTGATATGGTGGAGGTTTTTCTTTTGATAACGGATTATCTTTGATATTTACCTTTTTATCTTTGACTATTTTGGTCGATGTATTGGGTTTCTTGTTCTTGTTGACATCAGCTGCGGGTTTTCCATCGACCTCGGCGCTTGCATACATGCTATCATTATCATCTTCTTCAGCAGCCAAGGCCGGTTTTCCTATCTTTTTCTCTTTATCTTTCGGCTGTGAATTGACAGAGGGTTTCTTCGCCATTTCGATGGATTCCTTAGCTTTATCTTTACCTTTCATGTCTGGTGGTTTAGTAGCTTTCTGATCGTTGTCTAAGAAAGCTGATTTTAGTTTCGAAACACTAGGTCGTGTGCTGTAGATAGGTGAATGTGTCTTACTTCCAAACCGCGAGTCGTATATCGAAGGTTTTTTCGTTTCGCTTTCACTCGGTATCTTCCTGCTGTCAAGAAGTTTTTTCTTGTCGGGAATATCGTCATTCAAGTAATAATCTTCTCCTTCTTCAGCCCCAACACCAGAATCGCCCGAACTTTCTTTCTTTTCGCGATCATAAGGCCTCGGATAACGTGATGATAGACCAAATGGTCTAGGATTCGGCGGCCTGCGTAAGCTCCCAGTAGGTTCGCCTGTTCGTTTAGTATCAACTGTTTTCGTATCGCGAGACAAATTTGGTGTTTTTGTATTCAAAGAGTCTTTCCTCTCTGTCGTTTTAGGTGATGAATTAGTCTTTTCATCGGATAAATTTGCTACACAATTCGAAGGAAATCGACCTGTCCTACCACTGTTGAGGTTCTTACCGCACATCCATCCGTCATCATCTTTGCGAACGTCGAATATAATGTCGCCTTTTTCTACTGTAATCACTGAGTCTTTTCCACCAGAACGCGCCTCTTTGTCACTCGGTGTGTAGTCCTGCGTGACCTTTAGATATATGCTTTCCATAGTGAATCTGTTTTAAATAAATAACAGCCTGATTAGTCGGGCGAAACGAGACATAATAAAAAAATACAAAATCAAGCGCGCAAACTCAATTGTCTAAACAACTCCACCACCGTCTGCTCAATCTCAAAGCAAACAAAATCCAACATTGGAATTTAAATGTGATAATTAATTTGTTGAATCAAAACACTTTGAAGTATGAAGTTTTTATTTGTATGTACAAAAAATAAACTCAGATTTCATAAACTAGTTATATTATTATTTAATTTCAAAGAACAACCACAATTTGAATTGTAGATTAGTTGTTGTTCACTTTATCAGGAAATTCGTGAAATGCTTGGATGATCAAAATCGCTTGCAAATAGTTGCGGTTTGAGTCAGCCAAATATCAAAAGAGTTACTAAATCATTCGACACAATGAAGCAGCTTTTACAATAAATATCTTCTACATTACGTAAAAAGATGACTAAACTCGAACATTTATACGAAATATATATATATATCAACTGAATAATACATACTAAAGAAAAAAAAATCAAATCTAATTATTGAATGTCACGAGTAAAATTAAACTAAATTTCATTCTACGAAATGAAGTAGTATTTTTCCTTGAAGAAAAGCTTTATCAAAAATATCTTCTACATTACTTAAAAAGATGACTAAACAGGAACATTAATACGAAAAAAGAATTGCACTATACTCAAAGAAAAAGAACAGATATCAAATCTAATCAATAAATGTCACAAATAAAATTAATTAAATCAATTCGGATGACAATCTTGTAACTTTGAATTGACAACTGAGAAACTGAATGATTGACGAAAATTTGATTGGATCATAAGCCTTTTTATACAAGGAAATGGTAATATAATAAGCCTTTTATACTAGCAACAATATGCCAAAAGTGATATCCCCATTTTTAATTAAAGAATGGACGCGTTTCTTTAACAAAGTAAAGCATCACTCAACTTACCAAAATTAATCGTCAAAAAGTCTAAATACATTGTTGTTTTTTTAAGTTCAAGTAAAGGTTATTTTGTACAAATGTTCTAAAAATATAGCTTGATTTTGACATTTGAACTGTTTCAAACAGGGATTGGAGACACAGATTTTTGTGGATCTTAAAATCAGGAAGCAGGAAGTTTTAAGTAAAAGCTTTTAAAAAAACACATACTACAATAGATAATGATGTTTTATATTTTATTTATAAATAAGGTCATACAAGAAATGACGTTAATGTGGGGAATCTAGAAATAATTTTACGGAGGATAGTCAAAATAAAATGAAATAGAATGAAATTAGAAATATGTGATGAAATGAAATAGAAAGGGATGGGACAGAATGGGAAGGGGTTTCTCTCTTCCCATTCTGTTACTCCATTTTAATCTATATTTCTGGGTCAGTGGAATCTAGAAAGACTTTTGTGGAGGACAATCAAAATATAATGAAATATAATAGAAAGAATTACAAATATAGAATGAAATGAAATAGAAAGGGATGGGACAGAATGGGAAGGGTTTTCTCTCTTCCCATTCTGTTCTACCCCTTTTCACTCCATTCTAATCTATATTTATGTGCAGAATCTAGAAAGACTTTTGTGGAGGATGGTCAAAATAAAATGAAACACAATGAAATGTAATTAATAATTTGAATAGAAAGGGATGAGACAAAATGGGAGAACACCTGAAATTATTGAAACCAATAATTGAGAATAATACACCATGAAACAAATTGATAATATTTTTAGCAATAGTAAAATAATGCTAATAATGGTAATAATATACTAGATTATGTAGTAATCATAATAAATAAATAAATAAAACAGGTTCCCATTTAAATCTGTACTTTCCCATTTAGATATGTACAAATTGTGTTGGTGTGTGCTAAACACACAGATCAACCAATCAGAGTATATTATTTCTGAAGTGAACTTCTCCGATTGGTTGATCTGTGTGTGTAGCACACATCATCAAAATTTGCATAAGTACAGATTTATATGGGAAAGTACAGATTTAAATTGTTATAAATAAATAAATAAATAAATAAATAAATAAAAAAAAAATAAATAAATAAATAAATAAATAATAGAACATCATTTTAAAGTCAACAGATCAAAAGGAAATGGTCTCTTAATAAACAAGGATTACAATAAATAATTAACTGAGAAAAGTACTCAGTATTACAGTTTTACTGAAATATGGAATGATCAGCTTCAATTACTTTTTATACACTCCTAATAAATAATTATTTTAGATATTTCCCCCGGATCTGTTCATGTTTCAATTTGATCAATAAAGTTGATAGGGTTTATTAGCATAACAATAGGGGATTATTATAAAATTTAAGACGGGTTGGCATTTATTATCTAAATGATGGGATAGCTCAAAATTAAGTTATTCTTTACTTAAAAGATTAAAACCTAGTCTTTCATGAAGTAGTTGCTTTTGATAAAAAAACTTATAGAGGGAAAATAATATTCTCTCTAAACCAAAGATAATGTTTCTTCCTAAATTTCCCTAAAGCTGCAAATGTAATCTCAATAAACTGAATCCATGTTAAACTTGGAAATTTTTCTTGGTCCCAGCGCTGTCCGATGTAGACGGGTTTCACTGTAATATTTAAAGATTTTGAACACTCATATTATAATATATTAATATGCTAAAAATGATGTGGTATCTCAATGGCTGATTACCAAAATTGAACTAAATGTTGTAAATTATCTGATTGGCTATGATACAAATTAAAGAAAACAGTTGTCTTTGAATTGATATTGGGCGCTTTCCATTCAACCAAAATAATCGGAAATTCCGGTTGGAAATCAAATGGAATGCGACAGTTGGACAATGGAATTGTTTTCAAATGGAAAGTGCCCATTAATTCTGTACAATAATAAAACATTCATGTGACAAGTTATGTTCCAAATGGAAAAGGAATTATAAATATACATCTTCACATAAATAGGAAATATGTAACCATGGTTTTGCCGACTAAAATAACACTTCATATCAAAACCACCTTCTACGCACTTGACAAGGAATTATTGTAAACACCTTGGCCACTTGAGTCAACATGTATACCCATAATTCCTTTCTGTCTTTGAATGACTTGATGTTTTTGACAACATATTTGAAATAGTTGTATTACCGTGAACAATTTAAAGTTTTTTGTTATTTTGTTCAACCCAAATATTTATTGTCAACACTCGGTGTATTTGAACTCAATATTTTACTTTTAGAGGTTTTGAAGTGGTAGAATGTTCAGAAAATAATAACATGAAAAATACTAACCTGCATTGAGAAGTGTGAAAAAAAGAGAGTTCCATGTTTTTTGAAAATGAGGATTAAAAACTCTATGGTTTAAAATCACCATCTTAATTTTTTACTATAAGAAGATAGAAAAAAGAACCTTTCAAATGTAGGTATATATTGAGAAATCGTAAAAAGCAACATGGATTTTCTCTTTTTACTTTCAGATGAATAGGGCTTTCTAATCAAATGGCATAAATGTAACTTGATATTTTCTGCTAAATGTTGGCACACACGCCATGTGCCAGCTCTTGACACTTCGTGACACAAACTCCACACAAAAACCACTTTTAACCTCAAAAACTTTAGGTTTTCATTTTCAACTATTTCAAATTCCTCAAACACTTTTCTCAAGGGCTGAAATTATAATTAATTGGTTGGTAAACAAATATTATTCAGTCAATTATTATTATTTGAATAATTTGTGTACGCTTTGTGTAGGCAAAAAATTCTTTGATAGAAATGTCCAGTTTTAGTGACGGGCATTCTGAATATCAAAGCGTGCATTAATTTAATAGTTTTAATGTCAACATGTAAATTAAATCCTTTGTTTCTTATAGCAAGTGATCTTTGAGATAAGATATTAAAAAACGCGTCGAATTTCATCATATGGTTTCCATACAAAATTCCAGTAGTACTCGCTGTTAATCAAATATACAGTACTCAACGAAGAACACGAGAAAAACTCAAAACAAAGCGAGAAATTCCAACAACGAGAAACACCAACCTGTTACCAAAGAATAGCCTAAACTGAGAAAATTTATGCAAAAGCTAAATAACAAACATGTTATATCAAATTACCAGCCATTCGTCGAGTTATTTTAGTATTACGAGGTATTTTTTCAACAGTATTCGTACGGAGTGGCAGGAATTGAGAATGGTTGCGTACGCGCAGACAACGCCAATTAGGCATACATATATTTAGTGGTTTTTACTGTTGCTTGGTCGGTATTCCTTTTGAATAGGACATCGTTATTATAATTGCTCGTAAAAGTTATGATAATATACTGCCGAAAAACTACGGATTTGGGTTCAATTTTGACAAATTTTAGAGGCATTTTTGGGATGTTAGCATCCAATGTACGCAAAAAAACATCTGTTCCCTGTTGAACGCGGCTGAGTGGGAAAAACACCAACAGAATTTGTAAACCCGAACACGTATTGAAAACCAAACCACCATTTCCATCTAAAATGCTTCATCATTAGCGACTCCCAGCTCTTGAACCCTAAATTAACTTGAAATCACATTTTTGGATTTAAATGCGGAAGAAAAATCCGCCGAAAGTGAAAAACGTGAAAAGAAAAGCGCGCCAAAGGTAAGCGTGTTCAGCGGAGAGACACGTTCATCGCTTCGATTTTTTCCCTTCTCTTCCTCGAATTTATCCCAAATGAACAAAAATACATACCATGCGCTAGAAAACTCAATAAGTTGTACTAACCTGCAACGTGAAGCCTTGAAAGTCGATTTTTTCACAATCTTCACGCCCAAATGGAAACAGCTGATAATCAAATGCGAATGACAAGAATTGAGCCTGCGGTATTGAGCGGTCTGTATATACTCCAGACACATGCGTAGTAGCACAACTCAATCAAAATGCCCGTCAATATGGCGGCTGGACTGTCCGTGAATATCTCAATTGAGCAGCTTTTAGAAAGCGAAGTTGAGGAAATTGGACGAGATGGACAAGAAAAATACGTTCCGTAAGTATTAATCTACTTTGTGTAGAAGTAGTATGCTATTGGGTGTGGAAAAAGATGATTTATTAAGTTGTTAGTAGATTTCGGTCCATTGTTTACGACCAGTTATTTGAATTCTAAAGCTTCACATCTGTGCTTATTTGATGTGAAGTTTGAAATAATAATCGTATCGTGCAGTTTAAATGAGTTACATAGTGTACTAATTTTCTACCTGAAATTATTAAATTTTATGATGTGGGCCATTGATCTGTCTAGGAGGTAAGATTGGCGAGGTGTCAGGGAGGGGAGGGGGTAGGGATAAATTAGCGTGATAATAATACCGATGCTTAATAATAATGGTCATGTTTATAATATAGTAACAATGATAATGATGGCAATTTATTGTGGTGATTATAATGATGATGATGATGTTGATGAAAATGATTAAATGATGATTACCAGCTGAGTTGACCTTTAGAACAAACACAAGGTCAACCAATCAGAATTGAGGATTCAACATTGTATTTTGATTAGCATTTCCCATAATTCTGCCAAGAGAATTTATGAAATGCAAGTTTTTCCTTCTTTTAATTAATTGTAAATGCTAGTCAATCTCATGGTGGGATTACATTTCAATACACAAGAAAAGTCTACATTTGTATACTTGAAAAATGCTCAAAAAATGCTAACCAAAAATAGTGGCCCATAATTCCTTTGGGGGAAGGCAATCAACTCAGCTGGTATGATACTGCTACATGTAGTTATGGTTATAATGATTATGATGATTATATTGATAATGATTAAGTATTTGAGATATTGAGTGTACTCTGATTGGCTGGCTACCATGTTTATGTTAGAGGACAGAGATTGCTCAGTGAAAAAGGTTCAAAAATATTTTATAATTTAAGCAATACAAAATATCCACTTGTGTCTATATACTGCGATATAAACACTCTTGGAACTGTAGAGCACTAGCGACTTCTTTCTTGCTCTACAGCTCCCAGCATGTTTATACCACTGTATATAGACATGTGCACCATTTTATATTCCTTAATTATGATAAATTATGCAGATCATGATATTTGTTTAACATACAGACTTGTTGTTGATGAGGCATGATCTTCCGGGGTAGTTTAGACTTGAGGTATCAGATACAAAATGGACCCCTATGTGCACGAATTTAAATTAAGCATACTCTTTTTGGCTTAACTCAGTAAAAGTATATATTTTCTGAAAGCTGAATAAATGTAGTTCTCCGTAGTGAAGTTTGATTTTAATGATTTCTAAAATTTCAGACGTTGTTAGCCAAGAAATGAAATTTGACCGTACCTTATTCAAAATGTTCGATGTCAAGAAGTACACACTCTATGACGCTTAAAATTACATCAACACATTCAGGAGATAACGGGCTTAAAAATGGTGTTTGCGTTTTGTTATATCTGCCTTAGATCAATTTTAATTTAACATCAAAGTTGAACAATGACGTTTTGAGTGTTGCTCGACATAAAACAGATCATAACTCGTTTTTAATTGTGTTAATCACAAATCGCCACCACCGTCTTTTAACTAATGAGTTTTTTCTGTAAGTCTTGAAAATTTCATTTTAATCCATTGAAATCATCTTGACATCGAACTCTTTAAAGTTGCGGAGTTGATCGAAATGAGAAGATGAGATAAACGCACTTGTTTGTTAACAGTTTCCAGTCTTTATTAAGTCACAGATTTTTTTTTCTTTAAAATTTTGATCAAAGAAAAACTCATTTTCAAATTTTTTTGCATTGAAATAAAAGATTACGATATTATCTTTCAGAAGATACCAAAAACGTAATTTCGTCAAAAGAGATCGGAAATTTGTATCCTGATACCTTGAGAAAGACTGATGGTGTTGATGTCTGACGTTTGACCACCCCGGACGATCATGCCTCATCTACATCAATTACACCTTGGATCAGACAATTCACTCTTATCCAGACTTGTACATAAATGCACCATGATAGCCAGTAGAGGAGATATATCAGTTTAATCATCAAAACAAGTGGAAAAGAGAAAAATAATTTTAATAACTAATTATATTTTTCTTTATATGTTTTAGTCAGTTGTCCATGTCAGAACAGCTTACAAAGCTTGCCCATAAGATTGATTTTCAGTCGGATGATAAAAACCAGAAAAGTCCTGAAGATATCAAAGAGGAAGAAGAAGAGAAAGCATTAGTTACATTCCAGCCATCTTTGTGGCCATGGGATTCAGTGAGAACAAAGCTGAGGTAAGCTGCTCATTCAGTTCAAATTTATAAAATAGACCTTAAAATAGACCAATAAAACATTGAAAACTTTGTGAAAACCTCACCTATTTTGCACAAACTTGATATATGGACATCTTTTAGAACATTTTCTTATTATAATTTTGTTAAAAGCATAGTCGATAGAGACTTAAGTTTTATGCGTTTTGTAATAAAGTACTATTATTATTACTACTACTACTAATATTTTGGACTTTGTGAGCTTTAAAAGCAATAAACAATAAGTAATATAATGAAATTTGTAACATCGTAAAAAATGTTGACTTAACTTTACTGATGTTTCGAGCTTTAGCCCTTCGCTGGAGTTAAAAAAAGCTAAAGCTAAAGTCAACATTTTTTACAGATTTTATTATATTACCTATCAATTATATATCAAACTGACACAGCCTATACTAGTTAACTCGCTAGTTTCCATTTAAAAGTAATAGGTGAGATCAGTGATTGTACAGAATTTGCAAATTTTTAGAATTTGAACAAAAGATGCTTGTAGTTCATTGTAATCATTAACAACAAATTGGGCCATACAAATACACAATAATGCTTTTTGTTTTGTAGAAATGCATTGACAGAAATCTGTGTACTGTCTGACATTCTCAATGTTGTTCAAGACAAGAAATACATGGTACTGGATCCTGTCACACAGAGTCAAGCTCCTCCTAAACCTTTAGTACAGATGATTGCCAAACGAAAGGTAATTTCATAGTGCTTCTTTGGGTTTGTTGATAATTGCCAATTTCAGACCATGTGACATTTCCTGGATAATTTTTCTTTTATTATGAACAAACGAAAGGTAATACACCTCTTTGGGTTTGTATGATAATTGTCAATTTCAGACCATGTGACATTTCCTGGATAATCTTTCTTTTATTATGAACATGTTATAACATTTACATGTGAAAGAATCAACTCCCAAGGGTTGCATTACTTGGTCTGAAATGGGTAAACAAATCAATTCAATTCAAATTTTCTCTACAATATTTTGTTTGTATTAACATTTGTTAATTTATAAACAAGGAAGGTAAAGAGATCTATTAATGACAAATAAATGTAATAATTGTTTACTTCTATTTTACATCATACCTGAATGATTTATCAGCAAAATCCATCTAAACCTATTACTCATATTATTATCATTATAACTTTATTGTCCTTAAGATATATTATTATTATCATTATAACTTTATTGTCCTTAAGAAATGCTCTAGTAAATTTGACTGCCTGTTGCACGAGATGCTGTACATCAGGGAATTAAAACCTGTTCTGAATGTACAGTTGGATTCCATCCGTGCAAAATTATTTACATAAATTAGTTTCTTTATAAGCAAACTTTCTGCATATTGTAATTATTATTATTTGATAATGGAGCGTGATGGCTCCGAAACGTCATAAAATTATTTCCTTACTTAGTCTCATTTTTACATCTTTATGTGTTTCAAAATCATTATTTATAAGATTTATATCATTATTATTATAATTATACTTCCATTCTAAAGATTATTATTATTTTGTTTCCCAGAATCTCAGCAGTGCATCAGACATCATACTTCAAGGTACAATGCGAATGGAAACGGCAGTACAAGAGAGAGTCAACCAACAACGCAGACAAGGAGAGAAAATAGAGGATTTCCATTCTGAACTGATTGGTCTTAGACAAAGATGGAGGCTGAAGAAGACAGGGAGTAGCATTATGGGGGACTTGACTTATCGTTCAGGTTTGTGTGACTGTGCATGGCTAGACACAGCTGCCTGCCAATGGCAAAATGCCAGGCAAAACTTAAGATTTTGCAGGGAAAATCATTATGAACTGCCAAATAGATAATAAAACTGAAGTCAAAGTTTACCAGAAATCATCTTTCAATGTGTCTTTATCAGGAAGTAGCAGGCCAATTTGTTTTCCTATTTCATTCAAGCCCTGCTGTGTTTATATAAATGTGTGCTTATGTCTAGACATACTCTAATGTATTTTACAATATGGTCCCAATGTGAAACTCAATTCACAGGCAACATTTGTAATTGCCTGTGACTTGAGTTTCACTACAATATGCCATTGGATATTGTACATTGCCAACATGATAAGTCTAGGTTAGTTAATTCATTCATGCTTTAGCACAGTTCTTGGAATAAAAGTTTACATCACAAAGAAAATAGCACATAAAGATTAGGACGAGGAAATAAGGACGATTTTGCATGAATAATACAACTTACTTTTAAAAAACAGCCTGGTCTTCTATCATTCATTTAGTTAAAATAATAATTTAATTAAACTAGTAAATAAAGGTATGTTAATGTATATAAAAAAAGCAATGGAAACTAGCGAGTAAACTAGTATAGGCTGCATCAGTGTTTGATATAAACGATAGGTAATATAATGAAAGTTGTAAGGAATAAAGCAATAATAAATAAATAAAGCAACGGTTAGATTAGAATGCCATAATACCAAAATGTTCAAATATTACAATGAAAATTATGTTCTTAGACTCAATTCTTGCTTTGTGTGCTTGTTGTAGCTGGTTCTCAATTTTGGAATCCTGGACTGTTTGAAGTTACCAAGGCAACACAGCCAGATGATGATGTTGCACCTTCTAGTCCAACAAATGACTCTAGTTTACTTGAAGTCAAAGTTGGCAGTGATCTTGAAGGTGTTGCATCTGTGACAGTGAGCATTTGTGAGACTGGAATGAACCAAAAGACTGGGCAAGGTAAAAATATAAATATTTTTTTGAAATTTTTATACTGATTGTTTAATAATTGTATTCATCAATTTTCACCATCAAATTTCCATATACAGTAATAAGCCCACATATAAGAACCTGAATTTTAGCCTAAATAGGTTCTTATAAGTTTTACAAACGAATTAGGTTGTCTCTGACTACATTTGATGATTTTTAATTAGATGTTTTGGCTAAATCTTTAGCCTTCATCAGTAGAATTTGGAAGAATTCATAGGTTCTTATAAGGTTCTTATATAAATGGTACTTCAACCTTATAAATAGGTTCTTATGTGGAGGGGGCTTTCTTTTATCCTAACAGGTTCTTAAAACCCAGGTTCTTATATGCGGGCTATTACTGTAGTTAGAATGCAATGAACATAGTATAACCTTGAAATATCTTTTTCCAGCTCAGCCAAGGATTCTAGCTCGAGTTCAGGATCTCAGCAACAGTCCTGTCTGGCAAAGAAAGCTTCAGTCTGCACAAGAAAATATATTCTGTAAAGAACTTTTTACACAGGTGTGCTACAAAGCTCCATTATTTTAAATATTATTTGCTTTTTAAAATATTTCTTGAAAAAGTTGGTGTCATTTTTTTAGCATTGAGTGCATTCAAGTCAATTCAAATTGTTTTAAATTTTCTATTCACTCATGTCATTAACTGGAAAATTGTGACCTTAATCCCTGACAATGGGCCAAAGGCTTGAATGCTTTTGTTAGAAGTCTTTGATTAAAGCTTCATTAATAATCCTAAATAAGACACCTACAAACACATACAGCAGATTTAACATGTAGGTTTTGTTTTTAGCTATCTCAAGAAGCCTATCATAGCAGAGGACCAATTGCTAATATTGTGATGGGAAATGAGATAAAAACTGAGGTGAGATTATCTGGTATTCACACCATGGTTGTACTATGGAAGGCTAAGTCACGCGAGCATGGCAGACTGTTGTTGTGGTTTGCATATATTCTTCTTCTTCTTCTTCTTCTTCCAGATTGTCCCGTCTCTTTCTATCAGAAAATCCTTACAGATTCGGATTCGATCTTTTGAAAGTTTTAAATTACATCGTCAACAGATTTTGGTAAATTAATGGGACTATCCGCTAGCAAGTGAAAAATGCGGGCGCGCCTGTCCCTCCAGGGCTTACAACTCTCAGGCGACACTCGTACATTGCACATCCCTGCGGGACTCGCTTGGCAATGATATTTGCGCCCGCATTTCTACTGGTCAGTCGATTGACGAAAACATCTAGAAGATTGAATATATTCAAACCACAAACAACAGTATGCCATGCTCCCTTGGCTGAGTCCAACATTCATTTCCTCTCATTTTTGTGTCCTGCCAAGTGAAATAGAGGGTGTCTGTAAACCGTTAGCAGAAGTTGTTTTCATACATTTAGTACATCTCTATTGCAAATTTTTTAACTTGGCTGCTGTTCAAAATTATATCTAATGTGCTCTTACCAAATAAGGAGGCTTTCTTTTATTAGTGTATTAGGGGAGAAGGGGGGAAGGGGGCAGCAAAATCTGCTGTTGTCTTTTCCAAATATTATACAAAGCCCCCCTTCCTGGTTGGTAAAAAAAAAAGATCATAACCCCCCTATAACTCCCCCTCAATATTACCGACCTCCCCAGCCCTCCTAGCCCCCAAAATGCTCCATAACAACACCCAAGAATCTAGCCTTGTATATATTAATGCAGTGGAACTAATTGTCATTTTTGCTTTGTATGTTTGAAGGTTTTCCCTGGAGTAGATTTGTGTATTACTTATTCTCATGAAAAAGATGCTACAGAAGACAACACGGTATGGAAATGTGGACTGTATTGCAACTTGCAAGGGTAACTTGTCTAAACATCAGGAAGAATGAAACTGATATTAAAATAAATAGGAGGTACTTGGAGGAGAAGAATGGAGGAGATAACATAGGACATAGAAAGAAACAGATGGAAATAAGAGTAATGGACAAGAAATGTCATTGTTTGTCTCTGTTCTTTCAAAACAACAACTCCATACTTCAACATGATGTAACATTTCACACAATAGTACCTTTGAAGCCACATTTTGCCAATGTGAAAATGAGACAGAATACAACAATATCTTCAAAGATGGCGAGTGATTTATAAAGTCTAGAACAAAATTGAAAAAGAAGCTAAGAGAATGAGTTCAAATCTAAATATGAACAATGATTTTTACAAGACATTTTCCGGCAGATTGCATCATACATTTGTTACTTCTCAAATCCAGTCTGAAATCAAGATGTTTACCAAAAAACAATTTGCTATGGTTGTTACACTGAATTATACATGTCTTTTGATACAAAACATTTCCTTTCCTACTTCTTAGAATTCTCACCATTCTTTCCTTTTCTACTTCTTAGAACTCTCACCATTCTTTCCATTTCTACTTCTTAGAATTCTCACCATTCTTTCCTTTTCTACTTCTTAGAATTCTCACCATTCTTTCCTTTTCTACTTCTTAGAATTCTCACCATTCTTTCCTTTTCTACTTCTTAGAATTCCCACCATCAACCAGTAGCCAAAGCACAAGGACCACTAGAATACACACTCCACTCTCTCTTGAGAAGACGTCACAGAAAGAATCAAAGCGTTGTTCTTCCTCACCCTGTTACAGCTCGTCAAATCCCTGGTACTAACAAAAGACTTAGAATAGCTGGATCTGGAGCCCTGAGGGCCAATGAAGTGACTGCATCTCTAGAAAGGTCTGTAAAACATAAAATATCATGTATTAAAAGATACACCAGCCAATTGGGGGGGGGGGGGGGGGGGGGGGGGGTTGGTATGTTGGTGATTTTGAAAAATATTTTGTGCAGCACAGATGCAATAAAAAAAAATTCCTGCACTATTGTAAGGGGAGAAAAAAATGTTGCAAAGTGTAGAAATAGATATCCTGCAGAGCATTGAGAAGGAAAAAATTTCTTGCTCATCAGAAATCAACACACCCCTTCCCCATCAAAAGTTAAATGGTCGGCCCCTTAAGTAACTTTGTTTCCAGTTGAGGTTGAGAGGTAATGTGCCAGCATCTAAATATCCATTCTTTTAATTCCAGGGAAACAATTCTAGACACGATTATCAAAGTCTCTAAACATGAAATACTACGGAAAAGGTAATTATACAATACAAACATACCTTGTTAAATGATGCAACCATCATATATATATAATACGCTAAGCGAAAAATGTCCACATCTTATTCCAATATACTCGCCCACTGTGCCACCAAACGAGTTCCATAAATGCTAAGAACAGGTAATTGTGGGTGCAATAGGGGTTAAATTGGAACGAGAAATTAAACGCTTGCAAAACTAGAAATCTAAGTCGTCTCAAAGCGATCCCACCTTGACCGCTATCTTGGATTATCATTGACACAGGGAGCCCAATCGTTACAAAGAGCTACCCAAGCGTTAGGAAAAGTAGTGAATTTTCACGGGTACCCTGACTAGTTATTATCATTACAGACATCAACATAATCATCATATGTTTTGTCATTGCCATCATCGTTTTCATCATCATTATCATTATAGTCATTATCTTTACTATAGAAATAATCACATTTTCAGTGTTGACATTATTAGCATCACCAACATCAGTTCTTATTTCATGTATAAATATTGTTTATTAAAACTTTTAAATCATGTTACTAGGGTGATGGAAATGATTGACAGCTTGACGTCAGAGCTGACTGACCCATGCATACTATGTCACTGGAGTAGTGTAACCTCAGAGACATGTACATCAGCTGTGGTACATGTCTATTCACCTGAGATCAATGATGTTGGCAAGTAAGTTGATATCAACCGTTTTGACACCTACAGCACCCCAATACAGTAGCTGTTATTACAGTTATATATATATATATATGCCTACAGTTGAACCCCGTTAATCCAGCCACTGAAGGGACAGCCAAAAGTGGCTGTATTAACGGGGTGTCGGTAAATTTTATAGAAAATGTATGGGCATGCATTTCGTCTGGACCTAAAAAACTGGCCGCAAAAACGCTGTATTTCAAAAATCGTTGTCGCAGCCGAAGCTACAGTCCACTTTGAAACCTGCAAAGGATGTCGGTAATATGAACATAATTTGTGGTTTATTATACGTTTTTCAATAAATCTTTGTTTCATCGTCTTCCACTGTAACAACTTGTTATGGTCCTAAAACACAAACACGTACAATTAAAATATGCTATGAATAAATTGATGACAAGAGAAGAAATACCGACATCCTTTGTAGGCTTCATAGTGTGATTGTAGCTTTGATTGCGACAACGGTTTTTGAAATAGGTGTATATGCAAATGTTACTATGTTATATATGCAAATGTTACTATGTTATATATGCAAATGTTACTATGTTATATATGCAAATGTTACTATGTTATATATGCAAATGTTACTATGTTATTGTGCAAATGCTTTCAAACAACTGGTTCAAATCAAAGCTTTTGTGCAAAAACAAACACTTGGTCCACTTGGCCCCAAATTCTGGTTTCTATTTAATCCATTGTTCACAAGTACTTTGCATGTAACTCTAACAACAGCTGTTGGCCAATTATATATGTATGCAGGATAATGGTGATATTGCAACATCAAATAAGCAAACTTTGCCCTATCTGTTGCCTAAATTTTAGAAGAGGCCTGTGTCCCGCCGGAAAACCACGCAATCCCATCTATTGATTAAAATAAATATTTAGAAAGTTCCTCAAATGCTGTCATTGTCTGTTTCAGGACATCATTTCATCTCAAAGTGGGAGTCAAAGACGTTTATGTAGTCTGTTCTAATGGTTCTAAAGTAACGTTTACTAGTCATGTACGGGACTTGAAGGACTTTTTCTTCACTCAGGTTGGTTACATATATAGACGTCTATTGTGACGGCTATTTAATTGGCAACATCAACACAGATTACTTGTTGTAGTGTACACCTCATTCAAAAAAGGTTGACGAGGCGAACGGCGATTGGCGATTGCACGACCGAAAGGGACTGTGGGTAATACCAATTTCTTCTTATTCCATTCTAAATTATCCAAACACCGTTCAGCGATGACCTTAGATGGTTGTCTGGAAGGTTTCGCTGAACGGTGGAGGCATTGTTTGGGTAATTTAGAAACGAATAAGAAGGAATTCGTATTACCCATAGTTCCTTTCAGTCGTTCAATCGCCAATCGCCGTTCGCCCCGACAACCTTTTTTCAATTAGGTGTATAATCCGAATCAACATACATTTGAAATTTGTTTGACTGTTGTACAGATTGCACAGCATCGAATACTAGTTGCCCATTCCATCGCGGTCAGTCTCGGCTGGCAAGTACTGCATATGAAACGTCACCTGCCTGCTGGGGAAATTGAACATGAAGGTCACGTGGCTGGTTTGGTAGTGACGTCATCTGATGGAGATAGGTGAGGATAAAATGTGTGGGGTATTGCCTTTTTTACTCACTCTAAACCATGCATTTGATTTCGTTTTAGAACGATTGCAGTACGAACAGGACCGTCCAGCGGTGTTACAGTCTCCATAAAACGATCTCATAAACATACAAACTCGTTACCAGGCTTCTTAACCGACAAGAAATGGGGTCTTGTTGGTGGGACCTTTAAAGAAGTGGACTGGGACCAATTGCCTGGCTCAACATTTGTACAGCGGTTATTCCTATTACTTGGTGTGGAGACTTCGCAATCATGATTATCACGCGACTACTTATTTTAAGATGAATATTCAAAATAAAGTAAAAATTTCAAAATGTGTATAATAAATTGTTGGAAACTTTAGTAAGAAAAGCTTTAAAATAAAGCCACTCCCACTCGCGACAAGAGCTGCGATTTCAATGGCGATTTTATCGCAGCTTTGTCGCCCCAATTTCGAATACGCTCAAATTTAGGAGATACAAAGTCGCAGCAAGTTGCACTAAATTTCGAGCATGTTCAAAGTAGCGTTGACAAATCTGCGATAACATCGCCATTGAAATCGCAGCTCTTGTCGCGCGAAAGAATTGCTAGAGTAAACGTGCCTTTACTTTACTTTACGTGCCGACAGCTTTTAACGAAATATCAATCAACTTACCATCAGTAAGAAATAAATAAAATATTAGGTCAATTCACAAAAACCAGAACGATTACTCGTGATGAGGTTCCCGTTATAAAACAATCACCCAATACAACGTGTGGGTTGTCTTGGATGAAACTCGTTTGCAATGCGATATCCAATTGAATGCGCGAGTTGTCCCTACTCGATCCCCACTAGGAAAAAGAACAATAAGATTAGCATAACAATAAGATTAGCATAACAATAAACCTGCCCTTAAAGAGTAGAATTTAGACTAGAAGTTAGTCTACGTACAGGAATTGCCATTTATAGCTTAGGGGCTGGTTCTCTCCTCTCTTCGGACGAGCTGGGTGTGGGGGACGGAGAGCGCGTGAGTTTTTTCTTTTTTTTAATTTTTTCTTTTCTTTTTCTGATAAAAACAGCCTTTCTCATTCGAAACGTTTACAAACTAAAAAACTCGTTTCTGCATTTAATAACGAAAAGCATTATGGGTAATTATGCAAATTTTCGACAGCACATGGACCAGATCCCAATTCTTGACATATTTTTTATAAGTGCTCAGTCACCCGCTCCAACCGGACGAAAATTGCACCGATTGCCATCTTTACAAGTCGAAACTCAATAAAATTGCATGCCTTGGTTGGTTTTGGTATCTACTATTGGCAGGTAGGGAATTCCATGTTTTTGCCCCGTTGTAGCTACCCTAGAAACTAGAGGGTTTCTTGATCTAGTATTCGTATTTATCATTTGTACGTCTGTGTTCGTTTTTTTTCAAGAGAAACCCTCTAGCCAAACGAGCCTATTCTTTTGAATTCGCCGAGCCAATCAGAAGCGAGGGATCGCTGCGTGACCCCGGCCTTCTGATTGGTTTAAGTCTATGAAGACCTTTGATTGGATGAAAGCTGACAGCAAGATGTCAACAAGTTTGCCAAGTTTCCAAATATGGCTATAATTGGTGGTGTCAATCAAAACAGCATGGAAGTGAGATTCTAAGCTCATTTGGCCAGGGGTTAGATTCGTTGAATAACAAACCGTCAACAAACCGTCAAATTTACAAACGCTAAAGCAAACGATAAAGCAAGGAGAAAATAACCCCTGGTACCCAGGGTACGTTGTAGCGAAACGAAGATTCAAAATTTTGCGAAGATTGGTACTTAGCAGTTCTTGCTAACGGTAAGCGAAGCTGCAGATCTTTGCTTCTAGTATTGTAATCAGTGGAATTGACTAGAAAACCGGAACTGCTCATTTAACAGGTATATGCCCGGGCTAGACTATTTAGGCATTTGTATACCAGCATACAATTCTACGGAAAATTTCTGTCAAAAGGATTAGGAGAAAGTAAGACTTAATTCATTTTTGTGTTTTTGTTTTTCCTGCCTTCAATGATTGCAGCAGCGCGCCTCTGTATAACCTGTCTAGGTACTCTTTCCTAGTGTTTACACTGCATCCATGCATTTCAAACGCAAGAGCAATAATCAACAAGTGGAAGTAGAGTATTAAATACAAAGTGATACATGCATACGTGCCATCCGAAGTATAAAACAAGCACCCCCTACAACGTGTGGGTTGTCCTGGATGAAACTAACTTGCAATGCGATATCGAGTTGACCCTACTCCCCACTGGGAATAAGAACAATAAGATTAGCATAACAATAAACCTGCCCTGAAAGACTAGGATTTTTCAATTGTATAAATCGAGTGACGCTTAGTTAGTCTACGTATAGGAATTACCATTTATAGCTTAGGGGCTGGTTCTCTCCTCCCTTCGGACGAGCTGGGTGTGGGGAACGGAGAGCGCGTGAGTTTTTTCTTTTTTTTAATTTTTTCTTTTCTTTTTCTGATAAAAACAGCCTTTCTCATTCGAAACGTTTACAAACTAAAAAACTCGTTTCTGCATTTAATAACGGAAAGCATTATGGGTAATTATGCAAATTTTCGACAGCACATGGACCAGATCCCAATTCTTGACATATTTTTTATAAGTGCTCAGTCACCCGCTCCAACCGGACGAAAATTGCACCGATTGCCATCTTTACAAGTCGAAACTCAATAAAATTGCATGCCTTGGTTGGTTTTGGTATCTACTATTGGCAGGTAGGGAATTCCATGTTTTTGCCCCGTTGTAGCGAAACGAAGATTCAAAATTTTGCGAAGATTGGTACTTAGCAGTTCTTGCTAACGGTAAGCGAAGCTGCAGATCTTTGCTTCTAGTATTGTAATCAGTGGAATTGACTAGAAAACCGGAACTGCTCATTTAACAGGTATATGCCCGGGCTAGACTATTTAGGCATTTGTATACCAGCATACAATTCTACGGAAAATTTCTGTCAAAAGGATTAGGAGAAAGTAAGACTTAATTCATTTTTGTGTTTTTGTTTTTCCTGCCTTCAATGATTGCAGCAGCGCGCCTCTGTATAACCTGTCTAGGTACTCTTTCCTAGTGTTTACACTGCATCCATGCATTTCAAACGCAAGAGCAATAATCAACAAGTGGAAGTAGAGTATTAAATACAAAGTGATACATGCATACGTGCCATCCGAAGTATAAAACAAGCACCCCCTACAACGTGTGGGTTGTCCTGGATGAAACTAACTTGCAATGCGATATCGAGTTGACCCTACTCCCCACTGGGAATAAGAACAATAAGATTAGCATAACAATAAACCTGCCCTGAAAGACTAGGATTTTTCAATTGTATAAATCGAGTGACGCTTAGTTAGTCTACGTATAGGAATTACCATTTATAGCTTAGGGGCTGGTTCTCTCCTCCCTTCGGACGAGCTGGGTGTGGGGAACGGAGAGCGCGTGAGTTTTTTTTTTTTTTAATTTTTTCTTTTCTTTTTCTGATAAAAACAGCCTTTCTCATTCGAAACGTTTACAAACTAAAAAACTCGTTTCTGCATTTAATAACGGAAAGCATTATGGGTAATTATGCAAATTTTCGACAGCACATGGACCAGATCCCAATTCTTGACATATTTTTTATAAGTGCTCAGTCACCCGCTCCAACCGGACGAAAATTGCACCGATTGCCATCTTTACAAGTCGAAACTCAATAAAATTGCATGCCTTGGTTGGTTTTGGTATCTACTATTGGCAGGTAGGGAATTCCATGTTTTTGCCCCGTTGTAGCGAAACGAAGATTCAAAATTTTGCGAAGATTGGTACTTAGCAGTTCTTGCTAACGGTAAGCGAAGCTGCAGATCTTTGCTTCTAGTATTGTAATCAGTGGAATTGACTAGAAAACCGGAACTGCTCATTTAACAGGTATATGCCCGGGCTAGACTATTTAGGCATTTGTATACCAGCATACAATTCTACGGAAAATTTCTGTCAAAAGGATTAGGAGAAAGTAAGACTTAATTCATTTTTGTGTTTTTGTTTTTCCTGCCTTCAATGATTGCAGCAGCGCGCCTCTGTATAACCTGTCTAGGTACTCTTTCCTAGTGTTTACACTGCATCCATGCATTTCAAACGCAAGAGCAATAATCAACAAGTGGAAGTAGAGTATTAAATACAAAGTGATACATGCATACGTGCCATCCGAAGTATAAAACAAGCACCCCCTACAACGTGTGGGTTGTCCTGGATGAAACTAACTTGCAATGCGATATCGAGTTGACCCTACTCCCCACTGGGAATAAGAACAATAAGATTAGCATAACAATAAACCTGCCCTGAAAGACTAGGATTTTTCAATTGTATAAATCGAGTGACGCTTAGTTAGTCTACGTATAGGAATTACCATTTATAGCTTAGGGGCTGGTTCTCTCCTCCCTTCGGACGAGCTGGGTGTGGGGAACGGAGAGCGCGTGAGTTTTTTTTTTTTTTAATTTTTTCTTTTCTTTTTCTGATAAAAACAGCCTTTCTCATTCGAAACGTTTACAAACTAAAAAACTCGTTTCTGCATTTAATAACGGAAAGCATTATGGGTAATTATGCAAATTTTCGACAGCACATGGACCAGATCCCAATTCTTGACATATTTTTTATAAGTGCTCAGTCACCCGCTCCAACCGGACGAAAATTGCACCGATTGCCATCTTTACAAGTCGAAACTCAATAAAATTGCATGCCTTGGTTGGTTTTGGTATCTACTATTGGCAGGTAGGGAATTCCATGTTTTTGCCCCGTTGTAGCGAAACGAAGATTCAAAATTTTGCGAAGATTGGTACTTAGCAGTTCTTGCTAACGGTAAGCGAAGCTGCAGATCTTTGCTTCTAGTATTGTAATCAGTGGAATTGACTAGAAAACCGGAACTGCTCATTTAACAGGTATATGCCCGGGCTAGACTATTTAGGCATTTGTATACCAGCATACAATTCTACGGAAAATTTCTGTCAAAAGGATTAGGAGAAAGTAAGACTTAATTCATTTTTGTGTTTTTGTTTTTCCTGCCTTCAATGATTGCAGCAGCGCGCCTCTGTATAACCTGTCTAGGTACTCTTTCCTAGTGTTTACACTGCATCCATGCATTTCAAACGCAAGAGCAATAATCAACAAGTGGAAGTAGAGTATTAAATACAAAGTGATACATGCATACGTGCCATCCGAAGTATAAAACAAGCACCCCCTACAACGTGTGGGTTGTCCTGGATGAAACTAACTTGCAATGCGATATCGAGTTGACCCTACTCCCCACTGGGAATAAGAACAATAAGATTAGCATAACAATAAACCTACCCTGAAAGACTAGGATTTTTCAATTGTATAAATCGAGTGACGCTTAGTTAGTCTACGTATAGGAATTGCCATTTATAGCTTAGGGGCTGGTTCTCTCCTCCCTTCGGACGAGCTGGGTGTGGGGAACGGAGAGCGCGTGAGTTTTTTCTTTTTTTTAATTTTTTCTTTTCTTTTTCTGATAAAAACAGCCTTTCTCATTCGAAACGTTTACAAACTAAAAAACTCGTTTCTGCATTTAATAACGGAAAGCATTATGGGTAATTATGCAAATTTTCGACAGCACATGGACCAGATCCCAATTCTTGACATATTTTTTATAAGTGCTCAGTCACCCGCTCCAACCGGACGAAAATTGCACCGATTGCCATCTTTACAAGTCGAAACTCAATAAAATTGCATGCCTTGGTTGGTTTTGGTATCTACTATTGGCAGGTAGGGAATTCCATGTTTTTGCCCCGTTGTAGCGAAACGAAGATTCAAAATTTTGCGAAGATTGGTACTTAGCAGTTCTTGCTAACGGTAAGCGAAGCTGCAGATCTTTGCTTCTAGTATTGTAATCAGTGGAATTGACTAGAAAACCGGAACTGCTCATTTAACAGGTATATGCCCGGGCTAGACTATTTAGGCATTTGTATACCAGCATACAATTCTACGGAAAATTTCTGTCAAAAGGATTAGGAGAAAGTAAGACTTAATTCATTTTTGTGTTTTTGTTTTTCCTGCCTTCAATGATTGCAGCAGCGCGCCTCTGTATAACCTGTCTAGGTACTCTTTCCTAGTGTTTACACTGCATCCATGCATTTCAAACGCAAGAGCAATAATCAACAAGTGGAAGTAGAGTATTAAATACAAAGTGATACATGCATACGTGCCATCCGAAGTATAAAACAAGCACCCCCTACAACGTGTGGGTTGTCCTGGATGAAACTCGCTTGCAATGCGATATCGAGTTGACCCTACTCCCCACTGGGAATAAGAACAATAAGATTAGCATAACAATAAACCTGCCCTGAAAGACTAGGATTTTTCAATTGTATAAATCGAGTGACGCTTAGTTAGTCTACGTATAGGAATTGCCATTTATAGCTTAGGGGCTGGTTCTCTCCTCCCTTCGGACGAGCTGGGTGTGGGGAACGGAGAGCGCGTGAGTTTTTTCTTTTTTTTAATTTTTTCTTTTCTTTTTCTGATAAAAACAGCCTTTCTCATTCGAAACGTTTACAAACTAAAAAACTCGTTTCTGCATTTAATAACGGAAAGCATTATGGGTAATTATGCAAATTTTCGACAGCACATGGACCAGATCCCAATTCTTGACATATTTTTTATAAGTGCTCAGTCACCCGCTCCAACCGGACGAAAATTGCACCGATTGCCATCTTTACAAGTCGAAACTCAATAAAATTGCATGCCTTGGTTGGTTTTGGTATCTACTATTGGCAGGTAGGGAATTCCATGTTTTTGCCCCGTTGTAGCGAAACGAAGATTCAAAATTTTGCGAAGATTGGTACTTAGCAGTTCTTGCTAACGGTAAGCGAAGCTGCAGATCTTTGCTTCTAGTATTGTAATCAGTGGAATTGACTAGAAAACCGGAACTGCTCATTTAACAGGTATATGCCCGGGCTAGACTATTTAGGCATTTGTATACCAGCATACAATTCTACGGAAAATTTCTGTCAAAAGGATTAGGAGAAAGTAAGACTTAATTCATTTTTGTGTTTTTGTTTTTCCTGCCTTCAATGATTGCAGCAGCGCGCCTCTGTATAACCTGTCTAGGTACTCTTTCCTAGTGTTTACACTGCATCCATGCATTTCAAACGCAAGAGCAATAATCAACAAGTGGAAGTAGAGTATTAAATACAAAGTGATACATGCATACGTGCCATCCGAAGTATAAAACAAGCACCCCCTACAACGTGTGGGTTGTCCTGGATGAAACTCGCTTGCAATGCGATATCGAGTTGACCCTACTCCCCACTGGGAATAAGAACAATAAGATTAGCATAACAATAAACCTGCCCTGAAAGACTAGGATTTTTCAATTGTATAAATCGAGTGACGCTTAGTTAGTCTACGTATAGGAATTACCATTTATAGCTTAGGGGCTGGTTCTCTCCTCCCTTCGGACGAGCTGGGTGTGGGGAACGGAGAGCGCGTGAGTTTTTTCTTTTTTTTAATTTTTTCTTTTCTTTTTCTGATAAAAACAGCCTTTCTCATTCGAAACGTTTACAAACTAAAAAACTCGTTTCTGCATTTAATAACGAAAAGCATTATGGGTAATTATGCAAATTTTCGACAGCACATGGACCAGATCCCAATTCTTGACATATTTTTTATAAGTGCTCAGTCACCCGTTCCAACCGGACGAAAATTGCACCGATTGCCATCTTTACAAGTCGAAACTCAATAAAATTGCATGCCTTGGTTGGTTTTGGTATCTACTATTGGCAGGTAGGGAATTCCATGTTTTTGCCCCGTTGTAGCGAAACGAAGATTCAAAATTTTGCGAAGATTGGTACTTAGCAGTTCTTGCTAACGGTAAGCGAAGCTGCAGATCTTTGCTTCTAGTATTGTAATCAGTGGAATTGACTAGAAAACCGGAACTGCTCATTTAACAGGTATATGCCCGGGCTAGACTATTTAGGCATTTGTATACCAGCATACAATTCTACGGAAAATTTCTGTCAAAAGGATTAGGAGAAAGTAAGATTTAATTCATTTTTGTGTTTTTGTTTTTCCTGCCTTCAATGATTGCAGCAGCGCGCCTCTGTATAACCTGTCTAGGTACTCTTTCCTAGTGTTTACACTGCATCCATGCATTTCAAACGCAAGAGCAATAATCAACAAGTGGAAGTAGAGTATTAAATACAAAGTGATACATGCATACGTTTACAAACTAAAAAACTCGTTTCTGCATTTAATAACGGAAAGCATTATGGGTAATTATGCAAATTTTCGACAGCACATGGACCAGATCCCAATTCTTGACATATTTTTTATAAGTGCTCAGTCACCCGCTCCAACCGGACGAAAATTGCACCGATTGCCATCTTTACAAGTCGAAACTCAATAAAATTGCATACCTTGGTTGGTTTTGGTATCTACTATTGGCAGGTAGGGAATTCCATGTTTTTGCCCCGTTGTAGCGAAACGAAGATTCGAAATTTTGCGAAGATTGGTACTTAGCAGTTCTTGCTAACGGTAAGCGAAGCTGCAGATCTTTGCTTCTAGTATTGTAATCAGTGGAATTGACTAGAAAACCGGAACTGCTCATTTAACAGGTATATGCCCGGGCTAGACTATTTAGGCATTTGTATACCAGCATACAATTCTACGGAAAATTTCTGTCAAAAGGATTAGGAGAAAGTAAGACTTAATTCATTTTTGTGTTTTTGTTTTTCCTGCCTTCAATGATTGCAGCAGCGCGCCTCTGTATAACCTGTCTAGGTACTCTTTCCTAGTGTTTACACTGCATCCATGCATTTCAAACGCAAGAGCAATAATCAACAAGTGGAAGTAGAGTATTAAATACAAAGTGATACATGCATACGTGCCATCCGAAGTATAAAACAAGCACCCCCTACAACGTGTGGGTTGTCCTGGATGAAACTCGCTTGCAATGCGATATCGAGTTGACCCTACTCCCCACTGGGAATAAGAACAATAAGATTAGCATAACAATAAACCTGCCCTGAAAGACTAGGATTTTTCAATTGTATAAATCGAGTGACGCTTAGTTAGTCTACGTATAGGAATTACCATTTATAGCTTAGGGGCTGGTTCTCTCCTCCCTTCGGACGAGCTGGGTGTGGGGAACGGAGAGCGCGTGAGTTTTTTCTTTTTTTTAATTTTTTCTTTTCTTTTTCTGATAAAAACAGCCTTTCTCATTCGAAACGTTTACAAACTAAAAAACTCGTTTCTGCATTTAATAACGAAAAGCATTATGGGTAATTATGCAAATTTTCGACAGCACATGGACCAGATCCCAATTCTTGACATATTTTTTATAAGTGCTCAGTCACCCGTTCCAACCGGACGAAAATTGCACCGATTGCCATCTTTACAAGTCGAAACTCAATAAAATTGCATGCCTTGGTTGGTTTTGGTATCTACTATTGGCAGGTAGGGAATTCCATGTTTTTGCCCCGTTGTAGCGAAACGAAGATTCAAAATTTTGCGAAGATTGGTACTTAGCAGTTCTTGCTAACGGTAAGCGAAGCTGCAGATCTTTGCTTCTAGTATTGTAATCAGTGGAATTGACTAGAAAACCGGAACTGCTCATTTAACAGGTATATGCCCGGGCTAGACTATTTAGGCATTTGTATACCAGCATACAATTCTACGGAAAATTTCTGTCAAAAGGATTAGGAGAAAGTAAGATTTAATTCATTTTTGTGATTTTGTTTTTCCTGCCTTCAATGATTGCAGCAGCGCGCCTCTGTATAACCTGTCTAGGTACTCTTTCCTAGTGTTTACACTGCATCCATGCATTTCAAACGCAAGAGCAATAATCAACAAGTGGAAGTAGAGTATTAAATACAAAGTGATACATGCATACGTTTACAAACTAAAAAACTCGTTTCTGCATTTAATAACGGAAAGCATTATGGGTAATTATGCAAATTTTCGACAGCACATGGACCAGATCCCAATTCTTGACATATTTTTTATAAGTGCTCAGTCACCCGCTCCAACCGGACGAAAATTGCACCGATTGCCATCTTTACAAGTCGAAACTCAATAAAATTGCATGCCTTGGTTGGTTTTGGTATCTACTATTGGCAGGTAGGGAATTCCATGTTTTTGCCCCGTTGTAGCGAAACGAAGATTCAAAATTTTGCGAAGATTGGTACTTAGCAGTTCTTGCTAACGGTAAGCGAAGCTGCAGATCTTTGCTTCTAGTATTGTAATCAGTGGAATTGACTAGAAAACCGGAACTGCTCATTTAACAGGTATATGCCCGGGCTAGACTATTTAGGCATTTGTATACCAGCATACAATTCTACGGAAAATTTCTGTCAAAAGGATTAGGAGAAAGTAAGATTTAATTCATTTTTGTGTTTTTGTTTTTCCTGCCTTCAATGATTGCAGCAGCGCGCCTCTGTATAACCTGTCTAGGTACTCTTTCCTAGTGTTTACACTGCATCCATGCATTTCAAACGCAAGAGCAATAATCAACAAGTGGAAGTAGAGTATTAAATACAAAGTGATACATGCATACGTGCCATCCGAAGTATAAAACAAGCACCCCTACAACGTGTGGGTTGTCCTGGATGAAACTCGCTTACAATGCGATATCGAGTTGACCCTACTCCCCACTGGGAATAAGAACAATAAGATTAGCATAACAATAAACCTGCCCTGAAAGACTAGGATTTTTCAATTGTATAAATCGAGTGACGCTTAGTTAGTCTACGTATAGGAATTACCATTTATAGCTTAGGGGCTGGTTCTCTCCTCCCTTCGGACGAGCTGGGTGTGGGGAACGGAGAGCGCGTGAGTTTTTTCTTTTTTTTAATTTTTTCTTTTCTTTTTCTGATAAAAACAGCCTTTCTCATTCGAAACGTTTACAAACTAAAAAACTCGTTTCTGCATTTAATAACGAAAAGCATTATGGGTAATTATGCAAATTTTCGACAGCACATGGACCAGATCCCAATTCTTGACATATTTTTTATAAGTGCTCAGTCACCCGTTCCAACCGGACGAAAATTGCACCGATTGCCATCTTTACAAGTCGAAACTCAATAAAATTGCATGCCTTGGTTGGTTTTGGTATCTACTATTGGCAGGTAGGGAATTCCATGTTTTTGCCCCGTTGTAGCGAAACGAAGATTCAAAATTTTGCGAAGATTGGTACTTAGCAGTTCTTGCTAACGGTAAGCGAAGCTGCAGATCTTTGCTTCTAGTATTGTAATCAGTGGAATTGACTAGAAAACCGGAACTGCTCATTTAACAGGTATATGCCCGGGCTAGACTATTTAGGCATTTGTATACCAGCATACAATTCTACGGAAAATTTCTGTCAAAAGGATTAGGAGAAAGTAAGATTTAATTCATTTTTGTGATTTTGTTTTTCCTGCCTTCAATGATTGCAGCAGCGCGCCTCTGTATAACCTGTCTAGGTACTCTTTCCTAGTGTTTACACTGCATCCATGCATTTCAAACGCAAGAGCAATAATCAACAAGTGGAAGTAGAGTATTAAATACAAAGTGATACATGCATACGTTTACAAACTAAAAAACTCGTTTCTGCATTTAATAACGGAAAGCATTATGGGTAATTATGCAAATTTTCGACAGCACATGGACCAGATCCCAATTCTTGACATATTTTTTATAAGTGCTCAGTCACCCGCTCCAACCGGACGAAAATTGCACCGATTGCCATCTTTACAAGTCGAAACTCAATAAAATTGCATGCCTTGGTTGGTTTTGGTATCTACTATTGGCAGGTAGGGAATTCCATGTTTTTGCCCCGTTGTAGCGAAACGAAGATTCAAAATTTTGCGAAGATTGGTACTTAGCAGTTCTTGCTAACGGTAAGCGAAGCTGCAGATCTTTGCTTCTAGTATTGTAATCAGTGGAATTGACTAGAAAACCGGAACTGCTCATTTAACAGGTATATGCCCGGGCTAGACTATTTAGGCATTTGTATACCAGCATACAATTCTACGGAAAATTTCTGTCAAAAGGATTAGGAGAAAGTAAGATTTAATTCATTTTTGTGTTTTTGTTTTTCCTGCCTTCAATGATTGCAGCAGCGCGCCTCTGTATAACCTGTCTAGGTACTCTTTCCTAGTGTTTACACTGCATCCATGCATTTCAAACGCAAGAGCAATAGCAATAGCAATAATCAACAAGTGGAAGTAGAGTATTAAATACAAAGTGATACATGCATACGTGCCATCCGAAGTATAAAACAAGCACCCCCTACAACGTGTGGGTTGTCCTGGATGAAACTCGCTTGCAATGCGATATCGAGTTGACCCTACTCCCCACTGGGAATAAGAACAATAACATTAGCATAACAATAAACCTGCCCTGAAAGACTAGGATTTTTCAATTGTATAAATCGAGTGACGCTTAGTTAGTCTACGTATAGGAATTACCATTTATAGCTTAGGGGCTGGTTCTCTCCTCCCTTCGGACGAGCTGGGTGTGGGGAACGGAGAGCGCGTGAGTTTTTTTTTTTTTTTTTTTTAAATTTTTTCTTTTCTTTTTCTGATAAAAACAGTCTTTCTCATTCGAAACGTTTACAAACTAAAAACCTCGTTTCTGCATTTAATAACGAAAAGCATTATGGGTAATTATGCAAATTTTCGACAGCACATGGACCAGATCCCAATTCTTGACATATTTTTTATAAGTGCTCAGTCACCCGCTCCAACCGGACGAAAATTGCACCGATTGCCATCTTTACAAGTCGAAACTCAATAAAATTGCATGCCTTGGTTGGTTTTGGTATCTACTATTGGCAGGTAGGGAATTCCATGTTTTTGCCCCGTTGTAGCGAAACGAAGATTCAAAATTTTGCGAAGATTGGTACTTAGCAGTTCTTGCTAACGGTAAGCGAAGCTGCAGATCTTTGCTTCTAGTATTGTAATCAGTGGAATTGACTAGAGAACCGGAACTGCTCATTTAACAGGTATATGCCCGGGCTAGACTATTTAGGCATTTGTATACCAGCATACAATTCTACGGAAAATTTCTGTCAAAAGGATTAGGAGAAAGTAAGATTTAATTCATTTTTGTGTTTTTGTTTTTCCTGCCTTCAATGATTGCAGCAGCGCGCCTCTGTATAACCTGTCTAGGTACTCTTTCCTAGTGTTTACACTGCATCCATGCATTTCAAACGCAAGAGCAATAATCAACAAGTGGAAGTAGAGTATTAAATACAAAGTGATACATGCATACGTGCCATCCGAAGTATAAAACAAGCACCCCGTACAACGTGTGGGTTGTCCTGGATGAAACTCGCTTGCAATGCGATATCGAGTTGACCCTACTCCCCACTGGGAATAAGAACAATAAGATTAGCATAACAATAAACCTGCCCTGAAAGACTAGGATTTTTCAATTGTATAAATCGAGTGACGCTTAGTTAGTCTACGTATAGGAATTACCATTTATAGCTTAGGGGCTGGTTCTCTCCTCCCTTCGGACGAGCTGGGTGTGGGGAACGGAGAGCGCGTGAGTTTTTTTTTTTTTTAATTTTTTCTTTTCTTTTTCTGATAAAAACAGCCTTTCTCATTCGAAACGTTTACAAACTAAAAACCTCGTTTCTGCATTTAATAACGAAAAGCATTATGGGTAATTATGCAAATTTTCGACAGCACATGGACCAGATCCCAATTCTTGACATATTTTTTATAAGTGCTCAGTCACCCGCTCCAACCGGACGAAAATTGCACCGATTGCCATCTTTACAAGTCGAAACTCAATAAAATTGCATGCCTTGGTTGGTTTTGGTATCTACTATTGGCAGGTAGGGAATTCCATGTGTTTGCCCCGTTGTAGCGAAACGAAGATTCAAAATTTTGCGAAGATTGGTACTTAGCAGTTCTTGCTAACGGTAAGCGAAGCTGCAGATCTTTGCTTCTAGTATTGTAATCAGTGGAATTGACTAGAAAACCGGAACTGCTCATTTAACAGGTATATGCCCGGGCTAGACTATTTAGGCATTTGTATACCAGCATACAATTCTACGGAAAATTTCTGTCAAAAGGATTAGGAGAAAGTAAGACTTAATTCATTTTTGTGTTTTTGTTTTTCCTGCCTTCAATGATTGCAGCAGCGCGCCTCTGTATAACCTGTCTAGGTACTCTTTCCTAGTGTTTACACTGCATCCATGCATTTCAAACGCAAGAGCAATAATCAACAAGTGGAAGTAGAGTATTAAATACAAAGTGATACATGCATACGTGCCATCCGAAGTATAAAACAAGCACCCCCTACAACGTGTGGGTTGTCCTGGATGAAACTCGCTTACAATGCGATATCGAGTTGACCCTACTCCCCACTGGGAATAAGAACAATAAGATTAGCATAACAATAAACCTGCCCTGAAAGACTAGGATTTTTCAATTGTATAAATCGAGTGACGCTTAGTTAGTCTACGTATAGGAATTACCATTTATAGCTTAGGGGCTGGTTCTGTCCTCCCTTCGGACGAGCTGGGTGTGGGGAACGGAGAGCGCGTGAGTTTTTTTTTTTTTTAATTTTTTCTTTTCTTTTTCTGATAAAAACAGCCTTTCTCATTCGAAACGTTTACAAACTAAAAACCTCGTTTCTGCATTTAATAACGAAAAGCATTATGGGTAATTATGCAAATTTTCGACAGCACATGGACCAGATCCCAATTCTTGACATATTTTTTATAAGTGCTCAGTCACCCGCTCCAACCGGACGAAAATTGCACCGATTGCCATCTTTACAAGTCGAAACTCAATAAAATTGCATGCCTTGGTTGGTTTTGGTATCTACTATTGGCAGGTAGGGAATTCCATGTTTTTGCCCCGTTGTAGCGAAACGAAGATTCAAAATTTTGCGAAGATTGGTATTTAGCAGTTCTTGCTAACGGTAAGCGAAGCTGCAGATCTTTGCTTCTAGTATTGTAATCAGTGGAATTGACTAGAAAACCGGAACTGCTCATTTAACAGGTATATGCCCGGGCTAGACTATTTAGGCATTTGTATACCAGCATACAATTCTACGGAAAATTTCTGTCAAAAGGATTAGGAGAAAGTAAGACTTAATTCATTTTTGTGTTTTTGTTTTTCCTGCCTTCAATGATTGCAGCAGCGCGCCTCTGTATAACCTGTCTAGGTACTCTTTCCTAGTGTTTACACTGCATCCATGCATTTCAAACGCAAGAGCAATAATCAACAAGTGGAAGTAGAGTATTAAATACAAAGTGATACATGCATACGTGCCATCCGAAGTATAAAACAAGCACCCCCTACAACGTGTGGGTTGTCCTGGATGAAACTCGCTTACAATGCGATATCGAGTTGACCCTACTCCCCACTGGGAATAAGAACAATAAGATTAGCATAACAATAAACCTGCCCTGAAAGACTAGGATTTTTCAATTGTATAAATCGAGTGACGCTTAGTTAGTCTACGTATAGGAATTACCATTTATAGCTTAGGGGCTGGTTCTCTCCTCCCTTCGAACGAGCTGGGTGTGGGGAACGGAGAGCGCGTGAGTTTTTTTTTTTTAATTTTTTCTTTTCTTTTTCTGATAAAAACAGCCTTTCTCATTCGAAACGTTTACAAACTAAAAACCTCGTTTCTGCATTTAATAACGAAAAGCATTATGGGTAATTATGCAAATTTTCGACAGCACATGGACCAGATCCCAATTCTTGACATATTTTTTATAAGTGCTCAGTCACCCGCTCCAACCGGACGAAAATTGCACCGATTGCCATCTTTACAAGTCGAAACTCAATAAAATTGCATGCCTTGGTTGGTTTTGGTATCTACTATTGGCAGGTAGGGAATTCCATGTTTTTGCCCTGTTGTAGCGAAACGAAGATTCAAAATTTTGCAAAGATTGGTACTTAGCAGTTCTTGCTAACGGTAAGCGAAGCTGCAGATCTTTGCTTCTAGTATTGTAATCAGTGGAATTGACTAGAAAACCGGAACTGCTCATTTAACAGGTATATGCCCGGGCTAGACTATTTAGGCATTTGTATACCAGCATACAATTCTACGGAAAATTTCTGTCAAAAGCATTAGGAGAAAGTAAGATTTAATTCATTTTTGTGTTTTTGTTTTTCCTGCCTTCAATGATTGCAGCAGCGCGCCTCTGTATAACCTGTCTAGGTACTCTTTCCTAGTGTTTACACTGCATCCATGCATTTCAAACGCAAGAGCAATAATCAACAAGTGGAAGTAGAGTATTAAATACAAAGTGATACATGCATACGTGCCATCCGAAGTATAAAACAAGCACCCCCTACAACGTGTGGGTTGTCCTGGATGAAACTCGCTTGCAATGCGATATCGAGTTGACCCTACTCCCCACTGGGAATAAGAACAATAAGATTAGCATAACAATAAACCTGCCCTGAAAGACTAGGATTTTTCAATTGTATAAATCGAGTGACGCTTAGTTAGTCTACGTATAGGAATTACCATTTATAGCTTAGGGGCTGGTTCTGTCCTCCCTTCGGACGAGCTGGGTGTGGGGAACGGAGAGCGCGTGAGTTTTTTCTTTTTTTTAATTTTTTCTTTTCTTTTTCTGATAAAAACAGCCTTTCTCATTCGAAACGTTTACAAACTAAAAAACTCGTTTCTGCATTTAATAACGAAAAGCATTATGGGTAATTATGCAAATTTTCGACAGCACATGGACCAGATCCCAATTCTTGACATATTTTTTATAAGTGCTCAGTCACCCGTTCCAACCGGACGAAAATTGCACCGATTGCCATCTTTACAAGTCGAAACTCAATAAAATTGCATGCCTTGGTTGGTTTTGGTATCTACTATTGGCAGGTAGGGAATTCCATGTTTTTGCCCCGTTGTAGCGAAACGAAGATTCAAAATTTTGCAAAGATTGGTACTTAGCAGTTCTTGCTAACGGTAAGCGAAGCTGCAGATCTTTGCTTCTAGTATTGTAATCAGTGGAATTGACTAGAAAACCGGAACTGCTCATTTAACAGGTATATGCCCGGGCTAGACTATTTAGGCATTTGTATACCAGCATACAATTCTACGGAAAATTTCTGTCAAAAGCATTAGGAGAAAGTAAGATTTAATTCATTTTTGTGTTTTTGTTTTTCCTGCCTTCAATGATTGCAGCAGCGCGCCTCTGTATAACCTGTCTAGGTACTCTTTCCTAGTGTTTACACTGCATCCATGCATTTCAAACGCAAGAGCAATAATCAACAAGTGGAAGTAGAGTATTAAATACAAAGTGATACATGCATACGTGCCATCCGAAGTATAAAACAAGCACCCCGTACAACGTGTGGGTTGTCCTGGATGAAACTCGCTTGCAATGCGATATCGAGTTGACCCTACTCCCCACTGGGAATAAGAACAATAAGATTAGCATAACAATAAACCTGCCCTGAAAGACTAGGATTTTTCAATTGTATAAATCGAGTGACGCTTAGTTAGTCTACGTATAGGAATTACCATTTATAGCTTAGGGGCTGGTTCTCTCCTCCCTTCGGACGAGCTGGGTGTGGGGAACGGAGAGCGCGTGAGTTTTTTCTTTTTTTTAATTTTTTCTTTTCTTTTTCTGATAAAAACAGCCTTTCTCATTCGAAACGTTTACAAACTAAAAAACTCGTTTCTGCATTTAATAACGAAAAGCATTATGGGTAATTATGCAAATTTTCGACAGCACATGGACCAGATCCCAATTCTTGACATATTTTTTATAAGTGCTCAGTCACCCGTTCCAACCGGACGAAAATTGCACCGATTGCCATCTTTACAAGTCGAAACTCAATAAAATTGCATGCCTTGGTTGGTTTTGGTATCTACTATTGGCAGGTAGGGAATTCCATGTTTTTGCCCCGTTGTAGCGAAACGAAGATTCAAAATTTTGCGAAGATTGGTACTTAGCAGTTCTTGCTAACGGTAAGCGAAGCTGCAGATCTTTGCTTCTAGTATTGTAATCAGTGGAATTGACTAGAAAACCGGAACTGCTCATTTAACAGGTATATGCCCGGGCTAGACTATTTAGGCATTTGTATACCAGCATACAATTCTACGGAAAATTTCTGTCAAAAGGATTATAGAAAGTAAGATTTAATTCATTTTTGTGTTTTTGTTTTTCCTGCCTTCAATGATTGCAGCAGCGCGCCTCTGTATAACCTGTCTAGGTACTCTTTCCTAGTGTTTACACTGCATCCATGCATTTCAAACGCAAGAGCAATAGCAATAGCAATAATCAACAAGTGGAAGTAGAGTATTAAATACAAAGTGATACATGCATACGTGCCATCCGAAGTATAAAACAAGCACCCCCTACAACGTGTGGGTTGTCCTGGATGAAACTCGCTTGCAATGCGATATCGAGTTGACCCTACTCCCCACTGGGAATAAGAACAATAAGATTAGCATAACAATAAACCTGCCCTGAAAGACTAGGATTTTTCAATTGTATAAATCGAGTGACGCTTAGTTAGTCTACGTATAGGAATTACCATTTATAGCTTAGGGGCTGGTTCTCTCCTCCCTTCGGACGAGCTGGGTGTGGGGAACGGAGAGCGCGTGAGTTGTTTTTTTTTTTTTTTTTTAATTTTTTCTTTTCTTTTTCTGATAAAAACAGCCTTTCTCATTCGAAACGTTTACAAACTAAAAACCTCGTTTCT
Organism: Metridium senile; assembly: GCA_949775045.1. Classification (NCBI taxonomy): domain Eukaryota; kingdom Metazoa; phylum Cnidaria; class Anthozoa; order Actiniaria; family Metridiidae; genus Metridium; species Metridium senile. The sequence goes on from OX459098.1 coordinate 18,473,629, forward strand.
GCATTTAATAACGAAAAGCATTATGGGTAATTATGCAAATTTTCGACAGCACATGGACCAGATCCCAATTCTTGACATATTTTTTATAAGTGCTCAGTCACCCGCTCCAACCGGACGAAAATTGCACCGATTGCCATCTTTACAAGTCGAAACTCAATAAAATTGCATGCCTTGGTTGGTTTTGGTATCTACTATTGGCAGGTAGGGAATTCCATGTTTTTGCCCCGTTGTAGCGAAACGAAGATTCAAAATTTTGCGAAGATTGGTACTTAGCAGTTCTTGCTAACGGTAAGCGAAGCTGCAGATCTTTGCTTCTAGTATTGTAATCAGTGGAATTGACTAGAGAACCGGAACTGCTCATTTAACAGGTATATGCCCGGGCTAGACTATTTAGGCATTTGTATACCAGCATACAATTCTACGGAAAATTTCTGTCAAAAGGATTAGGAGAAAGTAAGATTTAATTCATTTTTGTGTTTTTGTTTTTCCTGCCTTCAATGATTGCAGCAGCGCGCCTCTGTATAACCTGTCTAGGTACTCTTTCCTAGTGTTTACACTGCATCCATGCATTTCAAACGCAAGAGCAATAATCAACAAGTGGAAGTAGAGTATTAAATACAAAGTGATACATGCATACGTGCCATCCGAAGTATAAAACAAGCACCCCGTACAACGTGTGGGTTGTCCTGGATGAAACTCGCTTGCAATGCGATATCGAGTTGACCCTACTCCCCACTGGGAATAAGAACAATAAGATTAGCATAACAATAAACCTGCCCTGAAAGACTAGGATTTTTCAATTGTATAAATCGAGTGACGCTTAGTTAGTCTACGTATAGGAATTACCATTTATAGCTTAGGGGCTGGTTCTCTCCTCCCTTCGGACGAGCTGGGTGTGGGGAACGGAGAGCGCGTGAGTTTTTTTTTTTTTTAATTTTTTCTTTTCTTTTTCTGATAAAAACAGCCTTTCTCATTCGAAACGTTTACAAACTAAAAACCTCGTTTCTGCATTTAATAACGAAAAGCATTATGGGTAATTATGCAAATTTTCGACAGCACATGGACCAGATCCCAATTCTTGACATATTTTTTATAAGTGCTCAGTCACCCGCTCCAACCGGACGAAAATTGCACCGATTGCCATCTTTACAAGTCGAAACTCAATAAAATTGCATGCCTTGGTTGGTTTTGGTATCTACTATTGGCAGGTAGGGAATTCCATGTTTTTGCCCCGTTGTAGCGAAACGAAGATTCAAAATTTTGCGAAGATTGGTACTTAGCAGTTCTTGCTAACGGTAAGCGAAGCTGCAGATCTTTGCTTCTAGTATTGTAATCAGTGGAATTGACTAGAAAACCGGAACTGCTCATTTAACAGGTATATGCCCGGGCTAGACTATTTAGGCATTTGTATACCAGCATACAATTCTACGGAAAATTTCTGTCAAAAGGATTAGGAGAAAGTAAGACTTAATTCATTTTTGTGTTTTTGTTTTTCCTGCCTTCAATGATTGCAGCAGCGCGCCTCTGTATAACCTGTCTAGGTACTCTTTCCTAGTGTTTACACTGCATCCATGCATTTCAAACGCAAGAGCAATAATCAACAAGTGGAAGTAGAGTATTAAATACAAAGTGATACATGCATACGTGCCATCCGAAGTATAAAACAAGCACCCCCTACAACGTGTGGGTTGTCCTGGATGAAACTCGCTTACAATGCGATATCGAGTTGACCCTACTCCCCACTGGGAATAAGAACAATAAGATTAGCATAACAATAAACCTGCCCTGAAAGACTAGGATTTTTCAATTGTATAAATCGAGTGACGCTTAGTTAGTCTACGTATAGGAATTACCATTTATAGCTTAGGGGCTGGTTCTCTCCTCCCTTCGAACGAGCTGGGTGTGGGGAACGGAGAGCGCGTGAGTTTTTTTTTTTTAATTTTTTCTTTTCTTTTTCTGATAAAAACAGCCTTTCTCATTCGAAACGTTTACAAACTAAAAACCTCGTTTCTGCATTTAATAACGAAAAGAATTATGGGTAATTATGCAAATTTTCGACAGCACATGGACCAGATCCCAATTCTTGACATATTTTTTATAAGTGCTCAGTCACCCGCTCCAACCGGACGAAAATTGCACCGATTGCCATCTTTACAAGTCGAAACTCAATAAAATTGCATGCCTTGGTTGGTTTTGGTATCTACTATTGGCAGGTAGGGAATTCCATGTTTTTGCCCTGTTGTAGCGAAACGAAGATTCAAAATTTTGCAAAGATTGGTACTTAGCAGTTCTTGCTAACGGTAAGCGAAGCTGCAGATCTTTGCTTCTAGTATTGTAATCAGTGGAATTGACTAGAAAACCGGAACTGCTCATTTAACAGGTATATGCCCGGGCTAGACTATTTAGGCATTTGTATACCAGCATACAATTCTACGGAAAATTTCTGTCAAAAGGATTAGGAGAAAGTAAGACTTAATTCATTTTTGTGTTTTTGTTTTTCCTGCCTTCAATGATTGCAGCAGCGCGCCTCTGTATAACCTGTCTAGGTACTCTTTCCTAGTGTTTACACTGCATCCATGCATTTCAAACGCAAGAGCAATAATCAACAAGTGGAAGTAGAGTATTAAATACAAAGTGATACATGCATACGTGCCATCCGAAGTATAAAACAAGCACCCCCTACAACGTGTGGGTTGTCCTGGATGAAACTCGCTTACAATGCGATATCGAGTTGACCCTACTCCCCACTGGGAATAAGAACAATAAGATTAGCATAACAATAAACCTGCCCTGAAAGACTAGGATTTTTCAATTGTATAAATCGAGTGACGCTTAGTTAGTCTACGTATAGGAATTACCATTTATAGCTTAGGGGCTGGTTCTCTCCTCCCTTCGAACGAGCTGGGTGTGGGGAACGGAGAGCGCGTGAGTTTTTTTTTTTAAATTTTTTCTTTTCTTTTTCTGATAAAAACAGCCTTTCTCATTCGAAACGTTTACAAACTAAAAACCTCGTTTCTGCATTTAATAACGAAAAGCATTATGGGTAATTATGCAAATTTTCGACAGCACATGGACCAGATCCCAATTCTTGACATATTTTTTATAAGTGCTCAGTCACCCGCTCCAACCGGACGAAAATTGCACCGATTGCCATCTTTACAAGTCGAAACTCAATAAAATTGCATGCCTTGGTTGGTTTTGGTATCTACTATTGGCAGGTAGGGAATTCCATGTTTTTGCCCTGTTGTAGCGAAACGAAGATTCAAAATTTTGCAAAGATTGGTACTTAGCAGTTCTTGCTAACGGTAAGCGAAGCTGCAGATCTTTGCTTCTAGTATTGTAATCAGTGGAATTGACTAGAAAACCGGAACTGCTCATTTAACAGGTATATGCCCGGGCTAGACTATTTAGGCATTTGTATACCAGCATACAATTCTACGGAAAATTTCTGTCAAAAGCATTAGGAGAAAGTAAGATTTAATTCATTTTTGTGTTTTTCCTGCCTTCAATGATTGCAGCAGCGCGCCTCTGTATAACCTGTCTAGGTACTCTTTCCTAGTGTTTACACTGCATCCATGCATTTCAAACGCAAGAGCAATAATCAACAAGTGGAAGTAGAGTATTAAATACAAAGTGATACATGCATACGTGCCATCCGAAGTATAAAACAAGCACCCCCTACAACGTGTGGGTTGTCCTGGATGAAACTCGCTTGCAATGCGATATCGAGTTGACCCTACTCCCCACTGGGAATAAGAACAATAAGATTAGCATAACAATAAACCTGCCCTGAAAGACTAGGATTTTTCAATTGTATAAATCGAGTGACGCTTAGTTAGTCTACGTATAGGAATTACCATTTATAGCTTAGGGGCTGGTTCTCTCCTCCCTTCGGACGAGCTGGGTGTGGGAAACGGAGAGCGCGTGAGTTTTTTTTTTTTTTTAATTTTTTCTTTTCTTTTTCTGATAAAAACAGCCTTTCTCATTCGAAACGTTTACAAACTAAAAACCTCGTTTCTGCATTTAATAACGAAAAGAATTATGGGTAATTATGCAAATTTTCGACAGCACATGGACCAGATCCCAATTCTTGACATATTTTTTATAAGTGCTCAGTCACCCGCTCCAACCGGACGAAAATTGCACCGATTGCCATCTTTACAAGTCGAAACTCAATAAAATTGCATGCCTTGGTTGGTTTTGGTATCTACTATTGGCAGGTAGGGAATTCCATGTTTTTGCCCCGTTGTAGCGAAACGAAGATTCAAAATTTTGCGAAGATTGGTACTTAGCAGTTCTTGCTAACGGTAAGCGAAGCTGCAGATCTTTGCTTCTAGTATTGTAATCAGTGGAATTGACTAGAAAACCGGAACTGCTCATTTAACAGGTATATGCCCGGGCTAGACTATTTAGGCATTTGTATACCAGCATACAATTCTACGGAAAATTTCTGTCAAAAGGATTAGGAGAAAGTAAGACTTAATTCATTTTTGTGTTTTTGTTTTTCCTGCCTTCAATGATTGCAGCAGCGCGCCTCTGTATAACCTGTCTAGGTACTCTTTCCTAGTGTTTACACTGCATCCATGCATTTCAAACGCAAGAGCAATAATCAACAAGTGGAAGTAGAGTATTAAATACAAAGTGATACATGCATACGTGCCATCCGAAGTATAAAACAAGCACCCCCTACAACGTGTGGGTTGTCCTGGATGAAACTCGCTTACAATGCGATATCGAGTTGACCCTACTCCCCACTGGGAATAAGAACAATAAGATTAGCATAACAATAAACCTGCCCTGAAAGACTAGGATTTTTCAATTGTATAAATCGAGTGACGCTTAGTTAGTCTACGTATAGGAATTACCATTTATAGCTTAGGGGCTGGTTCTCTCCTCCCTTCGAACGAGCTGGGTGTGGGGAACGGAGAGCGCGTGAGTTTTTTTTTTTTAATTTTTTCTTTTCTTTTTCTGATAAAAACAGCCTTTCTCATTCGAAACGTTTACAAACTAAAAACCTCGTTTCTGCATTTAATAACGAAAAGCATTATGGGTAATTATGCAAATTTTCGACAGCACATGGACCAGATCCCAATTCTTGACATATTTTTTATAAGTGCTCAGTCACCCGCTCCAACCGGACGAAAATTGCACCGATTGCCATCTTTACAAGTCGAAACTCAATAAAATTGCATGCCTTGGTTGGTTTTGGTATCTACTATTGGCAGGTAGGGAATTCCATGTTTTTGCCCTGTTGTAGCGAAACGAAGATTCAAAATTTTGCAAAGATTGGTACTTAGCAGTTCTTGCTAACGGTAAGCGAAGCTGCAGATCTTTGCTTCTAGTATTGTAATCAGTGGAATTGACTAGAAAACCGGAACTGCTCATTTAACAGGTATATGCCCGGGCTAGACTATTTAGGCATTTGTATACCAGCATACAATTCTACGGAAAATTTCTGTCAAAAGGATTAGGAGAAAGTAAGACTTAATTCATTTTTGTGTTTTTGTTTTTCCTGCCTTCAATGATTGCAGCAGCGCGCCTCTGTATAACCTGTCTAGGTACTCTTTCCTAGTGTTTACACTGCATCCATGCATTTCAAACGCAAGAGCAATAATCAACAAGTGGAAGTAGAGTATTAAATACAAAGTGATACATGCATACGTGCCATCCGAAGTATAAAACAAGCACCCCCTACAACGTGTGGGTTGTCCTGGATGAAACTCGCTTACAATGCGATATCGAGTTGACCCTACTCCCCACTGGGAATAAGAACAATAAGATTAGCATAACAATAAACCTGCCCTGAAAGACTAGGATTTTTCAATTGTATAAATCGAGTGACGCTTAGTTAGTCTACGTATAGGAATTACCATTTATAGCTTAGGGGCTGGTTCTCTCCTCCCTTCGAACGAGCTGGGTGTGGGGAACGGAGAGCGCGTGAGTTTTTTTTTTTAAATTTTTTCTTTTCTTTTTCTGATAAAAACAGCCTTTCTCATTCGAAACGTTTACAAACTAAAAACCTCGTTTCTGCATTTAATAACGAAAAGCATTATGGGTAATTATGCAAATTTTCGACAGCACATGGACCAGATCCCAATTCTTGACATATTTTTTATAAGTGCTCAGTCACCCGCTCCAACCGGACGAAAATTGCACCGATTGCCATCTTTACAAGTCGAAACTCAATAAAATTGCATGCCTTGGTTGGTTTTGGTATCTACTATTGGCAGGTAGGGAATTCCATGTTTTTGCCCTGTTGTAGCGAAACGAAGATTCAAAATTTTGCAAAGATTGGTACTTAGCAGTTCTTGCTAACGGTAAGCGAAGCTGCAGATCTTTGCTTCTAGTATTGTAATCAGTGGAATTGACTAGAAAACCGGAACTGCTCATTTAACAGGTATATGCCCGGGCTAGACTATTTAGGCATTTGTATACCAGCATACAATTCTACGGAAAATTTCTGTCAAAAGCATTAGGAGAAAGTAAGATTTAATTCATTTTTGTGTTTTTGTTTTTCCTGCCTTCAATGATTGCAGCAGCGCGCCTCTGTATAACCTGTCTAGGTACTCTTTCCTAGTGTTTACACTGCATCCATGCATTTCAAACGCAAGAGCAATAATCAACAAGTGGAAGTAGAGTATTAAATACAAAGTGATACATGCATACGTGCCATCCGAAGTATAAAACAAGCACCCCCTACAACGTGTGGGTTGTCCTGGATGAAACTCGCTTGCAATGCGATATCGAGTTGACCCTACTCCCCACTGGGAATAAGAACAATAAGATTAGCATAACAATAAACCTGCCCTGAAAGACTAGGATTTTTCAATTGTATAAATCGAGTGACGCTTAGTTAGTCTACGTATAGGAATTACCATTTATAGCTTAGGGGCTGGTTCTCTCCTCCCTTCGGACGAGCTGGGTGTGGGAAACGGAGAGCGCGTGAGTTTTTTTTTTTTTTAATTTTTTCTTTTCTTTTTCTGATAAAAACAGCCTTTCTCATTCGAAACGTTTACAAACTAAAAACCTCGTTTCTGCATTTAATAACGAAAAGAATTATGGGTAATTATGCAAATTTTCGACAGCACATGGACCAGATCCCAATTCTTGACATATTTTTTATAAGTGCTCAGTCACCCGCTCCAACCGGACGAAAATTGCACCGATTGCCATCTTTACAAGTCGAAACTCAATAAAATTGCATGCCTTGGTTGGTTTTGGTATCTACTATTGGCAGGTAGGGAATTCCATGTTTTTGCCCCGTTGTAGCGAAACGAAGATTCAAAATTTTGCGAAGATTGGTACTTAGCAGTTCTTGCTAACGGTAAGCGAAGCTGCAGATCTTTGCTTCTAGTATTGTAATCAGTGGAATTGACTAGAAAACCGGAACTGCTCATTTAACAGGTATATGCCCGGGCTAGACTATTTAGGCATTTGTATACCAGCATACAATTCTACGGAAAATTTCTGTCAAAAGGATTAGGAGAAAGTAAGACTTAATTCATTTTTGTGTTTTTGTTTTTCCTGCCTTCAATGATTGCAGCAGCGCGCCTCTGTATAACCTGTCTAGGTACTCTTTCCTAGTGTTTACACTGCATCCATGCATTTCAAACGCAAGAGCAATAATCAACAAGTGGAAGTAGAGTATTAAATACAAAGTGATACATGCATACGTGCCATCCGAAGTATAAAACAAGCACCCCCTACAACGTGTGGGTTGTCCTGGATGAAACTCGCTTACAATGCGATATCGAGTTGACCCTACTCCCCACTGGGAATAAGAACAATAAGATTAGCATAACAATAAACCTGCCCTGAAAGACTAGGATTTTTCAATTGTATAAATCGAGTGACGCTTAGTTAGTCTACGTATAGGAATTACCATTTATAGCTTAGGGGCTGGTTCTCTCCTCCCTTCGAACGAGCTGGGTGTGGGGAACGGAGAGCGCGTGAGTTTTTTTTTTTTAATTTTTTCTTTTCTTTTTCTGATAAAAACAGCCTTTCTCATTCGAAACGTTTACAAACTAAAAACCTCGTTTCTGCATTTAATAACGAAAAGCATTATGGGTAATTATGCAAATTTTCGACAGCACATGGACCAGATCCCAATTCTTGACATATTTTTTATAAGTGCTCAGTCACCCGCTCCAACCGGACGAAAATTGCACCGATTGCCATCTTTACAAGTCGAAACTCAATAAAATTGCATGCCTTGGTTGGTTTTGGTATCTACTATTGGCAGGTAGGGAATTCCATGTTTTTGCCCTGTTGTAGCGAAACGAAGATTCAAAATTTTGCAAAGATTGGTACTTAGCAGTTCTTGCTAACGGTAAGCGAAGCTGCAGATCTTTGCTTCTAGTATTGTAATCAGTGGAATTGACTAGAAAACCGGAACTGCTCATTTAACAGGTATATGCCCGGGCTAGACTATTTAGGCATTTGTATACCAGCATACAATTCTACGGAAAATTTCTGTCAAAAGGATTAGGAGAAAGTAAGACTTAATTCATTTTTGTGTTTTTGTTTTTCCTGCCTTCAATGATTGCAGCAGCGCGCCTCTGTATAACCTGTCTAGGTACTCTTTCCTAGTGTTTACACTGCATCCATGCATTTCAAACGCAAGAGCAATAATCAACAAGTGGAAGTAGAGTATTAAATACAAAGTGATACATGCATACGTGCCATCCGAAGTATAAAACAAGCACCCCCTACAACGTGTGGGTTGTCCTGGATGAAACTCGCTTACAATGCGATATCGAGTTGACCCTACTCCCCACTGGGAATAAGAACAATAAGATTAGCATAACAATAAACCTGCCCTGAAAGACTAGGATTTTTCAATTGTATAAATCGAGTGACGCTTAGTTAGTCTACGTATAGGAATTACCATTTATAGCTTAGGGGCTGGTTCTCTCCTCCCTTCGAACGAGCTGGGTGTGGGGAACGGAGAGCGCGTGAGTTTTTTTTTTTAAATTTTTTCTTTTCTTTTTCTGATAAAAACAGCCTTTCTCATTCGAAACGTTTACAAACTAAAAACCTCGTTTCTGCATTTAATAACGAAAAGCATTATGGGTAATTATGCAAATTTTCGACAGCACATGGACCAGATCCCAATTCTTGACATATTTTTTATAAGTGCTCAGTCACCCGCTCCAACCGGACGAAAATTGCACCGATTGCCATCTTTACAAGTCGAAACTCAATAAAATTGCATGCCTTGGTTGGTTTTGGTATCTACTATTGGCAGGTAGGGAATTCCATGTTTTTGCCCTGTTGTAGCGAAACGAAGATTCAAAATTTTGCAAAGATTGGTACTTAGCAGTTCTTGCTAACGGTAAGCGAAGCTGCAGATCTTTGCTTCTAGTATTGTAATCAGTGGAATTGACTAGAAAACCGGAACTGCTCATTTAACAGGTATATGCCCGGGCTAGACTATTTAGGCATTTGTATACCAGCATACAATTCTACGGAAAATTTCTGTCAAAAGCATTAGGAGAAAGTAAGATTTAATTCATTTTTGTGTTTTTGTTTTTCCTGCCTTCAATGATTGCAGCAGCGCGCCTCTGTATAACCTGTCTAGGTACTCTTTCCTAGTGTTTACACTGCATCCATGCATTTCAAACGCAAGAGCAATAATCAACAAGTGGAAGTAGAGTATTAAATACAAAGTGATACATGCATACGTGCCATCCGAAGTATAAAACAAGCACCCCCTACAACGTGTGGGTTGTCCTGGATGAAACTCGCTTGCAATGCGATATCGAGTTGACCCTACTCCCCACTGGGAATAAGAACAATAAGATTAGCATAACAATAAACCTGCCCTGAAAGACTAGGATTTTTCAATTGTATAAATCGAGTGACGCTTAGTTAGTCTACGTATAGGAATTACCATTTATAGCTTAGGGGCTGGTTCTCTCCTCCCTTCGGACGAGCTGGGTGTGGGGAACGGAGAGCGCGTGAGTTTTTTCTTTTTTTTAATTTTTTCTTTTCTTTTTCTGATAAAAACAGCCTTTCTCATTCGAAACGTTTACAAACTAAAAAACTCGTTTCTGCATTTAATAACGAAAAGCATTATGGGTAATTATGCAAATTTTCGACAGCACATGGACCAGATCCCAATTCTTGACATATTTTTTATAAGTGCTCAGTCACCCGTTCCAACCGGACGAAAATTGCACCGATTGCCATCTTTACAAGTCGAAACTCAATAAAATTGCATGCCTTGGTTGGTTTTGGTATCTACTATTGGCAGGTAGGGAATTCCATGTTTTTGCCCCGTTGTAGCGAAACGAAGATTCAAAATTTTGCGAAGATTGGTACTTAGCAGTTCTTGCTAACGGTAAGCGAAGCTGCAGATCTTTGCTTCTAGTATTGTAATCAGTGGAATTGACTAGAAAACCGGAACTGCTCATTTAACAGGTATATGCCCGGGCTAGACTATTTAGGCATTTGTATACCAGCATACAATTCTACGGAAAATTTCTGTCAAAAGGATTAGGAGAAAGTAAGATTTAATTCATTTTTGTGTTTTTGTTTTTCCTGCCTTCAATGATTGCAGCAGCGCGCCTCTGTATAACCTGTCTAGGTACTCTTTCCTAGTGTTTACACTGCATCCATGCATTTCAAACGCAAGAGCAATAATCAACAAGTGGAAGTAGAGTATTAAATACAAAGTGATACATGCATACGTTTACAAACTAAAAAACTCGTTTCTGCATTTAATAACGGAAAGCATTATGGGTAATTATGCAAATTTTCGACAGCACATGGACCAGATCCCAATTCTTGACATATTTTTTATAAGTGCTCAGTCACCCGCTCCAACCGGACGAAAATTGCACCGATTGCCATCTTTACAAGTCGAAACTCAATAAAATTGCATGCCTTGGTTGGTTTTGGTATCTACTATTGGCAGGTAGGGAATTCCATGTTTTTGCCCCGTTGTAGCGAAACGAAGATTCAAAATTTTGCGAAGATTGGTACTTAGCAGTTCTTGCTAACGGTAAGCGAAGCTGCAGATCTTTGCTTCTAGTATTGTAATCAGTGGAATTGACTAGAAAACCGGAACTGCTCATTTAACAGGTATATGCCCGGGCTAGACTATTTAGGCATTTGTATACCAGCATACAATTCTACGGAAAATTTCTGTCAAAAGGATTAGGAGAAAGTAAGATTTAATTCATTTTTGTGTTTTTGTTTTTCCTGCCTTCAATGATTGCAGCAGCGCGCCTCTGTATAACCTGTCTAGGTACTCTTTCCTAGTGTTTACACTGCATCCATGCATTTCAAACGCAAGAGCAATAATCAACAAGTGGAAGTAGAGTATTAAATACAAAGTGATACATGCATACGTGCCATCCGAAGTATAAAACAAGCACCCCCTACAACGTGTGGGTTGTCCTGGATGAAACTCGCTTGCAATGCGATATCGAGTTGACCCTACTCCCCACTGGGAATAAGAACAATAAGATTAGCATAACAATAAACCTGCCCTGAAAGACTAGGATTTTTCAATTGTATAAATCGAGTGACGCTTAGTTAGTCTACGTATAGGAATTACCATTTATAGCTTAGGGGCTGGTTCTCTCCTCCCTTCGGACGAGCTGGGTGTGGGGAACGGAGAGCGCGTGAGTTTTTTTTTTTTTTTTTTAAATTTTTTCTTTTCTTTTTCTGATAAAAACAGCCTTTCTCATTCGAAACGTTTACAAACTAAAAACCTCGTTTCTGCATTTAATAACGAAAAGCATTATGGGTAATTATGCAAATTTTCGACAGCACATGGACCAGATCCCAATTCTTGACATATTTTTTATAAGTGCTCAGTCACCCGCTCCAACCGGACGAAAATTGCACCGATTGCCATCTTTACAAGTCGAAACTCAATAAAATTGCATGCCTTGGTTGGTTTTGGTATCTACTATTGGCAGGTAGGGAATTCCATGTTTTTGCCCCGTTGTAGCGAAACGAAGATTCAAAATTTTGCGAAGATTGGTACTTAGCAGTTCTTGCTAACGGTAAGCGAAGCTGCAGATCTTTGCTTCTAGTATTGTAATCAGTGGAATTGACTAGAAAACCGGAACTGCTCATTTAACAGGTATATGCCCGGGCTAGACTATTTAGGCATTTGTATACCAGCATACAATTCTACGGAAAATTTCTGTCAAAAGGATTAGGAGAAAGTAAGATTTAATTCATTTTTGTGTTTTTGTTTTTCCTGCCTTCAATGATTGCAGCAGCGCGCCTCTGTATAACCTGTCTAGGTACTCTTTCCTAGTGTTTACACTGCATCCATGCATTTCAAACGCAAGAGCAATAATCAACAAGTGGAAGTAGAGTATTAAATACAAAGTGATACATGCATACGTGCCATCCGAAGTATAAAACAAGCACCCCCTACAACGTGTGGGTTGTCCTGGATGAAACTCGCTTGCAATGCGATATCGAGTTGACCCTACTCCCCACTGGGAATAAGAACAATAAGATTAGCATAACAATAAACCTGCCCTGAAAGACTAGGATTTTTCAATTGTATAAATCGAGTGACGCTTAGTTAGTCTACGTATAGGAATTACCATTTATAGCTTAGGGGCTGGTTCTCTCCTCCCTTCGGACGAGCTGGGTGTGGGGAACGGAGAGCGCGTGAGTTTTTTTTTTTTTTTTTTAAATTTTTTCTTTTCTTTTTCTGATAAAAACAGCCTTTCTCATTCGAAACGTTTACAAACTAAAAACCTCGTTTCTGCATTTAATAACGAAAAGCATTATGGGTAATTATGCAAATTTTCGACAGCACATGGACCAGATCCCAATTCTTGACATATTTTTTATAAGTGCTCAGTCACCCGCTCCAACCGGACGAAAATTGCACCGATTGCCATCTTTACAAGTCGAAACTCAATAAAATTGCATGCCTTGGTTGGTTTTGGTATCTACTATTGGCAGGTAGGGAATTCCATGTTTTTGCCCCGTTGTAGCGAAACGAAGATTCAAAATTTTGCGAAGATTGGTACTTAGCAGTTCTTGCTAACGGTAAGCGAAGCTGCAGATCTTTGCTTCTAGTATTGTAATCAGTGGAATTGACTAGAAAACCGGAACTGCTCATTTAACAGGTATATGCCCGGGCTAGACTATTTAGGCATTTGTATACCAGCATACAATTCTACGGAAAATTTCTGTCAAAAGGATTAGGAGAAAGTAAGATTTAATTCATTTTTGTGTTTTTGTTTTTCCTGCCTTCAATGATTGCAGCAGCGCGCCTCTGTATAACCTGTCTAGGTACTCTTTCCTAGTGTTTACACTGCATCCATGCATTTCAAACGCAAGAGCAATAATCAACAAGTGGAAGTAGAGTATTAAATACAAAGTGATACATGCATACGTGCCATCCGAAGTATAAAACAAGCACCCCCTACAACGTGTGGGTTGTCCTGGATGAAACTCGCTTGCAATGCGATATCGAGTTGACCCTACTCCCCACTGGGAATAAGAACAATAACATTAGCATAACAATAAACCTGCCCTGAAAGACTAGGATTTTTCAATTGTATAAATCGAGTGACGCTTAGTTAGTCTACGTATAGGAATTACCATTTATAGCTTAGGGGCTGGTTCTCTCCTCCCTTCGGACGAGCTGGGTGTGGGGAACGGAGAGCGCGTGAGTTTTTTCTTTTTTTTTAATTTTTTCTTTTCTTTTTCTGATAAAAACAGCCTTTCTCATTCGAAACGTTTACAAACTAAAAAACTCGTTTCTGCATTTAATAACGGAAAGCATTATGGGTAATTATGCAAATTTTCGACAGCACATGGACCAGATCCCAATTCTTGACATATTTTTTATAAGTGCTCAGTCACCCGTTCCAACCGGACGAAAATTGCACCGATTGCCATCTTTACAAGTCGAAACTCAATAAAATTGCATGCCTTGGTTGGTTTTGGTATCTACTATTGGCAGGTAGGGAATTCCATGTTTTTGCCCCGTTGTAGCGAAACGAAGATTCAAAATTTTGCGAAGATTGGTACTTAGCAGTTCTTGCTAACGGTAAGCGAAGCTGCAGATCTTTGCTTCTAGTATTGTAATCAGTGGAATTGACTAGAAAACCGGAACTGCTCATTTAACAGGTATATGCCCGGGCTAGACTATTTAGGCATTTGTATACCAGCATACAATTCTACGGAAAATTTCTGTCAAAAGCATTAGGAGAAAGTAAGATTTAATTCATTTTTGTGTTTTTGTTTTTCCTGCCTTCAATGATTGCAGCAGCGCGCCTCTGTATAACCTGTCTAGGTACTCTTTCCTAGTGTTTACACTGCATCCATGCATTTCAAACGCAAGAGCAATAATCAACAAGTGGAAGTAGAGTATTAAATACAAAGTGATACATGCATACGTGCCATCCGAAGTATAAAACAAGCACCCCTACAACGTGTGGGTTGTCCTGGATGAAACTCGCTTGCAATGCGATATCGAGTTGACCCTACTCCCCACTGGGAATAAGAACAATAACATTAGCATAACATTAAACCTGCCCTGAAAGACTAGGATTTTTCAATTGTATAAATCGAGTGACGCTTAGTTAGTCTACGTATAGGAATTACCATTTATAGCTTAGGGGCTGGTTCTCTCCTCCCTTCGGACGAGCTGGGTGTGGGGAACGGAGAGCGCGTGAGTTTTTTCTTTTTTTTAATTTTTTCTTTTCTTTTTCTGATAAAAACAGCCTTTCTCATTCGAAACGTTTACAAACTAAAAAACTCGTTTCTGCATTTAATAACGAAAAGCATTATGGGTAATTATGCAAATTTTCGACAGCACATGGACCAGATCCCAATTCTTGACATATTTTTTATAAGTGCTCAGTCACCCGTTCCAACCGGACGAAAATTGCACCGATTGCCATCTTTACAAGTCGAAACTCAATAAAATTGCATGCCTTGGTTGGTTTTGGTATCTACTATTGGCAGGTAGGGAATTCCATGTTTTTGCCCCGTTGTAGCGAAACGAAGATTCAAAATTTTGCGAAGATTGGTACTTAGCAGTTCTTGCTAACGGTAAGCGAAGCTGCAGATCTTTGCTTCTAGTATTGTAATCAGTGGAATTGACTAGAAAACCGGAACTGCTCATTTAACAGGTATATGCCCGGGCTAGACTATTTAGGCATTTGTATACCAGCATACAATTCTACGGAAAATTTCTGTCAAAAGGATTAGGAGAAAGTAAGATTTAATTCATTTTTGTGATTTTGTTTTTCCTGCCTTCAATGATTGCAGCAGCGCGCCTCTGTATAACCTGTCTAGGTACTCTTTCCTAGTGTTTACACTGCATCCATGCATTTCAAACGCAAGAGCAATAATCAACAAGTGGAAGTAGAGTATTAAATACAAAGTGATACATGCATACGTTTACAAACTAAAAAACTCGTTTCTGCATTTAATAACGGAAAGCATTATGGGTAATTATGCAAATTTTCGACAGCACATGGACCAGATCCCAATTCTTGACATATTTTTTATAAGTGCTCAGTCACCCGCTCCAACCGGACGAAAATTGCACCGATTGCCATCTTTACAAGTCGAAACTCAATAAAATTGCATGCCTTGGTTGGTTTTGGTATCTACTATTGGCAGGTAGGGAATTCCATGTTTTTGCCCCGTTGTAGCGAAACGAAGATTCAAAATTTTGCGAAGATTGGTACTTAGCAGTTCTTGCTAACGGTAAGCGAAGCTGCAGATCTTTGCTTCTAGTATTGTAATCAGTGGAATTGACTAGAAAACCGGAACTGCTCATTTAACAGGTATATGCCCGGGCTAGACTATTTAGGCATTTGTATACCAGCATACAATTCTACGGAAAATTTCTGTCAAAAGGATTAGGAGAAAGTAAGATTTAATTCATTTTTGTGTTTTTGTTTTTCCTGCCTTCAATGATTGCAGCAGCGCGCCTCTGTATAACCTGTCTAGGTACTCTTTCCTAGTGTTTACACTGCATCCATGCATTTCAAACGCAAGAGCAATAATCAACAAGTGGAAGTAGAGTATTAAATACAAAGTGATACATGCATACGTGCCATCCGAAGTATAAAACAAGCACCCCTACAACGTGTGGGTTGTCCTGGATGAAACTCGCTTGCAATGCGATATCGAGTTGACCCTACTCCCCACTGGGAATAAGAACAATAACATTAGCATAACAATAAACCTGCCCTGAAAGACTAGGATTTTTCAATTGTATAAATCGAGTGACGCTTAGTTAGTCTACGTATAGGAATTACCATTTATAGCTTAGGGGCTGGTTCTCTCCTCCCTTCGGACGAGCTGGGTGTGGTGAACGGAGAGCGCGTGAGTTTTTTTTTTTTTAATTTTTTCTTTTCTTTTTCTGATAAAAACAGCCTTTCTCATTCGAAACGTTTACAAACTAAAAACCTCGTTTCTGCATTTAATAACGAAAAGCATTATGGGTAATTATGCAAATTTTCGACAGCACATGGACCAGATCCCAATTCTTGACATATTTTTTATAAGTGCTCAATCACCCGCTCCAACCGGACGAAAATTGCACCGATTGCCATCTTTACAAGTCGAAACTCAATAAAATTGCATGCCTTGGTTGGTTTTGGTATCTACTATTGGCAGGTAGGGAATTCCATGTTTTTGCCCCGTTGTAGCGAAACGAAGATTCAAAATTTTGCGAAGATTGGTACTTAGCAGTTCTTGCTAACGGTAAGCGAAGCTGCAGATCTTTGCTTCTAGTATTGTAATCAGTGGAATTGACTAGAAAACCGGAACTGCTCATTTAACAGGTATATGCCCGGGCTAGACTATTTAGGCATTTGTATACCAGCATACAATTCTACGGAAAATTTCTGTCAAAAGGATTAGGAGAAAGTAAGATTTAATTCATTTTTGTGATTTTGTTTTTCCTGCCTTCAATGATTGCAGCAGCGCGCCTCTGTATAACCTGTCTAGGTACTCTTTCCTAGTGTTTACACTGCATCCATGCATTTCAAACGCAAGAGCAATAATCAACAAGTGGAAGTAGAGTATTAAATACAAAGTGATACATGCATACGTTTACAAACTAAAAAACTCGTTTCTGCATTTAATAACGGAAAGCATTATGGGTAATTATGCAAATTTTCGACAGCACATGGACCAGATCCCAATTCTTGACATATTTTTTATAAGTGCTCAGTCACCCGCTCCAACCGGACGAAAATTGCACCGATTGCCATCTTTACAAGTCGAAACTCAATAAAATTGCATGCCTTGGTTGGTTTTGGTATCTACTATTGGCAGGTAGGGAATTCCATGTTTTTGCCCCGTTGTAGCGAAACGAAGATTCAAAATTTTGCGAAGATTGGTACTTAGCAGTTCTTGCTAACGGTAAGCGAAGCTGCAGATCTTTGCTTCTAGTATTGTAATCAGTGGAATTGACTAGAAAACCGGAACTGCTCATTTAACAGGTATATGCCCGGGCTAGACTATTTAGGCATTTGTATACCAGCATACAATTCTACGGAAAATTTCTGTCAAAAGGATTAGGAGAAAGTAAGATTTAATTCATTTTTGTGTTTTTGTTTTTCCTGCCTTCAATGATTGCAGCAGCGCGCCTCTGTATAACCTGTCTAGGTACTCTTTCCTAGTGTTTACACTGCATCCATGCATTTCAAACGCAAGAGCAATAATCAACAAGTGGAAGTAGAGTATTAAATACAAAGTGATACATGCATACGTTTACAAACTAAAAAACTCGTTTCTGCATTTAATAACGGAAAGCATTATGGGTAATTATGCAAATTTTCGACAGCACATGGACCAGATCCCAATTCTTGACATATTTTTTATAAGTGCTCAGTCACCCGCTCCAACCGGACGAAAATTGCACCGATTGCCATCTTTACAAGTCGAAACTCAATAAAATTGCATGCCTTGGTTGGTTTTGGTATCTACTATTGGCAGGTAGGGAATTCCATGTTTTTGCCCCGTTGTAGCGAAACGAAGATTCAAAATTTTGCGAAGATTGGTACTTAGCAGTTCTTGCTAACGGTAAGCGAAGCTGCAGATCTTTGCTTCTAGTATTGTAATCAGTGGAATTGACTAGAAAACCGGAACTGCTCATTTAACAGGTATATGCCCGGGCTAGACTATTTAGGCATTTGTATACCAGCATACAATTCTACGGAAAATTTCTGTCAAAAGGATTAGGAGAAAGTAAGATTTAATTCATTTTTGTGTTTTTGTTTTTCCTGCCTTCAATGATTGCAGCAGCGCGCCTCTGTATAACCTGTCTAGGTACTCTTTCCTAGTGTTTACACTGCATCCATGCATTTCAAACGCAAGAGCAATAATCAACAAGTGGAAGTAGAGTATTAAATACAAAGTGATACATGCATACGTGCCATCCGAAGTATAAAACAAGCACCCCTACAACGTGTGGGTTGTCCTGGATGAAACTCGCTTGCAATGCGATATCGAGTTGACCCTACTCCCCACTGGGAATAAGAACAATAACATTAGCATAACAATAAACCTGCCCTGAAAGACTAGGATTTTTCAATTGTATAAATCGAGTGACGCTTAGTTAGTCTACGTATAGGAATTACCATTTATAGCTTAGGGGCTGGTTCTCTCCTCCCTTCGGACGAGCTGGGTGTGGTGAACGGAGAGCGCGTGAGTTTTTTTTTTTTTAATTTTTTCTTTTCTTTTTCTGATAAAAACAGCCTTTCTCATTCGAAACGTTTACAAACTAAAAACCTCGTTTCTGCATTTAATAACGAAAAGCATTATGGGTAATTATGCAAATTTTCGACAGCACATGGACCAGATCCCAATTCTTGACATATTTTTTATAAGTGCTCAATCACCCGCTCCAACCGGACGAAAATTGCACCGATTGCCATCTTTACAAGTCGAAACTCAATAAAATTGCATGCCTTGGTTGGTTTTGGTATCTACTATTGGCAGGTAGGGAATTCCATGTTTTTGCCCCGTTGTAGCGAAACGAAGATTCAAAATTTTGCGAAGATTGGTACTTAGCAGTTCTTGCTAACGGTAAGCGAAGCTGCAGATCTTTGCTTCTAGTATTGTAATCAGTGGAATTGACTAGAAAACCGGAACTGCTCATTTAACAGGTATATGCCCGGGCTAGACTATTTAGGCATTTGTATACCAGCATACAATTCTACGGAAAATTTCTGTCAAAAGGATTAGGAGAAAGTAAGATTTAATTCATTTTTGTGATTTTGTTTTTCCTGCCTTCAATGATTGCAGCAGCGCGCCTCTGTATAACCTGTCTAGGTACTCTTTCCTAGTGTTTACACTGCATCCATGCATTTCAAACGCAAGAGCAATAATCAACAAGTGGAAGTAGAGTATTAAATACAAAGTGATACATGCATACGTTTACAAACTAAAAAACTCGTTTCTGCATTTAATAACGGAAAGCATTATGGGTAATTATGCAAATTTTCGACAGCACATGGACCAGATCCCAATTCTTGACATATTTTTTATAAGTGCTCAGTCACCCGCTCCAACCGGACGAAAATTGCACCGATTGCCATCTTTACAAGTCGAAACTCAATAAAATTGCATGCCTTGGTTGGTTTTGGTATCTACTATTGGCAGGTAGGGAATTCCATGTTTTTGCCCCGTTGTAGCGAAACGAAGATTCAAAATTTTGCGAAGATTGGTACTTAGCAGTTCTTGCTAACGGTAAGCGAAGCTGCAGATCTTTGCTTCTAGTATTGTAATCAGTGGAATTGACTAGAAAACCGGAACTGCTCATTTAACAGGTATATGCCCGGGCTAGACTATTTAGGCATTTGTATACCAGCATACAATTCTACGGAAAATTTCTGTCAAAAGGATTAGGAGAAAGTAAGATTTAATTCATTTTTGTGTTTTTGTTTTTCCTGCCTTCAATGATTGCAGCAGCGCGCCTCTGTATAACCTGTCTAGGTACTCTTTCCTAGTGTTTACACTGCATCCATGCATTTCAAACGCAAGAGCAATAATCAACAAGTGGAAGTAGAGTATTAAATACAAAGTGATACATGCATACGTTTACAAACTAAAAAACTCGTTTCTGCATTTAATAACGGAAAGCATTATGGGTAATTATGCAAATTTTCGACAGCACATGGACCAGATCCCAATTCTTGACATATTTTTTATAAGTGCTCAGTCACCCGCTCCAACCGGACGAAAATTGCACCGATTGCCATCTTTACAAGTCGAAACTCAATAAAATTGCATGCCTTGGTTGGTTTTGGTATCTACTATTGGCAGGTAGGGAATTCCATGTTTTTGCCCCGTTGTAGCGAAACGAAGATTCAAAATTTTGCGAAGATTGGTACTTAGCAGTTCTTGCTAACGGTAAGCGAAGCTGCAGATCTTTGCTTCTAGTATTGTAATCAGTGGAATTGACTAGAAAACCGGAACTGCTCATTTAACAGGTATATGCCCGGGCTAGACTATTTAGGCATTTGTATACCAGCATACAATTCTACGGAAAATTTCTGTCAAAAGGATTAGGAGAAAGTAAGATTTAATTCATTTTTGTGTTTTTGTTTTTCCTGCCTTCAATGATTGCAGCAGCGCGCCTCTGTATAACCTGTCTAGGTACTCTTTCCTAGTGTTTACACTGCATCCATGCATTTCAAACGCAAGAGCAATAATCAACAAGTGGAAGTAGAGTATTAAATACAAAGTGATACATGCATACGTGCCATCCGAAGTATAAAACAAGCACCCCCTACAACGTGTGGGTTGTCCTGGATGAAACTCGCTTGCAATGCGATATCGAGTTGACCCTACTCCCCACTGGGAATAAGAACAATAAGATTAGCATAACAATAAACCTGCCCTGAAAGACTAGGATTTTTCAATTGTATAAATCGAGTGACGCTTAGTTAGTCTACGTATAGGAATTACCATTTATAGCTTAGGGGCTGGTTCTCTCCTCCCTTCGGACGAGCTGGGTGTGGGGAACGGAGAGCGCGTGAGTTTTTTTTTTTTTTTTTTAAATTTTTTCTTTTCTTTTTCTGATAAAAACAGCCTTTCTCATTCGAAACGTTTACAAACTAAAAACCTCGTTTCTGCATTTAATAACGAAAAGCATTATGGGTAATTATGCAAATTTTCGACAGCACATGGACCAGATCCCAATTCTTGACATATTTTTTATAAGTGCTCAGTCACCCGCTCCAACCGGACGAAAATTGCACCGATTGCCATCTTTACAAGTCGAAACTCAATAAAATTGCATGCCTTGGTTGGTTTTGGTATCTACTATTGGCAGGTAGGGAATTCCATGTTTTTGCCCCGTTGTAGCGAAACGAAGATTCAAAATTTTGCGAAGATTGGTACTTAGCAGTTCTTGCTAACGGTAAGCGAAGCTGCAGATCTTTGCTTCTAGTATTGTAATCAGTGGAATTGACTAGAAAACCGGAACTGCTCATTTAACAGGTATATGCCCGGGCTAGACTATTTAGGCATTTGTATACCAGCATACAATTCTACGGAAAATTTCTGTCAAAAGGATTAGGAGAAAGTAAGATTTAATTCATTTTTGTGTTTTTGTTTTTCCTGCCTTCAATGATTGCAGCAGCGCGCCTCTGTATAACCTGTCTAGGTACTCTTTCCTAGTGTTTACACTGCATCCATGCATTTCAAACGCAAGAGCAATAATCAACAAGTGGAAGTAGAGTATTAAATACAAAGTGATACATGCATACGTGCCATCCGAAGTATAAAACAAGCACCCCCTACAACGTGTGGGTTGTCCTGGATGAAACTCGCTTGCAATGCGATATCGAGTTGACCCTACTCCCCACTGGGAATAAGAACAATAAGATTAGCATAACAATAAACCTGCCCTGAAAGACTAGGATTTTTCAATTGTATAAATCGAGTGACGCTTAGTTAGTCTACGTATAGGAATTACCATTTATAGCTTAGGGGCTGGTTCTCTCCTCCCTTCGGACGAGCTGGGTGTGGGGAACGGAGAGCGCGTGAGTTTTTTTTTTTTTTTTTTAAATTTTTTCTTTTCTTTTTCTGATAAAAACAGCCTTTCTCATTCGAAACGTTTACAAACTAAAAACCTCGTTTCTGCATTTAATAACGAAAAGCATTATGGGTAATTATGCAAATTTTCGACAGCACATGGACCAGATCCCAATTCTTGACATATTTTTTATAAGTGCTCAGTCACCCGCTCCAACCGGACGAAAATTGCACCGATTGCCATCTTTACAAGTCGAAACTCAATAAAATTGCATGCCTTGGTTGGTTTTGGTATCTACTATTGGCAGGTAGGGAATTCCATGTTTTTGCCCCGTTGTAGCGAAACGAAGATTCAAAATTTTGCGAAGATTGGTACTTAGCAGTTCTTGCTAACGGTAAGCGAAGCTGCAGATCTTTGCTTCTAGTATTGTAATCAGTGGAATTGACTAGAAAACCGGAACTGCTCATTTAACAGGTATATGCCCGGGCTAGACTATTTAGGCATTTGTATACCAGCATACAATTCTACGGAAAATTTCTGTCAAAAGGATTAGGAGAAAGTAAGATTTAATTCATTTTTGTGTTTTTGTTTTTCCTGCCTTCAATGATTGCAGCAGCGCGCCTCTGTATAACCTGTCTAGGTACTCTTTCCTAGTGTTTACACTGCATCCATGCATTTCAAACGCAAGAGCAATAATCAACAAGTGGAAGTAGAGTATTAAATACAAAGTGATACATGCATACGTGCCATCCGAAGTATAAAACAAGCACCCCCTACAACGTGTGGGTTGTCCTGGATGAAACTCGCTTGCAATGCGATATCGAGTTGACCCTACTCCCCACTGGGAATAAGAACAATAACATTAGCATAACATTAAACCTGCCCTGAAAGACTAGGATTTTTCAATTGTATAAATCGAGTGACGCTTAGTTAGTCTACGTATAGGAATTACCATTTATAGCTTAGGGGCTGGTTCTCTCCTCCCTTCGGACGAGCTGGGTGTGGGGAACGGAGAGCGCGTGAGTTTTTTCTTTTTTTTAATTTTTTCTTTTCTTTTTCTGATAAAAACAGCCTTTCTCATTCGAAACGTTTACAAACTAAAAAACTCGTTTCTGCATTTAATAACGAAAAGCATTATGGGTAATTATGCAAATTTTCGACAGCACATGGACCAGATCCCAATTCTTGACATATTTTTTATAAGTGCTCAGTCACCCGTTCCAACCGGACGAAAATTGCACCGATTGCCATCTTTACAAGTCGAAACTCAATAAAATTGCATGCCTTGGTTGGTTTTGGTATCTACTATTGGCAGGTAGGGAATTCCATGTTTTTGCCCCGTTGTAGCGAAACGAAGATTCAAAATTTTGCGAAGATTGGTACTTAGCAGTTCTTGCTAACGGTAAGCGAAGCTGCAGATCTTTGCTTCTAGTATTGTAATCAGTGGAATTGACTAGAAAACCGGAACTGCTCATTTAACAGGTATATGCCCGGGCTAGACTATTTAGGCATTTGTATACCAGCATACAATTCTACGGAAAATTTCTGTCAAAAGGATTAGGAGAAAGTAAGATTTAATTCATTTTTGTGATTTTGTTTTTCCTGCCTTCAATGATTGCAGCAGCGCGCCTCTGTATAACCTGTCTAGGTACTCTTTCCTAGTGTTTACACTGCATCCATGCATTTCAAACGCAAGAGCAATAATCAACAAGTGGAAGTAGAGTATTAAATACAAAGTGATACATGCATACGTTTACAAACTAAAAAACTCGTTTCTGCATTTAATAACGGAAAGCATTATGGGTAATTATGCAAATTTTCGACAGCACATGGACCAGATCCCAATTCTTGACATATTTTTTATAAGTGCTCAGTCACCCGCTCCAACCGGACGAAAATTGCACCGATTGCCATCTTTACAAGTCGAAACTCAATAAAATTGCATGCCTTGGTTGGTTTTGGTATCTACTATTGGCAGGTAGGGAATTCCATGTTTTTGCCCCGTTGTAGCGAAACGAAGATTCAAAATTTTGCGAAGATTGGTACTTAGCAGTTCTTGCTAACGGTAAGCGAAGCTGCAGATCTTTGCTTCTAGTATTGTAATCAGTGGAATTGACTAGAAAACCGGAACTGCTCATTTAACAGGTATATGCCCGGGCTAGACTATTTAGGCATTTGTATACCAGCATACAATTCTACGGAAAATTTCTGTCAAAAGGATTAGGAGAAAGTAAGATTTAATTCATTTTTGTGTTTTTGTTTTTCCTGCCTTCAATGATTGCAGCAGCGCGCCTCTGTATAACCTGTCTAGGTACTCTTTCCTAGTGTTTACACTGCATCCATGCATTTCAAACGCAAGAGCAATAATCAACAAGTGGAAGTAGAGTATTAAATACAAAGTGATACATGCATACGTGCCATCCGAAGTATAAAACAAGCACCCCTACAACGTGTGGGTTGTCCTGGATGAAACTCGCTTGCAATGCGATATCGAGTTGACCCTACTCCCCACTGGGAATAAGAACAATAACATTAGCATAACAATAAACCTGCCCTGAAAGACTAGGATTTTTCAATTGTATAAATCGAGTGACGCTTAGTTAGTCTACGTATAGGAATTACCATTTATAGCTTAGGGGCTGGTTCTCTCCTCCCTTCGGACGAGCTGGGTGTGGTGAACGGAGAGCGCGTGAGTTTTTTTTTTTTTAATTTTTTCTTTTCTTTTTCTGATAAAAACAGCCTTTCTCATTCGAAACGTTTACAAACTAAAAACCTCGTTTCTGCATTTAATAACGAAAAGCATTATGGGTAATTATGCAAATTTTCGACAGCACATGGACCAGATCCCAATTCTTGACATATTTTTTATAAGTGCTCAATCACCCGCTCCAACCGGACGAAAATTGCACCGATTGCCATCTTTACAAGTCGAAACTCAATAAAATTGCATGCCTTGGTTGGTTTTGGTATCTACTATTGGCAGGTAGGGAATTCCATGTTTTTGCCCCGTTGTAGCGAAACGAAGATTCAAAATTTTGCGAAGATTGGTACTTAGCAGTTCTTGCTAACGGTAAGCGAAGCTGCAGATCTTTGCTTCTAGTATTGTAATCAGTGGAATTGACTAGAAAACCGGAACTGCTCATTTAACAGGTATATGCCCGGGCTAGACTATTTAGGCATTTGTATACCAGCATACAATTCTACGGAAAATTTCTGTCAAAAGGATTAGGAGAAAGTAAGATTTAATTCATTTTTGTGATTTTGTTTTTCCTGCCTTCAATGATTGCAGCAGCGCGCCTCTGTATAACCTGTCTAGGTACTCTTTCCTAGTGTTTACACTGCATCCATGCATTTCAAACGCAAGAGCAATAATCAACAAGTGGAAGTAGAGTATTAAATACAAAGTGATACATGCATACGTTTACAAACTAAAAAACTCGTTTCTGCATTTAATAACGGAAAGCATTATGGGTAATTATGCAAATTTTCGACAGCACATGGACCAGATCCCAATTCTTGACATATTTTTTATAAGTGCTCAGTCACCCGCTCCAACCGGACGAAAATTGCACCGATTGCCATCTTTACAAGTCGAAACTCAATAAAATTGCATGCCTTGGTTGGTTTTGGTATCTACTATTGGCAGGTAGGGAATTCCATGTTTTTGCCCCGTTGTAGCGAAACGAAGATTCAAAATTTTGCGAAGATTGGTACTTAGCAGTTCTTGCTAACGGTAAGCGAAGCTGCAGATCTTTGCTTCTAGTATTGTAATCAGTGGAATTGACTAGAAAACCGGAACTGCTCATTTAACAGGTATATGCCCGGGCTAGACTATTTAGGCATTTGTATACCAGCATACAATTCTACGGAAAATTTCTGTCAAAAGGATTAGGAGAAAGTAAGATTTAATTCATTTTTGTGTTTTTGTTTTTCCTGCCTTCAATGATTGCAGCAGCGCGCCTCTGTATAACCTGTCTAGGTACTCTTTCCTAGTGTTTACACTGCATCCATGCATTTCAAACGCAAGAGCAATAATCAACAAGTGGAAGTAGAGTATTAAATACAAAGTGATACATGCATACGTGCCATCCGAAGTATAAAACAAGCACCCCTACAACGTGTGGGTTGTCCTGGATGAAACTCGCTTGCAATGCGATATCGAGTTGACCCTACTCCCCACTGGGAATAAGAACAATAAGATTAGCATAACAATAAACCTGCCCTGAAAGACTAGGATTTTTCAATTGTATAAATCGAGTGACGCTTAGTTAGTCTACGTATAGGAATTACCATTTATAGCTTAGGGGCTGGTTCTCTCCTCCCTTCGGACGAGCTGGGTGTGGGGAACGGAGAGCGCGTGAGTTTTTTTTTTTTTTTTTTAATTTTTCTTTCCTTTTTCTGATAAAAACAGCCTTTCTCATTCGAAACGTTTACAAACTAAAAAACTCGTTTCTGCATTTAATAACGAAAAGCATTATGGGTAATTATGCAAATTTTCGACAGCACATGGACCAGATCCCAATTCTTGACATATTTTTTATAAGTGCTCAGTTACCCGCTCCAACCGGACGAAAATTGCACCGATTGCCATCTTTACAAGTCGAAACTCAATAAAATTGCATGCCTTGGTTGGTTTTGGTATCTACTATTGGCAGGTAGGGAATTCCATGTTTTTGCCCCGTTGTAGCGAAACGAAGATTCAAAATTTTGCGAAGATTGGTACTTAGCAGTTCTTGCTAACGGTAAGCGAAGCTGCAGATCTTTGCTTCTAGTATTGTAATCAGTGGAATTGACTAGAAAACCGGAACTGCTCATTTAACAGGTATATGCCCGGGCTAGACTATTTAGGCATTTGTATACCAGCATACAATTCTACGGAAAATTTCTGTCAAAAGGATTAGGAGAAAGTAAGATTTAATTCATTTTTGTGTTTTTGTTTTTCCTGCCTTCAATGATTGCAGCAGCGCGCCTCTGTATAACCTGTCTAGGTACTCTTTCCTAGTGTTTACACTGCATCCATGCATTTCAAACGCAAGAGCAATAATCAACAAGTGGAAGTAGAGTATTAAATACAAAGTGATACATGCATACGTGCCATCCGAAGTATAAAACAAGCACCCCTACAACGTGTGGGTTGTCCTGGATGAAACTCGCTTGCAATGCGATATCGAGTTGACCCTACTCCCCACTGGGAATAAGAACAATAAGATTAGCATAACAATAAACCTGCCCTGAAAGACTAGGATTTTTCAATTGTATAAATCGAGTGACGCTTAGTTAGTCTACGTATAGGAATTACCATTTATAGCTTAGGGGCTGGTTCTCTCCTCCCTTCGGACGAGCTGGGTGTGGTGAACGGAGAGCGCGTGAGTTTTTTTTTTTTTAATTTTTTCTTTTCTTTTTCTGATAAAAACAGCCTTTCTCATTCGAAACGTTTACAAACTAAAAACCTCGTTTCTGCATTTAATAACGAAAAGCATTATGGGTAATTATGCAAATTTTCGACAGCACATGGACCAGATCCCAATTCTTGACATATTTTTTATAAGTGCTCAATCACCCGCTCCAACCGGACGAAAATTGCACCGATTGCCATCTTTACAAGTCGAAACTCAATAAAATTGCATGCCTTGGTTGGTTTTGGTATCTACTATTGGCAGGTAGGGAATTCCATGTTTTTGCCCCGTTGTAGCGAAACGAAGATTCAAAATTTTGCGAAGATTGGTACTTAGCAGTTCTTGCTAACGGTAAGCGAAGCTGCAGATCTTTGCTTCTAGTATTGTAATCAGTGGAATTGACTAGAAAACCGGAACTGCTCATTTAACAGGTATATGCCCGGGCTAGACTATTTAGGCATTTGTATACCAGCATACAATTCTACGGAAAATTTCTGTCAAAAGGATTAGGAGAAAGTAAGATTTAATTCATTTTTGTGATTTTGTTTTTCCTGCCTTCAATGATTGCAGCAGCGCGCCTCTGTATAACCTGTCTAGGTACTCTTTCCTAGTGTTTACACTGCATCCATGCATTTCAAACGCAAGAGCAATAATCAACAAGTGGAAGTAGAGTATTAAATACAAAGTGATACATGCATACGTTTACAAACTAAAAAACTCGTTTCTGCATTTAATAACGGAAAGCATTATGGGTAATTATGCAAATTTTCGACAGCACATGGACCAGATCCCAATTCTTGACATATTTTTTATAAGTGCTCAGTCACCCGCTCCAACCGGACGAAAATTGCACCGATTGCCATCTTTACAAGTCGAAACTCAATAAAATTGCATGCCTTGGTTGGTTTTGGTATCTACTATTGGCAGGTAGGGAATTCCATGTTTTTGCCCCGTTGTAGCGAAACGAAGATTCAAAATTTTGCGAAGATTGGTACTTAGCAGTTCTTGCTAACGGTAAGCGAAGCTGCAGATCTTTGCTTCTAGTATTGTAATCAGTGGAATTGACTAGAAAACCGGAACTGCTCATTTAACAGGTATATGCCCGGGCTAGACTATTTAGGCATTTGTATACCAGCATACAATTCTACGGAAAATTTCTGTCAAAAGGATTAGGAGAAAGTAAGATTTAATTCATTTTTGTGTTTTTGTTTTTCCTGCCTTCAATGATTGCAGCAGCGCGCCTCTGTATAACCTGTCTAGGTACTCTTTCCTAGTGTTTACACTGCATCCATGCATTTCAAACGCAAGAGCAATAATCAACAAGTGGAAGTAGAGTATTAAATACAAAGTGATACATGCATACGTGCCATCCGAAGTATAAAACAAGCACCCCTACAACGTGTGGGTTGTCCTGGATGAAACTCGCTTGCAATGCGATATCGAGTTGACCCTACTCCCCACTGGGAATAAGAACAATAAGATTAGCATAACAATAAACCTGCCCTGAAAGACTAGGATTTTTCAATTGTATAAATCGAGTGACGCTTAGTTAGTCTACGTATAGGAATTACCATTTATAGCTTAGGGGCTGGTTCTCTCCTCCCTTCGGACGAGCTGGGTGTGGGGAACGGAGAGCGCGTGAGTTTTTTTTTTTTTTTTTTAATTTTTCTTTCCTTTTTCTGATAAAAACAGCCTTTCTCATTCGAAACGTTTACAAACTAAAAAACTCGTTTCTGCATTTAATAACGAAAAGCATTATGGGTAATTATGCAAATTTTCGACAGCACATGGACCAGATCCCAATTCTTGACATATTTTTTATAAGTGCTCAGTTACCCGCTCCAACCGGACGAAAATTGCACCGATTGCCATCTTTACAAGTCGAAACTCAATAAAATTGCATGCCTTGGTTGGTTTTGGTATCTACTATTGGCAGGTAGGGAATTCCATGTTTTTGCCCCGTTGTAGCGAAACGAAGATTCAAAATTTTGCGAAGATTGGTACTTAGCAGTTCTTGCTAACGGTAAGCGAAGCTGCAGATCTTTGCTTCTAGTATTGTAATCAGTGGAATTGACTAGAAAACCGGAACTGCTCATTTAACAGGTATATGCCCGGGCTAGACTATTTAGGCATTTGTATACCAGCATACAATTCTACGGAAAATTTCTGTCAAAAGGATTAGGAGAAAGTAAGATTTAATTCATTTTTGTGTTTTTGTTTTTCCTGCCTTCAATGATTGCAGCAGCGCGCCTCTGTATAACCTGTCTAGGTACTCTTTCCTAGTGTTTACACTGCATCCATGCATTTCAAACGCAAGAGCAATAATCAACAAGTGGAAGTAGAGTATTAAATACAAAGTGATACATGCATACGTGCCATCCGAAGTATAAAACAAGCACCCCTACAACGTGTGGGTTGTCCTGGATGAAACTCGCTTGCAATGCGATATCGAGTTGACCCTACTCCCCACTGGGAATAAGAACAATAAGATTAGCATAACAATAAACCTGCCCTGAAAGACTAGGATTTTTCAATTGTATAAATCGAGTGACGCTTAGTTAGTCTACGTATAGGAATTACCATTTATAGCTTAGGGGCTGGTTCTCTCCTCCCTTCGGACGAGCTGGGTGTGGTGAACGGAGAGCGCGTGAGTTTTTTTTTTTTTAATTTTTTCTTTTCTTTTTCTGATAAAAACAGCCTTTCTCATTCGAAACGTTTACAAACTAAAAACCTCGTTTCTGCATTTAATAACGAAAAGCATTATGGGTAATTATGCAAATTTTCGACAGCACATGGACCAGATCCCAATTCTTGACATATTTTTTATAAGTGCTCAATCACCCGCTCCAACCGGACGAAAATTGCACCGATTGCCATCTTTACAAGTCGAAACTCAATAAAATTGCATGCCTTGGTTGGTTTTGGTATCTACTATTGGCAGGTAGGGAATTCCATGTTTTTGCCCCGTTGTAGCGAAACGAAGATTCAAAATTTTGCGAAGATTGGTACTTAGCAGTTCTTGCTAACGGTAAGCGAAGCTGCAGATCTTTGCTTCTAGTATTGTAATCAGTGGAATTGACTAGAAAACCGGAACTGCTCATTTAACAGGTATATGCCCGGGCTAGACTATTTAGGCATTTGTATACCAGCATACAATTCTACGGAAAATTTCTGTCAAAAGGATTAGGAGAAAGTAAGATTTAATTCATTTTTGTGATTTTGTTTTTCCTGCCTTCAATGATTGCAGCAGCGCGCCTCTGTATAACCTGTCTAGGTACTCTTTCCTAGTGTTTACACTGCATCCATGCATTTCAAACGCAAGAGCAATAATCAACAAGTGGAAGTAGAGTATTAAATACAAAGTGATACATGCATACGTTTACAAACTAAAAAACTCGTTTCTGCATTTAATAACGGAAAGCATTATGGGTAATTATGCAAATTTTCGACAGCACATGGACCAGATCCCAATTCTTGACATATTTTTTATAAGTGCTCAGTCACCCGCTCCAACCGGACGAAAATTGCACCGATTGCCATCTTTACAAGTCGAAACTCAATAAAATTGCATGCCTTGGTTGGTTTTGGTATCTACTATTGGCAGGTAGGGAATTCCATGTTTTTGCCCCGTTGTAGCGAAACGAAGATTCAAAATTTTGCGAAGATTGGTACTTAGCAGTTCTTGCTAACGGTAAGCGAAGCTGCAGATCTTTGCTTCTAGTATTGTAATCAGTGGAATTGACTAGAAAACCGGAACTGCTCATTTAACAGGTATATGCCCGGGCTAGACTATTTAGGCATTTGTATACCAGCATACAATTCTACGGAAAATTTCTGTCAAAAGGATTAGGAGAAAGTAAGATTTAATTCATTTTTGTGTTTTTGTTTTTCCTGCCTTCAATGATTGCAGCAGCGCGCCTCTGTATAACCTGTCTAGGTACTCTTTCCTAGTGTTTACACTGCATCCATGCATTTCAAACGCAAGAGCAATAATCAACAAGTGGAAGTAGAGTATTAAATACAAAGTGATACATGCATACGTGCCATCCGAAGTATAAAACAAGCACCCCTACAACGTGTGGGTTGTCCTGGATGAAACTCGCTTGCAATGCGATATCGAGTTGACCCTACTCCCCACTGGGAATAAGAACAATAACATTAGCATAACAATAAACCTGCCCTGAAAGACTAGGATTTTTCAATTGTATAAATCGAGTGACGCTTAGTTAGTCTACGTATAGGAATTACCATTTATAGCTTAGGGGCTGGTTCTCTCCTCCCTTCGGACGAGCTGGGTGTGGTGAACGGAGAGCGCGTGAGTTTTTTTTTTTTTAATTTTTTCTTTTCTTTTTCTGATAAAAACAGCCTTTCTCATTCGAAACGTTTACAAACTAAAAACCTCGTTTCTGCATTTAATAACGAAAAGCATTATGGGTAATTATGCAAATTTTCGACAGCACATGGACCAGATCTTAATTCTTGACATATTTTTTATAAGTGCTCAATCACCCGCTCCAACCGGACGAAAATTGCACCGATTGCCATCTTTACAAGTCGAAACTCAATAAAATTGCATGCCTTGGTTGGTTTTGGTATCTACTATTGGCAGGTAGGGAATTCCATGTTTTTGCCCCGTTGTAGCGAAACGAAGATTCAAAATTTTGCGAAGATTGGTACTTAGCAGTTCTTGCTAACGGTAAGCGAAGCTGCAGATCTTTGCTTCTAGTATTGTAATCAGTGGAATTGACTAGAAAACCGGAACTGCTCATTTAACAGGTATATGCCCGGGCTAGACTATTTAGGCATTTGTATACCAGCATACAATTCTACGGAAAATTTCTGTCAAAAGGATTAGGAGAAAGTAAGATTTAATTCATTTTTGTGTTTTTGTTTTTCCTGCCTTCAATGATTGCAGCAGCGCGCCTCTGTATAACCTGTCTAGGTACTCTTTCCTAGTGTTTACACTGCATCCATGCATTTCAAACGCAAGAGCAATAATCAACAAGTGGAAGTAGAGTATTAAATACAAAGTGATACATGCATACGTGCCATCCGAAGTATAAAACAAGCACCCCTACAACGTGTGGGTTGTCCTGGATGAAACTCGCTTGCAATGCGATATCGAGTTGACCCTACTCCCCACTGGGAATAAGAACAATAAGATTAGCATAACAATAAACCTGCCCTGAAAGACTAGGATTTTTCAATTGTATAAATCGAGTGACGCTTAGTTAGTCTACGTATAGGAATTACCATTTATAGCTTAGGGGCTGGTTCTCTCCTCCCTTCGGACGAGCTGGGTGTGGGGAACGGAGAGCGCGTGAGTTTTTTTTTTTTTTTTTTAATTTTTCTTTTCTTTTTCTGATAAAAACAGCCTTTCTCATTCGAAACGTTTACAAACTAAAAAACTCGTTTCTGCATTTAATAACGAAAAGCATTATGGGTAATTATGCAAATTTTCGACAGCACATGGACCAGATCCCAATTCTTGACATATTTTTTATAAGTGCTCAGTTACCCGCTCCAACCGGACGAAAATTGCACCGATTGCCATCTTTACAAGTCGAAACTCAATAAAATTGCATGCCTTGGTTGGTTTTGGTATCTACTATTGGCAGGTAGGGAATTCCATGTTTTTGCCCCGTTGTAGCGAAACGAAGATTCAAAATTTTGCGAAGATTGGTACTTAGCAGTTCTTGCTAACGGTAAGCGAAGCTGCAGATCTTTGCTTCTAGTATTGTAATCAGTGGAATTGACTAGAAAACCGGAACTGCTCATTTAACAGGTATATGCCCGGGCTAGACTATTTAGGCATTTGTATACCAGCATACAATTCTACGGAAAATTTCTGTCAAAAGGATTAGGAGAAAGTAAGATTTAATTCATTTTTGTGTTTTTGTTTTTCCTGCCTTCAATGATTGCAGCAGCGCGCCTCTGTATAACCTGTCTAGGTACTCTTTCCTAGTGTTTACACTGCATCCATGCATTTCAAACGCAAGAGCAATAATCAACAAGTGGAAGTAGAGTATTAAATACAAAGTGATACATGCATACGTGCCATCCGAAGTATAAAACAAGCACCCCTACAACGTGTGGGTTGTCCTGGATGAAACTCGCTTGCAATGCGATATCGAGTTGACCCTACTCCCCACTGGGAATAAGAACAATAAGATTAGCATAACAATAAACCTGCCCTGAAAGACTAGGATTTTTCAATTGTATAAATCGAGTGACGCTTAGTTAGTCTACGTATAGGAATTACCATTTATAGCTTAGGGGCTGGTTCTCTCCTCCCTTCGGACGAGCTGGGTGTGGGGAACGGAGAGCGCGTGAGTTTTTTTTTTTTTTTTTTTTTAATTTTTTCTTTTCTTTTTCTGATAAAAACAGCCTTTCTCATTCGAAACGTTTACAAACTAAAAACCTAGTTTCTGCATTTAATAACGAAAAGCATTATGGGTAATTATGCAAATTTTCGATAGCACATGGACCAGATCCCAATTCTTGACATATTTTTTATAAGTGCTCAGTCACCCGCTCCAACCGGACGAAAATTGCACCGATTGCCATCTTTACAAGTCGAAACTCAATAAAATTGCATGCCTTGGTTGGTTTTGGTATCTACTATTGGCAGGTAGGGAATTCCATGTTTTTGCCCCGTTGTAGCGAAACGAAGATTCAAAATTTTGCGAAGATTGGTACTTAGCAGTTCTTGCTAACGGTAAGCGAAGTTGCAGATCTTTGCTTCTAGTATTGTAATCAGTGGAATTGACTAGAAAACCGGAACTGCTCATTTAACAGGTATATGCCCGGGCTAGACTATTTAGGCATTTGTATACCAGCATACAATTCTACGGAAAATTTCTGTCAAAAGGATTAGGAGAAAGTAAGATTTAATTCATTCTGTCTGATTTTTCTGCCCTCAGTAATTGAAGCAGCGCGCTTCTGTAATCTGTCTAGGTACTCTTTCCTAGTGTTACTGCATCCATCCCAATTCAAACGCAAGATCAATAATCGCAAAGTTGAAGTACCAGTGAGTCATACAAAGTGATACATGCATCTCGTGCCTAGCTTGTGAAGCATACCGAGCCTAAACGATATTTTACTGGCAATATGATCAATGTGATTCTTAGTTCTTAGTTTATTACACTTCTTAATAGTTTTCACTAATACAAGAAGGATTTTAAAAGGAAGAAAAAAAGAGAAACAATACATATATATATATATAAATAAATAAATAAATGTTCTACAATCGTTTAAGTGTAACGGAACTTTTAGGTTTGAATGGGCCTTTGTTACATTGATTTTAAAGGAATCGATAGAGAGAGCATCAATTGCTTTTGACGGCAACAAGTTCCAGGTTCGTATTGTCCTAGGAAAAAAAGAGTATGTATAGCTTAAAACATTAGTTTGCACTTGGCGATAGGTTGCATTGTTCGTTCGTCTTCTTCTGTTGCAAAGGACGAATTCTGGTGGAATTTTAGGGCGTATTAAATTATTATGAAATTTCTAAAACATTAATATTTGATTCAAAAGTCTCCTCTGTTTGAGGGTACTCCACCCAAGTGAGTTGACGAGTCCTGATGAGCTTGTACCTCTTTGGTAATCAGATTTGACAAAGCGAGCGACATTTTTCTGGACCTGTTCCAGCTTTTTGACAGCATTGTCATGGAAAGGATTCCATACAGAGGACGAGTATTCCAGTTGTGGTCTGACTAAAGTGTGGTATGCCTTTGCTCTCACATTGGTATCACAGGGCTTTAGTATGCGTCTTACAATTCCTAGTGTTCTCTTTGCCTTACTAACTATGGTATTGATATGTTCAGTCCATTGTAAGTGTGTGTTACATGTTACACCGAGATAGCGATGGGATTTGACATGTTCCAGGGTGTCGTTACCCAATTTGTACGGAAAGTGTGCATGATTAAACTTGTTTGTTATACTTAGGATCTTACATTTGGTGGTGTTAAAACTCATTTGCCATATATTAGACCAAGTGTGGAGTTTAGATAGATCTGATGCTAAGGCTGTATGGTCATCTGGTGTCTCGATTTTACGATAAAGAATACAGTCATCAGCAAACAGTCTCAAAGGGGAATCAGTGTGGTGAACAATGTCATTAATGAAAAGTAAAAACAAGGTTGGACCCGAGATCATTCCAGGAGAGGCATGGATCGAGCACAACTCCAAGGTACATATTCATAGAGAATATGCAGCAATGATCGTGTTTTAGATTGTTCAATTTTTCTATGGAGTCAAGAAAACTTCATTTAAGGACGCTCGCTGGAAAATGCGAAGTAAATGTCAATTTCCTGAGACTTTGCCAGTTTCTAAAACTAAATGAGAGACATCAAATAAGCTAAAAAAATTGATTGGGGGGGTCACCATTTAAATTTGGATATTTGGTTATTATTCGCAAGCAAACAAACATGTTTTAAGTAGCTTTAAATACCCATAAAACGGAGCACTGATCGAGAGAGGGAAGTAAAATTAGCGCACCGTCGGCCTCGAGTTTATCAGTCATTGTCATCAGACTGTCACGAGCTACCGACGTTAAATAAGGTTACTTTACTTTACTTATTACATGTTTTTGGCGGAGGTATGGATGGTACAACCTCTCCCAACCCCAATTAACCCCACGCGCCAGCTAATCCAGCTTTCAAGGGAAGAATTTAAACACTAGAAAATCGTGACGCTACAAGATAACAACTTTCTTACTCGGTGGCTGTAAAGTTACTTTGTCTTTTAATTGACGAATATTAAAAGTATGATAATAATTAATTTTTGTACAATTTACAAATGAAAGGTTTTACAACAAGGAAATATTACCATGATCACAATATATAGTATACAGTGTACGAATTCGTGAACAGTATCGACGCTGATTAATATAATACGATTTTGGTAAACGATACTGACTTGCGTTTTATTTACACGAGCATTGCATGTCGCATTTAGTTCGTACTTTATTCAGAAAACCTTTTCAAAAATTCTCGCTTGTACGATAAACATAGCGTGTGTATCATAGGTGTGTATCTTATGTGTCAATCGTAAGCTTTGATTGGCAACAACGTTAAACATAGCGTGTGTATCATAGGTGTGTATCTTATTTGTCAATCGTAAGCTTTGATTGGCAATAACGTTAAACATAGCGTGTGTATCATAGGTGTGTATCTTATATGTCAATCGTAAGCTTTGATTGGCAATAACGTTAAATATCGTAAGATCCTAAGCTACGTCCTGGAATATTAACTTTACATTGTCTACTATGTCAGACCATTTTGTAATTGATAGACTCCACTGGGTTGTGTACTACTTTCGTGTGTTTGCGCAGACGATGATACTCTACAATCAAGACAATAATATTATTAGTGTTGTTACCTTCACCATGCATGTCACGAGGATTTCTTATCGGTTATTCCTCGCAAGTGATAAAATCGCTTGTTGCAATTCACCTTTTCCATATCGAGCAAGGGACTGGGTAGGAGTGTGAAAAACTACTTTGATTATGGTTCCACAAAAAAATAACCCCTTCTCATGGCAGACGGGAGTAACCAAATATAAGCTTCTTGTCCAAGTTTTCAGAACGTAGAGAAATGTATGGTGTCCTTCCAAAACGTCCTTCCAAACCATACATTCTTTGTATTTTCGAAATACCATAATTTTGTTACTCTATTTGCACAAAATTGTTCCAACTTTCAATTCTTACTAATTTGTATTTGTTCTTTCATGTGCAGAGGTTTATTTTTTAATTAAATTAATTTTGAGAAACTTGGTTCCAGTCCCTTGCTCGATATGAAAAAGGCTAATAGTAGTGGTGAGTGTGTGTTAGGAAACGCCTTTCAGATGGGAAGTGAAAGTTGCAAAATGATGATAGGGGTATGTAATGTGATTACGATCATAATGATGGTAACGAGGAAAATGGCGGTTATTGTGATAAGACTTATGACAGCGGTGCTGCAGATGACGAAGATGATGGTGGTGATGATCACGATAATGATGATGGTGATAAACTAATGATGTTGACGATGATGAAGATGATGGTGATAATGATGGTCATGGTGGTGAGACTAATGATGTTCACGATGATGAAGATAATGGTGATAATGATGGTCATGGTGGTGAGACTAATGATGTTGACGATGATGAAGATAATGGTGATAATGATGGTGATAATGATGGTTATGGTGGTGAGACTAATGATGTTGACGATGATGAAGATAATAGTGATAATGATGGTCATGGTGGTGAGACTAATGATGTTCACGATGATGAAGATAATGGTGATAATGATGGTCATGGTGGTGAGACTAATGATGTTGACGATGATGAAGATAATGGTGATAATGATGGTGATAATGATGGTTATGGTGGTGAGACTAATGATGTTGACGATGATGAAGATAATAGTGATAATGATGGTCATGGTGGTGAGACTAATGATGTTGACGATGATGAAGATAATGGTGATAATGATGGTCATGGTGGTGAGACTAATGATGTTGACGATGATGAAGATGATGGTGATAATGATGGTTATGGTGGTGAGACTAATGATGTTGACGATGATGAAGATAATAGTGATAATGATGGTCATGGTGGTGAGACTAATGATGTTGACGATGATGAAGATGATGGTGATAATGATGGTCATGGTGGTGAGACTAATGATGTTGACGATGATGAAGATGATGGTGATAATGATGGTCATGGTGGTGAGACTAATGATGTTGACGATGATGAAGATGATGGTGATAATGATGGTCATGGTGGTGAGACTAATGATGTTGACGATAATGAAGATGATGGTGATAATGATGGTCATGGTGGTGAGACTAATGATGTTGACGATGATGAAGATGATGGTGATAATGATGGTCATGGTGGTGAGACTAATGATGTTGACGATGATGAAGATAATGGTGATAATGATGGTCATGGTGGTGAGGGTCATGGTGGTGAGACTAATGATGTTGACGATGATGAAGATAATGGTGATAATGATGGTTATGGTCGTGAGACTAATGATGTTGACGATGATGAAGATGATGGTGATAATGATGGTTATGGTGGTGAGACTAATGATGTTGACGATGATGAAGATGATGGTGATAATGATGGTCATGGTGGTGAGACTAATGATGTTGACGATGATGAAGATAATGGTGATAATGATGGTTATGGTCGTGAGACTAATGATGTTGACGATGATGAAGATGATGGTGATAATGATGGTTATGGTGGTGAGACTAATGATGTTGACGATGATGAAGATGATGGTGATAATGATGGTCATGGTGGTGAGACTAATGATGTTGACGATGATGAAGATAATGGTGATAATGATGGTTATGGTGGTGAGACTAATGATGTTGACGATGATGAAGATAATGGTGATAATGATGGTTATGGTGGTGAACTAATGATGTTGACGATGATGAAGATGATGGTGATAATGATGGTCATGGTGGTGAGACTAATGATGTTGACGATGATGAAGATAATGGTGATAATGATGGTTATGGTGGTGAACTAATGATGTTGACGATGATGAAGATGATGGTGATAATGATGGTTATGGTGGTGAGACTAATGATGGTGGTGATGATGACGACAACGATGATGATGATGGTCATGGTGGTGAGACTAATGATGTTGACGATGATGAAGATAATGGTGATAATGATGGTGATAATGATGGTTATTGTCGTGAGACTAATGATGTTGACGATGATGAAGATGATGGTGGTAATGATGGTTATGGTCGTGAGACTAATGATGTTGACGATGATGAAGATGATGGTGATAATGATGGTGATAATGATGGTGGTGATGATGACGACAACGATGATGATAACTGATAATGGTGATAAGCTAATGATAATAATAATAATGATGATGATAGAAGTCTTCAAAGATAAAGATCGTCCTAAATACCTAGATATTCGCTTTGTGTTGATGTGTTTCCTACCAGGTGAAGGTCCTGGCGGCGGTCGAGGTATAACTTTAGGATTCTCAAACAAAACGTTGTCAGATGTTAACTTCTGGTTAATCAGTCTTATATGTCTATTATAGTCATCTCGAGAAATCGGCTTCTTCAACTCAAATGGTTCAGTCTTCTCCTTCTCGTCGTAATGTACATGGTCATATTCTCGTGGGATATCAACCTGTATTGACCGCCATGTAGAAGGGTTCGCGTGTTGTCGTATAGCCGTCTGGACGTCACCACTCTTAGTGACGTCAGAGTCGTTTGAGTCAAAGTCCACAAAAGAGTTAAAGGTAGCATTAGCGCTTGCGTGTCTATCACGTGATTTAGGGTCACCATGCACGCGATGTTCACGTGATTGGTTGACCAGTGAGACATAGCCGTGTTCGTTGGGTGCGTCGGGGCTATTGCGGTCAGAGTAGAGCTGTTGCAGTATATCGTGC
Organism: Metridium senile; assembly: GCA_949775045.1. Taxonomy (NCBI): domain Eukaryota; kingdom Metazoa; phylum Cnidaria; class Anthozoa; order Actiniaria; family Metridiidae; genus Metridium; species Metridium senile. The sequence goes on from OX459098.1 coordinate 18,513,451, forward strand.
CAGTTTGTGGATGATTTAGATGTGTGGGTCTGGGGCGAGTACTTCCTGGCGTACTGTCTCTTGGCGAGTTTCTGGAGAGCGACAGCTACTGCTTCTCCATTGGCTGCTGACTGTCTATCTTCTATTGAAAGAAAGTATATACTCAATGAAAATGGGGCGACCAGCTGCACAACCTCGTTTCCAGTCCCACCCACAAGTAAAGGGAAAGGCCATGGGAACGAGGCTGGCCATTTGCAAATAACTCATTTTGCAGGTCAAGGAGGCAACATATAAACAATAAAACAAAACAAGAGTCAAGACTGAAGAGCGTTGATCCATGTAAGGGTTTGGTCAGGGTTTGCTAGACCACTTCTCAGGGTATTATTTAAAGACCATTGCCCACTTACCAGCATGCACCGCGAAAGACTGAATCTCGTGGACCATGAACATCGCACATTCAGACATTTTGATATCTTTTACGATGTGAGTGGGATTTACGCTCTTACTAAATTGTTTGGCATTTTGTTTTATTTGTTTTCCCTCGTAATACGACTGACAGTGAATGAATCATAACAATCAAATCAAAATAAACAGCCGGTAAGTGCCGGGTCTTTACAGCAAGATGCTCAAGACTGTGACCACTGATAATGTATTCGCATACTTTTGTAGCGCCATCCTCCAATTAGCGTTTAGATCAGAGATAAGATGGTGGTCACACTTTTGGGCTCTTTGGTAATAAGAGCAAGGTGGTTTCTTACCATTTTGATGGGTCGTTGAATCCTCTAAATCGTTGACACGACCTCGTGGAATCTTGGCAGAAACAGGCCTGACTGCACGAGTTGTTCTTTCGACTCCTTTACACAGAAAAACATATATAATAATAATAATAATAATAATAATAATAATAATAATAATAATAATAATAATAATAATAATAATAATAATAATAATAATAATAATAGTAATAATAATAATAATAATAATAATAATAATAATAATAATAATAATAATAATAATAATAGTAATAATAATAATAATAATAATAATCAGAAAAATATACTATAATAATAATAATAATATTAATAATAATAATAATAATAATAATATTAATAATAATAATAATAATAATAGTAATAATAATAGTAATAATAATAATAATAATAATAATAATAATAATAATAATAATAATAATAATAATAATAATAATATTAATAATAATAATAATAATAATAATAATAATAATAATAATAATAATCTAATATTTAACGATATTTATTTAAGTAAATTTAGTATTAATGCATTTATATTATGTGTATAGGTGGACGTACAGTGACGTAGTTTGTTATGGTTTTGCCAACCAACTATTGTAATTAAAAGAAAGAAAATTAACAAATCTATTGTTAACATGGTTGTCAAATTATCATCACAATGCCAACACTTGTAAACACTACGCTCACCTATAGTTGGGCAAATTTCAGAAAAAACTTGATATAATAATAATTTCAAAAACGTTTTATGAAATTTGCCCAAATAAATACATATCAATGAATGAAGATAATCAATCGTCATTTATGTTATTTTTATAAGTCTTTTATAATCTCCATACATTATCTGTGAAAAGAGGTTTCGTACCAAGAGCTTGGGTTACCTGTGCATAAACATGATATATTTACCTGACGATGTTGAAGCTATTCTAGCAGAGGCAGGCCTTGCCTTTGGTTTGTTAATAGCTGCAGATTTCCCATATGCAGTCACGGCTGATATATATCGAGAACGCCTATCAGCGATTGGTGTGTCACTGCCACTAGTATCACGTGAGTTGCTCATTTGTACAGCACTTGCACTAAAAACGGATTCACAAAGATACAGCTTATTGATAAAAGGTTTGCAAATGCAAGCAGTTAATCAAAAGCGTGAAGGAATTATGGGTACATATGTACAGCACTTGCACTAAAAACGGATTCACAAAGATACAGCTTTTTGAAAAAGGTTTGCAAATGCGAGCAGTTAATCAAAGGCATGAAGGAATTATGGGTACATATGTACAGCACTTGCACTAAAAACGGATTCACAAAGATACAGCTTTTTGAAAAAGGTTTGCAAATGCGAGCAGTTAATCAAAGGCATCAAGGAATTATGGGTAAATATGTACAGCACTTGCACTGAAAGATATAACTATTTGAAAAAGTCTCCCAAAAGCAAGAGAAACAAAATTCAAACGAGAAAAGGCATTATGCATGGGTATATGCACAGGGAGCCCGGCTTTATGTCGCTTTTATATAAAATAAATTATACAATGAAATAAAATATATTATAACCATGAGAGCCTTTGGGTTTCCTGTGCTGTATTTAATCCTTAGAGTTTCTGGTAATGGATTAGCGTTACTGACCTGTGTGTGCCGTTTATAACTTGAGAGCGCTTTGAAATTCAAACCTAACGTATTAGTGTAACGCACACCCAATAAACACACAGTGTGTTTCTTGGGCGTGCGTTACTCTAATACGTTACGCTAATGCGCTCTCAAGTTACCAACGGCACACACAGGTCGGTAACGCTAATCCATTACCGAAAACTCTAAGGTTTAAATACAGCACAGGAAATCCAAAGGCTCTCATGATTATAATATATTTTATTTCATTGTATAATTTATTTCATATAAAAGCGACATAAAGCCGGGCTCCCTGTGGTATATGTAGCGTTATTACTGGGCATATTTAGTCTTTATTGTAAGTAAACTAGTGGAGGAGTATAAATGTGAAACATTTGGTAACATATGGTAACATATGGTATTTTATTATTTGGTTTTCTTTGTCTTGCCTTTTCATTGGCTGCCTCAATTCAGTCAGTACAATATATCCCACACTAGGCTTCGCAAAACATAAAACCATACAATAACAAGAGCATATTGAGATGCATAATGAATTTTATGAACTAGCTATCGTGTTACCTTCTGGTATGATTGTACCGTAGGGTGCTCTCTGCTTCCTTCTTCCTATTCAGACCAGTCTCTATGTTATTGGTCGTTTTATCATCATCTCGTGGTTTCTCGGGTGGTCCACCAAGAAATACACTAGCACTCTTGTTCAGCTTGGTGTACCTGGTTAGAAGTTCTTCTAGCTCCGTCTCGCTACAAAATACAAAAACGTTTAATAAACTCTTATTGTAATTATAGTTATGGTAAGAGAATGCAATTTGTATATCCTGTAGCCAGTGGCTTTTTAAAAGAGGAGTAAGGTTCAAAGTTGAATATCATTAAACCTTCTCTCTTCTCCTCCCTCTTGTTGTAAATTTCCCTTCCTCCCCAAAAGTGCCTCATCCGCTAACGCTAATACCACAGGACCCAAATTAACCGTTGATGTACACCACACCGTTTGGTAGACTGTTAGCAGTCCCTACAACCTCCCCTCCCCTTCTCTTCCCCAATCTCCGCACATCCGCATTTGATAAAAAGATAATTTTCGGAATTCGGAGGGAAAAGTAGAGACGGCTCGCAGTCTATCCGTTTGGTTAACCAACAGCTACAGAAAAATAAACAGTTACGCAAACAGACACACAGACAGTAAGCAACATAGACTAAAAAGCAGACAGACAGAAAACAGGGAAAGAAAAAAGCAAAACAGATATGACAGTACCTCGCTATAGCCATAAAGGTTTTAAAATCATCATCAGGTATATCGCCATTATCTTCTTTCTTGCTCAGTCCGTAGGCACGGGTAATTTCTAGTCGCTTTTGAAGCTGAAATGTCTCCTGTTAAAAAAGAAAGCAAACATGTATCAGTGCGTGACGATATCTTTAGGAAGTATTGCTCCTGACTGCCTAGTCTCTGATACACAAAATGAATAAGCCCAGCTCGTCATATTATTCCCAGTAGCTCAGTGGCAGAGCGTCCAAAAAGCAAACGTAAGGTTGTGGGTTAGAATCCCGTCCCGACTTTCTTCGAGTCAGTTCTTTAACATGGTAACTAGCCTTCTCCGCAGGTGTCCGGCTGTTTCTTTTTCTTTTCTATTATATTGGGCTCTTTGTCTTGAATGACCGAGTGGGACTGGGGCCCCACATTTCTAATATCCCCCCGTCAGAAAAATGTCAAAAGGATCCCATGAAAGGCTTCCCTGCGGAGGTTACATGGTAACATATGTTGATTAGTCTAACACAATTACAACTAAAGTTTAAAACGATCAGTACCTTGCCATATATGTGTACAAAGTCACCCAACTGTTTTGCTAGTATTCGTCTCCTACAAGGTACACACATAAACTTTAAATTAATGCAATGAATCGGAATGCGTGGCGGATCCAGAAATTTGTCAGGGGGGTGTCCCAGTTGCAAATGAAGGGCTCTTATGGTGGTATGATTATGATAGTGCATTTGCAGTTTAACGAGCTCCCACAATTCCTATCGGTCTCAGATCAACCATTCCAGAATTAATTGAAATAGGTGTATATACAATAGAAAAATTGGGATATTGAATTTTAATGTCTTAAATAAAATAGGGGTTATTGCGGAGCTAGGGGGTGGGGGTGGGTGGGGGGTTGACCGGTGCCACTCCCTTGATCCGCCCTTGATTGCCATTGGCAGGACTCGAACCATGCACGGCTTCAGCTTTCTAGTCCGATGTTTTAACTACTACACTTATGGTGTCGTGTAAATTAATCTGAATGACTAATTAAGTAATCTAGTGACTGGGTGTTACCTGTCACTTATGGCGTCGTGTAAATTAATCTGAATGACTAATTAAGTAATCTACTGACTGGGCGTTACCTGTCGTGTAGTGGCAGCTTACGACTTGGTATAACAACTTTGAATGGCTGCTGAAGATTACATGCTGCTTTCTTCAAGAATCGTATCACTAACGACTATAACAGAAAACATAACACTAACTTACGATACATAAAATATTATATTATGTATCAAAGTTCATTTTTCTCGCACTTTGATTGAGCGAGAGAGTATCACGTGAACAAATTTGGATGTTTCCGCGGTAACGACTCTCAGCGGGCAACAATATGTTATTTACCGGGAAATAACAAAACTGGAAGTAGATTACCGGAAGTTGATTGAGTAAAAAGCGGGAAAATCTTTGGTCATAGCTATGTTTTTGTTGTTCTTTGACAGTCGGTATATAACAAAACACTTATAGACTGAAACCTTGGTAAAACAGTATGTGTTGTGGTCCTTCGACCGCCGATGTCTCCTGCGGCTCCGCCTCGGGAAACATCAGCGGTCTCGAGCCCACAAAACATACTGTTTTCCTCAGTCCCAGTCAATAAGTGATAAATATATCTACCATTGACGAATATATCCCTTTCATGTTATCTAGCACCGCTGTACTATTTGACAAAAGGCGCATTTGCACAAGGATAGTCTCAACCCGCAGTAATTTCAAATGTGTTTTCTATTGGTGAGCGATAACATTTTTTCGTGCTTTGCTTGAGATTTGATAATATTTTGACAATTTGTCAAATGGAACAGCGGTGATGGATAAAGTGAAACTGGAGTATTTATATATATTTATATATAATATTTATATTTCTCGTGAAATATGTTCAGACTATTTTTTTTAACAATCGATTTTCACGATTGTTTTAAAAATGTTAAATTGAAGTTTTTGATAACAATGTCCTTACCATTTGTTCATCTTGTTTGGTAGCTTCACTTGATTCATCCGAGTCATAACTATCATACAAACGTTTTATGTTTAGTCCATTAAGCTTAATTATCATCAATATACTAGGCCAAATAACTGCCCTATTATTATAATTATAATAATAATAATTATTATTATTATTATATTAATAATAATTATATTTTATATAATTATAATAATAATTATAACTGCCCTATTGAAAACACGCGCCTAGCGGGCGAAAATGAATTTTGGCGGGCCGCAAATCATACCGCATCAGCCCTGTTGCAGAAAATTTCCCAAATATCTTTATTTTTTTCTGAAACTTGACCTAATTTAGTTGCATTGATGCGCAAATGACGCTACTCGGGCCGCAAATAAACAACATGCCCTCCAAAAGTCATGTTATTGTCCTATTAATGTATGATAGGTGGTTGTATGATAGGTGCTTACTTGGCTTCATGGATTAGTCGCTGTTGGACACGTTGTAGATACATGGCGAATGCTTGTCGGGCCTGTAGCTTTCTATTGACGTGAAAAAGTTACACATATCATCATTATCATCACTAACGTCATCACCATCATCTTCAATCTAACTATTATAATCGCCATCATCGTCTTCATCATCACTATCAGTATAATCATTATACTTATAATAATCATTAAAATCACCGCCATCATCATCATCATCCTGACAATCATTATCATCATCACCAACTTCATCATTATAATTATCATTACATATAATCATTATATTAATCATCATCATCATCATCTTCATCACTATCATTATAATCATCATTATAATAAGCATTTATAGTATTGCGGCAATACGACAACTTTCGATAAGAAGAAGAAGGCTGGGCGTTGTGTGCTTTTTCTTCTGTGTATTTTATGTGGTTGATAGTACGTAAGAAAATAATGCGAGCCTTTGCTATACTTCTAAATATCTCTCTCATAATTCACTTACGTGAGTGAACCAGACTTGGTCATGACGTCATCTACACGGACTGCTTTAAAGCGAGGCTGGGAGGAAAGATATCGCTTAGAAACAGTCTCATGGTTTTCCTGTGGCCGTGGTGGACGTGTGGTAGACGTTGATAGAGTATTGGAAAGGAGCGTAGGTTCTTTTGTAGAAGTAGGAGCCATTGGTCTCCCTGTGTAAAAATGTACATAAGTGGAGATTATATCACACTTTTGGGTTGGTTGTTTATATGTGTTTGTATAAGCGAGTATTAAAGATGAGGACCAAGGAGAGAGCCTTGTGGCAATCCTGATGATGCGAGACCCTATATAATCTTTGAATATTTTAATTTAATGGTTAGCAAAATCATAACAAAATACGTCACTGTACACCCACCTATTACATTGTAAAAATGGTTGACAAATAAACATCAGAATACCAACACTTGTAAACACTACGCTCATCTATGACAAGGTTTTACCTGCTTGCTGTTCTAGCTGTCTTTGTTGCTGCTGTTGAAGTTGTTGTTCTCGCTGCTGCTGCTGTTGTTTTTGGAACTTTAATTTCTGTTCATGTAGTTGTTGTATTAGTTGTTCTTCTACACGTTTATCAACTCTTGGTGTGACTATTTCATCTGGCGATCTCGACTGCTTGACTTGCAGTTCATTGAACGAAGCAGTCGAGTTTTCTGTCTCGATGCTCTCTTTCCCTTTCCCTTGGAGAATTGCTGGACTCTGGAATAATAAAAGGAAGCATTGTAGTCCTAAATATTTGACTTGCATTATCAACAAAATTTGAAAGACTACTGTATAAGATGCACAACAGATTTGTCTTTTGATGTTGGACAAGTCAGGCTTTGTGCAATTCAGGGCCGTAGCACCCTCAAAATGGGGGGGGGGGGGGGGGGGGGGGGTTCACGGCCCCTCCTGCCCCTCCCCGTGCTACGGCCCTCAATTGCTTGCTAGGATTCTCCCTACCAAGACAGAAGCACTTTAAGGAGGATTTAACTCCACAAACAGACAATTAACTGATCGATGCTGTCGTTGATTTCAAAGATGAGATTATTTAAATTTATGTATTTAGATTTAGCTGTATCATGAATGACATACCCAACTGTCCAACTTCCTCTCATAGCATGAAATACGTGACGTAATGCTAAGCTCTTCTTGGCCTGCAATACTTGGCTGTTAAACAATATAAAATAGTTTTAAATCACTTTTTAGTGAAATGCAATTTATTAGATGTGATGTGATGCAATGCAGTAGCTATATAAAAACGTTCAGGCCGTCTCAGTGCGCTTTACAATAGTTAAATAATAATGATTAATAAAACATATAAATTATACTATTCGGGGTACCCGTGAAAATTCACTACTTTTCCTAACGCTTGGGCTGCTATTTGTAATGATTGGGCTCCCTGTGTCAATGATAATTCAAGATGGCGGCCGAGGTCAGTGAGATCGCTGCGAGACAACTTTGATTTCTAGTTTCGCAAGCATTTAATTTCTCGTTCCAATTTACCACCTATTGCACCCACAATTATCTGTTCTTAGCATTTATGGAATTCATTTGGTGGCACAGTGGGCAGGTTTATTGGAATAAGATGTGGACATTCTTCCCTTAGCATATTAATATTATGATAATAAATACCTATTTGACAACAATTACTAATGGTATCTACCTCTGACGATGTTACATTTTGTTGAGGTCCATACGTAGTCAGTGTTCTAGAAATATAGGATAAAAATAAAGTGAATGAAAGGGAAGTGGAAGAGAAATGTAAGAGGGAAAAGGAAAGACAGTGGCATCCTTTACCTGGCCCGTGCTGTAGCTGACGAGAGGCTTGCAGTAGTTGGACGATGAAGGCTTGCTTTCCTATACATACAAACCATGGAATTCATTAGTATAAGGGTGTCTGAAATAACCGATATACCAATAAGGTTAATAGAAACACAGGACTTAGTAAAACAAGTAAAAGGATTTTCCGATTTATCAGCACAAAGGCAGATTTGGCATTAATAGTGCCAAATGATAGTACCAGTGTTAATTTTTCATTATTTCTGCAATATTGTTCTTATTTTTTATTCTGAAAATGTAATATTTTGAACGCATGCAACTCCTAGAGATTCTCTGATAACGGTAAACATGCACGTATACTAATTAGTATTTGGTACTATTAGTACCAAAGTCGCTAAATCGGAAAACCCTAAACAAATACTAACACAGAATAAAACAAGGAAACAAACACAAAAGCCAACAACAACAACAACAACAACAACAACAATAAAACAGGCAAAACAATCAACAACAGCTTGTAGAGACTTTGACTACCCATACTAGTTTATTGATAATAATAATAATAATAATTATCATTTATATAGCGCCGATATCCTTAAGCTCATCGGCGCTTTACATTTTGAAAATCAAAAGACAAAATATTAGAAAAGATTCAAAAACATGAAAAAGACAATTAAATTTCATACATTTCATACATTATTGATTGATCCACAGACAGGCATAGACAGACAGACAAACTGATAGACCAAAAGTTTGAAACCTTTAATGTACTTACTTTCCAGGATAGAGTTTCGAGTGTAGCATCTGATTATGTGTAGACCTGTGTTCCAATAATGACCTACACACAAAACGGATACATTTGTTAACATTGCAACTCTAGTTGTGCAGCATCAGTCATCATTTCTTTTCGTTTTTCCTTCCGGCCTTCTTTTTCTTGTTCATTCCTTTTCGTTTTTCCTTCCCTCCCTTTTCTCGTTCATTCCTTTTCTTTTTTCCTTCCCTCCTTTTCTGTTCATTCCTTTTCTTTTTTTCCTTCCTTTCCTTTTCTTGTTCATTCCATTTCTTATTTCTTTCACTCCCTTTACTCGTTCATTCACTTTCTTCTTTCCTTCCGGCCTCCCTTTTCTCGTTCATTCCTTTTCGTTTTTCCTTCCCTCTCTTTTCTCCTTCATTCCTTTTCTTTTTTTCCTTCCCTCCCTTTTCTCGTTCATTCCTTTTCGTTTTTCCTTCCCTCCCTTTTCTCGTTCATTCCTTTTCGTTTTTCCTCCCCTCCCTTTTCTCGTTCATTCCTTTTCGTTTTTCCTTCCCTCCCTTTTCTCGTTCATTCATATTTCAACATCATTTTTCCGTTTCCCCCTTTCCCCCGTATCAATGTTGAGTTTTGGGAATGTGAAACGGTTGTCATTTCAAAGACCAATCAGCATTGCTCAGGGGGGAAGGGGGTTTGCAAATCAAATTGATACATTTTGATATATTATTTAAAACTCAAAGCAAAAACGCTCATAAAATTGTCCCAACAATTTTGCACATGATTGTAGGTCAGTTAATTCAAGATGGTGATCGTTCACTTACCCATACAACTCCCACGATTCCGACGATGGAAATATGCGAACAAAACCACCACGTCTCTCGTACTCTTCGTTGGTTTGTCGTAAGATTCTCGCCTCTTCGGCAGTAAGCGTAATATCATCGTCTTTTTTCCGTTTAGCGCTACCTCGTAAAGAACCGTTGGAAAGAGCTGAACCAGCTGACATCGTGCGCTGTTTCTGTTTGATTAATAAAAATAATACGTAAGCAACATATCATGCACGTAAGACTGTGCGTAAAAACGTACGTTAATTTGTAAGTTTTGTTACGTTCTCAGACCGACAACCAATCAGTGTTGTAAACCGTTTTAAAAACAAATGGAAACTAGCGAGTAAACTAGTATAGGCTGCGTCGGTATTTATTTGCTCTCTATCATGATCATTACGCAAACTTTCGTTTCTATTAACTTCCTAACATATCATACGTGGTGTGAAAAGCGAAGTGAACATTACCTGGTAGATGGATCGCTGAGGAACAGGTCGTCCATATGGTTGTTTTCGAATGGTAGGGTCATGTGCAACATAACCTGTATAAAACATATCAAATATATCAGTAAATGCGGTAAATGTTTCTGAAATCTTAACGATGTTTGTCGGACATTCTATATTCCAGTGGGAATACTGCGCAATTGTTTCATGTTCATTCAAGCAAATTGTGGATTTATGAATGCTTGCAAACAGTAAACTTCTCCAAAGTCAGGCCTCGTCTACACGAATCTGATCCGGCTGAAACCGCATAGAAATATTTGCGTCCACACGAATCCTGTTGATCGTTTCCTATTCAAAAGTATGCGGTTTCGGTGACCGGATTCGTGTGGACGATAGGCCGATTCGCATCAAAAAGTATGCGGTTTCAAAAGTATCCGTGTAGACGGGGTCTCAAGCACACGATCCAAAACACGGACTCAATTATTTTGATTATTAATTTATTTTGTGAACAATTTCTGAAATTGTTGTATGTAAAACACTTATTCTTACCAACAAGATTGAACATGTCGGTCATGAGGTGAGATTTGATCTTTAAATCCAATGGAGCTTCGCTGAAAAAAATGAAATCACTTGTGAGCTATTCAAATGTATTGCTGTTTAAGGTGACTGGCTACTTTTGAACGCTTTTGAACGTTCGATTTGAGCTCATGATGTGTGCACGCACAAAAACCGCTTGGAATCAGCATTAAATTTCACACTAAAAATCGTACTTTAAAGAAAAGTTTAACATTATTTCCAAAAGTAGCCAGTCACCTTGATAACATTTCATATTTCAAATAGGACACAATACTTACCAAGCTAATGAAGGAGAGAGGTTGACTTCAAGCAACCATGGACGTAGACGTTCGTCAAGAAGTATATCAAATCCATATATTTCTACAATTAGAACAACAGCATATTTATAGCAGTAATAAATAGAGTGTATTAACAGAACTTGTTTATCTCATAACAGTAAAAGAGAAAATTACCTATCAGTATCACATTAAAAAAAATGACAGAAGCTTTCGACACCTTTCTCGAAATGACTAATTATAGCTTCTCGTAATGTGAAAACTCCATTGTGTTCCAACATGAACACGAGGCTAGTCAGGTCACCACATTTCCATTTAGCCTGAACATGTCGGATATTATATTTTTCTATAACTCCTAATTTCACTTGTTAATTCATATATTTATTTATTTTAGTACAACTTATTGACCATTTGTTTGTTGCTAATTTATGTCTTTTCGGTGTGATAATATATTTTACATCAAAAATATAAAACCCTCTGCTGTCGAGTGCTCGATTGAACTCACCAAAACAGTTTCCAGGGTGGGGCATAAACATCTTACACGCTGATGCAATGGGTAGTTCACCAGCAATGATGGTCTTGATTACTACATCTTCAATCCTCATCATCAGTGCTATGGAAATTAGTAGAATATATATATATATATATGTATATATGTATATATGTTTATATGTATATATGTATATATGTATATATGTATATATGTTTATATGTATGATATGTCAGATCAAATTATAATCATATCATAATACCATGTCCTATACCTGCAGTGTCTTTGCCGTTCTCTTTTAGGTATCGCAACATTGCGCTCATACTCCATTTGTTCCCATAATCCTCTACTTCAGGATCTTGACAGCTACATAACCATTGAATGGTTTATTAGTATGTTGTGAAAGTTGGTTGAGTGACAGGCTAACATGATTATAGAGATGTGATGCAGCTTTGAAAGTGAATGAGAGCAAATGACACCAACACCAAGAGTTCTTCTCAATTCTTCACACACTGGGATAATCACAATAAATAACAGTGCAACAGTGTAACATGGCAACATAATTATTAAATGTGTCATATTATACATTCAATAGACCTCTTTACCTCCGTATGCAAATTGCCCATTTCAGACCACGTGTCATTCCCTTGAGAATTGTTCTTTTATGATGAACGTGTTATATCATTTACATGTGAAAGAAACAATTCCCAAGGGTAGCATCACATGTTCTGAAATGGGACAACAAACAAGGAAGGTAAAGAGGTCTGTTGTCATATATGATATTCAGAAACAATAGCAACTTCTTCAGGTGATAAGGGATTCAGAAGTATGCTATTAAAGTTTGTTGGGCCTTATGCACACAAATTCAGTTCTTTCTTGAATTACATCACAATGATAATAACAATGAAATAAACATTATCATCAGAGACAGTAGAAAATTATTCATTTTGTAATACCACATTATGTTTATACATGCTATGGGACAACAGACGTTACAATGTTCATACTTGTGCATGTCATACTGTCATACCTGACAAAGTTTTCACTCTTCTTGTTTACGCTGTAGTTTGTCAAATGCATGCAGGTATTGCCAATGTTTTTAGTACTTTTATCATATCTGACAGTTGCAAATCTAAGCAGAAAAATAACCAGCGTAAGTTGACTGAACAGAAAAAAAATGGAAATAAAGTAGAATAAAGAACAATGAAAGAGAGAATGGGACAAACTAAAAGTAATTAAAAATTGGTGTAATTAGTGTGAATGTAAAACAAGTATGTAAGGGTTAAGACTGGAAATGAAATAAAAATGAATAGACTTAAATGAATAGGATGAGTAGACTAAAGAGGAATGAAAGAGAGAATGGGACAAAATCTAAAAGTAATCAAACACTTCTTGGAGTGTGATACAAGTGAATGGAAAACAAGTATGAAAGGGTTAAGATCGGAAATGAAATAAAAAATGAATAGGATAGAATGAATAGGATGAGTAGAATAAAAAGGAATGAAAGAGAGAATGGGACAAAATCTAAAAGTAATCAAAAATTGGTGTAATCAATGTGAATGGGAAACAAGTATGTAAGAGATAAGATTGGAAATGAAATAGAAATGAATAAGAAAATGGGAATGAATAAAGGATGAGAGAGCTTCTAATTAACCTTGATAATCCCTCTTCATAAAGGTAGATTCTCAGTGGATCATAGCATGTGACACCAATATAAAGCCGCACATCAAATTTAAATCCTAGGAAATACAAAAACAAAAAACATTTACACTGGGTTCAAATATTTGTTTAATGTTTTTATTGCCACCTACCCTTAAATGTTAAACTAGAAATATTTATACAACTATGCATTTTGGAATTGGAATTAACTCTGAAATGTCCAGTTTCAGTTGTGAGTTGGTAGTAGCCTAACATTATGATAATCAAGGATTGATATAGGAAAACAAATTGGCCTGTCACTTCCTGATAAAGACACATTGAAAGATGATTTCTGGTAAACTTTGACTTCAGTTTTATTATCTATTTGGCAGTTAATAATGATTTTTCCCTGCTAAATCTTAATTTATTGCCTGGTAGTTGTCAAATTGCAGGCAGATATTTTGAGCCCTGATAATAATAATAATGACTTTTTTTAACATCTCAATCTTCTAGCTGGACGCAGTGTGCCCTACTATATCGGGGAGACTCACTCACACTCACTACCTCTACGTTTGATATTTTGCACACAACTCGGCTCACTATAGACCCTTTTAATAAGTCCTGAAGTGTTGTGTTTTCTGTGCTTGACGTCATATTTATTCTTTTCAATTCCTATCATATTATGATGTCAAGCTCGGAAAACACGACACTTCGGGACTTATTAAAAGGGTCTATATGGCAGCTATATAAGTAATATATACAATATGAGCGGCCGATCTGTATCCGATATACAACGGCGAGTCGAAGACAAGCCGTTGTATATCGGATACAGATCGGACGCGAATATTGTATAGAACTTATGAAAGTCCAACGTTAGTTCTTTCATATTTTACTAAAATTGTCAAGATAAATGTAAATCTGGCCGAGAAAATTCAAGTTGAAACTTATGCAAATCAGGACGAAATCTGTATGAGATTTACAACCTCCGTCACGGACGTGAATTCTTTTGTCAATTGCTCATTAATTATTCATGAATTTTATAAGTATAAATATAAATACCACCTGAGCAACAGTACATGGCTGGTTGTACATTTTTACAGTGTAGCACACTCACCATCAATAAGAAGAGGGTTAGCAATATATTTACAGATTAGAAGGGCTTCATCCAATGGGACTTGACTTGGCTGAAATAGTGATAAGGTAGGTAATGAACTTACATCAAAAGGCATTCAAAGTTCATTGTGACTGTTTTATGGCAAGAAATGTTATAAGGGAGCTTCCATTTATACTAACAAATAAACAACCAATCAGTCAGTCAGTCAATCAAGTAATCGGTCAGCCAGTTAATCAAGCAATCAGTCAGTCAGTCAATCAATAAGTCAGTCAATCAAGAAATCAGTCAGTCAATCAAGCAATCAGTCAGTCAATCAAGCAATCAGTCAGTCAATCAAGTAATCGGTCAATCAATCAGTCAGCCAGTCAAGCAACAGTCAATCAATCAGTCAGCCAGTTAATCAAGCAATCAGTCAATCAATCAGTCAGCCAGTTAATCAAGCAATCAGTCAGTCAGTCAATCAATCAGTCAGTCAATCAAGAAATCAGTCAGTCAGTCAAGCAGTCAGTCAATCAATCAGTCAGCCAGTTAATCAAGCAATCAGTCAGTCAATCAAGCAATCAGTCAGTCAATCAATCAATCAGTCAGTCAATCAAGAAATCAGTCAATCAATCAGTCAGTCAGTCAAGCAGTCGGTCAATCAATCAGTCAGCCAGTTAATCAAGCAATCAGTCAACCAGTCAAGCAATCAGTCAATCAATCAGTGTATGGGGGGAGGGTTGGCAAAATCACCTGTTGTCTTTTCTAAATATTACCCAATCCCCCTTCCTGGTTTGCAAAAATATAATAACCCCCTATATTTCATCGAGTTTTTACTAAACCCCTATAAAACAGCATACAATTTGTAACAACCCCCCTATATAGCTTCCAAACATAATGTGACCCCCTCCTCCTCAATATTGCAGACCCCCTATAAAGCCACTTAATTCCTGGCAATACAATATACGTACATGGTTGACCAGGTAGATCCCTCTTCCTCTTGATGAAGCCACTGGTTTAACAATCCATGGGCCTTTGTCTTTTGTAAATGCAGCTGTTAAAATATTGCAAACATAAATTAATGAGTATGTTCTTGTTCACAATTGACCTTTTTCAAAAGGCTTGAATTATCATTGTCTTTATTTTCATTATTGCCATGTCATTTCTACAAAAATAATCATCAAAATCATCTCAGAGAGTATCATTCACATCATTCACATCGTTATCATCTTCATCAATACATTATAATCTATAATCTATAATCTGTGACTCCTGTAAATAGTATTGGGGATGCTCGTCGGATATTAAAAAAAATACCCCTAAAATTAAAAAAAAAATTATTTTATAAAATAATGGACCCGTGTGGTTTTGTGGATTTTTAACCCCTAACAGATACCACATATAAATATGTTTGATATAATGCATGGCAACGTTTGTACATTGAACCCTGAAAGATACCAAAGTAATGGCGAGATTCTAAATTTCAATTTCGGTATCCTAACAGACCAAATCGTTCATTTTTACCCCTAATTCTAAAAGATAGGACAAGCATCCCGATACTTTTATCCAGGAGTTCCCCCAGGCTATGTACTCACAGTAAAATTCATTGTATTCTTCTGGTAGTACATAACTATGTGGAATGAAATCAAAATGCTTGTAGCCCTGAAACATGACAATACAATAAGAAAAGTGATCAATATCTCAACATCAAAATCTATGATCCAAGTACAACAAAAAATAAGCTCATCAAATAAAAGATTCTATAGTACTAAATAGAAACTAGTGAGTAAACTAGTATATGCTGTGTCGGTGTTCAATATAAATGATACTAGGTAATATATACTCCGACCAAGGGCTAAAGCTCTAAACGTCAGTAAAGTTAAGTCAATTTTTTAAACGGTGTTACAAATTCCATTATTAATATTACCTATCAATTCTATAGTACTGTTACTTAGCAATAAATAAAATATCAATGCATCTCTATGTTAAAACTTCATTCCTCAAATAGTCACATATAGTACCTTCAAGTGTTGTAGTCTTTGTATATTTTTGTATAGTCTATCCTTTCTTGTCAGTTCATATGACCTGCAACAACACCATCAACATTATTTATCTTTATAAAACCCATTAATAACTAATGAGAGTTTTACAAAATAATGTCACATCCCTGAAGAGTTCTGTAAATCTCATACAGATTTCATCCTGATTTGCAACATTCAAGTTTCAACTTGAATTTTCTTGGCCAGATTTACTTTTATCTTGACAATTTCAGTAAAATATGAAAGAACCAATGTTGGACTTTCAGAAGTACTATAATATTTGCATCTGATCTGTATGTTATATACAAAAGCTTGTCTTTGACTCGCCATTGTATATCACATATGGATCGGCCGCTCATATTGTATATGGGTCAAAACATGGTATTCTGGTTTCTCTGTTCCCCTCCATAACACTTGACATTTACCTGTAATGATGATGATAATGATAATGCATTTATATAGCGCACTTTCTATGTGTATATATTCAAATGCGCTTTACACATTATAGTTAGCTGTTAGTAATTAGTATATATTAGTGTAAGTGTAGGCCTTTCACTGAGGATGGTTGTGACCTGCGTCCTCAGTCGTTCTTTTACGTCCCCCCGATTAATGGTTAGTGTGTGAGTGGCGAGACGGGACCTCCGATTTAACGTCCTTGTCCGAGAGGACGCGAAGCCTAACAATTATAAACCGAAATAAATACAAAGTTATAAAATTCCCTCAATTATTTTAAGACCCTGAGTGATGGTCCGGCTAGGGTTTGAACCCCGGCCTCCCGGTTAACAGGCCGTGCCCTCCCAACTGAGCTAACCCGTTAATCGGTTAAACTGTAGTAACTTATTTTACCATAATTGCATGTTAATATCACAGATACCTACTGGTAAGTGTAGGCACATGAGAGTAAAAAAATATACAAACATCTGTATCTTGGTCACAATAAGAAATCTCAAGTGTTACAGAGGGGAACAGAAAACCCTAATACCGTGTTTTGACCCATATATTATATATTGTTTTTGCAAACGTAATTTGCTACTCTGGACATCTACAATACATACATGTGGTATTTATAGGGTTCGTATCCTACCTTGGAAAATGGTTTATCTTTTGGAAGTCCTGCATACCTCTCAGTGTGTGAGGTTTCAGGTGTGATCCTGTCCACATTAGGTTAAAGTTAGGGCTATTTGGATGGACCTGATATCAACAGGATACATCAATATTAAGTAACTTGATCAATCTTTCTATTATTTAAACTAACAAATGAACAACCAATAATATAATAATAATAATAATAATAATAACTTTTTTTAAAGATTCAATCTTCTAGCTGGACGCAGTGCACCCTAGGTACTAATCGGAAGAATCACTTACACTCACTACCTCTACATTTAATATTTTGCACACAACTCAGCTCACATGTTTATTTTTGCTGAGGGAGAAAAACCGGATAACCCGGAGAAAAACCCTTGTGGCATAGAAGAGAAGAACACATCAAACAAACTCAACTCACATATAATCCATGCCTGAGCCGGGACTTGAACCTGGACCACAGCGGTGAGAGGCCAGCGCTCTCACCACTAGGCCACCCATGCCACTCATTAAATTGACCAATCAATCAATCAGTCAATCAATCAGTTACCCAATCAATCAATCAGTCAGCCAGTCAAAGAATCAATCAGTAAATACAATTCATCAATCAGTCAGTCAGACAGACAATCAATCTAGCAATCAGTCAGCCAGTCAAAGGACCAATCAGTAGATACAATTCATCAATCAACCAATCAATTAGTCAGCCAGTCAAAGAATCAATCAGTAAATACAATCAATCAAGCAATCAGTCAGCCAGTCAAAGGACCAATCAGTAAAATATAATTCATTAATCAGCCAATCAATCAGTCAGCCAGTCAAAGGACCAATCAGTAAAATATAATTCATTAATCAGCCAATCAATCAGTCAGCCAGTCAAAGGACCAATCAGTAGATACAATTCATCAATCAGTCAGTCAGACAGACAATCAATCAAGCAATCAGTCAGCCAGTCAAAGGACCAATCAGTAGATACAATTCATCAATCAGTCAGTCAGACAGACAATCAATCAAGCAATCAGTCAGCCAGTCAAAGGACCAATCAGTAGATACAATTCATCAATCAACCAATCAATCAGTCAGCCAGTCAAAGGACCAATCAGTAAAATATAATTCATCAATCAATCAAGCAATCAGTCAGCTAGTCAAAGGACCAATCAGTAAATACAATTCATCAATCAACCAATCAATCAGTCAGCCAGTCAAAGGACCAATCAGTAAAATATAATTCATCAATCAACCAATCAATCAGTCAGCCAGTCAAAGGACCAATCAGTAAATACAATTCATCAATCATTCAATACATTGTATTATACCTCTCGGAAGCAATGTGAGTTCAAGATGCTCCTGACAAGCTTGCATTCTGTCTTGACAAACTTGTATGCAAGATGATATCTCTCTGAATAACATTTAAAAACGCTATTATTAGAATTAAACAACACAATAAAATAAAAAAATTAGAAGGATATTATCTAGCATTTGTTCAGGAGGACATGATAAAGTTTCTAGCTAAATTGCTTTATCCCGGACAAAGAGTATTACATTTAAATATCTACACCTACCTGCAACTTGGCGTTCCTCAGGTTGTAAACCCAGCAGTAAAACTTGAGGTGAGAATGATATAATAGGAACCTTTTTCCTTCCTCCAACCCATCTAATAATGCTGTAACCAATGACATCAAGATTAACGAATTGACTAGCTTATTAGAGCTCTGGGTGATAACTGCATCAAAATAATGATGATGATGCCAGTGGCAATGATGACAATCATGATGGCAAAAAGTAATGATGACAATAATGATGCTAATGATAATGGTCAATAAAATAATAAGAGTTATCCATCGTGGATTGAATATAAATGAAAAATTCACTTTTTAACTCATAAATGCTGTATGTTTATTCCCCAACATTTCAACAGCTACTGCTAGTCTTTGTCATGTACTAGTGAAGTTTGGATAGCGTACAGTATTAACTCAATAAACACCGCCCCTGATACGGTAGGCCTTTTATACTTATATAGTGAGAATAGTGATGATGATAATGATAACAATTAACATTTATGTGTACACCAAAATGCAAGAATATTGTCCTGACTTCTGTTACTTAGTGGGAAAGGAATTAATTATAAAACAAGATCACTCATACTGGACTGCACCCTTACATGTATGTTATAGAGTACTAAAGTGTGACGTCACAAAATTTGTTTTTGCTTTAACAATTTTTGGTTACCAATTGCGATGAACAATCAAAAAAGACGTTCACACACCACATTTGACGAGAATTGGTCAAATAACAACTGAGATATAGCCATTTGAATATATAATTTCCCCATACAAATCACTGTTCAAACAGAGCCAAAAATACAGAAATTATATATTCAAGTGGCCATCCATATCTCAGCTGTATTTGACGAATTATAGTCAAATTTGCTGTGTGAACGTCTTTTTCATTGTTCATCACAATTGGTAACCAAAAATTGTTAAAGCAGAAAAAAAAAATTTATGATGTCATCACTTTAGTATACTCTATTACATAATGGCACTTTCACACAAGAGCATCAGCAAACAAATCAGACAACTTTTTCATCTGAAATTGTGTTCATTCTGTTTTCCCACCAGACAACTTCTCCATCCAGACAATTAGACTACCTTCAAGTATTAAAAAAGTTTGCTTTCTGACTAAAATTAATTGTTATTTTTTTGTAATTAGGTGATGATCGCCTTCATGATTCACTGGGTCAGAAATTATGGTAAAGAAATGTTAACAAATAAATATAACAATAATGTTGGTAATTATGAGAGTGATGCTACAAAGAGTTCATTATTTACAGTGCCACTCGCTTAATACAGCCACCCAGTTATTAAGGCCAGTCTTTTAGGTCCCGGCGAAATGTATGCCCATACATTTTCTATAAAATTTACCCACTTAATACAGCCACCCCTTAATACGGCCACTTTGGGCTGTCCCTTTGGTGGCCGGTATAACAGGGTTCCACTGTATTATGACCATTGGCGGTACGAATCTAAATACTATTATTATTTCTATTATACCTTGAAGAATCTGACAATTTGGAAGAAATATCAACCTCTGATGCTTCTCCATCCTCTCCTTCTACTTCTGGTCCATTAGACTCATATTCGTATAAAGGTCTTGGCATTTTGCTTTCAAAACTTCTCAATAATATTTTCTCTCTTGTTTATATTTTGTTGATGACAGGTAAAAAATAATTGTTAACTTATAGCGTTGAATCCTACGAACTTAGCGCATTTGTAAGTCCATGTTTAAATCTTGAAATTGAGTTTATAAAGCATTTTATAATCCTTTCTTGAATATAAACAAACAACTTTTCACTCTCGTCGGCTATTTTGTTGCAAACGTTGACAAGTAAACTCAAAGTTAAAAACGAAAGTCAAACTTGACGTTTTTTCCGAGTTTTCCCATGAAATTATCTTGCTCTAGGTTACAATAAGTATTGAAGTGATCATTGGGTTTGCTAGGCCAACGCTTGAAGTCCAAAAGGAGAAATATTTGCAGCTCCAGTCAGTTCGTTTAGTGAAATTCAAATTTGCACTTGATAAATATTGGTTGGTCATGCAAGACACAATGTCAATTTTTCTTCAGAATTAGGCATCCTTGAAAGACGTCGTCTTCAGAAACTTTTCAGAAGTTCTTTTTTTCTGTTTTCATGCTCTAAAATCTACGGTTCAAATTTCATAACTCTGTTCCTATGTTTTCCGCCATTTTGTATACATTCCTGGTCGTCATCCAGTGCCGCGGGGAATCATGGGTAGCACAATTTCACTTCCGATTTAGCAACTGACAGCTCCTACCCTGCGAGCAGAGATTTCTTTCTCTCTTACCTGGAACGACGAGGAAAAAGTTCCGGCTAACACAGGCTAGCAAACACAAAATTGGTTCAAATTTTTTTATTTACTCTTTTTACAGGAATAAAAAAACACAAAAACATATGGGGATAGGTCATTTTATGCTGTCGCCCCCAAATTATGGAACCAGAATCTATAAAAAGTGCCCCATCACTTGATCGTTTTAAAACTTTATTGAAAACACATTTATTTCTTAGTGACTCTTAAGTATTTTAAATTTTCATCGTATATTTACGCACATTAATTTTATCACTATCATGTTAACATAAGCGCACTGAGACGTATGTATAGCAAACTATAAAAGAACTTACTATTATTTTTATTAAAATGGGAGCAGGGATTGGCCTTATTTTTGACTGGGAAAATGGGATTGGATGCACTGGAACTGGTATTTACAAATAAAAGAACAATAGAAAATGGGATTGAAAACTTGGGCAAAACTGATGGGATTATGTGACTTTTGACTGGGATTTGGTCCAAATATAAACAGGGAAATGGGATTCTGTCCCTCCCCCCCTTCATTAGTAGGTCTTATGAATCATTAATGATTTTGAGAATATTAGGGTCAGTCAGGTATATTACAGCGTGACGCACCTTACCGTGAACCCTAATTAAAGTTTTGTACAAGTTAACCAATCAGAAAGCGAGAATTTGACCTTAATATAAAAGACACGCGGAGTGTCAAACGGTAAACACTTCGTTGAAATGTTCAGAACGAAGACAAGAGTGAAGTTTCTAAGTGTCTGAAAAACCTCCCAGGATGTTTAAATTTGAAAAGGTGTAGCAACTAATTTGAAAAGAGAAACTTTTGAACGCTAAGCTAACTTGTACAAAACTTTAATTGGGTGGCCACGGTAAGGTGCGTTGCACTGTAAATGAGTTGACTCCCCATCATCAACAATCAACATGTACGGAGTATTGTGTGCAAATTGGTGTGAGAGTTGGGATAATAAATGTAAGTGTAGTGCAGGGAAAAACACAGCCTGTGGTCAAACAACTAAGCATGCGCAAAAAGACAAGTAAAATGATTCAGCACACAAATCTGACAATCATATGAACTCTATATAAAAAACGAAGTGTACAACTTTCATCGCTTTTTTCTCAAAATATAAAGAAAAATACAAAAGTGTAGACTCATGGTAGCTTTACAATATACACATGTTATGTACACAAAAATTCAAGCTTATGTATTCAGGGAATTTCTTATAAATCGATTTCAAACACTGTAGTCTGCAATTCCTAATGTTCGCAATGGCAAATTTACCGCTATGAAAATTTTGCCACGCATACGTAGTCGTTTAACTGCTGTGTTGCAGGGATAGCGTGTTGAAGTATAATTTTTGGAGGAATTTTTGTGCAACAAAAAGCAGCTTCTTTTTCATATTTTATTAGTCTATCATCATTCCCTGATAAACATTGACACAGAATATATGTAAGTCTCAATAGACAAAATCAGCCAACATGCTACTATGTACGTTTTGATCCAATTCAAATTTTTTTGGAATAAGATTATTTGTCTTATGTATTTCAATGCCACATGGAAAATGCTTGGAACAAAAGTTTTTCCAGGTTATTCCTAGAGGTTTTGAGTGGGTCAAAACATAGCAGTGCATTAGCTGATTAGGTCTATGTCCATGATTGGAAAAGTAATTATTTTTGCATCATTAATTACTATTCATTGAGAGCTTTTTGGCTTCTTCCTCCTTTTCTTTTTGGAATCACTGGGATCCTTCCCTTCCAAAATATCCTTCTTTCTTTGATTTCTTTTTCTCTTCTCTAAAATACCACTGTCTCTAACTCTAAGCTCTGCTTCTCTTCTTGCCACCAATACTCCCTTCAATAGTGTCAAAACCTCTTTCTCATTAGATTCAAGCTCTGTTAATTTAGCATTAATAGTTGCCTCTATCTTTTTTACACGCTCAATATCATATTGTGTAACCATGGTAACAGCCATACCTCCCCTCCCAGCCCGAGCAGTTCTTCCGACTCGGTGAATATAGTCCTTTGGAGAAGCTGGAACATTGCTATTGACAACTAGTTCAACTTCAGGAATATCCAGTCCACGACTGGCTACATCTGTAGCCACAAGTATCTTTACTACTCCTGATTTAAACTTTGATAAAGCTGCGAGACGTTCTTTTTGAGACATGAGGGAATGTAGAGCCACACAGGAGAGTTCTACTTTGTATAACAATGATGCAATAACTTGGCAGTTTTTACATGTGTGGGTGAAGACAATAGTTGATTTGTTTTCATCTTGTTCTCTTAGTAAATACACTAGGTAACAGTCTCTAACATGTGCAGGGACTAGTAGATACCGTTGGTCTAGCTGTGCAACTGTAGCAATTCTGGAAGACAACAATTTCCATTAGTCATAAAGGTTATAATTTTTCAAGTTGTTTTACATACAACACACACTGAATCGAAATATGGCGTCCAATTTGAATAACTATTGTTCTTGACTAGCTAGCCTCGCATACATGTTGAAAACTCCATTGTGTTTCAGCATGAATATAAGGCTTGTCAGTCAAGAACAATAGTTATTAAAATTGGACTCCATATTCCAATTATGTCTATACTGCTAACACAGTTTGTGATCAACTGCTAATTACCACTGATCAAATAATTTTAATTTATTAAATTAAAGAATATCATAATAGTTTTATTGTTGGTTTGATATACAGTATCTATGACACCAGAATTTCAATGAAAAGTCCAGTGCACATAAGAAAATGTGAAATTTTGGATTGACCAATCAGCAGTTTGAGTCATGTCATGCAATACAATCTCTCTTATCAATCTTTGCTAAACAGCTCGTTGTTGAAGCTGATAGGTTCACTAATGCACCTATCAATGTCTTGCCCCAACAGGGGGAGTGCGGGCAAAGACGGGTTATTGAACATAAACTTTGCCTGTACCTGGGGCTGCTCGATATTTGTTGACAATAATTATGCATCCACAACAGTAAATATATTAGTAAGTATATGAATTTGATGTCCTCAGGATACAGGCTATTGACAAAAAGATATGAAAAATGTCAATAGCCCCTGGGTATGCCCACACTCCCCCTGTTGGAGCAAGACATTCATAGGTGCATTAGGTGAACAGGACTTGCTGTACATAACAATGCGATAATACATGTGTAAAATGTGTTTCTTTTCAAGA
The DNA here is from genome assembly GCA_949775045.1 of Metridium senile. Taxonomy (NCBI): domain Eukaryota; kingdom Metazoa; phylum Cnidaria; class Anthozoa; order Actiniaria; family Metridiidae; genus Metridium; species Metridium senile. Next base: position 18,538,073 of record OX459098.1, read on the forward strand.
AGACTGCAATCATTTTTAAATAAGTAAACAATATTCAATGTAGCTTACAGTCAACAAAACTGAATGAAGAACATGGTTATTTATGTCTAGTGTAGGTTTGTAGGTTGGAATCATTGTATAAAGAAGTAAGAGTCATCAACCTTTTTTAGATTATTTAATCCAACATTTCGGGCTAAGCACCCATCTTCATTTTATTAGTTCTTTGGCCGTTGTAATGACGATATCAAACATTCTGTAACATCCCTGAACATGGGCGCTTAGCCCGAAACGTTGGATTAAATAATCTAAAAAAAGGGTGATGACTTTTACTTCTTTATACAATGGTTATTTATGTATACAAGTATGACCACCAACTTGAAATAATCTACATAACCTTTTTCAAGATAGATATGGAAGTGATACTTACTCAGACTTGATCTCATAGCAGAATGGCTCAGCAGTTGATACCTTCTTCAGTTCTTCCATGGTATCTGTAAGTGTAGCACTAAATAAGAGAGTTTGCCTCTTCTTGGGAACAGCATCGAATATAATAGCTAAGTCATCACCAAACGATGGATCCAACAATCTATCGGCTTCATCTAACACAAGGAATTGAATCTTATTCACATTGAGGGTGTCAGTACTTTTAAGGTGGTCCGCCAGCCTTCCTGGTGTTGCTATGACAATGTGAGGTTTGTCAGCAAGTGCTATTGCTTGTTTCATCATATCCATACCACCGATAGCAACACATGTTTTCAGTCCAATGGGTTGTCCAAGGACTTTAAATTGATCTGCTATTTGAAGAGCTAACTCACTAAAGACACAAAAAGGAAAACTTAGATTATTATGATTACCAATACCACTAGAAAGAAATAGAAAACGTGCACATATGCTGTGTGTAGTTATAAAGCATGTAAGGATTGACAGAACACCTGAGAAGTGTAAGAGAAGCAATCTTCTCAACACTTCTCCAGTGTTCTGACAATCCCCAAGTTCTTAACAGCAGAGAAAGCCAGTTTTATATTTCTTTTATAAAATAAAAATCAACATATTTTATCAACATATTTTATCATCATTTTATATCATTCTATGTTTTTGTTTTTTTAACATCACAATGAAAAAGCATATTAACTCAAATGTTTTTGAAAAAATAATTAAAATAAGATAACTCTGGGTACCAGTTGCTATTTTCTACTTGCTTTGGCGTTTGTACATCTGACGGTTTGTGAACAGACAAAGACATACACATGATAAATACAAATACTAACAAGAAACCACTGTAAACCCTGTAGCTTCCACGGTAATGTAAGATTTATTATAATAATTATTTCAATTATCTTAACTTATCATAACCTTTTTTTTGTGTGTGTGTATGATTATGATCGTCGCGGAGAAATAAGCAATTTATGTAATTGCAATTATAGAAGCCCGAAAGGGATTTGAACCCAGAACCGGTGCAACCTATTATCGCGCACATCCTATTATCGTGCTTTTCGTAAAAAATAAAAAAAATATATATATCTTCTATTCTGCCTTAAAGTTTATTGAAAAAAGTGGACTAAAAAGGTTGGATGCAACAGAATAAGCAGTCATAATTGTTTTAATTAATTTTGAAGCAGTTTTTTTAGAATATATTTTTTACGAAAAGCACGATAACAGGATGTGGGCGATAATAGGTACGACTACCTTAATGCTTGGGATTATCGTAATAGTTTCAAAACATATTGGAAGTATATCGTCATATTCAAACATTACCGTGTGGGAGTCAAAACAACAGCAAAGACCCCATAAGGATCCTGACAAAGTTTCTGTAGAATCGGCAAAGCAAAGGCTGCGGTTTTTCCACTGCCGGTTTTCGCACATCCAATACAATCTCGGCCCTGTAAAATTGGTGGAATACAGTTGACTTGTATCTCTGTAGGTTGTTTGATTCCCATGGCTTTACACTGCTTCACTAGCCAACTATTTAAGCCTAAACTTGCGAAGGAACTCAAACCACGTTCTCCTGCGTCCGCCATCTTGTTGTGTAATGGCAACCCTCGCAATGCATCATGGGTAATCAACGCGAGCTTCAAGTAGTATCGCGCGTCATGTGAATCAGTTTGACACACGGGCAGGATCCGAGTGAGCAATGCAAAAAATAAAGTGCTCCTCGTTTTTAGAGATAGCCAAATCTGGAATTCACACTGATGGATGTTCGTGATGCCAGTACGTAGTATTTTTCCCCTCTACTCTATGCTCTATCCCTTGATATATTTTTTTCTTTATTTTGCGCCTTTAGAAAATTTGCTTCGGGATGCGCAAATAAAACGCACTCCATGATGAAGCTGAACTTGGGCACTGGAGATTGCAGTCATAATAGAGTGCAAATAATATAACAGTACTAATTAAACAATAGAACTAGCATAAAATTGTACTAAATAACAATTCTTATTAGTGGTTTTCATTAACTAAATTCCATTATGTTATTTGACTACAGTAAAAACCCGCATAAAAGAACAAGTGGATTAAGAACACTCAGGCTGAAATTTGGTCAACAAAGTACCATATACATAAGAACAATATATAAGATATATAAGAATAAAATCAGCCTGAACCGAAAATCGTGTGTTCTTTTTTGCGGGTTTTTACTGTATCACACTTTATAAACTTTGTTTCGCATGTTAATGAGAACAGCTCTAATGTTTCACGGTTATATTATTTGCACTCTAATGAAAGGGAAAATCCACAGCCTTGATCAATTAAACTCCCCCCTCTTTCTGCAAACCAACAATTTATGTCTCATATTTTTTATTCACTTCTGATCATATCTTTTTTGATGAATAGCCAGCTCACACAATCACGAAACGAAAATATAGTTATGGAATGAATGAGACAAGTGACAATGAGGAACAATATATAACATGGGTGTGCATAACGCTTTTATTGTCTGATTCAATGAATGGACAGGAAGGGAAAAGAAAGATATCGTTAAGAAATGGATGAAACAAGCAAGTAACAATGAGGAGCAATATAACATGGGTGTGCATAACGCTTTTATTGTCTGATTCAATGAATGGACATGAACGTTGTCAACACTAGGAACCGTTAATAGTGGATACAGCAACCGGATGGTTAATTATTAAGATATTTATTTATTTAGTTTTAATAATTTATATTGATAGTTTATAATGTTATGCACCATGTATATGTACCATGCATATTAGTATTATAAGCCTTGTACAGCGTTGTATTATAACCAAAGTCGTATTAAGCATCGAGGGACAATCGAAATCGTAAGACTAGTGTTTTGATGCTTTACGATTGTGATAACGATTGTGGTTAAAACGAGAGTAATGAGATCCCCAGGTTACTTGTAACGAGTATATAATGTTTCTTTGAAATGTTCATAAATAAATATATCATCAAATATTTGTCAATTAATAACGATTTTAAATTTTTGTAATTCATTCCTCAGTCAAATATCGATCGAGACGTTCTACTGACGCTAGACGATCGATCACGCTCCATCAACTGGTCGGACATCGGCTGTGCAAGCATCGGAGTGCTTCGGGATATTCGAGATGAAGGCGATAACTTTGCATGCTGGGCTAGATTGTCTCGTGAGGAAGACCGCTGAAGCCGAGTACCGGAAGCGCCCATTTTTTCCATCAATCTTTGACCACGGCTACTGAGCGTACGCTTGAGGCGTGAGAACGTTTTCTCCCGTTTTCCATTCTTCCTCTCATCGTCTTTGTCGTCGTTAAGGCTTTTCCCGCTGCTGTTCAGAGAGGTATTTGACGCAGATAGACTGTTTGGGTAGGAACCGCTCTCTTCGACAAGAAGCTGGGCAACTTTGGTTTGCCGGACGGCGTCAAGAGCCTACAATACGACGCAAGATATGTTAAACTACAGCAATGGCCCCGTGTAACAACCAATACACATGGCCAATAACATAAGAAAAGAAAATAAACTCGTGGTTCTCCCACTTAACGCTGCAAAGGTATTCACACCCTACATTTTTATCACGAGAAATCACTAGATATTTTAAATACACATTGGTTTAACAGTGCGTATACATTTTTTAAGTGTTTATTATTTATCATTAAATAGAAGTTGTTTATCAGCATTTTTACACTTAAAGAGTAAAGGTAGTTTAATCCAGTTGCTGTCTCCTTTATATTGAATTTTCACGGCAGGAGTGAATGCTCTGAATTTGTGAAAAACTGTAAACGTGCTCACGTAAGAACAAGGTGAAAAATATGATAACAAATACATGCTTATGAAATACGGTGCTGAATAGAGCTAAAAACATCCAAAAGAATTACGAGGAATATTACGTACATTTACATGAACATCAACAACCACGCGCGCTCACATTTTTCGACAAAACATTTTCCCGCCTTTTTCTTGCTAGTTGACGCGCGCGCGCGCCTCTCCCCACCAAGACCATGCACCAAGAATGTTACATTAAATCAATAAATACCACAAAAAAAGATGAAACGAAAACATACTTTAAAGCATCAATATTTAGTCAAAGAACACATTCAAACGACAATAACAACTTGTACCTAAAACTTCAATAAATAAATAAATACTTTAGAAGAACACTGTGTTCACCATTTACCGAGTTATACGAGAACATGCAGACTGATATATTATTCATCATATTAGTCCTAACTATTTTAAGTATCAATCACTGATTGTACATTAGAAGTATTTTGTACGTAGAACTACATTTAGCGTCGTTTGACGATCAGAAATATGGTTAATCTCAGAGAATGTGCCACCACGGGACGGAAACTGACATAAACATGCATGATAGAATATTATTATATAGATTGATTCTAACGCGCGCTCTGATTGGCCAAACAAGCGTGGTTTATGAGAGAATAAACCACGGTCGCAAGAGAGGGAAATTTGAAGTTTTTTTTAACGATTTTTGAACAATTTTTAATCGAAATCTATATAATAAAATAAATAATTAAGGTTCAGCCGTGGTTTATACTCTGATAACCGCACGCTTGGCATTTGAGCACACTTAAAAATGTCCAGAAGCAGTCGCTTTCAGCTCGTGCTTCTTGACATTTTCTCATGTGTTCAAATTGCCAAGTGTGCGGTTATCAGAGTATAAACCACGGCTGAACCTTAATTATTTGTTAAATAATTCCACTTAAAACATGCTTACTAACTTAAAATCGAAGTGTACACGCGAGAACTTAAAAACTTTGAATTTGAACAGATATGGCGAGTCTAAAAAGAACTCGAGTTAAAGCATCATCTTGACGCTGACCGTCAAGTCGTTAGAACCCGTCATGGAACCGACACTATTGCTGTAAGGGCGGATTTCTCATTCCCTTTGGACGGTATAGGAACATAGTTCACAATTTGTACAACTAACTATTTGTTATCCTGAACTGATTCGTAATTCCTTGAGCCTACTTGTCGATGTTAGTTTAAGCTTGAAACTCCTATATTTACACAAGAAGCAAAGTCAAATTAAACCACTAAAACGCTCCAGGCAGATGTAAGAGAAGGCTCAACTGTCCGTTACACTGGTATTGGACATTGTGTTAATAACATTTACATTTACGCTTTGGCGAGATCGTAGTGCACAGTCCTCCAATGTGTCAGCGGCTTCAAATTTCCCTTGTCTGCGGTAGAGGGCTCCAAGGTTTCTCAGCGTCGTAGTGACTGTTGGACTGTCGACTTTAGCTGCTTTATGCCAGCCGCCGTATTCGCCGTAAGGGGCGTTGTCTTTACCTCGTTTGCCATCGTCATCGAGTTCACCAGAAGTACCAAACTCACGCTCGTGAGCTCTTGTTAGAACCTGAATAGTGGCATTAATAGTGAGATATCTTGGTCAGGTGTATTTAGAAATGAAAACGATGCTGATACAAATAAACATTTATATGACGTAGATGATAATGATGAAATGATGACGATGATGAGGCCCATGAAGATGATGATGGAAATCACAATAAAAGCAATGAAAGGATAAGGTATAGTTATTTATAGTGACAATGATGATGATGATGATGAACTAATGATGACGATGATGAGGTCAATGACGATGATAGTAATCATGAAAAACAATGATGATAATGATAATGATGATGGAAATCACAATAAAAGCTTGAAAGGATAAGGTAGTTATTGATGATGACAACAATGATCATAATGTCTAGATTATAAAGCCTGTCCCGGCGGCGCTCATGCAAGCTGTACGTACCTGCTTATACAGTGTTTCTGCTGCTTTGTACTTTCCTTGTTTTAAGTATGCTGATGCCTGAAACAAGGAAACGGACATTGTACAACGACAACAACAGCCGAATACTAACATCAACGACGTGGAAAAACAATGAAAACAACCGAATACCAACACGAAAAACAACGAACATAAAAAACAATGACAACAAAACGATGACATGTATTACAACAGGTATGACCACAACAACAACAAGTACATCAACAACAACAGCCGAATACTAACATCAACTACGAAAACAATGAAAACAACTGCCAATAGCAACATGAAAAACAACGAACATTAAAACAACAATGACAACAAAACGATGACATGTATTACAACATGCATGTATGACCACGACTACAACAAGTACATCGACAACAACAGCCGAATACTAACATCAACTACGAAAACAATGAAAACAACTGCCAATAGCAACATGAAAAACAACGAACATTAAAACAACAATGACAACAAAACGATGACATGTATTACAACAGGTATGACCACGACTACAAGTACATCGACAACAACAGTCGAATCGTGACTAAGATTAACGACGAAAACAACCGAATACCAACATGAAAAACAACGAACATAAAAGAAACAATGACAACAAAACGATGACATGCATTACAACAGGTATGACCACGACTACAACAAGAACATCGACAACAACAGCCGAATACTAACATCAACGACGAAAACAATGAAAACAACCGAATACCAACATGAAAAACAACGAACATAAAACAACATTGACAACGACATGTATTACAACAGGTATGACCACGACAACAACAAGAACATTGACAACAACAACAGCTACGACGACGACAACGACGACATCTTTGCATCATTGTCATTTTTTTTGAAAAGTTTTTTCACGAGTTCTTACCAGATTATTTTTAGTTTTCGCCACATTAGGATCATCTGGTCCTAGCTTAGTCGTGTAAATCTCCAAAGCTCTCTGGTAATATTGCTCAACCTATGACAGAACATAGACATTTAGTAGTAACACAGGTAGTCCACGCAAAGAGCCCGGCAAAGAGAGTAAAGCCTGGTTTTCACTAGCGACGCAACGCAAGCGCAAACGCAAGCGCAAACGCAAGCGCAAATACAAGGGTTAATTTTAGAGTGAACAGACGTGAATAAGCTCAAGCGCAAACAAACTAGTGCCACTCGCAAGCACAAGCGCAAACGCAAGAAAAAAGGAAAATTTTTGATATCTTGCGCTTGCGTTATCACTGCGTCAAACGGTTTTTACGACGAAATAAGGTCTCTTGCGCTTGCGTCACTAGTGAAAACTAGGCTTAACTACCATAACTTGCCTGTATTTGTATCAATTATACAGAAAGAAAAAAGGAGGCGAAGAATGCAAAGACAAATCGAATGATATCCTTTCTAACAATTGCTATCAGTACATATACGGCAATAGACCTTCTCACGGTTCTCGTCCACAACCTCAGCCTCGAAAGCGTGTAATATATTTTCAACAATTTGACTACAGCTCGCGGGAATTTAAGGAATGTACACATTATCAAACAAATTTGAAACACTTCAAAATTCCACGGGCTGTTGTCAAATTCTAAAGAATATATATTACCAGGAGCTATCAAGGCTGAGGTTCTTCGATGAGAACCGTTAGAGGTCTATTGGGAAACTGTTTTATCCCGGGGGGTGTACTCCCTTTGTCCAAGTGGTAGGGGTGAACGGCGAACCTTTTATGGTAAAAATATCTCCTGTGCGTACCTTGTAGGGTTCTGGCTCAAAAATCAGCTACCTTACATGATTTCGTACCTTTAAGAGTCATTTTCACTCTGTTTTGTTGCTTTGTTGGGGTAGAAATCGACAAGGCTTTATCAGTTATTTTTATCTGTGCGTACCTTTTAGGAGTCGATTTCAAAACTTCCGCCGATCACCCCTACCACTTGGACAAAGGGAGTACCCCCCCCCCCCCCCCCCACGGGTGTTTTATAGTCCATACCTCGTCATATTTGCCTTGGTTTTGACAAAGTAAAGCCAAGTTGTTCAGTTGTTTGGCTACATCAGGATGGTCTTTCCCCAGTACTTTCTCGCGGATCTCAAGCGCTCTCTTGCAAAGTGGTTCAGCGTCTTTGTACTTTCCTCGTTTGCCATATAAGACAGCAAGGTTGTTAAGTGTTGCGGCAACCTACAAAAAAGACATATTAAATTAGCTAGGCGTTCCCTGTACATTCGGGACTAGATGGGAGGGAACTGGGAAGGAAGCATACTATAACATGCCACAGGTAACCCAAACACTACACACACTCAAAGGATTATAACACCTTCTATGCTTGTGGATACCTAGACTTTCTCAAAGTCCAGGGTTTTTTCCGTTTTGGATCTCTCGACGTCCTGGAATTTCGGCTTCGCTGAAATAAATAGTATCCTTAAAGAGTGGTCGACTTGTAGCAAGTCTAGTGATCTCTAGTGGATACCCACTGATAAGTGACTTCAGGGTAATGGGCTCCTGGTGACTTCAGTTCAAAAACTTCAACACGCACATTAAAAAAAAATACAAAACGTTGTTGAGACTAATGTTGTGTACGGAGAAAGAAGGAGAGGAAAAGACATTCCAAAAAGGCTTTATGATTTCTTGAATGTTTGCGACTGGATACACCCATTGGTAATTAGTTGGTTGGAATTTAATAACGATCGACATGGCTCACGCGCGATATGAAAACGGAAATGAACCTCATCAGGAGAATACCGATGACAGTAATACAGATAGATTAGGGGGAGAGATGAGGGGGAGGGGTGGTGTGGAGGAATGTAGTGACTAGTCTATTGGACAATATTAAGGGAGGGGGGAAAGGAAAAGGAATAATGAGAAACTATGACAACGAAAGAAAAATAGTGATATTGAAAAATGACAATGATTGTACACTGCAAAAAACGACTGAGGAGATACAACTCAGAAAATTGAGTAAATCATTGCATTCAGGCAGGAGCCCATTGCAACCTCGTTCCCAGGGCCCTCTCTCTTCGCTTTTGGGTGGGGAGTAAACCAAACTCATCATAAATGTAGATGTACTATTGAGTAAAAAGTACTATATTGAGCAAAACCTTTTACTGAAAAAAGCGTTGGATCTAAGCATTTCGAAAAATGCCGTTTTTGCAGTGTAATTGTCATAATAGCCTTTCCCCTCCCTTCCCCTCCCCTCTCGTTTAAATTGTTATTGCGTGACCTTTTATATGATTGGGTCAGATGTGTCTGGGACAAGAATACACCCAAGACGATTTTATAAAGGTTATCATATCACTAAATCTGTGCGAAGTTATTTGTACTCTAAAGACAAAACCTAAACGAAACTACAGTTACAAGATGCTTTGATGATAACTCGGAAAAGTGACTATATGAAGATCATAATTTTTCAAACAAAAAATAGTGATAATTCTTACAAAGTAACAGAACATTTGTATTGAATATTGGATATAAAATACAAGTATAAATGTTGACAGCAAGACCTTGATGAGTTACAGATGTCACTCGCACGTCGTTCATCACTTCAAATACCGTGCAGAAAAGAAGAAAGTTTTGATGTTTTGAAGAAGAACAGGCTTGAATTTCAAGAGTGCTAAACGAGTTCAAAACATCGCCTTGAGCTCAGATCTCGAGTTTAAAAATACTCATCTTCAAATGTAGAATGTTTTGACGTTTGAATATGGTCTGCTACAGTTTGAAAGAAATTTTATACCTTTAGCCATGTTTAGCGCAAAGACTTTTGGTTATGTAGTAGTTCAAAGAAAGTTTATATTCTTTGTGCAAAGACCTTGGTTATGGAGTGGTTTGAGTGTTTCTATGCATATTTTCTTATACATTTTCTTCGTATTAATTTGCATTAATTTGTTTTTTTATTTATTTCGTTGTAGCATTGAAAAACAAAGGCTGAAATTCCCTGCTGTTAGAGTATTCTTTGCAACCGTTCCGACGAGTAAAAAGGCACGGACGGAATGAGAGAAAAAGGTTCATTAGCCTACAGATGAGAGTTGACACTCACCGCTGGATGATCTTCGCCTAAAGTCTTTTCTCTAATCGTCAATGCATCGTGAAGCAAATTCGCAGCTTCTTTGTACTTGTTCTGGTCTCTGCAAACAAGGTAAGAAAATTAGTATATTAAGCTATTAATCTAACCATTGTTTTGTCACAATTAAGAGATTTTGTCTTGTTCGTTGAAGTAGTTTTGGAAAATACTTTTTATAACTCAAATAAGCAGGGAAAATAACTGGACGAAAATGCAAGAAAATTTGTTTTTTTTCGACGAAAAATGTACAATAATAGTTAAAGGTCTAAATCTAGTATTATCACAACTAGAAAATATCAAATACCATAGTTTTTCCGTGTAAATAATAAACTCTGAACAATAATAGTAAGAGGATAATAAGAGGAAAAATAAAGAGCTTTTACATATTTATTTTATAATAAATATACAATAACGCTTTTCTGCCGAAAAAAACTCCGTAGACTTGAGTCTGGCCAAAGTAAAATTTATAAATAATAAAATCAAATAGGTATATTAATACTGCTACATCGATAAATAGCTAAACCAGATAAGATAGCATCATATTTTCTAAACAGATGGATATTTAATGCATCACTAAACTTCAATTAATACTTGACCCAAGTAAACAACGTTTAGCAAAACAAAACAAGTTTTGAGCTTCTTGTTTAGAGATGTTTTAAGCTCAAGTACATTTTGTATATAATACTTTAAACATATTTAGGAAGTAAATAGTTATTTTTTTTATAACAAGAGCTAAAAAAACACTTACGGTAAGAAAAGATAACACAAATATTTCAAGAATACAAACACTAGCACAATGGTCATTGTTTGGAGCTTGAATAGCGTAAACACAACCGATAATAAAGCATCAGTGAGCTTTTGTCGCTTTTGGCAGAATGTCTCAAAAGTTTGGCATATATTCGCAGTTCAAATGAAATAAACAGGCTAAATTTGCAGGTTATCTTTTTAGACAGAAAATGAACAAAATATCGATAAATTTGACATGAGTGACTAGCCGTCAATCAACGTAATGCCCTAACGGATATCTAGGAATGTACTCGAGGTCTTTATCATTTTAAGTTAGACCGGGATTTTCCACTGACGCAAAAATAACGATTTACTGACTTATGCCGTCAATATAATTACTCATAAGTAGTAATTAGCGTTATATTAAGTACGATTTTTAATCGGTTAAAGTGAAATTACGTCCAACTGTGATAGTCAATGTTAGAGATTCGGCGGTAAATAGGACACGCCTTCAATGACCTCCAACCGTTCGGATAGAGTTTCAATTCCCTAGGGAATTAGACAACGGCTTTTTTTAAAAATTACTAGTAACATTTCTCCTATTTTTTTCAAATTATAGTTTTCTTGTTATTTGTACATAGCTTATTCTCAAGGCATATACATCCAACGAAAATCAGGAACCACGTATCGTCGTTTTGGTTGGTCCGGGAGATACTTAGCGCGGGAAAATAAGTGCCGCACGCGTCGGGTGGTTTTCGCGCCTTTTTGTAATTTGCACTTTGATGTCAGAGAAAAATCTCCTTTATTATCTTAAAATTTCTAAACCATAATCACAATTCTATTTTAACTTTCTATTCTGCAAGATTAATAAATGTACGAGAAGAGAAAAATAACATGATAATATATTCACTGCGTTAGTGTTTCTAAAGAAACAATAAGCATAAAATAGCAACTTATACACAGTAAAAAGAGTATTTTTTACTGACGTTTTGACAACAGCTAAGCCCTTCTTAGCAGTTTCAGAAAACACTCTCTTTGGACGGTATATAAGTTACCATTTTAACTTTTTGGCAAAAGGCTATAATAATAGTAACTAATGAAATATAATTTGTCACAAATTTTAAAGGTTCGTCTCTCTGCGCTTTAATAAAATTTCCATGTCCTTTAAGAACGCTTTATAATTATCTATTTTAACTGGAATTGTTGCACTGGACCACGAGCGTAGATGTAAATGGAAAGACCTGAGTAGAAATAGAAAAATACACTGAATGACTTCTAGCAGATACAGGTCATGCAATAGAAATAGAATGATGTAATAGAAATATTGCTCTGGACTGAATAGCCTCATTTCCATGCAAAGTACTCACTGTTGCTACAACATACATTTTCATCCATTTATTCGCTCAACCATTAATCCATTCATTTTTTTTATTTATTTATTTGTTCATCCATTAGTCCATTCAATTTATCATTTATTTATTCGTTCATTCATTCATTCATTCATCCATTCACTGTCATTTATTTATTCCTTTTTTCAATTTATTTATTAATTCGTTCGTTCATTCACTATTCCATTTCTTTATTTATTCGTTCATTCATTCGCTCATCCATTCATTTGTAAAACCATGTGTCTATTCTCAATAATTAATAAGCTAATTTTGATTTCTCACACAATATACAACAACAGCATAAAGTTAATTGCATGCTGCAAATGTTAGTTGAGTTAACGAGCAATTATTGGCGTAAGTGGATGTTAAACTGTATGTATTCTGAATGAATTCACAAACAACAAACACAAAACACATGTAATCATGCATTAATACAAAGTCCAAGTCCAACAAAATAAATTCATAGACATATTATGGTGTATTTCTATTCCATACTCAAGTTTTTTCTCATTTACATAAAACTTGTGCCCTTTTGAAACCTATATTTTTGGCTATAATACATGTGTATCATACATGTAACCATAGTCCAACAAAATAAATTCATATACATAATATTGTGTATTTAAATTTCCCACTTAAGTTTTTTCCATTTAAATAAAACGTGTGCCCTTTTGAAATCTATATTTTTGGCTATAATACATAACTTTATCTAGTCTTTCATTGTCAATTTTACAGATAACGATAGTGTTCTCTCTTATGATAATAATTCTCATCATAATTTTACTTTGCAGTGCGTTAAGACTAAAGTGCTACAAATACTAAAATTGTTATCATTATCCTTTAGTGTCAATTTTGTTATATTTTTTGGCAATTATTCAGCTTAATTTCTATTGCTATTTGCTTATCGATCTTTTATTTCTCATTTAATTTTGTCTTTAAAAGCTGCTTTTCTTGAATTTCTTTAAAATCGTACTCGCTCAACCATAGTTCTCATCCGCTTTCACAGCAAGTTCAATTGTACGGTTTTGCTCACTAATGGTGGCTGCTCCTCAATTGTAAATTTTAATCTGCAATTCTTTGTTAATTCTACTCCAACAGCAACTATTTTTGTCTTGATTGTACGCTTAGTTCTAGTTTTATTTCCAATGCTATAACACCTTTCCTTGAGTCAAGACACATAACAGTCAAAACCTGACCACTTACAAGTGTTCAAAAGACTGAGATTTAATAGAGTCAGGGGTGCAGGATTGGTAGTCGACTAAATTGTTCCCTTAAATTGTGACTCCAATTCTTGCATTTCCAATGCACTCTTTGACATATATTCCCATTGTTTCTTCCACAGCTTCCATTCTTTCTGTCAGCTTATCATGCTGGTTGCATATGATGCCTGAGATGACTGACAAGTCAGTCTCCGAAACAGGGCCGTGAGAAGCAACAGTGTCAAAAAAACCCTTTATTTCTGTGTCATCTTCAATAACATGCCGAATAGGGTACATAAGAAAGTTTATAATGTCTCCCAGAACAGATTTAGGGAGATTAACAGCAGGATGGACTATGTTAAATCTGATGAAAGAATGAGTTATGATGATACATCAAGTGTTTTCTTGAGGATAGAAGTGTTCTTCCCACAGTTACAGTTACATAAACAATGCGTACATCAACACCATGTAATTTGAGTATATAATAATGACGATAATAATGACCAATAAAGCTATTTTAAAATAAAATAATAAAAACAATAAGACCAAGAAATTATGATAAATCAATGATCACCCTTACAATGATGATGATGATAACATTAGAAATACAAATGATAACAATAATCATAATAATAATAACAATAATGATGATGAATAATAATTACCACATCAATTATGCAATGCTAGTTTAAAGTTGGTCTTTGTAATGCACCTATCAATGGATGTCTTGCCCAAACAGGGGGAGTGCAGGCAAAGTCAGGCTATTGAACATAAACTTTGCCTGTACGTACCTGGGGCTACTCGATGTTTTTGACAATTTCATCACAAAGTTCTGCGTCCACAACAGTAAATATATGAGTAAGGCCCCATTCGCACTAACCTGCCAAAGTTTGTTTGGCTCAACCAAAATTCATACCAAAGTTTGTCTCAACCAAATTTTGGTTTGGAAACTGTATTTGCACTATAATATTAGGCCGATCGCAAAGGTCAACCAAGTGTCACTTGATAGGTACATTTAAGCGTCTCATTTTGGAGCACATTCAGCTATTTGACTACAGTATTAATTGTTATTGAAAAATAGAACATTTCCCCGTACAAATTACGATAATACCACAGATTCATCTCTGTTCGATTGATCGAGTGTGTGGTTTTTGTTGACTTTGAAAACACACGTTGAAGTGATAATTACCAAACCTGTCAAAATTGACATTTTTACAAAGTTTGGAGGCCTTTAGAGCAGGACAGCGGCATATTTGAAGTTTGGTTGGCAGCGACAAATTTTGTCCCAACACAAAAATATCATTCGCACTGTTCCTACGTCGATGACAGATTTTTTTGGTAAAACAAACAAAATTTGGTCTAGTGCTAATGGGGCCTAAGTATATGAATTTGATCTCCCCAGGATAGTGACTATTGACAAAAAGATATGAAAAATGTCAATAGCCCCTGGGTATGCCCGCACTCACCCCGTTGGAGCAAGACATTGATAGGTGCATAATTTCAACAATAGAGTCATGCTTGATAATAAAAGCGCTTTCAAATGGTAAAATACACAACAATTCAAGAAAAGAGAAACGTCATGCTTAATATCTATCCAGTTCTCATGGTTACCATCAAAGTTAAAAAACATTTTGGGCTGGATAATATGGACACAAATTAAATAATAAGAAAACTGACTGGATATCAATTTTTCCTTAAAGAGTTAATAGCTTATTGATAACATGAAGTCACATACTACAACTACCAGAAACTTTGACTTCTTTCAGACGCTATTAATTAGTACTATTCATATTGTTCTTGTATGCTCAAAAATGAATAAAAATCTGAATAATAAAGGAAATTTGCAAAACCATTCTGGTAATTGTGAATTGAAAAGTAAAGTTGACATTGAAAAGTAAAGTTGAACTTGAAAATAAAATTGAACTTGAAAATAAAATTGAACTTGAAAATAAAATTGAACTTGAAAATAAAATTGAACTTGAAAATAAAATTGAACTTGAAAATAAAATTGAACTTGAAAATAAAATTGAACTTGAAAATAAAATTGAACTTGAAAATAAAATAATATTGAAATTAAAAATAAAGTTGAAATTGTAATACAATGATGTTATCAGGAACCTTTACCATTCTATTAAGGTGTATATATTGACTAACCTGTAAACCAGAGCCAGTATATTGAGCATAGTAGCAACGTCTGGATGATCATGGCCTGACGTTTTCTCTAAATCCTCTAAAGCTTGTTTACACAATGGAACAGCAACTTCATATCGACCCTGGGAAAATATATCAGTGGATTCAATCCCTCTTTCCAACTCTATTATATTATATAATGTGTATCATAAATTGCAGATATCAAAATGACAAAGGGCCACAACTTAGTTTATTAGCTTTAGCTATTTAGTGCAACCCTAAATAAATAAAGACCTACCAGTACGTGTTTACTTACTTGCTTACTTACTTACTTACTTACATACTTACTAGCTTGCTTACTTACTTACTTACTTACTTGCTTGCTTGCCTACTAGATTGCTTGCTTACTTATTAACTAGATTGCTTGCTTGCTTTCTTACTTACTTACTAGTTATCAATACATTACAAATATATTTTCATTTGTTGTTGATTTGGTGCTTGAGTTGTTACCACCCCCTTGTCAAGAAATAGACAGTTCATATAAGATCTTTGTGATATCAATGGCTTCCATTTCTTGCTAATTGCTTACCTGGGAGGCATACTGAATAACTAGATTATGTAATGTCCGTAGTCTTGCTGGGATTTCATATACTCCTGATGTACTAGCAGAGGTGGCAGAGGTCTGACTTAATGTATCATCTATCAAAATAAAACAATATATATATATATATCCAACTTTAGCATTATGTTTTATCTATTGATATTTGTGAGACAAAAGAATAACTTTTACTAATCTCATATCCACAATGAATAACTTTTTTTTATCAGTAAAGGATGTCACTTCTTTTATCCTAAACACACTGCTATCCAACTACCACTTTTCAAAGAATGACAACAAGCATTGGTCTAGTCTAGGTACCGAACTACAGCAATAAATACATCAGCAGCAACAACAAATCAAAGAAAATAAATAAAAAGCATTTACTTCTATGGCACATTTAAATCTGTACTTATGCAAATTTTATTGATGTGTGCTAAACACACAGATCAACCAATCAGAGAAGTTCACTTCAGAAATAATATACTCTGATTGGTTGATCTGTGTGTTTAGCACACATCAACACAATTTGCATAAGTACAGATTTAAATGGGAAAGTACAGATTTAAATGGGAACCTGTTTTCATAAATTTGCCTTATAAAATGATAAATAAATTATAGTTAAGTGCCATCAACAACAACAGTGAAAGTATCAATAGCAAGAACAACAGCAACAATTCAAACAATAACATCAACAACAGCACCATAGACTGCAACAATATTTCTAAGGAAACAATAAATTAGTATGCAAGTATGACACAACCAACAACTATATATTATAACCACACACATGTATTTGTAGCTTCTTACCATCAACATCACCTTCATCTTCATCTTGAGACATTATATCACTACTGACATCATTTTCTATCCCTTCATCCTGTTTTAACACAATATATTTTTCAATAACTGGAATATAATTAATTCTCAACAGATAATTTGTATTGTGCAGCTTAATAATAATAATAATAATAATTTGCTTATAAAGCAACAGTTAAACTAACAGTTGAAGAAAACTGGAGTATTAAATGATTGTATGCCCATTCGTTGCTTTTTCATAGGCTGCTCTTGACATACAAAGGATATGTTACATGCTATTGAGGCTTAGGAAATTTAATGTAGAACTTGAAATGACAGCCTACATATAATAGATGTACACGTTATTAACAAAACAAACACTGTTCAATACAGAATGATTAAATAATTGACACACAATCAATCAAATAAAAACATAATGACCAATTGACTGCATGCATGCTATAGAAGTAATATACACCTAATTCAAAAAAGGTTGACGGGGCGAGTGGTGATTGGTGATTGCACGACCGAAATGAACTATGGGTAATACGAATTCCACCTTTTTGGCTAAACCTTCGAGACACCCATCTAAGGTCATCGCTGAATACTGTTTGGGTAATTTAGAATGGAATAAGAGGAAATTTGTATTACCCACAGTCCCTTATCGGTCGTGCAATCGTCAACCGCTGTTCGCCCTGTCAACCTTTTTTTGAATTAGGTGTATGTTATAAACAAATCAAACAAAGTTAAATAAATTTTTAAATAATTGTCCCATAATAAACCAAATCAAAACAGTAGAAACATAAGGAATGCTTGTACCAGGCAGGTAGTATTATCCCTGCAGAATAAATGGATGTAAACATACTACATGTACTAGAAGATTAATGTATGCTACTTACATGCTTGTCCTACTCAACAAAATAATCAGGAAGCAGGCAAACAGCAACAAAATAAATTAGTGCAAAGAAAAAAAGGCAATCAGTTAAAACCATGCAAACATAAATGTCAAATAATACAATAAACATATTGCAACTTAAAGAATAAAACAATGGAGTTGTAAATCTTGTAGTTATAATTTCAATAAATTAAATTATTTGCCTTCAAAGGTCAATCTCATGCTCGTAAATAAAATGTATGAATACATGTGCTAAATGACAGAAAAGAAATCTTGTCTGTACTCATGCTTAGAACACACTACACTTACATCATCATATTTTTTGATCGAGTTCATGAATTCTAAGTGTTTCTTCTCTTCCTCAAGTTGTGCAACCTTTTGCTCACTTTCTTGTAGTTTTTGTTGAGTTACGGAGAGTTCTTCTCTCAGCCATGCGTTCTCTTGACACAGTCTTCTTACTTGGGCTCTTAATTTCTGCTTCTCTGCTTCCACTGTGCTGAGGTGACTACATAATGACATCAAGACCTGGAATAAATCATAGAAGATTAATACATACTAACCTTTAAACACCCTTACACGATATATAAACATTTTAAACTTCGACCATCACAAATTTTGAAAGCCTACTTCACATGAACCATCAATAAACTGGCCCTTTTTTACTCCGACGAAGGGCTAAAGCTCGAAACGTCAGTAAAGTTAAGTTAACATTTTTTACAGTGTTACAAATTTCATTATATTACCTATCATCAATAAACTAATTGAGTCTAAGAAAAACAAGGAGATATTGATTGATTTATACTAGTTATACAATGGTTTCGAGTGGGATAACGTGGAATGTCCAACGAGTCACTTGTATTTTCTAGTATACACACAAGCCTATAGGCTAGTGTGTATACAAAGAAAATACAAGTGACGAGTGGGATATTCACGGTATGTCATGAGAAAACATTGTATAACTAATTCATCCCACATCATGCATATAAAATAAAGAGCATCTGCAAAATCTCATGGGAAGAGACAGTTGAATACCGCTAAATATATATACAATGGCTTTCAAGCATTCTGATTGGCTGTGTTTTAAATGATGTGGGATAAAGACTGATATAGAAACTTGATGAAACATTGTTTTAGCATTCCTTTTAAAGAAATTTGTCAAGAAAAAACATAAAAGTTTTGCAAGACTTTTGTACAAGGTGTTTATAACAAAGTAAGAGATTTTCAGATTTCATGAGTAAAAATTTATAAACATGTTTTAACTGCATCTGTAGCATCTTTGAAATCAGAAACTATACTATACTCTTTGCCAAGAACCAGCGTAAATACACACAAGATTGCTAACTAAAAATAGACAGGCCTTGACAGAGATTATTCCAACATATTGTTAACATTCAAACTGTCAAAATGTTTAACTCCACTGGGTTTATGCACCCTACTGTTAAGCCTTTACTTGTTTACAATACTTTTATTAAAGTTAATTAATTAAACTTTCAATTTTTTGTGTATTCTCGTAAGGGTTAGGAATCCTAGTGGAAGTTTTTCAATTAGATGCAGCCACAGAAGAAACCACTCATACATACTGTTAATTATTTCATAACATCCAAACATGACAACAGACAAAAATTGATTTTGAAAGTAATAATACTAAAAACTAAGTACAATATTTATATTGCGACATAGTCAATTAAAGTAAAAATTTAATTATTTTGGTCAGAGCATTTAGCTGTCATGTTGAAATCAAACTTTTGTGAGGCTAAATTTTTGACAATTTGAATTCAAACTTTACATTATTTAATTTGTTTACAAAATTTTTAGCATGCTTATGAAATTCTTTTGAAAAAGGTCTCGTCTTTTTCTGGAAAATGCTGAAATACTTTTATTATTTTCTGAAATGAAGCCAAGAGATCTTCCATAATATATGGTAGTCGTCGTCAACACGACAACAAACTCTTGAAATGCTGATTTCAATGATCTTTAAAATCAAACATCGTCGCTCAGCAGAAATTGATATAAATTCTTTGAAATGCTCTTTAAGGACATAATTTAAGGGCTTTTTAGACTAAATGGTGAAGAGTTTTAAATATTTTGTAAGGAATTCCAAAAATTGTTAAAACCAGTGTGCTTTTTCATGGTTCTAGTTCGAGAAGCAGTCGACCCTACAATTTATACAACAATTTTTTCTTTGTTTGGATATGAAAATATCGAGGAATATAGAGGCAAGAACGTTTAAATATCTGACCTGTGCTTCGCCTAATCCCAACTCCAACTTTTCAAGAGATTCTTGAACGAGTCCGGCCTTTGCTTCTTCGATTTCGGTGTTCTTGTTATCTTGCAGATTCAAATTTGACAAAAGCGAAGAATGATCACTTTTAAGCGTTTCCAAACCTCGTACAACGTTTTTCGTATTATTTATAATCTCATCCTGAGTCCATTTACGATTTTCGTCGAGTTGTGCCATGATTTTTGAGTGTTTTTGAAGGTTTTGTAGCTCGTTCGACTAAATACAAGATGGCTGCCCCACGGCCGTGGCGAGAAATAAGACGGTGAAAATACAAAGTTATAAGTCAAAATACATCAATAGTTTAGCTTCTTTCAACAGAAGACTTTCACATCTCCTGTATCTTCTTCTTTGTAGGCCTGTATGGCCACAGCTTTAAGATAGACAAAGTTTCACGCCTTTACAATGAGAAACAGACGAGTGACCTAGTAATAACAGACTACGGACAAACCTGCCAAACCTTTTGCCTTGCCACGTTATGTAACCTTAGCGGGAGGGGGTACATTTAAAAATAAACTTATTTTTTACTTACACTTTCTCGACAAAATTGTTTCTTTTACAACACAAATATTGCCCTAAAAGGACGTCAAGAGTTATATTTGTTTAGTTATAAATACAATATTTTATTTCTTTAAAGGGAAAAGGATTATAAATTTCATGATAATAACATACCCCTCCCCAACGAAAAAAAATTAATGTCCGGGGAACGAGGCTTTATGCATAAATTAATACGTACTAACCTCTCAATCAAAAAAACCAGAGGAAACCCACTTCTCATTCCTTTCTCGTTCATCCAGAAAGAAACACACAACAAAATATCTTATGAAAAATAGTATTTATTAAGACAAATAATTTCTTGTTTTTTTTCAAGTCTTACTAAGAAGGCACACCTATAAAATATCTACGTAACAAATGCAGTTTAATGAAAAGTAATAATTATTTATTACTTTACCTGCATTTATAATATTATAATTGGTATTAATATATCCATGTATTCAACCTTTATATTAAAACCTTAGATCAAATAATGTTTGGTGGCAAACATGTATAGAGGTAAAAGATGATAAATGGGAACTATAGTTAGTAAACTAGTTGATGATGCCGTAACTGATGTGCTGGACTAGTAAAAGTATCAGGCATGCTTATCTTATTTCTCATGGGTAAAAATCAGCAGTTAGGTATCTTTTAGGCTACTAAAATTGTAATTTAGAATCTTTTACAGTATCGAAAAAATAGAAAAGCGTATCACTTTTGGAATACATTGCCACACATTTTTTCGTTTAATGCTTTATGTCAGATCTGTTAGAGGTTGCCTCCTTCTCCGTGTACTGGACACAGTCTACGTAATTCAATAGAAATAACAAAAGACTTAATTTAAACAAAGAACGGAGCTACCAAAGAATACAATAGGTTTCCAGTACACACAGAAGGAGCCTAGAGGTTAAAAAGTGTCCATGCTTTGCCTTTTTATAAGAACCTCTGGTATTTTTTAAGAGCACACCCAATACTTTTACCCCTGACACCAATCCCCCTGGGTCTGAACTAAATAGCTTCTCATACAGGTATATGTAGAAATCCCTTTGTTTTCTTTTTGTTTGTTTTGTTAGTTTTCATTTTTTTTCTTTTTCTTCTTTTTTGTTCTCTAACCATTCTGTTGTCCAGCTTTAAAAAGTATGGATCATGAATGATCTTTTGTTTGATGTGTTAATGTTCTCTCTCTTGCCAAGAGGGTTGCTTAATTCTGATAGGCCCTCCAGTTTTCCTCACTCAAGAAGCAATTTGATTGTTGTATTCTGTAAATACTAAATATCATCATGCTTATACTTGTATAACAAAAATGACCAAAGTTATTTAAATTCAAGTAACAATGGGTAAACTCCTACAAGAGATGTTATGTGGCTAGAGCCTCTTAGTTTAACACTATTTAATTATTTTGCTAAGAAAGCTTTCATAACTATAGGGCCAAATAATTCATAGGTTTACAGCAACACACCTTACCGTGGCCACCTAATTAAAGTTTTGTACAAGTTAACCAATCAGAAAGCGAGAATTTGACCTTAATATAAAAGACACGCCGAGTGTCAAACGGTAAACACTTTGAAATGTTCAAAGCAAAGACAAGAGTGAAGTTTAGGATGTTTAAATTTGAAAAGGTGTAGCAAATGATTTGAAAAGAGAAACTTTTAAACGCTAAGCTAACTTGTACAAAACTTAAATTGGGTGGCCACGGTAAGGCGCGTTATGCTGTAATATATACTACCAAATATTGAAGTTCCCTTCTGAAGTTATTTTTGCTAACAAAAGACTGAAATGATAATATATAAAAGTATTTTTGAGAATAAACCCTAACAATTATGTTATATTGTTCTGTATGAAGCCAAACTGAATGGTTTAAGTTAGTAGATAAAGTACTAGATTATAAAAATAGACTTAAAAACAGTCCATATACAATCACACTAAAATTGGGCAGCACTCCAGTTTCTATCATCATTTTTCCTCTTGCGTTTTTTTCTGGCCACAAAAAGATCATCGTCTTCATCTCCAGCACCTTCCTCCTTTATTTGCTCATCATAATCATATAGATAAACATCAGCTTTTAGTGAAGACCTGCGTCGGTTCTTTGGAACACTAACTTGAGACTGTGCAGTGAGTTGTAGTTTAATAGCGCTGGTATTGAGCTTACCACTTGAAGTAATCAGTTTTCTTAGGTCTTTCATTTTTGCACTTTTAAGCACAAGGGAGATTTCTGGTTTAGCTGGTTTGTCAGTTGGCTGTTCTTTTTCATCAATTGTAGTTGTTGGTTCAGTTGGTTTACTGCTTTTTTCTTCTTTATCCTTTTTTTCTTCTTCTTTTGCACTTTTTTCCTCTTCTCTTTCACTTTTTTCCTCTTCTTTATCCCCTTTTTCCTCTACTTTGTCACTTTTTTCCTCTTCTTTATCTTTTTTCCCCTCTTCTTTATCACTTTTTTCCTCTTTTTTGTCCCGTTTGTCCACTTCTTTGTCCTTTTTTTGCTCTTCTTTATTTCTTTTTTCCTCTTCTTTATCCCTTTTTTCTTTTTCTTTATCAAGAGAAAACATTGATCTGCACTCTGGTGTGAATTTATTTATTGCCTGGACCAGTTTCTTTGCCCAATCAGCATGTATGACAGGAGTAAGACTACCCTCTTCCCACAGGCAGATTCCATCATAGAATTGGAGCATATTAGAGAAAAATGTTGGATCTTTTGTAAACGAGACAGCATCTTTCTCATCTTCTCTATCCTTAAGGATGTTGGGGATTAAATCATTTGCAATCTCATAGAATTCTTTGTACATTTCTTCATCTTCTTTGGAGTAATTGTATCTACAAGTAAACCAGCAAGAAATAAATGAGTTGGGTTTGACTTACAGTGGGGCTACTGAAACCAGGGCAACCAAAACATGATCCAATCATGGTAGAAAATATGAATAATAGAATCTCTTGAAATGTTTTTTTTTTTTTGCTTAAAATGCTAATAATCTTCATTTTATGTGAACGAAATAGATCAAATTTGAAAAAGAAACACCATAGCGTGTGACAACCCTGTACAAGATTCTTAAATATCTGTTTTGAAATTTCTTTGGGTGGCCCCGGTTTCAGTAGTCGCTGACATTTTGTTTAGAGTAAACTGTACATCAATGAATGATCAAATTTTGTTTGGTAAGAAATAGTGACACAAAAACGATTGTTCAACAACACCAATTGAAATCACAAATACATCTTTGCTATTGTAAATTTTTGCACTTTTTTTTAAACAGTTGTTCCATTTTCCCAAAAAAAACAAAATCGGTTGAATAATATAGTTAACATAAAGCAATTTTCTTACTCTCCAGCGACGTGTGCAGCTTGAACCCAACACTTGATAGCCTCTGGGTAGAGTTTCTTGCGATTATAGTAGCCACCAAGATATGTATATGGGTAGATATGTTGATTATTGTACACTTCTTTTGCTATGGCAATGGCTTCTTCAAATATCTGTTTACTTGTTGGTCTTCCAGGGGATGGTGCTATTTCTTCCTGGTCGCCAAGACAACCTAATGCCATGGGATACCTAGATAAAGTACAAAATATAAAATTACATTAAATGGTTTCTGTATGTGTTTGGCTTCTTGTTACAAGCAAATATATTCATAGTTTTATAGATTGGTATAAAATTTGCATGCTCTATAGGTTGGCTAGTGATTTTAGCTTTTGAATAAAAAAAGAAAAAGAAAACTTTGCAATGCTCTATCAAATTATAGTGCACTTGGGAGCTTTAAGAAGACTTATCCAGTAGACTTACAGTGCGACTACTAAAACTGGGGCCACTAATACATAATGATCCAATCACAATCAAGAATATGAACAATAGAATCTCTACAAATGTTTGATTTTTTGGCTTAAAATGCTAATAATTTTCATTGTATGTGAAAGGAATAGATCAAGAATAGATCAAGAATAAGAAACATCTTAGCCTGTGAAAACTCTCTAGAGTTTTTTGTTTGATCTCAAAAAATATATATTTTGAAATTTGTTTGGGTGGCCCCAGTTTCAGTAGTCGCACTGTAACCAGTAGACATTCTTTTTGATTCTGCTGCCTTGTTATCTATTGCTTCAATATAAATGTAAATACATACCATTACCACATATGTAAATCAGACAAAGTTTCCCCATTTTTACAAAAAAATTATATAAATGCAGGTTTTAAATCTTACCTTTTCAGATGTCCCATATCATATAATATCCACAGTAATTCCTGAAAGTATAACAACTCTGTTTAAAAAAAGTATAACTTTGTAAGTTACAATACTTACAACATATGCATGTATATTGGAACATTTGGCTGGATGGCCAGGGGTAATTTATATAATTCTATATATACACATATATTGGTTTGACCCATAGTTATGTTATCATACACACATTATTCGCCATTTTCATATCGAGCAAGGGACTGGGCACGAGTATGAAAAACTAATTTGATTATGATTCCAGAAAAAATAACCCCGTCTTATGGGAGGATAACTAAATATAAGCTTATTGACCAAGTTTCAGGACGTTTGGCTAAATAGAATAAAAATTATGAGCATCCAAACTCAGAAATTACATTACAGAGAAATGTATGGTGTCCTTCCAAAACGTCTTTGTATTTGTATTTTCGAAAACAATTAAAATACCATAATTTCGTTGCAATTTGCACAAACTTGTTCATACTTTCAAATTTTACTAATTTGTATTTGTTCTTTCATGTGAAGGGGTTTATTTTTGAATTAAATTGATTTTAAGAAACTTGGTTCCAGTCCCTTGCTCGATATGGAAAAGGCTAATTGTATATCACCAAATAGATGGAAACTGTAATAATACCTTTTGTAGATTTGCTAGTTCACCACTATCCGAGTTATGGTTTATAGTCACATTGATGGATGAAACAATTGATGCAACTTCCATATGACGCGTACAACGAACAGCATATCCATTCAGGTATAACCAGCTTTTGCCACTACCTTTGTCAAACTCTATTGGCTTGCCTCGCTTGTCCTCATTGCCCTTCCCATGCCATGTCACTTCAGCAGTCTCTGATCCATTGATGCCGAAACAAACCCAGGCATGATCTTCTGACAAGCAGAGATGGACGTCATTATAACCAAGTGCTTGGCATACAGCTACTACTGCTAGAGCTACGCCAAAGCAATCAAGTCGATTTCCTGTAATAGAGAAATACACATTGAAGTAAACCCCAAAAATGAACAAACTAAAACACACAAATATGCATGGGGCTAACAAGAGGGGGTGCATAATGGTTTGCAGTTATGTGGCTTCTCATTATTTTTGGTGCAGTTTTGTGTTTTTTTTTTTTTTTTTTCAGAGTACTTTGATAATCAGTGTTAATGTAAATTTTAAAGTTTATGAAAAATAACGTTCTTCTTTTGTACAAATAGAGCCAGAATTAGGTTTTTTTTTTTTTACGATTCAAGTTTTACTCAGTTTTACATCGTTGAACGGTTTTTGGTAACAAGTGCATGCACTGATTCTCATAATTTATAACCTATTTATAGGTTGACTTAAAGTTGCATGAACTTCCAAAGCTTATAACAACACAATATAAATTTTATTTCAACATTTGGAAGTGTGATTTAGATTCAGACCCCTTACCAGTTAAGAAGCTGTACATGTTTTGGATGTGAAGTCTGTCTTTGAAGTAAGACTTGGCCAAACACCCCCATACTAGATCAGCAACACTTTTCACTAACTCTCTCGTTGCTGGCTTATTTTCAGCATTGAACGAGAAATCCTGCTGCAATAGAGCCATGAATTTGCAGTAAAGAGCATCATAAGTTTCTTCGTCTAAAGTAGGGCAAGTACTAGGGTCGCTTGTCCCTGCTTTACAGGTATTTGCCTCCTCAAAAAACCCTAAAATCAATGATAACTGAGCAAGATTTGGTTGGTCCTTTTTGAGCTCTTCCTTGAAAAACTTCACAACAGTCTCATTGTCCTTTAGTGGGAAAAAGTTCTCTCTGGGTTCCATAGCTTGCTAAGATAGTTTATGTCTGCAAATATGATGATCGTTGGAGTTGGTCTTTGCCTTTGTCGTTTCTTCTCAACAACTCTTCATAAATACTCCACTTTTTCCCATAACTTTTGGATAATCCTTTCAAACTTTGAGTCGAAACAAAACCTCTATACAATCTATGCAATAAAATAGCTTCTTAATAAAGAAGAACTATTTGTAAAATCTCAGGAAGTAAAAGAAGAAATAACGTTTACTCTACAACGTATGCACAATGATAAACAAACCTCGAAGTCCCGAAACACCTTTCAAGTTGCACGCTCGCCGTGATACTTCGGGGGCGATTCGGATTTTATTCGGAGAGCATTCGTAGCACAATGATTAGTCTAAAAATATCTAAAAACTCATTTAGTATTTTCTTAGCGGTTTTTGAAATTAGATATACATTGAAGTTATGTGTAAGCAAGAACAAACAATAAACCCCATTCAAAAATATATCAAACCATTTTTTATTTTTCTATGAGATAATTTATCTTTTCAATAACCGCCTTTGGGTATGCTAGATAATTGGAATAATTCAATATATTTTGTTTCGCTATTTATTTCATATTTATGTCCAGGAAATTTACAGCTATTATATATCAGCCGATATACATGATATACTGAACGTAATTCCAGGTTCGGATTATCTTCGTAGTCTTTCGGAAAGCTTCGTGGCGACTTCGTGGTACATATGCGCTTCATTCGTGACGTCGGAATTAACATCACGTGGCGTAATCGACTTACGACTTTACACGAGCACAACTCACTAGTCAGCCATCTTGAAGGTAGGTCTTAAAAATTGGGAAAGTTCTCGCCATCTTTCGTTATTTTATAACAACTTATCTATCAAACTAGATATACCACAAGTTAATCCACATTCTAAACTATTGTTCTTTCTTTTTTGGCCCTTAGGTTTGAGCTTTTTTGGACTTTTTTCATCCTTGCAAGTTTATCAAGATCATTTCGTCATCTCAAGACGATTTTATGAAGTTTTCTAATTGTACAGGTACAATAATTATATCAAATGGCTCTTGAATACTATTTTTACTATCTTTATGTTTTCAGGTATGAATTCTATAAGTTTTTCTATGAATTGTCTACAAAATTCTACCTCGAAAATATTTTTTGTCCTTCGAAAATGTGAACCGACATTACATTTCCCATTTCTTCTAAATCTAAAATTTTGTGTTTTCATTTAATTATTACATCTTTCAAATCAAACTTATTTTTGAGCCCCCAGAAATCCTCATTCATTACCTTAGTTTTCACTAAATTCTAGATACGAAATTCGCTTTTTTATTAGACAAGTGGTAAGAAAAATCGGTTCACTGGTTCGAAAATCTACGTCTGTAAAAATTTTCATGAAAGCCCAGACAATAGTCGATTTCGTTGTCAAACATTTCTCATTTTCTTACACTCTTCGAAAACTTGAATCTATTCATAAATTGTTACTAATAGTAATCCGGAAAAGTATAGCACATGGGGGTTTTGTTCCTAAATTATAAATTCACATCGCTTGAACCTCTGGGACTACGTAATAGCCACATCAAATCCAGTTGTTACTTTCAAAGGTGTATGTGAAATTTCAACCTCAAACTCACCAATCATCCATTTTAAAATATTTATTGTTTTGGCTTACTTGGGGGAAAGAATATCTCTGTCTAATCTCAACTATTGAAAAAATCCAGACAGTTTATATCATTTCGATCTCTCTTCAAGAAAAAGGGTTTCTTTTTATTTAAAGTGCTATATTTATTTCAAAATGATTCCATCTTTTTCGATAGAAATAAATGTTCTTTTATTCTAATCCTGACAAACACCTTAAAAATAGTCTTGAAAAATTCATAACAGAATATTATGATAAATTCAATTCCTTTGTTTTTGCTATTTCTTATTCTTTTGTTTTTCTCAGTTTGCTGCAGTTGCTGAGTTTTCACTGACACATTTGGAATGTATAATTTCCATATTTCAATAACTGTCATATGTTGTGAAATATGAAAATGAGTGGGTTTCTAAATCGAAATTATTCACCATTCAATATTGACTCAGGATTCTTGTCATTCGACATTCAATTGTGTGGGTTTTTCAGTATTTTTATGTAGACTTCAATTTAATCTTGTTCTTAAAAATGTTTCAGTTATTCTGCTAAATCAAAATACTCTTACAATTGATAGTACTAAATATCATGTCAAAAAGAAAAGAAACTATTTCCTATGATGTTACATCGTTCAAATGAAACTTTAGTGTGTAAATGACAAACTTTTGATGATTCAGCTGATTCATCATTCAAAGTACTCAGACTCAAAATAAAATATTCTCCATTTTCTGAGATGGAAACAAAATATAATAAAAGCATAAAATAAGCTGTAAGAATTCAAATAATAACATTATTACAGGATAAATAAATAATAGTTTAAAAAAATAAAATAAAATTGTTTAGATCTTAACAGTTCCATGTCTATTGTCTATGCATAATATTTCAAATTTTCTTTTAAACACTTGAAAGTGATCTTTGTTGGAACTACCAACACCAGAATCTTTTAAAGAATTGAATACTATTGATTAAAACATTAAAGTGCTTAATTAACTTAATGTCATATTAAATGAAGATTATTCTGAAAGTAAATTAAGCCATGTTGTTTACAATGAAATCACTTTTGAAACCCTGTGCCAAAACAGTGTGGTAGAATATTTTGAAAATGTTTTAACCACAGATGATTACTCTATGAATATTTAGCTCATAAACCCTCAAAAGTGTTAAAAATAACCTTCTAAAATAATTGTGTTGTTATCCTTCTAATATTATTCCATATTTTTTGTTACTGTATTTAACAAAAAAGGAAATTTGTAGCAAAAAAATGTGCTCAAATATTGTATTCATGTTTTCTAGAATTGACCTAGTACTTTCTCTATGAATAACTAGTTATAATACTTATGATATTTTCACTTATTCTATTTTTTGTGTAAAATTACTGTATTACATACACTTACAATAATAGATTGAAATTGCTAAAACCATAAAATATTAACAAAACAGTTACTTATAGTTTTAATTTAGTCAGTATCACTCATACCAGAATCATCAAATACCAAAGGAAACTATACCTATACTAAATAAGAACTATTGCACAGGAACAAGTCTCTTATTTCATGAATATAATGCTTTCACTCTACCAGCAAAAATTGTATTCTATTTATTATTGTAAGTCATGTGATTAAGTGTTGTGAATACTGAATGTTACAACCATATCGATCATGAAGTTGTTATTGTTTGATTATAGATCTATTATTCTTATTGTACTCGGATGTTATTTTTTAAAAAGACTTAGGCACAAATGTATGTTTTCCCCTTGAGATTGTAACAGTACAAAATGCAAAACTTCTCCAATTATGGTTATTAGTTCCTTGCCAATTCTTTTTAATATATAATAACCCCCAAACAACAAACCACTTGAGTACACAGACAATCATGACAGGGTCATCTAATCTTATCCCTGAGGAGACTTGTCCTGGTAATAATAAAACAACCAACTCTTCCCTTTTCTCTCCACTTTATATCTTACATTAATAATAATAATAATGATGATGATGATCCATCATCATCATCACTGACATTATTGTCACAACTATCGTTATCATCACTGTCATTATCATCATTACTTTTATTCATCATTTTTAAGTGTTTTTATCAGTATCAATATATTATATATTATATTTAAGTTTTTATTTTCATTATGTACAAATTTTATCAAAAAATGTAGATGAGATTATCATCACTGTCATTATCATCATTTCTGTTTTTCATCATATAACTGTTTTCTCTAATGATATCTGTTATTTTACATAGGTTGTAATCCACCCAGCAGAGTCAAGATTCCGCTTTCAATACAACATACGGGGCGGCAAAAAGGCCTAACATTATCAATAAAAAGGACTAGAAATAAAACGTTTATGACTTGTACAAGGAATCAGTTTGAAAGTGTTATTTGTAATCATTATAAGCATCTAGCCAACAGTAGACTTAAAAGAAAACACAATACATCAACATGGCACTTGTTAACGTCAACCGCAAGAATACAGATCAGTTTTATCGGTACAAGATGCCAAAAATCATAGCTAAGGTAAATTGTGTTGCATTTGAAAAAACAAACTTCATTTTACTGTCAGACCCAGTGTATGCACATAGGAAAGCATTAGGGGTGTTATTTAACAATTATTCGCTGAAGTGAACATATATAGGTGAATAATAGCCGAGACTAAGTCAAGGCTATTCACCATTATTCACTGAGCCTGAGGTGGATAATTGTCTTAGTACAAATAAGTGATTATTTCAAAAAGGTTTTTTTTTAAGAAAAACTGTTTATTTGTTATTTGTAAAAGCGTGTGAAACGCTGTTGGTCATTATCAAGAATTGAATTTCTCAACCAATCACAGCATGCAATTTTCTTTAATCACCTGTGTAATTATACTTACAGTGCGAAACAAAAAACCGTGGGCACCTAGAAATATTTTAGAAATCGTTTATTGTTCATTGAACAACTCAGAAACTACTATATCACAGCAAGAAGTTTGACTTATGTGTAGTATGATAAACCTCTGTAGTTAGAGTTGTTTTTGAATTGTTAAACGAACAATAAACGATTTCTAAAATATTTTTGGGTGCCCAGGTTTTTTCGATTCGCACTGTAATATACTTATTTCAAGTTAGTCACCTATACAAGGATAATGGGTAGATAACATGTTTCAACATATAGTTTCAACATATTTTTGATAGATATTTTTACATCACTGTAAAAACCATGATCACTGCCATTATTATCACCATCACTATCATAATATTCTTCTTCATCATCATCACTATCATCACTATCATCATAATATTCTTCTTCATCACCATCACTATCATCATAACTATCATCATAATATTCTTATTCGTCATCATCACTATCATCATAATATCTTCATCATCATCACTATCATCAATTTTCTTTGAAACATTATCTTCATTATAAGTATTCTGATAGCATTACAATTTTCATCTTCATCATCACTATCATCAATATTCTTTGAATCATCATTATCTTCATTGTTAGTATTCTGATTTCATTGGTATGTTTCTGCATCAGGTTGAGGGGAAAGGCAATGGAATAAAGACTGTGATTGTTAATATGCCTGATGTGGCAAAGGCTCTCACAAGGCCAGCTTCTTGTAAGTACTATAAAGTCCTCTTCTAATCAATTAACAAAAGAAAGTAGGCAAAGCATTCTGGTACTGGTAGTGTATGAAGCTATCATGTAAATGAACATCTATTAGTTTACAAATTGACTAAAATTGTAATAGAAATGGGTGGCATGAGTGGCCTAGCGGTGAGAGCACTGGCCTTTCACCACTGTGACCTGTGTTCGATTCCCGGCTTGGGCAAAAAGTGAATAGAGTTTGTTTGATGTGTTGTTCTCTCTCATGCCACAAGGGTTTTTCTCCGGGTTATCTGGTTTTCCTCCCTCCGCAAAAATCAACATGTGAGCAGAGTTGTGTGTTGTAAATATTGAATGTAGCAGTAGTGAGTGTGATCGAATCTCACGGAAGAGTGATGGTTGTAAATATATGTTTTTTTTGTGACTAATATACTGGTTTCTTACTTTTAGATCCAACAAAATACTTTGGTTGTGAATTGGGTGCACAGACCCAGATTGACTCTAAGAATGAAAGATTCATAGTGAATGGTGCCCACCAAGCAGACAAGCTGCAGGATATATTGGATGGTTTTATTGAGAAGTTTGTCCTCTGCTCTAACTGTGAGAACCCAGAAACTGTCTTGGTAAGCTATTAAGCAAATCCTAAAATATTAGGTGTACTACTTCCCTGATGATGGCCAAGATGGCCGAAAGCTTGGTGTCTATTTTATAATAAATTATTACGCAGAAATGTAAGCATCAATTTTTAACTAAATGCCTGCGTGCAAACAAATATTGGAAATCTACACATACATGTTTTGACCAACTACACCAGATAGAAAGAATTTAAGTATAAGAAACTAGACTGTTTTTTCCATATTTTTGCATGAGTAAATGTAGTTGTTGTTTTTAAAATGGTTTTCTTCAGCTAATAGTTTATTGTTTTTAACCAAATTGTGCTGTGTTTTCTGCATAATCCGATAGTTGGCTCATCCAGGAGATTATGCCCTGGTAACTTTTAATTCAAATTTTGACTAAGTTACTTGGACCCTCCATTTGTTCACTGTTGTAGCCATCCCAAATTCACCTAGATTCTGTTCTGATTGTTTGTATCTTCTTTATGTACAGAAAGTGGACAAGAAAGAAAGGATCAGCCAGAGCTGTAGAGCTTGTGGTCATCAAAGTTTTATTAACCTACAACACAGGCTTATCACTTACATCTGCAAGAACCCTCCATCTGGGGATGCTGCTGCCACTCCATCTAAGAAGTGAGTTAGTCTTAATTCATGGATAAACCGCAATGAAGATGTTTTATCCTAATGATAACTGTTTTTGCATGTTGTTTTTTTTTGGCAGAGATAAGAAAGGTCGCAAGAACAAGAACCAACAAAATGGAGATACCAGTCCTACCCATTCTCCCCAGGAAAATGGTGACGTTGACAAGTTTGACATGCCTGAATTAAACAATGTAAGTACAAAGGATGATGGTGTTTGCAATAATGGAGGTTATTGCAACAGTGATGATGGTACTGATGATGATAATGATGACAAAAAAACAAAGTCGGTGTAGTGGAGAGGGACAAGCTTAATATACATTGTACAAGTAGTGGTTATACTGATGTTGAACATGATGGTCATGATGATAAGAGACCTTGTCAGGGTTTGAATTGAAACAACCTCAGCCTCGATAGCACTTTTTATATATTTTTTTTAATCTAATATTTTATCATTTTCCATGAATCAATTTTTTTTATAATATACATATAATTACACACATACACAAAAAACAACACTATGTTTTGTGTCTCTCATCCATATTTATTGTTTTAGTCTGCTGGTCATGATGATGATGAATGGTGTGAGGACACCAGTGATGCAGCTGTCCAGAAAAGAATGAAGGAACTCTCATCTGGTGTCAAAGGAATGACCTTCACTGATGATTTGGAGAGACCTGAAGAACAGAGGTTTAACTTGTTCTATCAGTATGTCAAGGTACACAAAGAAAAATCCTTTTTGCTGTTATTTTGTTTATTTATCCTTTCCTTTCTTCCCTTCTTTTGTTCTTATAATCTTTCTTTTAGTCTTATTTTTGTCTGTAATTTTAATTATATCCTTTCCTTTATTCCCTTCTTTTTTCCCTTTTGATATTTCTTTCATTCTTTCTTTCATTCTTTCTTTCATTCTTTCTTTCTTTTAATCTTTCTTTTAAATTCTCATTTTTTCTGTTATTTTGTTTATATCCTTTTTATCTTGCATTTTTTTTTTTTTTTCACTCTTTGCTTTATCTAATTTTCATTCTTATGTATTTATTTATTTTTGTTAATTTCATTATGTCAAAGAAAAACTCAAAGATTGTTTGTATTCTTATCTTATTGTATATTTTTAATCTACTCTTTTGTTAATAATTGTTTTGCTTCTGTAATTATTAGAAAGCTAAGCAGGAGAACACTGTTGATAAAACAGGCAAAGACTTTGTTGCCGAGGCTGACCGTCTTGATGTCAAAGACAAGGCTGTTCTTGCCATGGCAGAGCTTCTGTTTGACTGCAAAATGCTGCAGCAAATCCCCAAGTATCGTCTGCATTTTTTGAGGGTAAATCCCTAAAACGATACAACAGATCTTTTCACGGTTGCCATGCACTACCTCAGCTTCAAAAGTGTATAATATATTCTTTACAATTTGACTACATTACTACATTTCTTGGTAATTTAATGAATGTACACATTTTCAAACAATTGAGACACTAAAAATTCCATGGACTGTTGTCAGATTAAAAGAAAATATTCCACGTTATCGAGGCGGAGGTTGTTCGGAACTGTGAAAAGGTCTCTTGTACATTCATCTAAAAGCATGCTTTTGATAGCAAATCATGTAAGATAATTTTAAGGCAGAAGAGGATTTTAAAATAAATGAATGATAAATATAACATTGAGCAAATCTATTTCAGACTAGCAAATAAATTTACAATGTATTAGAAGCAAGCAGACAAACAAACAAAATAACATTACACAAAAACACGAACAAATACGAAACTACACACAATGAACAAGAAAACAGACAGATACATGAGAATAAGAATAATCCAAACATACCATCAAAATGGAAACTAGAGAGTAAACTAGTATAGGCTGCGTCAGTGTTTGATATAAATGATAGGTAATATAATGAAATTTGTAACCGTAAAAAATCAACAACAAAAAAAAAAAGATCAATTCACACCTTCACTTGTAAAACTTGAAATGACTTTCTTCTTCAGTTTGTAAATGAAAACCGTAAAGCTCAGAAGTACCTTATTGGAGCATTTGAGATGCTTGTCGGCAAGTCCTACCCTGAAGAACTCCTGCCCAAGGCAGCACACATCCTGAAGGCCTTTTATGATAACGATATCCTTGAAGAAGAAGTCCTTATTGACTGGTCGCAAAAGGTAACTGGTTAGGAACTACTTCCAGTAGAGTTTCCAAACATTTCATTAGACTAAAGTCTGCAGTCTGTGGCAGACTTCTGAACTCCATCCAGTAGTGTTTCCAAACATTACATTAGACTAAAGTCTGCAGTCTGTGGTAGACTTCTGAACTACTTCCAGTAGAGTTTCAAAACATTACATTTAACTAAAGTCTGCAGTCTGTGGTACACTTCTGAAGTACTTCCAGTAGAGTTTCCAAACATTACATTAGACTAAAGTCTGCAGTCTGTGGTAGACTTCTGAAGTACTTCCAGTAGAGTTTCCAAACATTACATTAGACTAAAGTCTGCAGTCTGTGGTAGACTTCTGAACTCCATCCAGTAGTGTTTCCAAACATTACATTAAACTTAAGTCTGGGTAAAAACTAAAAAAAATATTTAAGCACAGCATTAAAGAAAAATAAAAAAATTGCCGCAATGGAAGGAAAAAATCTTGAAAAACAAAATTTGGCCCAGCCCCCCCCCTCCCCCCCCCTCCCCCTCCTTTCCCCCCCTCAAAATCTAATAGTCCACCCCTTACTACGTTTTGTTTGTTTTTCCAGGTATCCAAAAAGTATGTGAGCAGGGAAGTGTCCAGTCAAATCCACGAGAAGGTCAAACCGTTCATTGACTGGCTCAAACAGGCTGAAGAAGAAGACACAAGTGGAGAAGAAGACGATGATGATGAAGATGATCTGGTGTACGACAACAAAGCTGAACAACTCAAAATAGTTGCTGTTCAAGAAAAGAATGGGGAAAACGAAGAAGAAGATGATGATGATTTAAACATTGATGACATCTAAAATACTATACTTCAAATTATTATTACAACTCAATCATTGAGTTTTCGTGCACTCTTTAATATTACTGAAATATACTTGATTAACTTTTAAGTCTACTCATGGATGCAATTGTTCCTGTTAGTTCACATTAAAACTAATTTATCCAAATATTAGTTCAGAGTAAAACTAATTTAACGAAATGACAAATTGCTTGTACTGTTTAATGATGAACGTTCTTTATGATATAATGCAAACATTCCATGAGATTCTGTCTTTGTTAAGATTAAACTAAATGATCATTCTTTGGATGCTATATATTATGACCATTTTGATTTGGCATGTATTTGTTTAGCTTTATTGTAGGCTGTGTTAGTTTGCGTTTTGCATTGTAATGCAAAGGTTTGCACTTTAAGATGTTTGAGAATTTTGAGAATTGTATGTTACAAGAGATTAAACATATACAATGACCATGAAACGTATTGTGATATATATTTCTCCTCCTTTTCTTTAATCTTTCTTCACTATTATCTGACGGCAGAGCACCTACAGGTCTTTAAACGGACTTGCTCTTTCTTCACTATAACCTGACGACAGAACACCTGCAGGTCTACAAGTAGACTTGCTTTTTCTTCACTATAACCTGACGACAGAGCACATGCAGGTCTGTAAGTAGACTTGCTCTTTTTCACTATTACCTGACGACAGAGCACCTACAGATCTGTAGGTAGACTTGCTACAAGTCGACATCTCATTTATATGCATTCTTGTTCTTTTTTGATCGCTTATTTTTATTTCTCGAAGATCAAGACCTACCCCAACTCACGCGTGCTGTGGAGGTCTTCTTTGAATGTCAACATAAGTACTGTGACATTAACAGAGTGAAGGCCTTTAAAGCCCCTACATTTCTTTTTCTGAAATAAGTTCGTTCACATGCACTTCTGCAAATGGGTGATCTGGCCCGGGAAAAACTTACAGTGTGTTTTGGTCTACTATACATCAAACCCTATTTTCCAGGAAAATTATTTATACTCCACAGGTCCCCACTCCCTTTTAGAATCCAACCTACGGGACTAACATACTTCATTGACGTAGTGTTTCGTTTCCCAGTTTATAATTCATAGCATTTCGAAACGGAAACGGGACGTTATTAATTATAATGAAACCAATATTCAAACACGGTGTTTATACATCTATTTCAAAAATCGTCGTCGCAGCCGAAGCTACAGTCCACACTCTAAAGCCTGCAAAGGATGTCGGTTACATGGACTTAATTTGTGTTTCATTGCACGTTTTGTAAAGAAATATTTGTTTTTTTATATCTACCACAACGACATCTCGTTTTGGTCATATAACAAAAACATGTATAACCAAAATATGCTATGAATAAATCGATAACAAGAGAAGGAATACCGACATCCTTTGCAGGCTTCAGAGTGTGGACTGTGACTTTGTTTGCGACAACGATTGTTGAAATAGGTGTATATACTTTATTCAGTTCCTTTAATATAAAAGAAGGGGGTACTCCCTATGTCCAAGTGGTAGCCGATGATTGGCGGAGGTTTTGAAAACGATCCCTAAAAGGTACGCACAGATAAAAATAACTGTTAAAGCCTTGTTCGATTTCAACCCCTAAAAGGTACGGCTGTGCGATGTTGATGTTCTTGCCAGCCAACAAAGCAGAGTAAAAATGACCCTACAGGTACGGAATCATGTTACGTAACTGATTTTTAAGCCATAACCAATAAGCCAAGGAAGTAATCCTCCCCCCCCCCCCCCCAGCTCCTTTGTGTCAGGCTACCCCCTCCCCCCTTTTTGTGAATGTTCTTGTAAATGGTAGTCTGGCATTTGTTTGGTGATGGAATTAGGAGATAGGATCTTTTGCTGTCCTTCCTTTTAATTCCACTTTCCTATGGAAAGCACGAGATGTCGAGAAACTAATTACAGTGCCGAATCAAAAAACCGTGGGCACCTAGAAATATTTAAGAAATCGTCAGGAGCCCTGAAATCGTTTATTGTTCGTCAGTAACAACTCACAAACAACTCTAACTACAAAAAGATTATCATACTACCCGACACATCAGTCAAACTTCTTGTGGTGATATAGTTGTTTCTGAATTGTTCAACACTAGCTGACAAAAAACGATTTCTAACATATTTGATTTGCTGTAAGGCGTAGTTCAAACGTCAGCCGATCTCATATGTGCCGAATCTGATGCAAATGAGTCACTTCAAAACTGAAAAGTTTTTGCAGTTTGGGAAATGTTGAATAAGGAAATAACCAATCAATCAATCAGTCAACCCGCGAAAATTAAAAAGAATTGCGCCAAATGTTTGTTCCCGTTGGCCGGTCTGCGTGGAATTTAATTTATGCATGGCATTTATTGCGCAATAATTCGTTCCAGTCTTCCTCTTCCTCATCTCAAATCCATTTTCAAGATGGCGAACACAGACCAAACTGTGGACCAGAGTGAAACCGATGGCTCTACTAACACTGTGGCCGCAAGTGAGAACAATCAAGGCGATCAGCCACAACAGCAACAAGCACAGCAAGAATCTCCATGGAAAGGAATTCTATTTAGGATATTTATTTTCTGGTTGATATCGCAGTTATTCCGAGGAAGGCAACAGCCAAGTACTACTACACAAGGCCCTGCCTTTGTGCCGGCAACTAACTTATTTAAACCCGGCGATCCAATGGTAAGATAAAATTCATATAAAATAATTTTAACTGTTTGTTAATGATTGTATTTTTGATATCTTTTTCATTCAATGTGTCTCTTTTGTGGCTCAAAAAGTCTTATGTGGCAAACACGTGATTTGAAAGAGACCATTTGAAATGTCTTTCGTTGTTCGCGATCGCTTATGCGTGTTCGTTTGTGAATTATATAACGTTTATATTCGATAAATTCATGTTGATTATGCTTTCAAAGTTCTATTTTACAAGTTATTTTGTCTTTGTTACGTTGTTTTACATGAGAGAATTACACGATTCATGGATTTATAAAATACGCATATAAAATGAATGAAGTATAAAAGTCCATCGTCATCCTCATGCAATCGCATTACGTACGTGTCTCACGTAGTGCTTCCGTAAACGCAACAATTTGCGTAACTCTCTTAAAAGAGAGATAAATGAATGAAGAGTTTGAATGAAGTAATATTCATTGTTGTTGCATTTGTTTTGCGACATTCACTCGCATTGTGTAAATATTAATATAAACGTACGTGGCAATGGATACGTAAACGCAACATAAAAAACTTACGTAACGCTGAAAAAATATTATAATTACTTCATAAATACATATTTAGCCATATTTATTATATAGAACAAACCAGCAACATCAACAAATAAAAACTGTTCAAAACTTTCATAATAATAATAATAATAATAATAATAATAATAATAATAATAATAATAATAATAATAATAATAATAATAATAACAACAACAACAACAACAACAACAATAACAATAATAATAATATGCCGATAGTACATTTTGAATTTTTTAAGTTCTTTAAACTTTTGTTTTTAAGAAAACATATTGAAGGTATAAAGTACTCTACACACCATCTAATAAAACATTTTTACTTACTGTTTTATAAGATATTAAATCCTTCACTAAAATTAATCAGAAATATTGGTTCATTGTATACAAGATACCTTATAGACCCTTG
The DNA here is from genome assembly GCA_949775045.1 of Metridium senile. NCBI lineage: Eukaryota > Metazoa > Cnidaria > Anthozoa > Actiniaria > Metridiidae > Metridium > Metridium senile. The sequence continues at coordinate 18,577,962 of OX459098.1, forward strand.
GTTACTTATCAACATGCTTTTCATTGTTTATTTTGATTTGAGTGTTAAAATTCATTTGCAGTCAGTCATATTATGAGAAAACAAATAAAACAAAATGCTAAATGATTTAGTAATATAAGAGTGTAAATACCCACTCACATCTTAAAATATACAAAATGTAGTATTTTGTGCAGTGCATGCTGGTAAGAAACAATGGTTCTTTAACTACAATATTATTGAAGAAATAGAACACATGAAAGCTGTTTGGAGTTATAAAACATGCAGGAATTGGCAGAACATGAGATAATTAAGTGTGAACTCAAGTGTTCTGACAATCCCCAAATACATATAATAATATATACTCATTTATATAGCGCTATTACAAAGCTCATAGTGCCTTGCCTAAGGACACAAAGTAATCCCCCGGGCCGTTAGGCCCAGAATTGGATCCAAGAACCACTAGACCATTGCGTCGTTTTTATAATTGTATAAAGCACAGTAAGCAAGTTTTCTATTTATTTTCTAAATACAAATCAACATATAAATTTGAATAACTTGCAAACACTTGTGCTGTGTGCTCTCATACGCATGGGCTTCAACCAATCAAAATGCATGGTTATTTGATGTTTCTTAGTTATATTGTAATAATAATATGTTGTCTTTACAGGACCTGTATCTCTACTTATCCGAGAAGAGTTCCATGGGAGCCAATGATTTTGATGATCCTAGTTTGTTGGTCTGGAACCAAAAAGACCTTCAGTTTGGCAACTGGACTATTGGTGACAGCAATGATGGTAGCTTCACTTTTAGTACTAAGTTAAAAGCTTCTGAGGTAAATAAATACATAAGAGCAAATTCGTATAACCTTTAAATTTTATGTATGCTAATGAGTTTTATTCTACTCATGATCATGAAAACAATAGCACAAAGACAATGCTCGAGTGATTCACGTTACGTAACTGTGAACGAAAACTGTGAAGGCAACAAATTATGTGACCATTAACGATTGTTTCCTGTATTTGATCTGAGTTGTATCATGTGAATCACTCAAGCATGGTCTTTGCGCTATTGTTTTCATGCTCATGAATAGAACAAAACTCATTAGCATACAAGAAATAGGTTATACGAATTCGCTCTATAGATTTTATCACTTTTTTAATGTCTCAATCTTAAACCAAAGACAAGTGTCCAACTTATTCGTCTGACTCAGACACACACTCACTACCTCTTCATTAAACATTTTAGCACACAACTCTGCTCACATATTGATTTTGTACACGATTATGATCAATTTAATATAATTTTTATCCAGAACAGGTTCCCATTTAAATCTGTACTTATGCAAAATGTGTTGATGTGTGCTAAACACACAGATCAACCAATCAGAGTATATTATTTCTGAAGTGAACTTCTCTGATTGGTTGATCTGTGTGTTTAGCACACATCAACACAATTTGCATAAGTACAGATTTAAATGGGCAGCTCTCTGCTGCTCTATCAGTAATAAAAAAGAATTATAACAAAGGGCAAATGCCTAAAAGTAAACAAAATCATTTTGGAACCGTTCATGTTGACAAACAATCCTTTGCCCGCTGCAGATCGAGATCACCTGGATAGGAATAGCTCCAGAATACCTGACCACTATAGAAATTCATGTAGTGGCAATAACTATAACAATAAATTCTATTATTATTTCAATAAGTGGATAGATATTTGAGTTTTAAAAGCCATGTTATGAATTGTGCATTGTGGATAGCAATTATTCCAAGAAATTGAGAGTTCTATCTTACTTTGTTTAATGTTGATTTCATTTTACTCTTCTAAACTTCATGTATTTTGATTCCAGACATTAATGAACAATGGATCAATGTATGCACATGTGTTCATTACAAGACCACAATCCTCTCCTAACCCCCACTCCTCTGGGTATAAAAGACTAGAAGTAGTTAACAGATCCAAGCGTAAGTACATATTTGTATAGGCAATCGCACAATATAGAGTACAATTCGTAATTAATAGCTACATGTTAGTGGGAGTGATGTTTTGAAAGTTTTGCCTTTTAGGCGAGTCCAATTTGATAACTTTTAAAACATCACAAGTATCTATTACTGGTAATTACCAATTGTATTTGAAGATCATACAGGTTTATATTTATAATATACTTAAAAACTAATTAGTACTCTGCAGAGTACAATTTATGATTTAATTATACACTTCTCTTGTCCAATCAGAATCAAGTAATGTTGTACAGTGTACTATAAATGTTAAAAAAAACGTTATGTTCTACCAATGGCTGTATCATTTCACAATACTATGGCTATATCCATGTGGCTTAGAATAATCAGGAATTGTGTGCATTGCAATCTTGAAGATCACATTGTAATTTCCCTTTATTTTTTCCACAGAGTTGACAGTCTTCAAGAAAAGAAGGATCAGTAAAACAGTGAATCTTTTGACTGGTCAGATGGATAGCAAGGCTATGAAGGTAATTAATGATAAACATTGTGATAATGATGATTTTATAAACATGGTAGTGATACTAATTATGGTTAACACTGATGTTGAATAATGGTTATGCTAGACAATAGTACTGGGGCTGGTTGTACAAAGCCTGAATAGTGTTATCTACCGGATAAATCCCTATCCGGTTTTCATCCAACCGATGAAAAATATACAGATTCTATATACTCACATACCGTTGTCACAATGCGCTTTACAATATCATTCATTTTGTACGCACTGCTGGCAGCTTACAATCATGTGAAATTAGTAGTTAGTATGTATTAGTATGATAATGGTGATGATTATATTGATGATCCTAATAATGATAATATTGGAAATATTTGTTAATAATGATATGATTATATTGTTGATGATGATTATATTAGTTGTAATTTATAGTTACTGTAATGTCATTGTTGTGATATTAAATGCATTCTTACCATACTTGTTTGTTCAGGAAGCTGAGGAGCAATCCAAGGAAATTGTCAACTATTGGCATCCAAACCTGACTATCAATATGATGGATGACCAGACACCCTGGACGCCTGGTGCAGTACCACCACCAATGGATGAATGTAAGCAATACATAAACATGTAATATACCTGTTTCAATAATTGTTGTCACAGCTGAAACTACAGTCAATACTCTGCGAACAGAGCCACCTTTCAGCCCTGCCGAAAAGCGAGAGAAAAAAGGCTCTGCAGATTCACAATTATTTACCCTGTTGAGCATGTGTGAGGGTGACGTAATATGACGTACATGTAGGTCAAAACGTCAACGGGAATTCACAAATGCTGGTGACCTAGGCTGGAAAAAAATGGTTTTAAACAAGTTTACTTGATGGATTACCCAGAATTTTTACATCCAGAAGTTTGGATGTAATTATCGGGAGTAATGAGAAAGGTGGCTCTGTTCACAGAGTAACAGTTAACACTCCAATAACTACAAAGGATGTCTATCAAGTTTTTTTCTAGAAATCTTTTTATTTCATCATCTACTACTTCAACTACTTCTTATGGTCATATATCATTAACACATGCAACCAAAATATGCTATCGATAAATAGATAAAAAGAGAAGAAATAGATAATTAATAATTACTAATTCTTTATGATTGTAACTAAAGCTATCAACGGTCTGAAAAGGGTAGTAGACATTATAAAGCACATTTCAACATATTTCCCATGAAGTAGTCTGCTATATAAATGCCATAACATCATCATTCATTAATGGCTGACATCCTTTGCAGGCTCCAGAGTGTGCTGACTGTAGATTTGATTACAGCAACAATTTTATAAATTGTTGAACCATGGTTTTTGATTAACCCCAACTTTTCTTTTTTCAGTTATAACTTTTGATAATTTTACCAATTCCTATTTCCCACTGCTGTATCTCAACAACTACTGGAATCTACAAAGTGACTACATGCCAATCAATGAAACCACGCCGTAAGTATTTTGTACTTTTGTTATGGAATAGTGCAGCGCATGAATGCTAAAAATAGCTCCAAGACTCAGACAAACATTGTGTTCAGTTTAACCATGTTGAGCAATATATGAACCGATTTTATCATTTCCTGCTGAAATAAGAACAACAACGTGATTAAACCAAGATTTGCTTCCATGGCATTGAAAATAGTCTGCTGAAAGTTAAATAAAAGTTTGTTTGTCCGAGTTAAGCCTTTGTCTCAATTTTTGTGACGTCATTCATGCACTGCGCTATTGGTTCGTTAATCTTGAACACTAATTGTCTAGTAAATTGTAATTCCTAAAATCACACACACACATTATAAAAATGACAGTGAATAATTTTTGTTTCTGTTGATCTATATGTTACATGATGAGCCCCGTACCTTGTATTTCTGTTTTGCGACGATTTGAAGGCGTCGCAAACTGACCGCAATTATACATTCCAGTGGTTTGTAAGGTGTTATAAGTATGTAGATCAATCAATGTAGATCATATTGTTTAACTGAGTATGTTTATTAAATGTCATCACCAAGAGATTAAATTGCATGTAGCTCATAGACATCACCATGATCACTATTACCGATTTACAAAAATAAGATATAAATCTATTAGCTGTATTTATTTTGGACGAAGAATTTAAACTTTCTTTCGCAACGAAATAAATAATTTCTGAATAAAATTAAAAATTACGTTTTGAATGAAAGTTCGTCGTACAAGATAAATACGGCTTATTACTTCTCAAGTAGAGCCGTACAGCGAAGCAATTATTTCCCCGCTTGACGGTCTGTTATTTGGCGAGATTGAAACATTGTTTTAATAATGTCCGCGAAGATGTCTTTGAAACTTCTGCGAGCAACAGCTGCCTCGAACATTTTTCCAAGGGAAAACACATCGCTAGCTTGCAGTAGTTTCTTTGTGTACTTTGATTACAACCACAAAACATATTCCCGCTGTGACAAAAATACAAGGTACGGGGCTCCTCATGATGGACAATGTTCATGACACTGACTGTATATATTTTTATTTTTGTTCACAATTAGAGAGCTTGACTTGCATCTGACGTACATCCCAATATCTCTCTTCAAATGGCAAATGTATGAGTCACAGAGGGTACGTCAAAAATGGTTCTCTGTGCTTGGAGAGGATACGTCACAGAGTGATGAAGAACAGGACACTCTCAAGGTCAGTAATCAACCCCTTAAAGATACTTTTGTTGTACAAGAACTGTTTAGTTTAAGTATCAAATACATACCAGAGTCCTCCCTCATTGTTGTCCATTTTTTGGAAAGTTTCACTGCTCTGTGCAAAATGTGAATGAGAGTAATGCTCAATTATGGATGTCTAGGTTATTGGTGTAATTTGTATGTAATTTTCTGTTGAGGACTTTGTGGCCTCTTTTTGGTTTTTAGTTTTTAGGGGGGGGGGGGGGGGGGCAAAAACGCCAAAAAATTCAAGCACAGCATTAAAGAAAAAAAGAAAAATCGTGCACAGCAACAATGACAAAAAATATTTATGCAATTTGAAAAAAAAACTGCACATATACATAAAATGGGAAAAAGAAAATCCCCCCCCTCAAAAATCTAATGGTCCACCCCTTATTGTACACAATATCTGATCAAAATGACCAGTGGATGTAGTGATACAACAATCTTGAAGCCGACTGTATATTATGTTTCAGAGAACTATGGTAGAAACAAACCCATATCTGTTAGGGATAACAATTGTGGTCTCCTTAGTTCATACTGTCTTTGAGTTCCTTGCTTTTAAAAATGGTGAGTTATTGGCTTTTTTTGTGTATGTGAAATACTGTCATTCATGTAGAGGTTCTTTGATCAAGAAGATATTTCAACTACATTCCAAATGTCACTTGTCTTATTAAATATTCATGTTCATATGACTAAATTGGCTCTGAAACTGAATTTCACTTGCATAACCCATATTTAACAGTTACAGTGCGACTACTGAAACCAGGGCCACCAAAACAAATGTGAAAATAAATAGTTTTTGAGATCAAACAAAAAACTTGTAGAGGGTTCTCATAGGCTAAGATGTTTCTTATTCAATCTTTATCTATTCCGTTCACAAATAATGAAAATTATTAGCATTTTAAGCAAAAAAGTCAAACATTTGTAGAGATGCTATTGTTCATATTTTCGATCGTGATTGGATAATCATGTTTTGGTGGCCCCGGTTTCAGTGGTCGCACTGTAATTAAGCCCCCAGTCTCTTCTTATATTCAAACAAAACTGTAAATCAAAACTGTGAATCATACTTAGTATTACTAATTCTATGTGTAAATTGTAATATTTAAAGAGAGCAAATAAACTAAACATCACAGTAATATGAGTCAGAAACTAATGGAACACATCACCATTTACCATGTTCTAAATGATCAGGGTGGCTCCTTCATGTTTTGATTATAAAAAATGCAAACGATCCATGCACCATACATGCTTTCCGATTGAAACTGGCTCGTTTAGAACATGGCGATTTGAATAAGTCAAAATGTCTTTTTAGTTGGATATGTAGTCTTTATGAGACCGTGTGATATTTATAGTTTAGTCGTGAAATTATTATTTACGTATGGAAATAAGGTATTTAGGATGTCTTTAATGTTGTGTATGTAACTTTCTAGATATTCAGTTCTGGAGAAGTCGTAAGACTTTAGAGGGTCTGTCCGTCCGGTCTATTTTTTTCAATGTCTTCCAGTCAGTGGTTGTTCTCCTGTATGTATTGGATAACGACACAAACACAATGGTCATCATAAGCATTTTTATTGGACTTTTAATTGAATTATGGAAGATTAATAAAGTGGTTGATGTCAAGGTGAGAATAACTTTTTGTTTGAAACAGATATTATTGGTTGTTACATTGAGGGTTGATAATTGGATTGATTGATTTGATTGTTTGGTTGATTGGTTGATTTATTCATTGTTTGATTGATGACTGGCTGGTTGATTGACTAATTGATTGATTGATCTATTGATTCATTGTTTGATTGACTGGGTGACTGACTTGATTGATTGGCTGATTGATTGGCTGATTGATTGATTAGGTAAAGTGATTCATTGTTTGATTGACTGGGTGACTGACTTGATTGATTGGCTGATTGATTGATGAGGTAAAGTGATTCATTGTTTGATTGACTGGGTGACTGACTTGATTGATTGGCTGATTGATTGATTAGGTAAAGTGATTCATTGTTTGATTGACGGGTGACTGACTTGATTGATTGGCTGATTGATTGATTGATTGATGAGGTAAAGTGATTCATTGTTTGATTGACTGGGTGACTGACTTGATTGATTGATTGGCTGATTGATTGATTGATGAGGTAAAGTGATTGATTGTTTGATTGACTGGGTGACTGACTTGATTGATTGGCTGATTGATTGATTGGTGAGGTAAAGTGATTGATTGTTTGATTGACTGGGCGACTAACTTGCTGATTGATTGGCTGATTGATTTATGAGGTAAAGTGATTGATCAAATAGGTTAGTTAGGCAGATCAACAGATCACTTTTGAATTGAGGTTGTACAATATAATATTTCAGACACTATTTCAATTTTCGCTATAATACACATTTAATCTATCAGTTATTTATTTCAAAATTTATCACATTTTAATTTTCGCCACATTATTTATTGTTTTGTAAATAAGAAATGTATATTCTTCTTGTATTCAATAAAAGTATTATTATTATTATTATTATTATTGAGTAACTTTGAATGGATTGAGCAAAGTAAAAAGTTTTAAAAGTTTGATTGATTGATTAAATGAATGTTTCAGTGAGTGATTTAATAAATAAGACTTCAATAATAATTGCTAAGTTCACTTTTGTCTTTCTAGTTTGATAAAGAAGACCGCATACTTGGTATCCTCCCTCGTATCAAACTAACAGACAAAGACAGTTATGTTAAGTCATCAACTAGGATATATGATGAGGTAAATAATTATTTTATACCATTACCATTCAAGCTCTTATTATGCACCTATCAATGTCTTGCCCCAACAGGGGGAGTGCAGACAAAGTCAGGCTATTGAACATAAACTTTGCCCGTACCTGGGCCTGCTCGATGTTTTTTGACAATACAATACAATAATTTCTGCATCTACAACAGTAAATATATGAGTAAGTATATAAATTTGACGTCCCCACGATACGGACTATTGACATAAAGATATGAAAAATGTCAATAGCCCCTGGGTATGCCCGCAGTCCTCCCGTTTGAGCAAGACATTGATAGGTGCATTATTTGTTCTCAAATGATTATCATTGTCAACATAATTCCAGGTGTGATTCTTGTAAGTGATGGCTTACTCTAGATGTCAAAACATCAAAACTTATCAGCTACAAAACTGAATGATGTCTAGTGAAGCACACCGTAAAGAAATTTATCAATAATTTGTGTCATTCTTTCTAAGAAGGCAAATTACAATAACTGGGATTTATTTACACAATATGAAAGGAGTAAAAGTTATTGACATTTTTGACAATAGTCCCCTTCACAGTCCCCTGTACAATCTTTAAAAGTAACTTTGAGCTTGCAGTGATAGAGACCTTTTAACATCTTGCCAGACAATTATTGTGAGCAGAGTTGTGTGCTAAAATATTCAACGTAGAGGTAGTGAGTGTGAGTGTGAGTCTCCCCAATTAGCCACTAGCTAAATACATTGAGACGTTAAAAAAGTTATTTATTTATTTATTTATTTATTTATTTATTTATTTATTTATCTATTTATTTATTTATTCACGTGTCCCTATCATTGCAATCTCAAAGTTTGTCTTGCTTTGATACAAAAGAACAGACTACCTTTCAAGATGGCTCAGGGAACTGTGAAGAGGACAATTGAGGAATAATATCTGAGATGTCAGATTTATCAATTCATTTTTAGAAAATGAATTGTCAAAGCATGACTAAGTTGAAGCCTTATGTTCATTATCGTTATTTGTTTGTTATAGATGGCGTTCAAGTATTTATCGTGGCTATTATTTCCTCTTCTATTATGTTATGCTATTTATTCACTGTTGTATTTGGAGCACAAGGGATGGTACTCTTGGGTACTCAGCATGCTATATGGGTTCCTTCTTACTTTTGGTAAGCAATTTTCTTTTTTCTTTCTCAAAATTGAGCTCAGTTATTCTTTCTTACTTTTAGCTATAGCAACTTTCCTATATTTTTCCTCTTCTATTTTCTTTTTCTTTCTTTAAAACATCAACTCAAACTTAATGTATTTTTGTAAAAATATGTTATGCATACTGACAAGGTATAAGTTAAGTCATTGTTATGAATATTATACAAGGGATGTGTAATTTTGTATATAACACTTAAGCGTCAATTTGTAAATAAAGTAGTTACTCAAATGTATACCTCTACTTTCAAACACTTGTGATTACATAAAATATGCAAAACCATGGAATATCAATAAATGACTTGCCAATATACACCGTATTCAATAAAGGTTGACAGGGCGAACAGGTGATTGGCGATTGCACAGCAGAAAGGGACTGTGGGTAATACCAATTTCTTCTTATTCTATTCTAAATTATCCAAACACCGTTCAGCGATGACCCTAGATGGGTGTCTCTAAGGTTTCGCTGAACGGTGGAGGCATTGTTTGGGTAGTTTAGAAACGAATAAGAAGGAATTTGTATTACCCATAGTTCCTTTCGGTCATGCAATCACCAATCGCCAATCACTATTCGCCCTGACAACTTTTTTCAAAGTAAATAGAGTTTGATGATAATTTATATTTGATGGTGTAAATCAACAGAGCTTAAGCTAAGATAATATTTGTTTTGTTTTACAGGATTCATCACTATGACCCCTCAGCTATTCATCAACTATAAACTCAAGTCTGTAGCTCATTTACCTTGGCGCATGATGACATACAAAGCACTCAATACTTTTATTGATGACTTGTTTGCCTTTGTTATTAAAATGCCTTTGTTGTATAGGATTGGATGTTTTAGAGATGGTAGGTGTAGCATGTTTGTTTATTATATGGCTACGATAGTTCTAATTTCATTAGAAATGCCAAAAAAAATGTTTTGGACATCAATAGGTTTTGAGGTAGTATTGTGGTGTACAGGAATTGTCAGGGGAGTTCTATTCAAATTCAAATTTCCGATATGCAAATTCATCCGGCTGGTATTCATACCTCTTCGTTAGTATACACCTATTTCAAAAATCGTTGTCGCAGCCGAAGCTACAGTCCACACTCTGAAGCCTACAAGGATGTCGGTATTTCTTCTCTTGTTAGCGATTTATTCATAGCATATTTGGTTGTAGGTGTTTGTGTTATATGATAATAACAAGTTGTTGTTGTGGTAAATATAAATATAAATATATCTTTAAAAACATGCAATGAATCACAAATTAAGTCCATGTAACCGACATCCTTTGCAGGCTTTAGAGTGTGGACTGTAGTTCCGGCTGTGACAACGATTTTTGAAATAGGTGTATATTATTTATAATATAGATATCCTTTTGTGCATACTAATTACACATATTGTTTAAATATGACAAAAAAGGAGGGACATCCAACTGAATTCACTTCTTAGCTGAGAGGTTAGGTTTAGGGTGAGGGTTGGGATAGGCATTGTATTTAGCATTTGGCACAGTTGAAGGGTCAGGGTTCGAATCACCCTGGCAGCATCTCTTTCTCGTTGTGAGGAGAACCAAAGTGAGGAGAACCAAAGTCCCACTGTTCGAAAACCTATGACATACTTGGTTAGCCCGTACACAACGATAAAACCGGTTTTGAACCCACTGGTTCAATACTTGAAAATATTGGCTCACAACAACTCCATGTATCATAATGTACTCATAATGTAATTCTTTCAACAGATATCGTATTTTTCATCTTCTTGTATCAACGTTGGATATACAAGATTGATCTTAAGAGAGTCAATGAGTTTGGTGTTACAGGTGAAGAGATAACTGTTGGGCACCCAATAGAGGAAACCAGTCAAGAAGCTGGCCAAGAAACTGCCGAAGAAACCCCAGACAATGCAACTAACAATGAAACACCTCCATCCGACAAAAAGAATGATTAAGATTATTTAAATGATGTGTTGGACATTCAGCCACATGTACCTTACTAAGCATACATAGCTTTTAATTACTATTCAGTCTACTCTGTCTTTTTTCTAAATTTGTATTCCTGAGGTAACTTTTGGCCTTAAAGAGAATGGATAAATGCTTGGTTACCCTCCTCCATTGTCAATTCTTATGTGTTGTCTGTGGTGGGTGTTTTATTTTACATCAAATAAAAATATGTGGAAAACTGTCTTTGCTCATGACTCACTAGCAAGAGTCAATAGCTGTTGTTACAACTATATGCAAATGTTTTTGAACAATGTATTCATGTTACTGCTCTTGGCTTGCTCTTAGGGACCGTTCATTATTTATCGGGGGGGAGGGGTGCGAAATTAGCAAATTTTTTTTAGTCCTCCCTTTTCAACCAAAACATTTTTTAGCCCCCCCCCCCCCTCCTTACACTCTGAGGAAATATTTTGTAATTTTTGTATTTCTCAGTTATTTCAAGACCCCCTTTCCAGGCTCATTAAAATTTCAAGTCCCCCCATTTTCTCACCCATTCCCCCCCCCCCCCCCCCCTCTGATAAATAATGAACAGTCCCTTAGGTAAAATAAAAACTTGGCATGAAGGCCTTGACTTGACTCCATTGTTCAAAATCATTTGTATAATACTGTTATAACAGCTATTAAAATTAACATTACAATTAAAAGAGAATAGAGCGAAAACACTAGAACCATGAAATATAAACAAAATAGCTACTAACTAATAGTTTTTATTTAGTGACTTTTTAGTCAGTATCACTCAACCAGAAACATCAAATACAAAAGGAAACAATACCTCATTACATCTTTACTTGTCTTTTATAGTAACTAATAGTCGCTAAATAAGAACTATTACACACTAACAATTTGAATTTGTTTCATGGTTCTAGTGTTTTCGCTCTACTGGTAGCAACTATTGCCATTTTGAATGTTAATTTGTAACTTGAGGGATTAGCATCCAAGCTGTCAGTAAAAAAACATTCTCCTTTTCAATAAATAAGGATTTTAATTATACATTAATTGTAATTATTGTACAAGAGCTATTAAAATAAAACTTTTATCTGTCCATGTAGAGTCATTATTATAAATGATTTATTTGAAAAAATGTCAAAAAGATATTGAATATATGGACGGGATATTTGGACTATGATGAGTATAAGAAATGTCAATGAATAATCATGTCAAGATTGTGTTCAGAGCTTTTATTGTTAATTGTGTGGTCTTATGCACAGCTTAGCTCTAATACACAATTTTTGGTAATGTAGTATATTAATCTGTTTATTTCATTGTCATTAATGAGATATGGATGCGCAACTCCGACCAGAGGACGGTCCGGTACGAAGTGCTAAGTGGTTGCTGTTCAGAAAAATCAACCCCAAAAGCTTAAGGAATATCTGTACAGATTTCTGCTTCAAATGTGTAACTACATTAATTGGCAGTAATCTTTGGTCAAGGACTAATATATTTAAATACCATATCCTGCACCCCTGAAGGTAGGAATGCCAACCATCTTAACACCAACTTATGGTCCCACCCAACGATGTAGCGTAACCTAGGACAGGATGATGTAACGGCATGTTCCATTGCTTGAATAACTGGTGATATGTCATGGCTATATAGTGATAGATTGGGGGCTTTGTCAACAACTGTAAATAAAATAAGAAATTTATTAGAATATGTTATATGGTGCAATAAGATTTGTTTGGCTCAAATATTTACTAAAACAAATGCACTATGCTGACAATTTTCAATGTGCTACCTGCTTCATACGGTGAAGACTTTTCAAAACAAACATGGTCCACCACCTTAACTTTATGATACAAATCATGCACCCATTTCATACCATTTCAGACCATTTCCTCGAGTCTTATGATATGTAAGACTTATATCTCTCACCAAATATACAACAGAATTCCTGTTTTTGAATACATTAAAAAAGTCGTGCATGTACAATACCTTCTTCTATAAAATGTTCACCATACTCATCCTTTGTTTCTTGACTAAGACTGTCCCACAAATTCCTCAATTCTTTTCCCTTTCTAGCTTGATCTGTCAAGTTGGTTTTGAAGAAACCAGGGTCAATGATGTGGACACTTACTCCAAAAGGTCTCAGCTCATTTCGCAGCACATCACAGTAACACTGTATTGCAAACTTTGAAGCTGAATAAGCACCTTCACCTAAAAACGGAATATTGAAATGAGTGAAAATAAAAAAAATGTGGGAGATGAAAGGAAATGGTGAATGAGATGGGGAAAGAATAAAAAGTTAGGATCAGTATGTGTATGACCACTTACTTTTATTTTTTAATTGAAATTTACAACAACTTAACAATTAAAAAAAACCTACCTATTTAGAACTTACAAATAATCATTTTACAATATGAAAACTTTCTTTTTTTACAATAACTTTTTTACTTAGTATAATGAAAGTTGATATATGAGATCGGAATAGAAGCAGCATAGTAAATAAAAATATGTAGAACAAGTGTTACCATATGTTATTTCAGTGTCATAATTTACTGTTTACATTTTTTGTGTGACACAGGGTTCCCATATTGTAACAATATAATAATAATATAGTGAAACTAGGAATAACAGATTATACCTTGAACGGCAACTTTCCCTGCTGCACTAGCAACATTAACGATACGTCCTCGGCTCTTCTTCAGTAACGGTAAGAAGGTCTTAGTGACTTCAAGTACACCCCATAGATTAACATCAAAGACTTTCTTGATGTTTTGAAGTGAACTCCAGTCAAAGAGTCCACTTATATTAAAGCCTGCATTATTGACAATGGCCAATAGAACTAAAAAAAAATAATGAGAATGGATTCCTGGTGATTATATTGTAGTCCAGTCATCCTGAGAAATTTAGGGGTTGGGGATTGAGGGGGGGGGGGGGGGGGGGGGAGAGGGGGAAGGGTGGTGGGGAGGAGGGAAGGAAGATTTTTCCCTCCCCCTCTCTCCCCAAACCCTAGAGCCACCACGCAGGCTAGTGGGTGGGGGACTAAGTTTACTTGTCATGGCTGAATAGCATTGAGAAATGACCGGAAGGAACTTTACTTGCTCAGTTCTTTCCACAGATAATTAATTATACATATAATGTAATGCTATGCTATTTTCATATTATTATTATTTTCATATTACAATAGTCCTTTTCACAGTTCCGTTCAGTGACCACGAATGATAGTTCCAATTCGAGGTTCCCGGTGCTGCACATGAAAATTATAGTTTTGCTACAGGTATGTAAAACATCAACGGGAACCTCGACTTGAAACTATTATTCATGGCCACTGAACGGAACTGCCAGTGAAAAGGACTTGAGTAATTAGTGCGCATGCAGACACTCAATCCATGAAGTAGAAACAAATTATTCTCTTAACTTGTTCTCTCATTCAAATTTCCAATACCCTGTTTGTTTTTGTTGTCTCATCAATCCTTTTCGCGCTTTTTTTTTGTACATGAGATAACCTGCAGCTACATTATCCAAGCTAGGAGAACATCCCCACATCCCCAAAGTCTGTATATCCCGGGTATATATATTTGATATTTGATATACCTGTATCATCAGAGGTTTCCAGAAAGTTTTCTACTCGCTCCAAACACTTTTGAATATCCTGTGAGTTGGTGACATCCATTTGAACAGTTTGTAGCCTATCAGAGCATTTGTCTTGTAGTTCTTGTTGTCCTTTATCGGTCAAACATCCTGCAAACACACGAAGACCTAACACGTCTAAAGTGATGGCTAATTGACGTCCAAAACCAGTATCACATCCAGTAATTAGAACACATTTCTTGTGTAAATTAGGTACTTTGGTATCATGAGTAAACAAATACCAAATGGAGACTATTATGACGAAGAGAATTGGTAAAAGATAGTACACCAGAGGATCCATCTTGAAACGATCAACACTGACAAGGATTTCAGCACATGAAGAAAAAGATATGCCATGCAAGTCATGTCCCCGGGGTCATGTCCTTGTACTGTTTTGTCACACAACACAGGTCACATTCAACTGATCAACATTCCTTTGGGCAAGTTACCCCTAGAAATCGATCAAAAGTCTAGCCTTAAGGCCCGGGCAAACATCATTTCGATTTTGTTGAACGCTGTAGAATGGTTTGCTGAACGATGTTGAACGTATAGGGGGCAAATGGTTTTAACATTTGAGCCCCTCCCAGGGGTTTTAGGGAACAAGGGAAAAAGCGCATTTATTTATTATTTATGGGGAACAAGGGAGAAAATGAAAAAAGATCAAACGATCATGGGAGGGGAGGGGCTCACACTTACTTCAACATCGGTTCGATTTTGTTGAATCAGTTGTAATGTTGAAACCGTTTGCCACCCACTTTCAACATTGAAACGTGAGTGCGTGTTACGTATTTGAAAGACCACTAAATGCGCATGGGTGTAGTCAACAATGTTGAACGGAGCAGGGCAAACGACATCAACTCCGATTCAACAATCACAGAACAAAATAAATGTTGAATGGATGTTGAAGCAAAGTTTAAGGTCCCGGGGAAACGGTTTCAAAATTTGCTTCAACATTCGTTCGCTTTTGTTGAATGGCAATGTTGAAGCCGTAAATAACTTGCCCACCTTTTCAACATTGTTGAAACGTATTGAATCGATGTTGAAAGAGTTTAAACGCGTTTAAACTTTGCTTCAACATCCATTCAACATTTCTTTTGTTCTGTGAATGTTGAATCGGAGTTGATGTCGTTTGTTGTCATACAAACATATTTGTACTATTTGCCTGGTAGGGACTCTTCAGGAATTTACAAAAACACACCTAAAAGATACCTTTAAAAAGGGAGTGACACCACACAAAAACAAGACAAGAAAGGCACGAAAAGTGATGACATTTTTATTTTTCGATCCCTACATTACTTGACAGCAATCTTTGGAAGTGAAACAACTCAGTTCAGATACCATATCCTGAACCCATGGAGTGCCAATAATCTCCACATCAACTTTTAAGACCTTCCTATTTAGGCAGGCTTTTTATACTGATTTATTGATTTATTGTATATTTTTGTTATACATCTTGTCAGTAAGCGCCTAGATCACGACTGGATAAGGGCTATAAAAATACTATTTTATTATTTATTATTCATTACTCTTTAACAAATAGAACAGGCTTTTCCATACTCTGTTCACTTTTAAAGCAGTGCTCGACCAATCACAACGTGCGTAGTTTCTCAAATATACAATAAATTTCAATGGAGTTTGTTTGCATGGTTTGTCATCAAGCCATGCTCACTTCAAAAATATATTATGGCTATATTCTTAAAAAAAGCTTAAGGAATATCTGTACAGATTTCCGTTTTTAAATGTTTAACTACAACTTAGCAGCAATCTTTGGTAAAGGACTAATAAGTTTAAATACCATATCCTGTATCCCTGAAGGTAGGAACGCCAACCATCTCCACATCAACTTATGGTCCCACCCAACGATGTAGCGTAACCTAGGACGGGATGATGTGACAGCATGTTCCATTGCTTGAATAACTGGTGACATGTCTTGGCAATGTAGTAATAAATTGCGAGCTTTGTCAACAACTGTAAATAAAATAAGAAATTTATTAGAATATGTTATATGGTGAACTAAGATTTGTTTGGCTGCAACTTTTACTCAAACAAATGCATTATGCTAAGAGGGTCCACAATAGGAATTGCCTGATCCCACTTTCCAGCTTATTTTTATTTGAAATCCCACCATCCTGCCAGTTTTGATGTTAAGATCCCGATCCCTCCATTTTTTTTCTGGATAAATTAAGTTAAAATTATTTGAATTAATAAAAATGATAAAAAAATCCAAAGAGAGTTAAATCCCATATCCCGTTGCAAATCCATGCGATTTCCCGAATCTAGACCCCTAAAAAATATGAAATTTCACTCCCACCCACAACTCTTAATCCCGCATCCTGTTCTGATTTTATCTCAGATCCCGAATCCCGCCTTCAAAAACTGGCAAATCCTGAATCCTGCCAAACCAGGACCCCATCTATTATGGACCCTCTGCTAACAGTTTTCAATGTGCTACCTGCTTCATACAGTGAAGACTTATCAAAACAAAAATGGTCCACCACCACAGTAGACATCTTTAACTTCATGATACAAATCACCCATTTCAGACCATTTGATATCTTACTTGTGTCTTATCATATGTCTCTCACCAAAAGTGAAAAGTGAAGACTTTTCAAAACAAACATGGTCCACAACCACAGAAAACCTCTTTAACTTCATGATACAAATCATGCAACTTTTTTTTCAGACCATGTGATATTTCCTTGTGTCTTATCATATGTATGTCTCTCACCAAATATACAACAGAATACATTAAAAAAGTCATGCATGTACAATACCTTCTTCTATAAAATGTTCACCATACTCATCCCTTGTTTCTTGACTAAGACTGTCCCACACATTCCTTAATTCTTTTTCCTTTCTAGCTTGATCTGTCAAGTTGGTTTTGAAGAAACCAGGGTCAATGATGTGGACACTTACTCCAAAAGGTCTCAGCTCATTTCGCAGCACATCACAGTAACACTGTATTGCAAACTTTGAAGCTGAATAAGCACCTGCACCTACAAAAGTGAAGATAAAATATAATAGTATCATCATCATTGATATTTTATCATTTTATGTGCTTGCCCTGGGAGCTGTAGAAAACACAGAAATTGTAAAAGTATGACTACATTTAATGTATTCGCATACTTCTATGCACGGGAGTTTGTACTTTAAACAGACACATTTGATGTGAAGTTGTCTGATTTTACCGAATAAGTCGTGTAAAAACTCTTTTCACAGCATAAAGTCTGTGCATAGAAGTATGTGAATATTTAAAAGTGATCATACTTTTGTGCGTCACACTGTAATTGTTGTACACAAAAAATGTGGAAAAGAAAGCAAAGAGGTTAAAAACTAAGTAGTATAAAATACATGACTGTATATATATATATATATATATGTATACATATAGTTAATGGAATATTGAAATGAGGAAGTGAAAATATAAAATGTGGGAAATGAAAGGAAATAGTGAACGAGATGGGAAAAAATGAAAAGTTTGGATCAGTATAGTAATAGTACTCCCACATATAAGAACCTGGGGTTTATTACCTGTTATAGGCTAAAATTTTCATTTGAAGCCCCCTCCACATAAGAACTTATTAAGGTTTAATGAAGGAACAGAAAACGCATGTACGTGCTGTGTGCAGTTATAAAGCACGAGGGGTTGTCAAAAAAAGAGAGAAGTGTGAAGAGAAGCACGACGCGAAGCGGAGTGCTTCTCAACACTTCTCCAGTGTTCTGACATTCCCCAAGTGCTTTATAACTGCATACAGCACAGAAAGCAAGTTTTTTATTTCTTTTATAAAATACAAATTGATCAACATGCAAACGCGCGTGCTGTGTGCTCTCATAAAGCATGCGCCTCAACCAATCAAAATATGTGATTTCAAATAGTTATTTTATAAGTACCATTTATATAAGAACCTTATAAGAACCTATTTAGGCTAACGGTAAATTGAAAAACTCAGGTTCTTATACTTTGGCTATTACTGTATATGACCACTTAGTATAATGAAAGTTCATATATAAGATAAGAATAGTGAATAAATAATATCTAATACAATTAAGTGTTATAATATGTGTCCCAATTTACTGTTTACAATTTTTGTGTTCCAAAGGGTTCCCATATTGCAACAAGTTATATATTAATAAGAAAGAGATTTAATGAATTGAAAGGGTTTATAGAATACCTAGAACGGCTACTTTCCCTGCTGCACTAGCAACATTAACAATACGTCCTCTGCTCTTCTTCAGTAAGGGTAAGAAGGTCTTGGTGACTTCAAGTACACCCCATAGATTAACATCAAAGACTTTCTTGATGTTTTGAAGTGAACTCCAGTCAAAAAATCCACTTATATCTATGCCAGCATTATTGACAATGGCCAATAGAACTAAAGAAAAAAAGATAATGAGAATGATTAAATGTACCTAGTGGACTGGATTCTAGATAATTGGCTTGGCCCTGGTGATTGTACTGGCAAGGAACTTTACTTGCTCAGTTCTTTTCACAGATAAATATATCTAATGTTATGCTATGCTATGCTATGCAATGTAATATGTTATGTAAATTTACTTGCTCAGTTCTTTTCACAGATATATATCTAATGCAATACTATGCTATGCTATGCAATGTAATATGTTATGTAAATAATATGTAATGCAATATGTAATGTATTGGGAGCTTGTATATATATCTCACTCAATGTGCTTTACAATATATCAAATCGATAGACATTACAATTGAGTAATTAGTATGGATTCAGAGCGCAAACACTCAATCCATGAAGTAGAAACAAATTACCGCCCCCCCCCCCCCCCCCCCCTGTATATATTTGATATTTGATATACCTGTATCATCAGAGGTTTCCAGAAAGTTTTCTACTCGCTCCAAACACTTTTGAATATCCTGTGAGTTGGTGACATCCATTTGAACAGTTTGTAGCCTATCAGAACATTTGTCTTGTAGTTCTTGTTGTCCTTTATCGGTCAAACATCCTGCAAACACACGAAGACCTAATACGTCTAAAGTGATGGCTAATTGACGTCCAAATCCAGTATCACATCCAGTAATTAGAACACATTTCTTGTGTAAATTAGGTACTTTGGTATCATGAGTAAACAAATACCAAATGGAGACTATTATGACAAAGAGAATTGGTAAAAGATAGTACACTAGAGAATCCATCTTGAAATGACCAACACAGGGAACCCAACATAATCACACTTGTACTGTTTTGTCACACAACACAGGTCACATGTTACCCAACATTCCGTTTGGCAAGTTACCCCTACTAGAAATCGATCAAAAGTCTCAAGAAGGCGGATTTATACTAAAATTTGACGAATTTGTTACCGTCAAAATGTTTCGAAATCCACTAGGCGGGATTATATTTAGTGCTTTACTATATCTTAGTTCATTTCTAGGCGCTATTTTTATCATGGGCCCGTCTCTTCCTCTTCTTCTCTGGCAACCTACTTGGTACAGATGGTTCAATGATCGTGCCATTGCATTGTGGCTGGTTCTTCCTCCCGTAAGCATGCTTTCTTTATTTCCCACGCTTGTTTGAACTTTGTGTTTTAATAATATCTCATCCATTCACACTTATTTTGCTTTCTTTTTTGTCAATTCTTGCCCTCTTCGCTTATGGTACAGGCTTTGTTAGGTAAGTGAAGCGAATGAATTAACATACAGCACCTACACCAAACTTCCAATTATTTTCATTCTATTCCAAATGTTCTAGAATTTTAAGCTTGATACAAATCAATTTAGAATTAACTATCTACTGGTTTATCTATTTCGACTAATAAGTTGATAGCATATGTGATTGACGGCAGACTGTAACGGCAGTAAATAGTGTTAAAAAACTCATAAATAATTCATAAGCCTTTAGTCCAATCATTTGGACCAATTTGGTCACATAATAAAGCACTCTCATTAATAGTATTCTATAAAGACACACATATCTTTATGATAAAGACACATATAGAAACTAATGAAAGGCTTTATCAGTTAAAAAGCCTCTAGTCAATCATGTGACCTGCACTGGTCCAACTAATTGGACCAATATGATCCAGAGAGGCTCTTCCTACTCACAACTACAAGTCCTGTTTTAAATGTGGGACGTAAATTAGAGAATCTTGCGCACGATCAGAAGGCTATGAGGGGTTTGTTATCACATTTTGTGTATTTTTCAATGTTTTATTTGAATTTTTTGTTTTATATTGATGGATTTTTTTCAGCCATTTAAAAAACTCATATTCGGCTACGGCTTGGGTTTTTATACTTGATAAAACACTCCTGCTTGTTTTTTAAATATTACTTAATGACTTTGTTTATCGGAATTCTTATTATTTTTGCATATATTATTGTTCAAGTGCAATTAACGAATTAAGTAAGCTAGCTTATATAAGGCCAAATCCCTCGTTCAATCTCGTAAGTGCTGTATATTTTAACAAGAATACATTGTTTTATAATAATTTATTTATCATACCAAAATTGAAAAAAGGAATTTAAATTATTTATTATTTAGATTTGAGTTTTATTGTATACATTGCTATATAAATATCAAAGCAATGTGAATAGAATTTATAATGTTGAGTGCTGTTATCATAAAGGATCATTTTCCAGTTATTTTTTAGAAACAAGTGTCTTGACCTTCCTCTTTGCTATGATTGGATAAATGTTTGGCTCATTTTCAAGGATTACATTGTCAAAATTCATGCTGGGAATTCATGCAAGTCTTATAATCGATTTGCAGTAAAAATATTTTGTTAGCCAGCTGTTGTAAAATTAAGGTGCTATTTCTTTTTATTATGTGACAGCATGTGATATGTAACTAGCACTAGGTCATGATAACCCAAACTACATAACACCAGGCAATTTTTTCTTATTGAATAATTAAGTAGCTTGTGCAGATCAATATTGTGTTCATTAGCAAAGAATTTGTCATGACAAATTTGTCAAAATCATCTTCATGAGCAATGAATAAAATCATCAAAGACATATCCCAATTATCAACCTTGATACTTGAATGTATGATATTTCCTAAGCCTTCAGAATAATAATAATAATAATAATAATAATAATAATAATAATAATAATAATAATAATAATAATAATAATAATAATAATATTTATTTATTTATTTATACACGATGGGTTTTTACAGCATGGCTGATGTGGTCGTGTTTACATTACAATTATACTTACATTATTAACTATTACTATTACATTATATTATTAACTATTATATACATATAGAAGAAAAGGAAAATCACTAATTGTTATTAGAACAACGGAAATTAAAAATTCTATTGTTAAAATGGGTAGCAAATAAGCATCATAATACCAAAACTTGTAAACACTACCCTCGCATATAACAATAGATTTGAATTAAAATATTTTCTATGTGTTCTAGAATTAATGTTTGGTGTCAAGATCAAAGTAACTGGTGAGAAACCTCCTGTAGATGACACAGCGTTAATTATCATGAACCATCCATCACGTCTTGATTGGATGTTCTATTGGTGTTTTCTACATCGTCATGGTCTTTTAAAACATGAAAAGATTATCCTGAAAGATGATTTAAAGAATGTTCCTGGACCAGGTACCAACAATTCATTTATTACTAGAAGAGAACCACTATGTACCATTATTATTATTCGAACCAAGCATTTTGTTTTTAAACATTTTGTAATAAAAATGACAACGACAAGACTTATAGATTTATTAAATGTTTCAAAACTTTCTCTTGTCTTTATCAAGAATGTTTATTAGTATCGAAATGTCAAATATATCTATAAATCTTGTTGTCGTCAATATTATTATTATTATTATTATTATTATTATCATCATCATTTATTTTTCTTTTCATCATTATACAAAAATATAGAACCGTGTTCATCCCTTGAGCATAAGGAAATGTACATTTGTGAGTTTACTTATATGACAATGCCCTCCTTAATATATGGGCTGTACCAAGGAGAACTATTTTTTGTAACTCTATAACCTTGATGTTTCCTGGTATTTTGTCGGTAAAGTTCTGTATTCCTTTCTTTATCAGTCCAAGAGCACCTATTATTACAGGTACTATTGTTGCTTTCAGACCCCACATTCTCTCAATCTCAATTTCTAGCTCTTTATATTTGGAGAGTTTTTCCATAGTTTTTATAGATATGTTTCTTTCTGTGGGAACCGACATGTCTATCAATAAACATGTTTTCTTTTCTTTATCCTTAACAATAATATCTGGACGGTTAGCTTTAATCTCTCTGTCTGTTTGTATCGGCATATCCCATAGGATTGTAACTTTTTCGTTCTCAGTGACTGTTGATGGTTCGTGTTCGTAGTATCGTTCAGTAACTTCTATGTTGTAATGTTTGCATAGTTTCCAGTGAATATACTTTGCTGCTATGTTATGTCTATGTATGTACTTTGTCTTAGCAAGTTCTGGACATCCTGATACCACATGATCGATTGTTTCTTGGTATTGACTACAAATTCTACACATCGGACTAGAGCCGTCTTTAAGAATCTTGCTTCTGTAGTAATTTGTTTTGATACATTGATCTTGAGCAGCAATGATGAATCCTTCTGTTTCAGATTTCAGGCCATTTGTTTTTAGCCATTTGTTTGTTTGTATTTGGTCAACATCATTGTCAGTAAGCTAGGCGTCGCGGGTACTTTCCATGAAGTGGTTTTTCTTCCCAGCTGTTATTATTATTATTATTATTATTATTATTATTTTCAAAAGAGTGGCTTTTGGACAAATTTTGATAATGTAAGACAGAACGCTTATTATTATTATTATTATTATTATTTCTTTATTTCACAGTAAAATAATCCTTTTTTACAATTTTTACTGGTATAGATCTAGCTTCAGCTCGGGATCCTACCCGGCTCCTGAGAGGAGCTGAAGCACCTTTCTTAATATATGTGCCGTGCCTAAAAGAACAGATTTTTGTAAATCTAAAACGCTTATGTTATTAAGTTCAAGTCTTTGAATATGGTCTTTAAAGTTTTTCGATATGGTTCCTAGCGATCCTATTACTATTGGTACTACTATGGTTTTCATCTCCCACAGCCTTTCAAGTTCTATTCTTAGGTCTTGGTATTTTTCTATCTTTTCCCTCTCCTTCACATCAATCCTACAGTCTTTAGGTACTGAGATGTCAATCAGCTCCACCTTCTTCTTGTTCTTATCAATGACTACAATGTCCGGTCTTCTTGCTTCAATTTTCTTGTCAGTGTATATATTGAAGTCCCATAGAATCTTGGTGTTTTCGTTTTCTACTACTTTCTCGGGGTTGTGATCCCACCAATTCTCTGCTGTGCATTGTATGTTGTGTTTTCTACATAGATGCCAATGTATGGTACTTGCAACTTTGTCGTGTCTGTCTTTGTATTCTTTTCCAGCTAAGACTTCGCATCCAGCTACCAAGTGGTCCACTGTTTCCGTTTGTTTTTTACACAATCGGCATAGCGATGATTCATTGTTATTGTATTTACTTTTCATGTAGTTTGTTGGTAGTGATTGGTCTTGCGCAGCGATGAGTAGTCCTTCCGTCTCAATTTTGAGGTCTCCTTTGTTCAACCAAAGCCAAGTGCTCTCCTGGTCCATCTTATCTCCGCATGTCTTAATGTAGCGTCCGTGTAAAGGCTTCTCTTTGTATCTTTCAAGTCTTTCCTTACTCCTGCGTTGATGGTATTGCTTTTTGGTCTCTTCTGATTCTACTATAACTTCTCTTACGATAGTCCGTAGAGTTTCATTTTTGCTGACATATTCTTTCAAGGAAAGCTCTTCCTCTCTTACAGTGTCTTCAATAGCCTTAAGTCCTCTTCCCCCTATAGATCTTGAAAGGTAGACACGGTCTACATCAGCACGTGGATGCAAGCCTCGATGTATTGTGACTAACTTTCGTGTCTTTGTGTCTAGTGAATGGAGTTCTTCTTTTGTCCAATTTATTATTCCAGCCGTGTATCGTATTACTGGAACTGCATATATATTAATAGCAGAGATCTTGTTTCTTCCTGACAACTTTGACTTAAGAATCAGTCTTAATCTTCTCTTGTATTCTAGCTGAACACTCTTCTTGACCTTCTGATGGTTGATATCTTCCTTCTCTAACACTCCTAGATATTTGTAGTGATCATCGCCTTCAAGATTTCTTATCTGTTTACCATCAGGTAACTTTATTCCTTCCCTCTTTATGATCTTTCCTCTCTTTAACCCCACTCTTGCGCACTTCTCTATTCCAAAAGTCATGCCAATGTCTGTGCTGAAGATTCGCACCGTGTGCATAAGTGATTCGATTTCTTTCTCGTTCTTCCCATACAGCTTTAGATCATCCATGTATAATAGATGGTTCAAGGTCTTTCCATTTGGCAGTTTGTAGCCTTTGTTTGTTTTGTTGAGTATGGATGACAGTGGAATAAGCGATACAATGAATAGCAATGGCGATAGCGAGTCTCCCTGGAATATTCCGCATTTAATTTCACATTGTCCACAGGAGTCATCTTCAACCATCAATTCAGTGTTCCATGCTTGCATCGAGTTACTATTATTATTATTATTATTATTATTATTATTATTATTATTATTATTATTATTATTATTATTATTATTATTATTATTATTATTATTATTATTATTGTTATTGTTATTATGATCATCATCATCATCAACATAATTATCATAATCATAATCATAATTATTATTATTATTAGCTACCCTGGAAACCCTATTTATTGTATGTACTTTTTCTTGTTGCTTACAAAACCATAAGATTTACAAATGCCAAAGCAAGGTAGAAAATAGTCTCTGGTACCCAGAGTAGCCATTGGCATAGACCATCTCAAAGTTTGGAATTTGATAGACTTATGTGCTTACATTGTACTTTTATTTGTTGTTTTTATCATTATATCAAAGTAGAATATTGTAAAACCAGAATAAAAAGAGACGTCTGGCTCTCTAGGTTTCCATTTTACTTGCATAACAATCATACAACAAAATCACACGCATGTAACATGATATTATAAATAACAATAGCTAACTAATTACAATAATAATCATGTGCATCATTTCATTAATGTTTAGGCTGGGCTATGCAAAATGCTATGTATATATTCCTAAAGAGAAGATGGGAACATGATGAAGGTTACTTGAAGAAAGTATTGGATTATTTTAGAGAAGTGTCTTATCCTGTACAGCTCCTTATCTTTCCCGAGGGAACAAACTTAGATGAATTTACCAAAATCAAAAGTGACAGTTTTGCAAAGAAAAATAATCTAGTTCCGTATGAATATGTATTGCACCCTCGTATTCGTGGTTTTACTTTTTGTGTTGAAAATCTTCGCCAAGGAAAGCTTGATGCCATCCATAATGTTACTGTTGGTTATGATAAGAATCACTGTTATTGGGAGAAGGACTTACTATGTGGACATTTTCCTAAGGAAATGCACTTTCACTTCCAACGACATCCAATTGAAACATTGCCTGAAGGTGAAGATGGTCTTGGAAAGTGGTGTACTAAACAATGGGAGGAAAAAGAGGAAAGATTAAAAAGGTTTTATGCAAGCAAAGAAGGGTTCTGCCCTACTGAGGAAGTCCTGGAAAACGGTGAAGCTGCCCAAACACAGTTGAAATTAGCACTGATTTTTTGGCTGTCATTCATAGTGTTGTCATCATTAGGGATTTATTATTTGTTTTTGGTCAGGATGTACTTCTATTTAATGATAGTTGTCTATTTTGGTATTTCTATTATAGGAAAGGGATCTGATAGGCTACAACTTTGGTCTCATAACAAATTCTTCAAAAAGACAAAATAATTTGGTAATTGCTTTGACAAAATAGTTGCACATTTATTCACACAATTTGACAAAAAAAGTGTGTCTCAAAATGTTCTGACATTACCAAACAGAAAAATATTGACAATAACTATAACAAAATGTACAAGTATAGTGCAAACAGTGTATATGACAGGGCAACATTAGAGTTGAAGAAATAGAAACACGCGTATGTGCTATGTGCAGTTATAGAGCATGCAGGGTTGTCAGAACACAAGAGAAGTGTTGAGAGAAGCACAGCGCGAAGCAGAGTGTTTCTCAACACTTCTCGAGTGTTCTGACAATCCCCAAGTGCTTTATAACTGCATACAGCACAGAAAGCAAGTTTTCTATTTCTTTTATAAAATACAAATTGATCAACATGCAAACGCACATGCTGTGTGCTCTCATAAAGCACCCGCCTCAACCAATCAAAATACATGATTTCAAATAGTTATTTTATAATATTTAATAAGGTACATAAGTTTATACTGTTTCTATTGTTTACACTGTTTTGTAGTATTCTATAATTTATAACAATCCCTTTTGTGCTTTTACAAGACATTGTCCGAGGCTGTAATATGATTTGGCATTGGTGAATATGGCACCATGCTTGCAACTTGAAGTACTATATACCATATGTTTTTATAAAACATGGCATTGTGGCATTGCATACTACAACAACCAGAATGCTTTGCATACTTTTTGTTGTGGAATGATTACTACCAATAGTCCTTGTCACAGTTTCGTTCATTGACCAAGAATGATAGTTCCATGTCGAGGTTTGAGTGCGCATGATAAATTATAGTTTTGCTATGCGCAGCAACTGCAACCTCGACTTGGAACTATTATTTGTGGTCAGTGAACAAAACTGAAAATTTCTATTGTTCTACTACTTCAAAAAGCACATACATGGAAAGTATGGATAAGAAAGAAAAATTTGTAAATTATTCTAAACTGGTAGTAAAATGAGCTCATAGACGACTTTCATAAATGGCCGCCACTAATTATCATAATTTTTAAAATTGATGTTTTAAGAAAAAAACGTTATCATATGATAGATATTCACCATAACAATAACTTGTGAAAGTTTGAGAAAAAAAAACAATTAAATTTGCAAGAAGCTATAAGAGTTTGGAAAATCAGACAAACACCAAAACGAGGCATCAAAGGCCTCAGCAGAAAATTACATACAAATCTCTAAATTTTTCATTGAGCATAACTTCTTTGATATTTTAGCCGGAGCATCAAAACCTTCCAAACATGCCTATTTAAGGAGGTTCTTTCATATGACAGTGCTAAAATATTAAAATGTCTGTTTACTTGAAAAATCATTTTCCAGTACATATTATGGTATTTATGTATTTATGAAAGTGGTCTATTGTACTATGAAACTGTACAAATATTTTATAAATTTCTTTATAAAAGCTTTAGCACATCAACAAGTCAACCCTTTTGAAATTTGCTGTATCTAAATAGTTTTTAACACTTTTATGATATAAAGAGTTTATCCACTCTAATTATTGTTTAAGATTAAACTCTTGAAGATTAATTAATACTGAATAGTGTTCATTAAAGGTCAAATATATCCACAGTATTAGTGAAATATTGTATTAAGAGTTATCTGAATATTTTTTTTTTCTACCAAAATTGGGGGTTCAGCTATGTTTGTAGTCTCCCTTGCAGCCCTTATTAGTGTCGGGCTTCCTGTGTCCCACCCCACACAGAAAGCCTGACAATAATAACGGATGCAAGGGAGACTCAGTATGTTTGCTGAGGTGATCTCTTTTTATATAATGACTAATATTTGCAAATTAAAAACTATGGCACAGTAGCACTTTGATTTAATACGTGTGTCACTTGTTCAGAACATTGATACTAATTCACTGGTTGTATGAACTGCAAAAACTTTATCCATGAAATAAAACCAAGTTACTGGTTTGTTATTCAATAGTTTATAACCCAATAATTACTGGTTTTTGTAACGCAATAATTAGGGTTTTGTAAGGCACTAGTTTGTAACGCAAGAATTACAAAATAAGGTTTCTATTTTTCTCCCGACCCCAAGCCCTCGCGGTCACTCTGAGTAACCCCTGGGTTGCCGAGGATGTAGTCTCCCTCGCATCCGTTATTAGTGTCGGGCTTCCTGTGTGGACTACCGAGGACGGGTACCTCTCGCCTTTGAAAATCTTTTATGAAATATGTGTACTGAACCTTTCTAAAAACTCATGATTTTATCTCAGTCGTACTTGAACAGTCACCTCTTCATAAATTATTTTCTTCAGTTGGGAATCACTTCTGACCACTTTCCAAAATCAGTCATTTAACATGTGGTGTAAACCTGAGCACAGGCAGCCCAAGCAATTCACTTTTACAGTAGAGATGTGAGGAAAAAATCCGTATTTTTTATTGAAATAAATTTGAACATATTTCAATCCTGTGTTGTTGTTAAATCTATTTGGTGTCATTCTGGATAGTTTTTGAAAGTTTTAGAGCATTTTATTTTAATGTTTGCCCACCTGTACTTAAAAAGTTTTTAATTCTTAAGTACAGGTGGGCAAACATTAAAATAAAATGCTCTAAAACGTTCAAAAACTACCCAGAATGACACCAAATAAATTAAACAACAACACAGGATTGAAATATGTTCAAATTTATTTCAATAAAAAATACGGATTTTTTCCCCTCACATATCTCTACTGTAAAAGTGAATTGCTTGGGCTGCCTGTGACCCGAGGTGGAAAACCATTACCGGCAGCATTTCAAAAGAAAGGAGCATTTTATAAATATTCAAGACCCTCCGATACTATTTGTCACATCCTTATCCCGGGCTTGGAATGACCTGGCTAGCAACCTTGATCGATTATCACTGTGATCAAAATAGCTGTATACATAGCTAGTCATTTCAGAAGTAGAAGCATACTAACATTCAAGATAGAAAAGGTACCTGCATGAGCTTGCATGTATCAACTTTTGCGTGCAAATTATTTCCATAAAGCCCGCCAAAATTCCGTCTGCAACGGGCGCGTCCCGTTCATTTCAACACATGTGGTTCAAAGTCCAATATGTTCTTGATCGAACAGACATTCGGCAAGTGTTTTTTTGATTACATTGTCTACTGGTACTATGTAAAGCCATGTGCCTTGTCGAGACAAATCTAAAAACTTGAATTAGATAAACAAAAGAAATGTAAAAATACATGAAACTACTGGCAAACGTTCAAAACCATGAAATAAGTCAAGAATTGTTACTAACTGTTAAAAATCATGTAATGCAAAGAAATTTGTATATTTCCGATTTGGACCCACTTCTCAAGATTTGTGTTTTATTTTATATTTTTCGCGCGCGATCTTATGAATTCTACTAGTATTCAGAGAGTGTTACCGCGCGCGCATCTGGATTCTCCGATCAAAAAAACACCGTCGGTCGACCAGCTCTGGATTAATAAAAGTAAAACAAATTAAAATATCAAAGCCTTTTTACTGTATTAATTAATTGATTTCTTTTTATCATGCAACTTAGAAACTGAAAGAAGTATTATACACTGCATTGAAAAGGTTTGATCTTACCGAGGTTTCTAAAACGTCTGATAAACAAAATACACAATGATATTGGCCCGTACAAGTTTTAACTTGTAAAATAGAATCTAAATGAATATTATTACGTTGTGAAAACTAAGACTGCGACAGAGTTGTTGCATGGCACCAACGATCGAAGCAATATTGAATTGCATGATAATGCGCAAAATAGTTAAATAGAATAAACTGTGAAATCGCAGTTGTATCAAGCTGCATCAGGCGTGGCGAGGATCCAGACAGGTTCGCAATGTGGTTTACGAAAACCGGTCAGATTTTACTGTCGACAGGTCAATTTCACAGAACAGCGATCCAAATACTGGACTCTTTGCAAGCTCTTTTGGACTCTTAGTCAGTCTTTTTTAAACTTTTGGTGTGGATCCACCCCTATTCATGGTTATACTCTTGAAAAGGTTCCACAAATTATTACTATATTGAAACTATTTGTCTAAATGTTGAGAAACCTTTTAAGAGGTTTTTAATTACTTGTGATGATTTACTTTTGTTTTGTAGGAAACCTTTTGTAAAACTTGTAAACGTGTTGAATGCGTATTTCTTTGGTATACTTCAAAAACGGTCTGCAGTTCTTACTTGCGGGAATATATGGAAGTATAATGGTATAACCAAGCTGAATTATTTCATAACAGCGCTATGGCTGCCTTAATTGTCTTGTCATGAATGGTATACTGTGATTGTTGAAGACGTTTTTGACCTTTTGATGAGTTTTCCAAAGTAGAGTTTTCTTGTGTTGTTGTCACTTTTTCCCTACCAAACTCATTTGAAAATGTTTCGTAGAAAAATGCATGAGCTCTTGAATAATGTCATAGTCTATCTTTAGTTTGATATAATAATGACAATTTTAATAAATCTATAACGATAATTATATGATGGCTCTTCTTTTGGCTGTTTTTCGTCTTTTGATAAGTTTGCCAAAGTAGAGTTTTCTTGTGTTATTGTCACTTTTTCCTTACCAAACTCAATTGAAAATAATGTTTCGTAAAAAAATGAGCTCCTAAATATTGTCATAGTCTAGGCTTTAGTATAATCTAATAACAATTTTCAGTTGATAAATCTATAACGATATTTGATAGCTTGTTTTGCTTATTTAGGTAGTTTTTCGTCTTTTGAAAAGTTGTTCAAAGCATAGTTTTAGTAATTCACAAAAGCATGGGTGTTAAAAGGTTTTCAGTGAAAGAGAACAAATTATAGCCTCCGGCGTACGCTGAAATCACACCTCGCGATATCAAACTGACAACAAAAACAGACAATATTAGCACCTGCATGCCTGCGTTAAACTTGTTTAACAATCTAAGACTTTTTGTTGAGTACCGTAATAAAACAAAGGTATTTTTGGTGAATTATCAATAAAGCATGGGACTTGGTCGTTTTCCCATTGTCAGCGTTTACAAAAACAGATTTTCTTTAGTTGATAAGATAAAACAATCTAGTAGCGTAAAGGTGGTTTAAAAATATTATTCTGTTTACTCCCATGCATTCTGTTTCTTTCATTCCACTTAAAGGTTTTATTTTAATGATTCCAAAAGATAAATGACATATCTCAGTAATTCTGTAATCTTATTATAGTGTAAAGGGTGGTATAAAACTCTCTATAGTAAGAGACGTCTAACACTCGTTTGGTCTGCGAAATATCAAGTTTATTGTGTTCAATCACTGCTGGTGTACATGTTTTGCAAAAACGCCTATAATCAAATGGATATAAGTTTAAGTATTGAAACTAATGACCTAAACAAAAGCTGTACACAGTGTGTATATAGCCTTGGGTGACTTAGATTACACAATATTATCAAGAGTGCATAAAGTTATGCCTCCTGGCCGGCAACACCTATTAGAGTCTTACATAAAAAATGCATCTAACAGCTATCATCACATATGTTAATGAGCAAAAACCATCTTTCAATCATGAATCTTTTACTTTCATGTTTAGTCTGCATAGACACTGTCAAAAATAATGGTTATCTGGGCGGTGTCCTATGATGTCTTCTGATTTTAAGTCTGCATCAGTAAGCACTGCTAAAAATAATGGTTATCTGGGCGGTGTTCTATGATGAATTTCATCTTCTGATTTTTAGTCTGCATAGACACTGTCTAAAATAATGGTTATCTGGGCGGTGTCCTATGATGTCTTCTGATTTTTAGTCTGCATAGACACTGTCAAAAATAATGGTTATCTGGGCGGTGTCCTATGATGTCTTCTGATTTTTAGTCTGCATAGATACTGTCAAAAATAATGGTTATCCTCTGATGTCATTCGTTCTGACGCGAGGTACAACCGAAACCGAAACATACTAAATATTTGAATCCGATGGATATCGATCCACAGTCCTATCTAAATAGATTGAAAGCATAAAATACATACATATACAGATATAGCCTGCGTAGCGGCTCTCTAGGGGACTGGGGAAGAGAGAAAGGAAGGGAGAGCTCTCCCTTCCTTTCCCCTCCCCCTCCCCCTCCCCTTCTCCTCTCCCCAATCCCCTAAGAGCCGCTACGCAGGCTAATACAGATACAGTTGATGGTAGACACTCCCCTCGGGGCTTTCCAGTGACTATTAACAATTTCTTATGATAAATGTGGAGGACTTCTCGTACTGCTTTTAGCAGTTTACAATCACGAGTGTGGTGTGTGCCTCCGAGACCTTACATATCAGACAAATATACCTTATAGTAGAATGAAGGCACTAAACCAATTAAAAAGATATTAGACTAATATACTTTAGTAGACGGAAGGCGCTAAACCAGCGTGTTTCTAAAAAAAACCAATTCGTTTGATAGTTTGTTAATTTATTCATTTTTTATTAACTTATTAACTATATAATAAGTTCACCAAAAAAAAATTTGTTTTCGGCTATTTTCTTTGCTATTGTTTCCTAAGCCAACGAGTCGAAATGTAATGCTAGCCAATCAGAAACGGGCACGATTTCAACTGTTCGCGCCTTTTTCTCGCTGACTTGCAGTACTTCAAGAGCGCGTTTGCATTTAATACAAGCATGAGTTGGCTGATTTACTGAGTGAAAAAAAAATCCTTCAAGCCTTCTATTCAATTATATATTATCTCTATTCCTCGATTTATCTTGAAGAAGAAGCATTTAGCTACTTAAAAGAACAACTTCGACGAAAAAAACAGGACAAGCAATGAAGTTTTCTCGCTTAGTCTGCTTAGTTGCTCAGTCGTCAGTATATTCAATGCAATCAAATCCAGGTTAGTGAATTTTCATTCTCTTTTATATCCAGAACAAAAGTATATAAATGGGTCAAAGTTTAGTTAGTATTTTTCAATCTGAAGCTCCTTTCGTTGTCAGTTTTAAAGAAACTGAACTAAGTGAAGAATATAGCTCAAAACATCAATTGTTTGCGACACTTTTCAAATATTTACGTGTGTGTTTGTTTGTGTATTATTGCGTTTGTCTGAGTACAACTGCTTCTATGGAGTTTTTTTTAGCCCTTGTGAGTGTGATAGGGACAAATGGGGCGTTTTTTTCATCTTTTCATGTGGTAAAACTTATCACCTTTTTTGCTGAGCATAATGACAAAAGCACGTTCAGTTCAAAAGTATGCGAGCTATGCCCGTACTTTTTAAAGCCGTGGATAGCCCATGAATCATTACGGTCTCAAAGCGTAAAGCTTCGGTATACTTTTACGGGGCAACTTTTATTGAATTCGCTGTATTGTATAGGGTTTTTAAAATGAACAGATGGTCATCCATCACGTGATCATTTCATTGCTTAATAGTTGTTATTTATTGCTATTATATCATTTCTATAGACCACTTCCATAACTGCATGTCATGTATATCTTACAATTGACTATATCCTGAAAACTTTCAGCACTTTCTAAGGAAAGATCTATTGAAAATAGACATTATTGGAAAGTTTTGAAGCTTTAGATAAAATAACAACAAAGTTAGAGAGGTATGAAATTACAAGGAATTGTATGGAATTCCTTGCTGAGGCCTTTGTAGCCTCGTTTTGGTGTTCTTGTGCATTTTCAACTCTTATAACTTTAAGAGAATTTAAACATATTCTGCCAAACTTTTAGAATTGATCATTAGCCTTTATATTTATTATTTGCGTATGTTCTTTTTCCAAAATTGTATGTACAAAAATAATATGCTAATTAGTGGTGGCCAGTTATGGAAGTGGTGTATATAAAGCATGATTTACAATTACAAAATATTTACCGACCTAATTTCGTAATAGTACCGACTGGCGCATCACGTCCGAGTGTATCTTATACTAATCCACGGCACACATATGTAAGTCTTGCTTATATTGAAGACTCCCCCACGATTCACGACTGATTTCATTTTATATACATATGCCCACGATTAACGTGTGTAAATACTCGCGTGTATTTTATATCAATCCACGGACCTCGCGTGTATTTTAATGGAATCCTTGAGTCTCTTGCGTGAATTTAATCGCCCTTTTTGTATCAATGAAATTAACGCATAATTCTGCTGTATTCCATACCTAGCTATTACAAGTAAAAATGATTCTTTTGGAAATCCTATTTTTGGTCTTTGTTTCGGCAATTCGCGATCCTTATTTCAGTGAAATAAATAAAAGAATAATAGAAACAGCGCGTTGGTTGAAATAACTTCACCAGAGACAATCAAGACACGCCTATTTTTGTCAAAACTTCTTCAAACTAATTAATCCACATCATTCAAGGTCACTCTCTTCACAACTAAATTAACCGTCCCTTTCACATTCTCCTAAAGTCTCTGTTAATTAATAGCTCTCTCAGTGGAGGTTCAAGATGGGTTTTCATCGTTGCCACCCAAAGAAGACTAAGAGATTATGTTTTTTGTGTGCTTCTGTCAAGAGTAGATTTTCCTCAATTAAAACTACAATCTTTAAAGTGCTTTCCACTGTATGAATAATTGATTAGATTATAAGAAAAACGTTCGTTGTGTATTCATTCTAAAAATCCAGTGTTCTGAGAGTGTTAAGTATTAAGTTATTTTCTTCTTTCTTCTTCTGCTTTAGTTTGTACATGTTTCTTTCTTTCTGGCTACGTTTACACGGTACCGGACAAATTTTTGACCGGTCAAAAAAACATCCGCTTAGGGGTTCCGTTCACACGGGACCTCGCTAAACGTGCAATAATTTGGACGCCTAACCGGTCAAAACGAAAATATTGTAATGATCGGTTCCGTGTGAACAGCATGTCCAGGTCGATCTTTTGACCGGTCAAAAATTGGTCCGGTTCCGTGTAAACCTAGCCTCAGTGTTACTTTCTTCCTTTCATTCTTTTGTTTATTCCTTCATTCATTTCTTCGTGCTTTGTTTGTTTGGGGTTTTTATCTTGTTTTTTTTTCCTTTCATTTTGTATTTCTGTTAAAATCAAGAGTAGACTTACAACCTTCAAAAGTGCTTCTCTCTGTAATTGTTAATTGAATTATAAGAGCATAATTCGTGGTCGTTTCGGGATTACGAAATTCGAGTCAGTTCCGAAAGAATTTAATGTAACTACTCAACCGGTAAAGGAGATCTTGCTCAGTATCCTCATTCAAACTGTCAAAAGATCCTTCCCAGTCTTTAATTATTTCAAGAACAAAAATCTTCGTTTATTATCTCGATTGTACTTTGCTTCTTTTGTTCATGGAGACTGAATCAAGTTTTGCCACTTTGATCTGTCTCTTTGAGATGTGACTTTTAAAGAACACTTCAACCTTTGACTAGAACTTGAGCTATGAAAGCGTTTTTATTTCTTTTCTGTTGTGTATTTAATAGTCCTTTCTATTTGTTCTAAATCCACCCACAAGGACGTGATTCTGAAGAGCACTTCAGTCTCTGTCTATCAAAAACTCTTTTTCGACTCACATTGTCAATGTTCTGTAACCCAAGCATGCACGCTAGCTATAAGACCGGCGTAATTAATGCATTGATGGCAAGCGGTTTCTAATTGAAGAAATGGTTTTCCATTCGAGTAAGCGCGGATTAGAGTTAACCCTTATAATCCAGAACTGGATCCACTTTTCGCAATAAAGATGTTTTTACGCGCGCGATCTTATTTCCTATCTTTGGTGGATTGTAGGTAATTAACGTATAATCAGAGGTTACAAACTACATTCTAGCATGCAAGTGTTTTAAAAGCCGAACAGCATCAGTTCCAACCAATCACAGGGAGTGTAACATCGATCTAAAAATAAATAATATCGCCGGGGTATTTTAAATTTTGAATTCAAATTTAATTTCAAATGAAATTGAATTGGATTACCGTTTAACTACTATCAGAATACACCTACTTGCAGTAAGGTTGTTAAGAAAATAGAACATTTGTGATTTAGTGCGAAAGGAATTAATTAAAAGACAAAAGAGAGAGTTCAGCTTGAGTGATCTTCTTTTGTCTTTTAATCAATTCCTATCGTACTAAATCACAAATGTCCTATTTTCTTTATAACAAATGTATATTTTTGTATGACAACCTTACTGCAAGTAGGTGTACGTCACAGTCATTTATGGTCGTATACTGACTATGCATAGAGTCATGTACGTGACGTAAACAAAACTCCTTGCCAAAACTTTGAGATAACTTGTATTCAAGTTATGCATCGCTTTGCACTATATAAGAATAGAATGACGATAATAGGTGCATCAATATTTTATCTTTTTCAAAACGTTTGCCAAACTTTTTTTAGTAGAAAATAGAAAGAGTAAAAATTCAAATTCAAATTCTAGTAATTTTTTCATGTATATTATTACTCCTGAAATACGTTGATTCTGTACCTTTTTCCATTGCTTAGAGTTACTTACAACGCTATATGATTGTTTTAAACTCCGCAAGCGGCGTGAAATTGACTCCTAATAACGGGTTAGATTTACTCTCGTGCAAGAGTGAAGTTAGACCCCGTCTACACGGATCCGGATAAGGCTTTTGAAACCGCATACTTTTTGATGCGAATCGGCCTATCGTCCACACGAATCCAGTGAATCCGGTCGCCGAAACCGCATACTTTTTCGTGTGGACGCAAATATTTCAATGCGGTTTCAGCCGGATCGGATTCGTGTAGACGAGGCTCTGAAAATGGAGTAAAAAGAATGGAGTAAAAATGGAGTGCTCCTGGAGTGCTCTAAAAATGGAGTGCTCCTGTATCTTTTTTTACTCCATTTTTGGAGTAAATTTAACTAAAAAATTTAACTTAAAATAAAAGTGTAGATGCATTAATATTTTATCATTTTGAAAGTGTTTGCCAACCTTTTCTATTTTTGACAAAACAACAACAAGTAGACCTCGGTGTAGCCTGAGAAAACAGACGTTCTTTCGCTCCTCTTCGTTCCCCCGCGAAACTAGTTTCACGGGGGGAAAGAGGAGCGAAAGATCGTCTGTTTTCTCAGGCTAACCTCGGTGCCTCTAGGGATACAATTCGTCGGCTTTACATACACCTTATAAAAAGTGGTAAATTTTCTAACGGAGATTAACGTCTGCAACGTCCGTACGGTCCATTTTTTTTATATATAGGGTCAATAAGGCTTATAAATGGAGTTGTTATGTTACTTTAGATCTTAGTCGGATATTTTTGGTTGGTATATATTTCAGGGCAGCCTTTACCGAACCCATGGTAGGCAACCTTTATATTTTTGCCGAAATTGTCTTCTGCGGGTTATTTTTATGCATGAAATAATGACTTCCTGTTTGATAACAAGAAAGGCAACTGGGCCAGCATCCAATAGCTGGTATTATAATTATGTGCAAATGATTTTGTGCAATGGATTCACGTCACAGCTCTTGGGCAAAAACAAAAACTTGGCCCGAAAGCCTCAACTTGAATCCATTGTTCAAAACATCGGCATATATCTATAATAGCAGCTATTAATAGACGCAGTTGTTTAATTATTTAATGCTTAACTTAATTAAAAAATCAACAATAACAACAACAAAAACAATATTTTTATTTCTTTAAAGTTATAAATATTTACAGCTTACAGCGCTACCCCCAAATGTATGACCACATTTAATGTATTCGCATACTTCTATGCACGGGAGTTTGTACTTTAAACAGACACATTTGATGTGAAGTTGTCTGATGTTACCGAACAAGGCGTGTAAAAACTCGTTTCGCAGCATAAAGCCCGTGCATAGAAGGATGCGAATATATTAAAAGTGGCCATACTTTTGCGCGTCGCGCTGTAAGACAAATACTGAAGCCTCTGTTTTTGTTTTTTAGAAGTGTGCACATAACTCTTTTTTGCTACAGTATTAATTAAAGCTGTCTCTTATATTTTCAGTAACGCCAATCTTTGTACTTGTATATAAAGCCGTCTGTCTTTTGCAGTGCTTATACATGTATATAAAACACGCAAGTAAGTGTGTGTTGCAGTTAGAGCAGATTTCGTATGACAATGAAAAGTGGAACTCAATGGCCTTTCCGGAATTCATGAGGAGACTGGGGCCGAGTGAAAATATTAATCTAATTAAGAAATTAAGAAATGATCCCACCATACAAAACAACATACAGATATTAGTATATTATTACCGAGTTTGAGCATGTTTGGTTGAATACTTACGTACACTGAGTGGCAAACTTCTAAAAGTCGCAAGAATAAGAGAGAATGAATGTGGTTTGAGGACACTATAATCACCACGTTTTCAACGAATAACTTTTAAATTATTATCATTTTTTAATTTTTTAAGGTTAATTTTTTTTCATTATCTACTGTATATGTTCCAGCATCCGTTCTATAGATTGCCTGTTCAATTCCGGCCCCTTGTTCTATTATCACATATCTGATCTATGGTTATTGGTTTGGTGATACTTGTGCTTGCTTTGTTTACATATAACAAATGTTTGTAGCTGTATATACATGTTGCAGTTCCTTCCTGGACCCTTATGCTTGTCTTCCTGTTTTAATGTACGTGTGTTTATTATTTCACTGAATAGAGTTAGTCACCAAAAATCGACATAGCTGGGACCGCGGGGGATTATGGTAAATACTAAACGGCGATTGAGTAGTATTGCGATTTTTTGTAATTTGACATTAAAAAATTCATGAATAATTAATGAGACATTTTCAAAAGAAAGCATGACCATGACGAGTGTTGTAAATCTTCATATACATATCATGCAATTCTTTGTTTGGTTTTGTTTACCACATGATAGCAACCTTTTTGCAATTAGCTGTACCTGCTTCTGTTCCGTCCTGAACACTTTTGGGTGTCATTACTGATACTGAGCTATTTCTACTTTTCTTATTTTCTTCTGACAACCTTTTTACAATCACCTGTATATGCTCCTCTCGTCCTGACCTCTTTTGATTGCAATTCTATCTATTTCTACTTCTCTTGTGACAACCTTTTTACAATCAACTATATATGCTTCTGTCGTCCTGGACGCTTTTGAGTGTCATTATATCTATTTCTACTTCTCTTGTGACAACCTTTTTACAATCAACTGTATATGCTTTTGTCGTCCTGAACGCTTTTGAGTGTCATTATATCTATTTCTACTTCTCTTGTGACAACCTTTTTACAATCAACTGTATATGCTTCTGTCGTCCTGAACGCTTTTGAGTGTCATTATATCTATTTCTACTTCTCTTGTGACAACCTTTTTACAATCAACTGTATATGCTTTTGTCGTCCTGAACGCTTTTGAGTGTCATTATATCTATTTCTACTTCTCTTGTGACAACCTTTTTATAATCAACTGTATATATTCCAGTTCCGTTGTTATGCATGCTGCTGCCCTGAGGCTTAATTAATTTTTGTTTTGCTTCGTTATGACAATATCCATCTAATCTGTGGTTAAGGCTATGAAATCTTTCTGGCACCGTTACTTCAACAGATATTCCCACCCACTTCCAGGCCCTGTAGCTACTAAACATGTTGAGACAACTACGTGACAAAGATTGTGACAAATATTTAGAGGTGATTTCGTATGACTGCATGTGAAAAGTTCAGTGACGTGTGCGTGAGTGCCTTGCGGCCGCGATCTAACTATAGGATTTTGATGGGAACTTGCCGTGCCTTGACCGCGTTTGTGCCGTGACAGTTTCATTGCCGGGTCGTGACGAGGGATGTGGGATATGTGGGATCACATGTCTTGGATCGGGGATCACATAGTCCGAATCAGCTGGAATCAGGGATCAAAGAAGAGGGATCGGGATGGTATGAATAAATTCAGGGATCAAGGAATCAAAATAAAACTTTTGTATAAAACATCGAGATCACGAGAAAACATCCCTCCTCACAACCCTGTCACTGTCATACGAAATCTGCTCTAACTACAACACTCCTACTTCTCCAGTACGTGTTTTATATACATGTATAAGCACTGCATTTTATGTATTATTCTTTATTTTATTCTTTATCATAATTTTTTTATTTTTTGAAGGCTGTATATATTTTCTGGTCACATTTCTGCTAGACTCTATTGGAACAGCGTTGATTTTTGTCAGTAGACCACATATGAGCTCATATCACAAATCACCTACAAACACACAAAATATATCCCTCTACCCTAACAATAGAGTCCGATTACCCTCTATTATTTAAACAATTGAAATATCATTTTTTATTATTGTCGAGTTTCTCTTTCTCAAGCTCTTAATTTTCGCAATAATAATTTTTACTTATCCACCCACTTGCAAGAATGTTGTCATACAACATTTGAACATTTGTAATTTAGTGGATTAGGAATAAATTAAAAGTACAAAAGAAGATCATTGAAGCAGAACTCTTTCTTTTGTATTTTTAATTTATTCCTAATCCACTAAATTACAAATGTTCAAATGTTAATGACAACGTTCTTGCAAGTAGGTGTATATATAATGCACAAAATTATGTGGATATGATCTAATGCGTCAGACATTAAACGGATGCATATTTTTTTCTGGATGATCCGAAATGCTGCCTTTTGCGAACGTGGTTTAGAAAAGCTTTTATCGGCTCGGTCGGTGGTTCTTATTAATGTTTTACGCAGTTTATAACCGTATGTTTGAAGGTTCAAAATTAAAACCTGTTTGCTTTTCGTTTATAAGGTATGATTAAGACGATTGCATAGAGTAAAATCTTTTAACCCGTGAAATAGATATTAGATTAATATACCTTAGTAGTCTCTAATTCCATTGTTTTCTTTTGTGTCTATTTGACGTTTACACCTTGACTATTTAATTTTGTTTCACGGGTTAAATGTTTTCACTTTATCTTATGAGTTACCTTTACCTTAACTTACCTCGCTTTTGGTAACGCCATATGATCGAAATGATTTGAAAAACCTTTTATATTTCCTACGGTTACAAGGGCACATTTTTTTAATTAGTTTAAAAAAATTGTTTTCACTTTTCTTTCTTTCTACTTTTCTTTTTTTTTCCTCTCTCTCTCTCTCTCTCCTTTTTCGCTTATTCTTTGTTCCTCTCGTTCTCTTTGGGTCGATTTATTAATGTGCTTTTAGTGCTTATTTTACACTGAATGTGCCACACCCTGTAAGGCCGGGTACAACCTCCTTGGTTAGGAAAACACGGCGGGCCCAAACGACCTAAAAAACGCTCATGACGAAATTTATGTTTTGTATCAAATATCATTCCCCTTTTGCTAAGAAGTCTAAAACTGAAAACCGTTTTTAATTTGGGTGACGAAAACTTGAGTTATGGCGATTTTAACCTCCAAAATGTTTCCCGCGAACAGTTCGCGGGAAAATTTTTAATTAAAACCTTTGGAAAAACATTTCGCTTGGTAAATTTTTTTCATTTTAAAACATTTCTTTCTAACTTTAATGCGAAAGAAATGATATAAGAACGCCGGAAAATCGTATCGTTTTAGAATTTTGATTTTTGCACCTAGAGGGCTATAAATTGAGGATGAAAAAGTGAGTAAATCACAGCTACGTCATTATGACGTCACAAATATCTTTAAAGATATGTTATTCAGCCCCTATCTGGGATATCGATGATTTTATAAGCTATACTTACTAAAAAACAACTATTGAATGAGATGATGTTAGAATTTTAGTAATTGATAATAAATAATCATATTTTTTATTTTTCTTTGACGTCATATTAGATGACGTCATCAAAATCATAAAATCCCTCATATCTCCATTTCCAGTTACCAAAAATTGATGAAAATTTCGATAACGTGTTTTGCATCTCACAGGTTCATAAAATACATCCTTAAATCGTATCTAGCTCTAAAATTGATTTTTTTCGACTTCTGTAACATTTTATTATGACGTCACAATGACGTGAAAATATTCCAAAAAATTTTCAAAACTTTTTGCTACCTCCATATTACAACCTCTGAAAATTTCAGAACACCAAGATAATAATTAATCAAAATATTCGTAATTAATGGAAAATTGTCACACTTTAAAGTGCTGTTTTTGGGGCCGTTTGGGCCCGCCGTGAAAACTACGAATTAATCAATTTCTATATGATTTACAAAAGCTCTCTTATTATTTGTTCAGCTTTGTGCTGACAATGTTTTTTTTTGATTTTTAGATTTTTTGGTTTAAACATATTTTTTATAGTTTTTTACAACTTAAAATATAATATATATCATCATTATATAATACATCATCATCATATCATCTATATTAACATTTATATAATATTTGATATACTACGCCTGCTCTGATTGGCTGGCTACCGTGTTTATATCAGAGGACAGAGACACGCTTATAGTAAAAAAATTCGATATATTTCACAAAAGCAATATAAAACGTCTGTTTTCGTCTATATATAAATGTGATATAAACACTGGAAGCTTTTGAGCACTCGAAAAGTCTATGCTACGCCTCGTGTTTCTTATCGACGGGCGTAATTATGGTTTATATCACAGTATCATATAGATGAGGGTGCCGTTTTATATTCCTTTAATTAAAATACAATATAAAAGATATTTAATCAGTTTGAGATATTTAATCAGTTTGGCTGTATTTGTTTTTTCATGTTCTACATTATGCTGTAACTGTCCATTAAACTTTGTTGTTACTTACTTAGTTGATACTTATATGAGATTTTATTTTAATCTTTATTAAATTTTGTTATTTAGT
This sequence comes from Metridium senile, assembly GCA_949775045.1. NCBI lineage: Eukaryota > Metazoa > Cnidaria > Anthozoa > Actiniaria > Metridiidae > Metridium > Metridium senile. The sequence continues at coordinate 18,620,987 of OX459098.1, forward strand.
TTTTTAATTTTCACTGGAAGATTTTTTAATAACTACATGTAGCGATTTTTACATTCGAGATCCAGTGTGATTTAGAAATGTTTACTTTTTATGCAATTTAATTATTATTATTATGCTCGGTTTCACATTCATATTGGAATATTCTTCTTGCATGACTTATCTAACAAAACAAAAAGATTGGCCATTTTTTCTTAAATAAGAAACAAGTAATATAATAGAAATGGAACTTTAGCTATGTTTGATTTACAAATTTATGATTGCGTGAAGTAGTTTTTGGCTTTATATCAGAATTCAAAAACATAGACAGCGAACAAAAACACAATTCAGGAAAGAAATTTTATTTTTTTAGTTGAGCTATTAACATATCAATGCTTGTCAAAGTTGTCGTTGAGAAAGAAAGTTCTATATTTTATTTTAGGTGAATTACTATGTTGGTTTGTTGATAATTACACCTAGAAGGAAGAAAATGCGTTTATTGTTATATTCAAATATTTCGATATGATACATATTATGTGGGGAGCAACGTGATTTTATTTATAACCATATCTATACATGAATTAATGAATGAAATACTTTATTTATGTTTCTAGCCAGAGAGCGAAATATATTATCTTACTAATAGGGGACACAACATAATTTTAAAGAAAAACGATAAAAATAAATAATATAAATATAACTAATTACTGCGAACTTATTATTAATATTTAAAGATACATGTATATAAAAAATTGTTAATTGATACATATTAAAATCTTATTTGATAAAAGGTAAAAATAAAATAAATAATAAATAAATTTCTCTATTCCATATAATACTATGTATTGAATAATGAGTAATTTTGACATTTTTAATCTATGAGGGATTTGTATGTCTGGTATATATAATCATAAACATATTGTGTTTTACTGTGTGTGCTGATAGCGTCGATCTATATGACTAGCTAAAAAAATAAACAAAATAAACAAAATGAATAAAAATAAATTTCTCTTTCAATTCCGCCATATAATACTATGTTTGAGCAATTTTGACACTTATAATCTATGAGGGATTTGTATGTCTAGTATATATGATCATAAACATACTGTGTTTTTCTGTATGTGCTGATAGCGTCGATAATTTTGAGTATGTTTTACAACACCAAGAAGGGGGAAAATGCGTTTATTGTTATATTCAAATAATTATATATGATACACAATATGTGGGTAGCCATGGGATATTATTAATTATCATATCTCTACATGGTACATATGATCATAAACATACTGTGTTTTTCTGTATGTGCTGATAGCGTCGATAATTTTGAGTATGTTTTACAACAAATGGAAGGGGAAAAATGCGTTTATTGTTATATTCAAATATTTCTATATGATACACAATATGTGGGTAGCCATGGGATATTATTAATTATCATAACTCTACATGGTACATTTGATCATAAACATACTGTGTTTTTCTGTTTTTCTGATAATTTTGAGTATGTTTTATAACACCAAGAAGGGGGGGGGGGGGGGGGGGGGGGGGGGGGGGGAAATGCGTTATTGTTATATTCAAATATTTCTATATGATACACAATATGTGGGTAGCCATGTGATTTTATTAATTATCATATCTCTACATACTGTTTTTTTCTGTATGTGCTGATAGCGTCGATAATTTTGAGTATGTTTTACAACACCAAGAAGGGGGAAAAATGCGTTTATTGCTATATATTCAAATATTTATATGATACACAATATGTGGGTAGCCATTTGATACACATACTGTGTTTTTCTGTATGTGCTGATAGCGTCGACTAGCTGTTCTCCTATCTTAACTCAATTCAGACATTATGTCAATCTGTATCAAAGAAGCCTAGCTTGTTAAGCACGTTGAGTAATAGCTCGGGTGATCGAAAATAACATTATTTGCGTTTCCGATTAATTAGACATTTTTAATTTAGCTGTTCTCTGCATGACTCTTAAAAAGCTTTTGGTAGATCGATATTTGACAAAGCTTTTAGATAAAACGTATTTATTTATTTTTGTTATTCAATTAATCTTTTTGGTGCTTACTAGATCTCTTTTTCGTTATTTGTTTCTATTTTTCATTAATTCAATTTTTCATTTGTTTTATTCATTCATTTGTTCATCCATCCATCCATTCATTCATTCATTGATCCATTCATTTGTTTATTTGTTTCAGCCATTTATTTGTTTCATTTAATCATTTGTTTATCCATTAATTTGTTCATTAATTAATTTGTTTATCCATCCATTCATTGATCCATTCCTTTGTTTCAGCCATTCCTTTGTTTCATTCATTCATTTGTTGTTGTTTTTTCATCCATTTATTTGTTTCAACGATTTATTTGTTTCTTTCATTCATTCATCCATTCATGTGGGTTTTTTTTCATCCATTTATTTGTTTCATTTATTCATTTATTCATTTGTTTGGCTCATTCATTTGTGTCAGTCATTCATCCATCCATCAATCCATCCATTCATTCATTTGTTTGTTTCAGCCATTTATTTGTTTCATTTGCCATGTATTCATTTGTTTCGCTAATTCATTTGTTCATCCATCCATCCATCCATCCATCCATCCATCCATCCATCCATCGATCCGTCCATTCATTCATTTGTTTGTTTCATCCATTTATTTGTTTCATTTGTTCATTTATTCATTTGTTTCGCTAATTCATTTGTTCATTCATCCATCCATCCATTTGTTTGTTTCATCCATTTATTTGTTTCAGCGATTTATTTGTTTCATTGATTCATTGATTCATTTGTTTGGCTCATTCATTTGTGTCAGTCATTCATCCATCCATTCACTCATCCATCCATTCATTCAATCATCCATCCATTCATTTGTTTGTTTGTTTCATCCATTTATTTGTTTCAGTCAGTCATTCACCAATTCATTCATTCATTCGTCCATTCATTGATTTGTTTGTTTGTTTCATCCATTTATTTGTTTCAGTCAGTCATTCATCCATTCATTCATTCATCCATTCATTCATTCATCCATTCATTTGTTTGTTTGTTTCATCCATTTATTTGTTTCAGTCAGTCATTCACCAATTCATTCATTCATTCGTCCATTCATTCATTTGTTTGTTTGTTTCATCCATTTATTTGTTTCAGTCAGTCATTCATCCATTCATTCATTCATCCATTCATTTGTTTGTTTGTTTCATCCATTTATTGTTTCAGTCAGTCATTCATCCATTCATTCATTCATTCGTCCATTCATTCATTTGTTTGTTTCAGCCATTTGTTTATTTCATTTGTTCATTTATTCATTTGTTTCACTCATTGTACTATTCTATACTTCAAGTAATCTTTTTGGTGCTTTCGTCTCTTTTGCGTTTCTATTTGTCATTCATTTATTCATTCAATTGTTTTATTCATTCATTTATTGTTTCGGTTTGTTTCATTCATTGTTCCGTTCATTCATTAGTTTCATTCGTTTATTCATTCATTCATTTGTTTAATTTTGTGCCTATAATTTTAGTATCTCTTGATGCTATTATTCTTGATACTGTTTCTTTGTCTGTGTCATGCTTTATATGTACTATTTTGTCGTTTTTGATTGTGTGGTATTGTTTTATTTATATTTCGTTTTACATTTTTCCTTTCTTTTTGAGTTTTTTCTTTTATCTTCCTTTTCTCATCTGCTTTCCTATTTCTTTCCCTCCCCAATTCCCAGTTTTCACTTAGAAGCCTACACACACTTATAAGATTCAAGAAAAATCGAATATTATGCATCAATCTCATATTTCAGCACTATAGTAGTCTAGTCTATTTTATTCAGCTTTGTTAAAAGTTTTGTCAATCAATTTTTACAGTCTGTTTGTGAGGCCTTTAGCACTTTATACACAGTAGACTGCACTTGGATGCAGCTGCGGACAGCCTGAGTGAACTGGTTATGTTATCAACCCCCGTTCTTAAGCTTCTGTTAAAAGAAGATATTTAAACAACCGCTCATCTTTTCTTAAATTCCTAATCCTGCAGTTTAAAACATCAAAAAAGAACAGTCGAGTACGTGGATTAAGAAGTCAGACGGTTTTTATCAGATCTACATGAGCACTATCAGGTTTATCGAAGTAGCTTTTGAACAGCTGAACAATGCTTACTACAATATATTCATCTTTAAAAATAACACAGAGAATGTAGAATGTCTTGGTGCAAATTTTTCATTTTTAAAGAATAACTCATTTCTTTCTGAGAACAGATCGGAATTTATAGTAGGTACAGCAAATACAAAGACAATGTAGAATTTCTGGTTGCAAATTATTCATCTTTAAAAATGACTTCTTTCAGAGAACAAATCGGAATTTATCAGGTACTGAGCATACATAAAGAGAATGTAGAATTTCTTGGTGAAAATAGTCCTTTGTGTATTGGGGATGTGTTAGCTAACCAAGAATTGATGATGTAGAAGATTTTGAATTAATTCTCCATTTTGTTTAATCATTGTCCTTTTTCTAGAGGCAGATAAGAGGGTGGATAATTTCTACAATGAAAATAGTAGTTTTTGTATTTGTGTGGGTTGGATGTATAGTTAGTCTACAATTTCTATGAATAAGAGGGTTGTTATGGGGTTAATTCACCATGATGTTAAAATTATTTTTCTAGTACATGAAGGAGTAGATGATGAGTATTTGTGCTGGATATAATAGTTGTGATTGTGTGGGTTAAATGTGCTATGTTAGTCTACAATTTCTATGAATTAGAGGGTTGTTATATGGGGTTAATTCACCATGATGTTAAAATTATTTTTTTAGTGAAGGAGTAGATGATGAGGATTTGTGCTGTATATAATAGTTGTGATTGTGGTGCTTGAATAAGTTAAAGTTACTCTTTTGTTTAATAAGTAAGAGGTTCTCAAGTTACCACTGAGTAACATCATGGGTATATTCTTGGAATTAGAAGTAGCTGGTGAGCAAAAATAGTTTTGATTGTATACTTTGTATACGGGTAAAATCACAGAAATAAAAGGGATTTCGGTATAATAATACACCATTATTTTTAGGCTAAACAGTTTGGTCATTTTGGAAATGAAAATTTGGATATGAACATTTTTCATCTTGAAGATCTTTACAATTGGAATAGAATAAGGAATGTGATTTCGACATGTAGAAACAAAGGCTTAGATTGTGTGGGTTTGTATTGATATCTAGCGTGATTTTGAAAGGTATTTAAAAATTACCAAGGAAGAAACTGTTAATTTGATGTTTTTCTTCTGATAAATTGGGAGGATAGGGGAGTTTCTTATTTATAAAGAAAGAAAAAGAATAACTTTCCACTGTGTAGTTATTTATTTTGCTGAAGACCACCATAATATCAACATAAGTTTTAACTTTAAGAGTTTGATCAGTTTTTTTCAATGATAATATGATCTACGAAAGGAAAAAGGATAAAATACTCTTTTGAAGTAAAAGCGTCAATTGCAATTATGTAGGGTGGATGTCGGTTAAGTTTCCTATACTGTTAAAACGTGAGGAAGTGATCTAACATGGTTAATGTACCACAAAGTAAAACTTTTTCGAATTAAAGATAAGAGCTAGTGAAAATAAAAATGATCGAAATTGTCTTCTCGAAACTAAAATGCTATTTTTGTTGGTGTCAAATAAAGTGTTCACGTCGACCTGAGGAGAAGATCTTCAATATACAATATACCACAATACATACATTTTACTGATTTCCTCCAGTTTTAAAAAAATTGATCGAAATTGTCTTCTCAAAAAATTCTATTTGTGTTGGTGTCATGTGAAGTAACTTGTTTTCACGTCGACCTGAAGAGAAGATATTCAATTAAATGTACACCACAACATAATAAAGTTTACTGACTTTCTCCCGTTAAAGATAAGAAAAAATAGAATGATAAATAAACGAAAAGTTGTCATGTAAAGTAACTTGTTTTCCCTTCGACCTGAAGAAGAAGATATTCAATTAAATGTATACCACAACACATAAAGTTTACTGACTTTCTCCCTTTAAAGATAAGAAAAAATAAAATGAAAATAAACGAAAAGGTGTCATGTAACTCGTAACTTGTTTTCACGTCGACCTGAAGAAGAAGATATTCAATTAAATGTATACCACAACACATAAAGTTTACTGACTTTCTCCCTTTAAAGATAAGAAAAAATAAAATGAAAATAAACGAAAAGGTGTCATGTAACTCGTAACTTGTTTTCACGTCGACCTGAAGAAGAAGATCTTCAATTAAATGTAAACCACAACACAGTAAAGTCTACTGACTTTCTCCCGTTAAAATAAAATGATAAATAAACGAAAATCGTTGTTCAGGTGTAAAAGTGCATGCTATTTGTGTTCGTGTATAACTGAGTTACTTGTATTGTTGAAGAGGAGATCTTCAAGTTAATGTGACATTATGTTTTCAAAACTGGTGTAATTTAGGGTTTTGTATCATCTATTCATAAATAATTTCTTTTAATAGTGATGCCCGTTTTAGAGTTAATCAAAAAACCAAGCAGAAATGTCTAAGATCTTAAGTAATCTATTCAAAAACAACGTCATTTTCCGATTCTTTCCTATTTCCTATATGACTATTGACTTAGTTTATGTGTACAAAAAGGAGTCAGTACATTAGCTCTCATCTGCTCAGGCCGAGTATAAATACACAATTTGATTTCCTTGCAAATAACTCAAGTAATTGAAAATTTGGAAAGAAACCGTAAAAGACCTTTTAAAACAGATTATGATAAAAAGTCTATTTTCGTGTGCCGGATACAGCATTGCATCTATCGCGACATGTGGACTTTGCTCAAGGAAAAACAATTAAAAGAGGAGTTGTACAGGAACTTGATTAAACAATTTTAGTCATCGAAAAAACACACTCATATTGTCCATTATACGTCGTGTTTTTGAGCGATTTTGCTTTTGAATTAGTTAAAAAAGCGGGCTGAACGCTTGAGATGCTATCAGTAATTGATATAGGTACTACTTCATTTTGAAAACTAAGGCTATTCCACTGAAATCAAACTCAAAATTGTCAGATTGTTAATTTTGTCTTATGTCTTAATACATGGCCGCGCGCCGTAATTTCTGCTCGCTTTGTTCAAATGAATAATTTCAATCAAATCTGCGGCTGATTAGTACAAAAGTTTATAATTTTCTCGCTAAACGAATATTGCTAGCGAGTATCTAATTGATGAATGTTTTTTTTCCTGTCTTTTATATTATGTATTCACGTCCTTCGCGCTTCGTGTGTTATCATTTATTAAATTGTTCAAACTTGTCTCGCAATCAAGGACCGAAATCACCACACCGGTTGAATAGAAACAATTATCATTCCCCGCTGATGAATATACGACTATAATGTCAGTTTGGCAAATTACAAATTGATCACAGATATTCATGATTTGTTAGGTTATCGAAAAGAGCAGTCAGTGTATTTGTTTTAAACTGTTTACTCGGGTGTTCATTTCAATAAGTTCCGAATAAGTTGATGGGTTGCGCGCGGGGGGAATTCCAACATATTTGCCAGTAAGATTAGATGTGCGTTGACTCATTAACCGACAGAGTTTCGGAAATAGCTTCGAAAAAGAAGCAAAGTGCCTTGCCGGGTTTAAGGTTTTACTGAGATTAAAGTTCTTGTCGATGTATACGGCTATAGTACTTAGTGATTGCCTTCAACTTCACCATAATGGCAGCCATAAGATGCTATCAAATTGATCGGCGACGTCTTTTTCCGATTCGTAAACCTGGTGATTTAAAACAACTGGAAATGTTTCATTGATTTTTATCTCTATGCAGATGGTAATTCATTGTTTTTTCAAGGCGTCATTATTCATTTGGAAACAATTGAATTCTCTTAAAAAAATCAATGAGATTTCTCATTAGCTCACCAAATTACACTCGAACAAACCTGTTTACTTCGAAAAAACACTAGTTTAGAGTTGCGAGCGAAAATAGGAGAGTCTTAAGTCAAGGGAGGTTCAAACGAGGATTAATCGATGCACGCTTTTAGGGTCTTTCTAATAAGGAATTATCCTCATTTCCTACGACTAGTTCTGACTGTTAGGCAAACCTTTTAGTACTATAGAATATGCGACTTAAATTAAAACTTTATTGTATTGTTCTAGAAACGTGTCGAAAAACACTATAAAATACTCGCTAAGAATCACGCGTTAACTTTAACTTAAAATGAAATGAATTATCTAGAGTTCTTCTTTTGTATGTTGACGTCCGGCGGCTAGTAGAGGTTTTGTAGGTTTATTTCTAAAAGTCTAGAGCCCGCGTATTCAATGTGCGGCCATGAAAAAGCGCTGTAAAAAGACTAGGGTGATATATAATTACCGGTCGAATATAAGACGGAAGTTTCATCAATGACTACGTAGCTGTGATAGCAACAATACAAAAATAATTCAATCGGACAAGAAGTAGAATTATTTCTCGGCATGCGATATACTAAAGATAGCCTTCGTTGCTCTAATATAAAACATGCCAATGAATTTCACGCACTAGAAATCCAAAAAATTACTAAGTGGCTTTTGATCTTTTTTTTTTCTATAAATATTCCTATTAGCGCACAAGATTTTTGAGCTCTAAATAAAGGGGAAAGCGGTTTGGATGTTGACATTTACAAAGCCCCCTCTGTTGCGCATTTGTGAAAGAAATCCCAAAGGCTAAAGCACGGCATTCTGTGGGTCTGAAAACATTTGTCATCCATTCATCTGCGACATTGTTCGTCACATATTTGAGGCTATTTTCATGCAAATGAAATTGAAATAATTAGGGAATAAATACCATTCAAAGGAAACACTGCTTTTGGAATTTCGCTTTATTCAATTAAGGCAAATCTCCTTTTCCAAGTCAGACAAAGGTCTTAAAGTTTCGTCTATTCAGCTTGTACCAATGATTGTGCTTTTAACCGATAATTAGCTCGCTTCTAACTGTGTAAGTGTATGGAAAGCCGCAGCAATGGATAAATTTCGACCTCATTTAGACAAACTTTTCGTAATGTGATTAGCCGCTTAAGGAATAGATAGTTTAAAGTTGTTAGTATCATGATTTAGTTGTTTAGATAGTGGGTACTACAAGGAAAATACCACTAGAAGAAAGAAAGGATAAAATGCATTTGTTTTTGTATGGAATAAATCGTGTTTTTCGAGCGTGGGAACACGAGTAGGAATGACATCTGACAGAGCCTAAAATCCGGCGTAATATCGGCACAGTCGAACGGCAAGCTGATGGATAAAAGTATGTTGAGCTATTTATCTATCATTTTCGATATAAAAGAGCCGAATAAATGGACAAAGCGTCTTAAAAGGCGGGTGGATGACAGATCGTGATATGTCGCCAAAGTTTGTGAATCAATTTATATTCATTCCCAGCAGGATGCAAAGACAGCTAACTACACGCTCAATTCATGAAATCCTTTTATTAGTATTCCAGAATCTAGACTCTAAAATAACATTTTCAGAGAGAGGACTTATCTTTTATATCATTTCTTTCCTCTACTTGAGTTGCTTAGTCTTACTGCAATCTATATCTATGTGCAGGTTGTCCTTTTTAAGCTATTTTGAGTTCTAATATAAGATAACTGAATACTTAAGGCATATTATCCAAGTCAGGTGTCAACGCAAAGTTTTAATAGCTCAAAGCGTAGCTCTTTTCACCTTGGACTTGTTTACGAAATGTCAAGTTGTTTTTGAAATCAACACTGCACTAGTTTTCCGCGTCTTTGAAAATGAATCGAGACATCTATACATTGTACGTGTGGCGAGCCGAAAATCCGGTAACCGAGCAATCGGTGGGCATTGGAAAGAATTCACACAACACAAAAACTGCACGTGGTTTGTGATGGCTTAGTGTGAAAGAGCCCGTCGCTTAGGTAAAACACACAACTTATCCAACAAGAGAGATAAAACTCGGATTCCAATCCTGCCGAATATTTTAATTCAGATTTAAGTAAATGTCAGATTCGAAGAATACCGACAAAAGTCCAAGTACTAATGTTTCCTGAAGTAGTTTGTCTTCCACAATGATGATGTCTTATCTATATTTTCCAAATATTTACACCAAAAACTCTGGGGATGCAGGAAATGAGCGCAAAGATTATTTTCCTAGGTTCGTAGCTCCGCCTAGAAAAGAAATTAATATATGAAAAGTAGCATAGAATCGTGCGACTGATTGAATAGGAACCGATACACCCAATATCGTTTAGTTAGCTACTACATCAATTGGTTAATGCATAAGAATATGAAAAGCCTTTCGGAAAGACTATATCAAAAACTAGAAAGCCAGTATAATGTTGAAGAGCTTTAGAACATTGAAATGGGTTTCTTATTCTCGTTGTCATGACAACCTTATTGAGCTAAATAATGTGGTATTAGTGTTTTCTTTATTTTCAGTGCGTTGATTGCCCGTAAATCATAAATTTGTCAGCATTCGTTATGAAATGTGTTCAAGGAATCTGTAAATGAGCCATGCTATATGCGATGCTTTTAACTGTGGCGCTATTTTTACCAATATATTTTCGACGCGCATATTTTCTGCTTGAAGCGGCCGCACTAAAATTCTTCTAAATTAAGATACTTCAAATAAAGAAACTTAGTGTACGACTTGCCGAAATTATCGTAAAGATACGGGATTGCTTATTTATTGTATCAGTGTTTAAAGCAGGGGCCAACGAGCTGATTTCCTGAGGCTAAGGCAATAAAATGCGCAAGGTAGTTTGCGCCTTTTAACAAACTATCTAGCGTCATTTGAGTGTTGTCTTCAAGCTGCGAAAGCCCAAAAAATTTGCGCCAATTTGAATATGCAAAAGATAAAAACCTACCTAGCAACGGATAGTGATCGCATCAGCTGAGCTAACAGCCTTACTAATCGTTCAACTAATGTCAGTTTACACAGAATAAATGCTTTTCATGAATTTGTCCTCTAAGATATTGAGAAAAATTGTAGGAAATTTGGTGGCAGCGGAGTGACATAGCCGCGCGCTCTAGATAAGATGTAAGAGAGGAGAAAAAATAATTGTCAGCTTGGGGTCTGAGAACCATAACATATGGTGAATTCCTTGACCTTGCTAGGGAATTATTTGACGGAATTACCTCTTCTTTTGTGTACTAGCCAGCCAAAAATGACGTGTTTAAAGATGTCGTTATTGTCCTAGTGTCCTTCAACACAAAAGACCATGCTTTTGATAGGAAACAATGCGATTCAGATGAAAAGAAAAACGAGCATTTAAACGCTTGTCCACTCAGTGTACAACCATGAGTGAAAATCTCTCGAATAGTAATAGTTTGTTGGCATTTGGCTTATTTTACCCAATCAACACTCCCAACCTTTGTACAATGAAAAAAAGTTATCTTTATCGCTAACAATTTGAAATAATAAATACAAGCATGAAAACCTCAAAAAGTTCCACTCAAATCAAGGCACTAAAATGTAATAAATTCTCATTGAAATTTGGCACATTTTTTTCACTTGTAAAGTTATTTACATAAAAGATGTCGCAGTTGATGATTGATTTAAATGTTTTAGACAGCAAGAGTCAGAGCGGACTTCAACTCTAGCCAACTGTGTTTGAATTTATTCGTTCGCTACCTTTGTTTTCCTAAACTATTCAAATATAGGGTGTTCACATTTCGGAGATCCAACTCTAAAATTAAATTGGTTTTTAACCGAATTAAAAGTATAATCAGTTCTGATCATGCTGTGATTCTGAAAAACTTAGGGATTGTATACCGATTCTATTGTTTTGTACAGACACATTTATCGGGGAATTTTCACCAAGCGGCCTCTTAGTATAGCAATGTGTTCGATGATTTGATCAGGTAACAGGTCATTGTTTTTTGGGTCACCAAGTTCTTGCACTTTAAAACAGAAAAAAAGTGTCTACCAACCGTGAAAAACTATATCTTGCTTTGGAGATCATTTCTACTTAAGTTTTAGTTTAATTCCAATTGAAAACGGACTATAGGAATCACGCTTATCTCGTAAAACCCCGAAGCATCTGAAAGCGTCCAGCGTAATGAATACACTTGAATAACTTATATGACAGTGAGAGATTTTTGCGAGAACAAGTTTTCGCCTAAGCAACCGACCATACGCGAAACAATAATATTCGACTCGAAAAAATTCCATAAGGATTCAGTTTTTGTAACGTTGTATTGAATAATTAAAGAGTAAAAATAACACAGCCAGGCTGTAGAAGGCTAACACTTTCAAAACAAATTCCAAGCAAACAAACTCGGTAAAATCGATCTAATTTAATGGGGAATAATACTAGATGACAGAATGAGTTATTGCCGTGATGTCTTTTTAAGTCCTTTTAGTGGCCCAACGATCAATAATTTGTACTCCTAAATGGGGTTTTTACTACTTAACCAATAAAATGTTCCGTTTTGGTTAGAGTCGAGCGTTTTTAGAGCCTTAAAATACAGTACTTTTCATAATTGATATTTAGAGCCCGGTCTTTAATAAAAAAATGTGCTAGATTCGTCTCTCACTTGAAGACTCGATTCTATGAATCATGAGAGTAAGAACTGAAAGGAGTAAACATATTCTCAACGTCAGGATGTTGAATGTGAGAAATCCGGCTGTTGGGCCGATAGCGTTCGACGATTTGACCAATCTTATGTTTGATCTTAAACGGAAAAGACACTTCATCTGATCGAAAAAATGCGGTTTTAAAATACTCTCGTAAAGGGCCTTACACTCACGGTTACCCACGATATTTAACCCACATTCCTTCATGACCAGCTAGCCTTCCAAAAACACGACGTGCGTAAGGTTGAAGCGTTGGCAACGCGCGAACTTGTGGCAAAGAATTTCTTTTCAGCGCCTAAAATAGCCAAAATTACAATAAATACTTTACAATTGAAATCTCGAGAACGACTCTAAGCTTTGCCTTGAATTATAATTTTCTTGGATATTCGATTAATGGTCCTTTTCCTAGTATTTTAGAGGATAATCCCCCAGGGGCTGTTTCAGAAAAGGAAAAAACGTATGCAGTGACAAAAAAATGGCTTAAATTACAAGAGAAAACGAGATGTGAGTTACTGCTTGTATAATTGAAAGAGAAATTCGAAACCCGTAAAAGATAGATGGAAAAGAATTCGAGCAAAATCCGATACATCAATTGTATAGATATCTTTAGGTCTCTTTCCGTCACATACTGTATTTCGGCCTCTTATTGGTTTTATTTTCCTTGATTTTATCTCGGCACAAAAATGAACTCTTGCATTCTAGATTATCTATTACAAATTGAAGTCCGCGGCCACAACTAACCGCGCTTATATACACTATAAAAACTCTAAATGAGCAACTACTACAAATATGAGAAAATATATCTCTTCCGTTTGGAATTGTTTATGTGATAGATGAATGGAAGTTTGGACCGATCTAAAATCCGCTAGCATACAATGTAAGCAAATTAACATACATGGATAGCACAAAAACACTCTCAATCGACCAGCTGCGTTCTTCTCAACAAACAAACCAGAAAAAACACACACTACTGCTCACAAAACAACTTTCAAATTTAAACAGTAAAATTTACACAAATTTTGACTATTTAGTAGCACAAGATTTAATGAATTTCAAAGCAAGATATTTTGACTACAACACCATGTGAAAGAATTTCGACGTCAACTTTACAATGTTTTTCTCAAATTTTAACTTTGTACAAAAACAATTACGGTTCAAACTCTCTGCTAAGGAATAAAATTTGACTTTTTGTAAATATAGTTTATATTACACTCTCTACCCGCCATATTTGTACTATATACAAGACAATGTTATGTACAAAATATTATAATATAAATGTTCTATGTTCATTTGAAAATTGTTTGTTATTATCCTTGCCGTACGGGGACTTGGAGGACGATTACTTGTCGGTTTTCTGGTGGATGACATTTGTTAATATGTCGTGTTAGTCCAGGCGAGCTGTAGAAAGTGCTAGAGCACTGTTTACAAGAATATATTTCTCCTGTGTGGATTCGTGAATGACGATCAAGTCCTCCCTTGTTCGAGAATCCATTACCACAAACATTGCAGGTAAAAGTCTTCGGGCCGACAGCATGGTTAAGAACATGTTTTGCTCGGTTTGTTAGGCTTCGGAATACTTTTCCGCAGTACTGGCATGGATACGGACGGTCGTCTGTATGGTTATTCATATGTTTTCGAAGATAGGCCTTGCGTCGAAATGTTTTATTACACACATTGCAGACAAATTGTCCTTGACTGTTACTCACGGGGCTGGTGCTACGCTCAGATTCCAGCGGTGACGAAGACGATTTTTGATCTCCTTCGGTCTCCTTTGCAATTTCAAACTTTTTGGTTTCTTTTTGCGCTATAGCTGTAGTGGTCTTTTTCTCGTGCGGTGAGCGCGGTCGATGCCATCTTCTGTGCGATGCGAGGTTTGCAGGGCAGCTAAAAACTTTATCACATTCAGGGCACCGGTGTTCGGTGTGTTGAATTCCGCTACACTTGTGTTGTGCTAGCGAGAACGGGTCGCTGTATTCTTCATCGCAAAGCTGACAAATAAATTGCGAATGTGGAAGTGGTCCTTTTGGCTTGGGAAAATCATTATTTTCGCTGAAAATAGCAAATTCTTTATGCTCGAGTACGGCTGTTTTGGTCCCTCCATGCTCACTTGTATGCCTTTCATTAACTAAGTTTGCCGTTGTGTTTTCCTTGCTATTTTTCTTTGGCTTTTCACTCTTGACTTCACTAACTGGTGGAATCGGCTTGTACTTCTTTGTAGAAATTTCTTTTTCTGCTTTGAATGGCTTAAATGCACTGTTACAGTTGGCAGTTGTGTTTGTAGTTGTGAACATCGAAGTTAATGAACTTAACACAGGGAATTTGTCCGATTCGGTCGGTGAATGAATTAGGCCTGTAACCGCAGACGAACTTGAAAATATTCCATTGTCAATATAGTTAGGGCTGTAGTCATCTTCAGGGAAGCTTCTTTTCTCTCCTGCACAACTTCGAGGACTTCGGTTTTTCTTGACCAAAAACGCTCTTGGCATGATGCGATAGTTTCGTGTCGGTTGTTCTTCTCTACTTAAAAATTCCTCTTTTCAGGTTGCACCACTTTTGGAATATATTATGACAAAATATTCCCCTAATAGAACCGTTATCTTGCTTAAAAAAGCTGTCCTTTCTCGCTGTAGCGTGTTAGAGTTGACTGCTTGGAGATCAGTGATCTAATGCACAAGTTGTCGTTTGGAGTTGAGTTATGTTCTCTGTGCGGAGATGTTTTCGGTGTCCGTTGGAGGCTCAAGTGTGGTTCATATCGGAAGCGTAAATGTTTTAATTGTGCTCCTGGCAGCTGCTCGTCCGTACGGTGGTTGTTAAGAGGTTTAAGATTGTCTCATTCAAACGTCACACGAAATAGCTCCTCCCTTTGTTAAATGTTGTGTTATTGTTGTTCATACTCGCACGTGTTGTGTATTGTTCTATCGTGGGGTGTATAGACTGATTAACATTTCATTAAGGAGTAGCCGGTCTCCACGCGCTGGACATTATTCCACGCGAGATTTCTCGCGGAACACCCACGAGTGTTATTGCTAAACTTTGTTCTACTATAGTCAATCATATTTGGTTTGTTTACATGGCTTGTCAAAGCATTCGGTGTAAAAATGGTAGTGAAATGGATTTTTATTCGAGGGAGATGTTTATGCATAAGACTAGGTTTCCGGCAGAAACGCGATCGATAGTCTAATTACGCTGTAATTTGAAACACGTGGCAGTGATTGACAGTCATCCAAATAAGACGCCTTGTGATTGGCTAAAGGCAACGTCTCTTGCAGGACAGATGATTGGCTTGACGAGTATGGTTCTAGGTAGTGAGATGTTTTTATTGATTGCTTGGAATGATCTGTAATTCAAATATTTTATATGATCACTTTAAGAATCTCATCGGCTACCGGAACCAACACAAGTCGACACTGGAATAGCTTGGACATTCTCGTAAAGTTTACAGAGCGATGCTTTGCCTATATTGTATTTGTAGAATGTCATTTTGGTTTTAATGACCGCTAAAAACGTTACTAGCCTTAGACACACAACACATAGCCTAACTCAATACACAGACTGTGACCATATGTTGCAAAAAAATAACCAGATAAATTCGCTGATAGTTTTGTTTTCTAAAAACGATGTGTTTTTTACTTCCCATTGAGACAACATATTCGATGCGTGAAAGGTTTTGTCTGATCGTAAAAAATGCATAACAAAAAGAACTGAATTTATTAGTTTAAAGACCAAGGCCAAATCAATAGCCAATATAATAAAATGATGAGCAAATTTAACAGTTTTTAGACTGATTAGTTTTACACGTTGTTCTTTTTATTTCGGCTTAGTTATTATTGATAGGTTTTAAAACTGCCTTAACGAAGCGCTCTAGGAATTTCTTTCTTACCGACTGAGCTCGGCAAGGTTTTCGAAATTCTTAGATCAATATAAGCGTGCCCAGCTGTGTATCTTCTGGCATTTTTAATTTCCTTCAACTTGTATTCTGTCCATATTTTGACGAACCTGACAAATAGTGCAAAGAAATGTTCATTGATTGAAGCCACACTATATGTCTGCTTCTTCCAATCGTGAATTCCTTTCTCAATACGATACATATGTAGCTTGAGTAATTATATCAAAATATGCATTTCGTAGACCTTGACTAGAACTCATCATAATTTTTCTTTGTTTTAAAGTTCCATTTATCTAAGACAAATACTATGGATATATTCGACTCACCAACAGCAGCGCAATTAAGATTGTTTGCTATTTCACCGTTGATATATTTTGTAAGTAAACTCTTCTAATCTAGTACATATAAAAGTGTTTGTCGGATTTTCTGGCTTAAAAATAAGTCTTCGGGATATTTTGGGACTTCTTTTCCCCAAGTATGCGTTATTTCCTGCAAATATGCTAAAATTATAACCAAAATACTCGGCTTTTTCTCACGCAAGAAGGAATTATTTTTGTTAAAAATACGCGTATTTTCAGGTTCGAGCGGTTGTTAGGAGTTTTGAGCAAGCGTCCGAAAGAATGTCAACGCCAAGACATTACGCTAGATTATCTTGCCGTGATACTGATACCTGAAAAGAGCAGCACAAAAATTAGTTGACAAGATATAAATTATTAAAAGCGTTACGGCCTGTTTGGCGCATTTTTGCGAAAGTAATTATTCGGGATAAAAGAGCATTGAGGCAGGTGAATACACACGCACGACTCAAGACCATTTTTGTCTTGAATTAAAATACCCAAAGTAAAGAACGCGTTTTACATTCTTCAAAACGGATTCGATTTTTATTGAAATTTATGTATTCGTGTGTTGAAGGGTGATATCAGACTCTCACGGGTAGTTTGAGGGATTTTGTATTGCTTTTGAAAGCATGTAAACGACGAATACGACAGGTATCATTTGTGTCTTTCAGTTCAAAGGAATCCACAGACATATCAAGAAATATTAACTAACTTTGTAATGTGTTGAAATAGCTCAAAAAAGACCATCCTTTTTCTTATTATCCTTTTTAATTTAATAGAAATACTTTAAGAAAAGAATATCATTAATATTTAAGAACATGAGGATAATTACTAAGAATGTAAACGCTTCGAAATAACGTTCAAATGGCCCTGAGTCTCCTATATACAACACAACGGGTTTTTGTTCTAGAACAATGTTATTCTCTTCCTTCCAGATCACAATTCGATTCATCTTGCTATCTGACTATCTTGATTTGATATTAGATAAAAAATAACAAAAAAATTCATCATCAGAATGTAAACTGAAAAATTCAGTGTTTGCGATACAATTTGTTCAATTGGTTGGTTGGCCCTAGCGACGAGTCAATCTATTGACAAGATTGCTTTGGGGTTTTAATATTCATTGAATCAATCCAAAGAGAAAACGCGGGCTTTACGTTACAATTGCTCTAGAAAAATACATAATAAAGAGTCCAAGTCTTCAGAATTAAGTCGGAGATTGTGAAAGGTACTTTTGGAGTGCCTGATCACTTCAGTTGCATTCCTCTTCATGAGCTGGTAACTCATAAAACTGCTTCAGGGCACTAGACAACTGCAAACCGCGCTATCTGAAAAGCTTTTCCAATTTTCTAAAGTCACTATTTCAAGAAGCATTTAGAACTGAAGCATTTTAAACTCCACCTGAACGGATTTCTGATTGCTTGACATATTACTGATACACTCCAATACAAAAATGCTGTATGAAATTGAATTCTCTTATTGAAAGCGGGCTAAGGTCTTGATATTTCCCCTTATTCGAAGCATTTTCGTTTGTGAAAGGTATTGTCATTGTAATTAGCACTATAAGACTAGTATCGGGACATCTGCTTCGGATGAATTTTAATTAGCATTTTTACAAACATTTGATCAAGTTAAGTATCTCAACGTACATAATTTGCTACTGTTCCCTTCCAAATGAGATGTTTTCACAAAACAAAAAAATGTGTACCCAAATTGTTTTCCTTGTAAGCGCTCGACCGCTTCCGTTTTCTAAGGCTCATCAGAAGTACAAAATTATACTTTTGAACAACAACGAAAACAAAGGTAGAGTTATACAAATACAACCCGGTCGACTCATAAAAACATTTTGGTAACTTTTCTTCAGCCGAAAATCGTTTAACGTTTTAAAAGCTAAATTAATAAAAGACTGCGAATAATAAATTCGTTAATTTCGTTCGACAATAATTAGCAAGCCACCTTTATTCATTTGTTGATAATAATAATGGAAAAAAGAGAACAAAAATACTACAACTACAATAGAGGAGTTTCTTTCAACATTAGCGCGCGTCAATTGAAATAATTTGCATCCTTCGTGGTGTGCATATGAGAAATCTCTATATTCATAAGCGCAGCACGCGAATGTACCCAAATTTAAGCAAGCAATAAAATCTTTGGAGTCCAATTGATGTTCAGTGGTAGGCAGGGATGTTTTATGAGTTTCTGAAAGAGGAAATAAATGACCATTGAATTGAACAGTGATGATAGATTGTAATGAAAAATACTCTCATTAGTTCCAACACGTCAAGTCGAAAACACTCAACCAAAAACATCTCTCGGTCATCAATGGACGGTATTTGTTGCTCAAAAGAAATCATACTGGACTTTAATTCATTAAAGAAAACTATTCTTGTAATTGATTTAGGTCAAATTAGCAGTCGATCTGGAGAATTTGGTTATAGAATAGCTATATATATTACCGAAAAGAAGCAGTGGGTGGTTGATTTAGTGAGTCAGCCTTACTCCGGTTAACCTAAGGCAGAATTCAAGCTAATTTAAACCAAACTAACTGCTGATTTCAGTCATTCAAAAAACTCTGAATCTTACACAAAGGAAGATTAACGATTTCTCCTTTTCGAGTTCTCCCGGAAATGCCCTTTTTGTTATTAGAATGCTATTGGGGAGTATTATTCTAATATATTGAAGAAAAAAGCCTTTATTTACTGTTTATCTGTTTAACAGCAGATAGAAGTATTCTGTATATGTTCTTTGTAACTTGTAAGTAGAAGCTATAAGATATTTCTTCAAGACTAAAATAATACATTAACTGTACTTTACACATCAAAAATGAACCGCTTATTTCAATGTTTAATTATCAAAATAGATTTATACATTAGAAAATTACAAATTACAATTTGTAGATGAACATAACTATATCATTTTTCGAAGATGAATATAAAACCATGCTTAGCTTTGAATTTCCATTTCATCAAATGTAATAATACACTATGATTTGATGTTCTTTCATCGGTATGTTGTTGTTATGTGACATAAGCTTCTTTATATTTATATGCATATTATAACTAAGTTGTAAACACAATACATATATAACACTTTTTAATATGAAACAATATTGAAATTTCATTAAATTTTCCATTGCAATTTGAAAACATACTTTCATTGTTTTAAAATTCTGAATCTTTTACTATCAGAACAAACTTAAATTACATCAATTTTTCCAGTTCCATTTGTAAAACAATCCCCAATTAATACTACTCAATACATTTTTATTGTCAATCGTAAAACAATAAATGGCGTTCTTTGAATGTAGAATGAAAAATGAACAACTCATTTAAATGTCCTAAAAATAACATATTTTCATATAAAACTTGACACAAATAATGTCATTTCATTTGAAAAATGAACAATTCATTTCAATGTCATAAATATAACATATTTTCATATAAAACTTTACACAAATAATAACAATTCATTTGATCAATTAAAATCCACAATATGTCATCAACATTCGCTTATTAATTACAGCAAACACTGACAATGCACAACCTACCGACACTCCTCCACACCAACCCATCGACATCTTTTTAACAAATCGTAAAACTGATAATGACCGATTTAAATGCGCTTGGGGTATGGTTAATGGCTGAGTCATATATACAAGTGATAAGCGGGCCCTAAATGAAAGATTTTATCTATGTAGTTATCGCTATATCTCCTGAAACTCTCGGTCTTCCAGCATATGATCCTCACTTAGATCCTCTTAGACAGATGGCGAGTGGCGTATCGGTTCCTGATAAGCTCAATTCGGTTCGTTGTCGGAGGAAACGCATCGAGCACTTCTTGTGAAGCTTGTTCAAAGTATCCTTCATCCATTGACAATCGAAAGCCTTAAGCATTTACAATGACCAGTAGTCTTGATTTAGTGTATGTATAAATTCATGTAATTTTCTTTGTTTTAGCTGGCATAAAGTTAAATTTTCTATTGCAACCACAGATAAAACTCAGTAAGTTTCCAAGTAGTATTGAAAATACATCTTGTCCTTTATAATGACTTTCTCAGACCGAGAGCCTCCAAATTTCGAATAACTTACCTAATATGTAATATATATATATTATAAGGTACGTATTCTAAATCTCAGCCGCTCAACTCGCTAGAGTTTCCAAAGTTTTGATGCACAATTAAAAGGTCCAAGAGACGTTTTCAGAGACAATCAACTCAAAGCTTAAGTCGCCCATAATGATACACATAGCTTACTCTAATCAAAACTGAATAAATTTCCAAATAGGTTAAGGTCTACAGCGAGGTCTATGAATCTGACACCAAAGTCTGTTACATGGTCAATATTCTATTATAATACTGCATTATAATTCGCAGAGACAATGTCATGGTGCACTATTCGTTAGCCACGCCCTATAAATGTTACGACTGGTGAATTGGTTGTCAAGGGAATGATACTTACCCCTTATACATGTACCTTGTAATTCCCCGATGCATTTTGAAATAATCGACATCTCTAAACAATCAGAGAAAGTGCAAACGGTATTGATTTCTCGATCATTCATTCTAGAAGGGTTTTGAAAACTTAGAATTCTATCTTTCGTTCGGAGAAAGCCACTCAACTAAAGGTTTAATTGAGAAGCACTTTCCCAAGAAAACTATAACATTGAGTACCCTTTAAAATCATGTTTTTTTTGTGTGGAATGGTTTGGGTAGATTACTCGTACTCACGTGCACATCAGTGATAGAAGGCTTTCAGAGTAAATATGCAACTGAATTTTGAATATTTGGCTCGAGTTTGATAAATAATGAGAGATTCAATGTGCTAATTTTTATGTCTTTTTCTCTTTTTTAGCTTAACGAGCTTTACTAAATAAGTATGTCTTTGTTTCTCTGGTTTCGAATTGTTATTCTTTTATATTCTTTTCGATTCAATAAGAACCACGTAAATCGCCTACGCGACTCATATATAAAAAATGAGTTCTTTGAAATGACCTAACAGTTTGAGCAATGCCCGTTCATTTTGTTGTTATGTTACTTTACTCTCATCTTTGATTCAACACCGACGCTGACACGCCATCATAACTCTGGCAAGGCGGCTCGTTGTTTTAAGATCATCAAACTATTCTCTTGGTTAATTTTAATTGTTTTGTCGCTGCTGACAATCCCTCCTATAGCCTCATGCTGGTTTGTATGAATATATGATCTCAATGCGGGCTCCCAATAAAGGAGAGCTATCTAATCTACACTGATCGATGGACAAGTAACTTGCCTAAACAGCTCATTTTTTATCAACGAGGTTTGAAGAAGCCACACATATATTTATTGAGCACACAAATGGCCCGTTCGGAAGTGTACACAAAGAGAGAGACAAATATATGTTGATGAAACAAAGTGAACAACTGAATGACAAGTAACAAAAATGAAAAGAACGGAAAAACAGAAAAACAGTTTTTAAAATTTAGATTCTTATTATTTTTATTTTTATTAGCATTAGCAGAATTCAAAATATTTGACCAATATATATCTTTTTCTACAAAACAAAAACATTCACGCTTTTTTTTCAGAACAAGAACTTATGTTATGTATATTATAAAAAAACCCAGAAAAACAATGATTTATAAAATTTAGATTTTTATTATTTTTATATTTATTAGTATTATCAGAATTCAAAATATTTTACATCCATTTCTACAAAACAAAAAACAATTAGAAAAATTCACGCTTTATTTTCAGAAAAAGAACGTGAGTAATGCATATTATAAAAGAGACAAAATCAACAACGCCAAGATTTTGACTTTAGGAAAAATTAAGCCCAAAACTTATTAATTATAAGATGAATTCAATTTGTCTGAAATGCCTGAGGATTGGAGTCATTAACGTCGTTTTCTAAAACAAACTCCAAGCTTTGAATATTGACACGCAGTGGTTGTTTTCCAAACGTTATATTATCATGGCATCGGACTACATTTATTCTCGTGGATTCCAAATTCCAGATTGCTATACAATAAAGGAAATATGCGCCGCTATGAAATATAAGAATCATCGTAGAATTGTATTTGTCATTTAAAAAAATATAAAATGAAAATTTCGAAAATATGTCGTTATTGACTTTGAAATGAAATATTTTTCCTTAAAAGTTTGTTGATTTTTTTAGCTGAATTCTAATTCTAAATCAGACTGTGATACAAAAGAGAAAAAGGTGGAACAAAATATCCGAGTCGTCTTAAAGAAGGACAATGCTGTAAAAATGTTGTTTTTTGTGCTAAAATATATGTTGTTTTGCCTACTCTGAAAAATGAATAAAATAAGGTATTTTACTGAAAAAAAGGACGCAAATCATCAAACATGATTTTCGTGAATTGTAAATCGGATTGTGATACAGGACTGACTACCAATACATGAAAATATTAACAATTCGTTGCAGTTAACAATTTTTTTTTCTCTATATTAATGCCCGTGATATATTCCGAATCGAAATGAAATGTACTAACTTTTTGTCTTAGATAGTATAGTACGCATGAAAAAAATCACTCATGTATTTTTAATCAGAATAAGATTTTAATGGACTATATGTATATATTATAAAATTAGGAACTTATTGAAGAATTTCAGAATGTTCTTTTGTGAAACTTCGGTGTTGTTAAGAATAACATATATGAAAATTATCTCTTCAATTAAAGCGCACGCGGTGACTCATCTCATTTTCATGCCGCAATGAATTTGTTAAATCCCACACGCAGCATTCCTTCATTCCTTTTTCATCGACAGTATTCTTTTCAAATACGCTTTTCAATAAACCGTTTTTGTATTTAATTGAAGCGAATGTCAATCGAAAACTGATTGTCTACCGGCAAGAGTGACAGCTGTGAAAATTAATCAATACAAAAAATGTTTTTCTTCGTTTTTTAAGCAATGTAGTACTGGCAGATATCGACTTATTAAATGCACCTGGAAAACGTTATATCACGTCGATGGGTTTATTAATATTTCACATCTCGGTCGCCATCTCTTTCGCGGAAAAAGCAATTAATTTGGTCTTCACCGTAATTTTTAAACGTTGACAGAGATACGAGGCGTTGATTGCGATATTTGACAAAAAACAAAACCTTTTTGATTTCGATTTTTCGCTGGAACATTTTAGTCAAAGAACTGAGAGGATTAACTTAATTTATAATAAACTAGATTGATCGGAATACTAAAGTTTTAACTATATGAAGAAATATAGATTTTCTTTCTAACAAAGTGATAAAAAAACAAATAATGCTATTGGTTTCATTGTTGAGTGTTATAGAACTATTTTCTAAATACGCATTGCACCGGCTACAACGAACAATTTTTTTGTTTTTCCATGTTTTCAAGTCTCGCTATTTTCAGCTGTTGGGTTAAGCCGATACACATTAACTCTCATATTCATATAAATCTCACAATACATTCTTTCATCAAGACTCATTCCTTCAGACGAAAAAATGTTTAATCAATTTATTTTTCCAATGTTTATTATATTCATCGTTGTCAAGACATTCTTTCCTATTTCACAAGCTAATGTTTTTTTTATTTAATTTTGACATTTTTTGACAAATAGCGCCGCTAGCGGTAGCCATTTTAAGTGATTCTTGTTTCAGAATATCTTATAAGCATTCTAGTTATGTTTTCTAAAGCCATTGTTGAACCCTCTTATCCTGGAGTGCTGTTTTGAAAACATTCTTCAACGTAAGTTTTGTTTTGAGAAAAACGGCTTCTTTATTATCTTCTCTTTCCGTTGAGAAATGCGTCTCTGGGTCGTTTTGACTACAAATATCTATCATTTGGAGAGTTGTTTTGAATTCAAATGATGTATTCTAGCAAAATAACTCTGCTATGAATTAAATCAACATAACATGAAGGAGATGTTTATCTTCTTTATTGAAGTCTTCGTAAATGAAATGTATTGTTTGTAAAGATTAAGTTTAGACCTGATAAAACCTGTATGTGAAGCGCTGAGGGCACTAAAATCTCCCGCATTAATATTCTCCTTCTTTTAACACGGAAAATCAAAATCATAGTGAAACGCATTTTTTTTTGTTTCAAAGGAACAAGTTTTAACACGTTTACTTCATCCTCTTCCCAACATCTGCACTTATCTCAATTCACTCAAACTTCAATTTATTTGAAAGCCGTTTTGTTCGTTTACAATGGCAAATTGTCCGTTGTATTCAAAGCCTAAAAATCAACACTAAAGCAGTTGCTATAACGACGTGAAGTTGGGTAACGCCAGCTTTCCCAGCTGATACAATTAGGTGTAAATGCCCCCTTACGTTGTAGGCGTAGTGATCCACTCGAGGAGAATTCCCCAATCCAAAAACACCTTTGCAATATCGGAACCAAACCGTGGTTCTTCGTTCACGAGAGGAAAATCTAGAAATTGATATTGTTAAAACTGATAAAGTATCTCTGTTTTTTTTTTAGAAAGTGTTTTTGTTTGGGAACACCGCGCGACTCGAAGTTGTTAAAACGTCGCCCGAGAGCATGTTACTGGAGTGGCCAGACAAGAGGGCTTTCTTATGTATTTGTATGACTAGTAAATTAGCTTTTACGATCTATTCAAAGCACAAGGGCTCTTGGCATGAAATGCGTCATTTACAGCTTCTTACACATCCCAATCGCTTCATCAATCATAAAGATTACCAATGAATAGCTTTCTTGTGTCGGTAACAACTAGACCTCTTGAGATTATATTTCTGTGCAAATATATCATCAATTCTACCGCACAGTTTTCCCTGGTTTTCTATGATAATTTAAAACCTTTGATTAACAGCCTTGAAGCAATTTTTAGAAAGTGAAAAATGATTGTCAAGAAGAACAGGAAATGACAATGCTGTTGCGTGAAGTGGCTTCCCAGTACTGACAGAATATCCTAGAAATTAAAACGCACTACTACAAAATCTACTTATTGATAATAGCACGAAAAATAGCACAAAAAGGTCAAAATGCGAAAATATTCCCTGAGAATCCATCTCAAAATCAGTTCTTTGTGTTTGCTTTCGAATGATGTACTTGAGTTCTCAGTTGTGAGAGAATAGACTGAGAATGTCGGTGCTCAAAAAGACAGCTCCACTCTAGTATTTCAATTAAACGACCAATATCTCCAAAACAATTATACGAGAAAAAAAAAAAAATAACTTGAAAAATTAGCTTCAAAATCCCAAAGATTCTTTTGTCACTCTTTCCCTGAAACTATTTTCAAAAACATAAACATACCATGAAATATTAAACTATGAAAAGCATTCTTTGAAAATCTATTCCAGTTTCACTCAAATTCTCTGATTGAACATCCATCTAGATCCTAAAACGTTTTTAAAACATTCCCAAAAAATAACAACACAATTACCGTAAATAAAAAGCCTTGAAAATTCCAGAAATTCTTTGTTTAGGTTTTTTATATTGAATCAACTGTATTCATTATGCCCATCTATTTATCTATGAAAATCATGGCTTATCGACTCTATAGTTGAATAAAAAACAGTCCTTGAAATATTAAAATGATCCAAGATTTTATGTTAAGCGACGTGAAACGTTTCACAAGAAACTGGAGTGGAACTATGCTACGTTTTTAATGCGAATCTGAACACGAAAAGTATACAATTGAACTTGATTTATTATACTGAATACCACATGCAGACATACTCCAGTTTAAGGACTACAAACCAAACTGGGTTTTGTGAAGTAATTTTGTGGTTTGTGAACACAAAAAAGACAATATCTTTCTGAGTAACAATCTAAGTGGTCTTTTAAAGTTAGTAAAGGGCTTAAAACAATTCGAAAAGCTTTGTTTGAGTAATTCTTTTTCAATATATCAATGTCAAAATTGATCTGCCAAGCTCGCTTGTAAGGTTTAAATTACATATACCTATATTCAAATACCTAAATCAGTTCGGTTACATTTCACTTTTCTGATATACAGTATTTTTTTGTCAACCAAAAATTGTAAGATTAACTCATAATGTTTTCACGTTGTGATACATAATCAAATAGCTTATTTTGCCACTTTGCTTTCCAAACGGTACTTTTAATATCTATCGGCTGTAATTCAATATTTCTATAGATCAATTTTCTATGTGGTTTGAATGTTTTTTTTATTTTTTACGCAAATCAAAATTTGTCATTTTTTCGTTTCAAATTCCTTGACTTTTCTCCACCAACTCATATCATTACGTGTATTGCTCTTCCGTATTCCGTGAGTTCTTCAAATGTAGTTTACATTTTCAACCGTGAGCACAAAGCCAAACACATCCGTCCATGTTGTTCACAAAGGGATTCCTAAATCGGCATCAAGCAACGCTATACACCTTCAGAAAACCACTTAAGACGAGTGACTTTGTGCCGCTAAATTGACATTGAATTCCGCTATCCTCTTTTTGACTAACTGTCACTTTCTTGAGATAAATTACAACTTAAAGAGACTGTTTTCTTGTTCTTAGACGTTCAATGAGCGTTCTCATTATTTGGAGTGGAAAAGACGCAGGTACATGGTGTTACCGAGAAGAGGAAATGGTAAAAAACGAGATGCCTCGAGGCATGGAATACTAACTGGGCGAGCGGTGATTGTATTAGTTATTTCAATCAGTCAAATTAGCATCAATTTGCTTTGGTTGGCAAATCAAAGACCAGTGTGATATGTATACACCTATTTCAAATAACTTTGACCAGAGCAACAAGCAGCAAGCCAAGACCGAAATGAATGCTGGTTTTGTAAAATTGCAAAATAACTTGTTATCGACAGAATTGATTGTAGTACAATAAAAGTACGTGAAAAAAAAAAAAGTTTTTATTAGTTCTTTTGAGAACGAGTCTTATTTCAATACATTACAAGCACAAAATTAAACCAGCATTCATTTCGGGATTGGCGTGATGCTTAAGCCGCAAAACGTTTTTTGAATTAGGTGTCATATGTTTGAGATGCAACACCAATACCGAAAAATGGCATTTTTTCTGATTTCTTTTTTGAAATGTCTTGCGGTCGTCTTGCGCATAATTGTGATAGACTATAAAGAGCTACTATATATATATATATATATATATATATATATATATATATATATATATATATATATATATATATATATATATATATATATATATATATATATATATATATATATATATATATATATATATATATATATATATATATATATATATATATATATATATATATATATATATATATATTTTTTTTTTGGCATAATCCCATTTCTCTAATTTCTGATAATGTCTTTATTGACTCTAAGACCGATATTTTCTTTATGTATACATATATGCACATATTTAAATATATTAAATCATTATATCATAAATTGTAACTTTTCGATATATTTGGAAATTGAATAAAATAAAATGACAAAAATAATGATGTCAAAAATATATAAATGACAAAATAATAAATGTTCTGGTTGAGTGATAAATAAGAACTATTTGTTAGTAACAATTTTGATTTTATTTCACGGATTAAGTCAGTGTTTGCGCTCTAATATTTAAGTAATAACATAAATGACAAAATAATATTTGGCTACATCAAACTCGATTTGTTATAAGATATTTGAGATAGTACGCGCGCTCTGATTGGCTGGCTACCGTCAATGGAAATATTTGAAATATACCAGTTATAGATATATGATCTTTTTACGAGAAGCTACAACATAAAATCAGAAACAAAATAGTTGACACTCGCTGTAAATGCTTGATACTATCCATTTCACAACCATTTTCTCCCCTCCCTCCCTCCCCCACCCCTGAACAATGTTGATATTCCTGAGAAAGAAACACCTTCAGGGAACACAACATTGCATTGCATTGCATCAAAATACGATCGTTCTAGTGATATTTAGCGACGAAAATGCAAATGTCTTCAAACAGTGTCAACATTTATGTCCAAGATTGAAGTGTATCTATAATATTTCCAAAAAACACGATAAAACCAAGCCACAATACATACTTGGTCACGTGACAAATATACTTTATGAATACGCCAACCGAGTTCTTGAATTTAGAGGGATATTTATTTTCATTAAGTTTATTTTACAGACTCATGAAGGCGTTGTTACATAGCTAACATATCTTAAACAAAAGTGAACATTTTAGTTTGAAATGAGCCGAAAATAATACAACTAAACCTGTCAAAAAGAGCTTTTTAATTCTACTAGTGAAAATACCCGTAAAGATTTTGGAATCTAGGCATCCGGCAGTAATCGAACATTCACCTTCTCCATTACCCTAAAATAACGATCCAAAAGAGTAAAAAACACAGACCTAAAAAATGCCTTCATGTTTGGGACTCGATCTGAGGCCTTAAGTAAAATTTGTAGCCAAAAACAATGTACCTGTTTTGGTTTAAGTGCGTTCTTTATCATCATAGTCCAATATTTACGATAAACAAATTAACACTCAACCCAGACATTTGCTTCAAAGGGTGGTTGCTCGGTGAAATACGCCCTCGATGTCGCCCTTTTTGATTTCGAAAACATTAAACTTAAAATGAGTTTTCTAAAACATATAAAGGCCCGGGCAAACGGCTCCAACTTTTGCTCCAACATCAGTTCGATTTTGTTGAACACTGTGGAATGGTTCAATGATGTTGAAAGCAGGGGAAGTCAAACGACTTCAACATTTTCTTCAACACCAATTCAATTTTGTTGGATGGTAATTAGTTGAAACCGTTTGCCACCCCCTTTCAACCGTGTTCAACAATGTTGAAAGGGAGTGTCAGACGGCTTCAACATTGCCATTCAATAAAATCGAACGGATGTTAGAAGCAAATACAGAAGCCGTATATATGCCCAGACTTAAGGCTCATTTCTCTTGGAATGTTCTTCCTGTTATAACTAATAAACCATCATTTCAATACAGCAGAACCTAAAATCTTGAACACAATACAGTTCCTTTTTGAATCTTTGTTTTCGGTCTCGAATACTTACTAGATACATAAATTCACGCCGTCTATCAGAATTTCAATTACCGTGTATCGTGTAGTCGAGCTGTCTACCTTTTTGAGGATTGTTTTTGTACTTATATATGTTTGCAAAGTTTGAAGAGTTGAAGAGAATAGATTTGAATGAAAAGTTAAACAAAAGTTCAGCGTTAAAATGAAAAGCTTGTGTGGTTTTTAAACTTGCAAGCATAAAAAAGGACTTTTCAAGTCTTACTGACGAATTATGGAGTTTAGGAAAGTAAATATAATTTGAGCTCAACTATTGACTATTTCCGATAATAAAACAGTGTCAATCAACTCATTTTAAATTTTAAAAACTTTTCTCTCTGGTTCTTTTAACTGCGCTATCAAAGTTATCTTATGCTTAGTTTACTTCAGTTTTCCTTCTTCTGAAACATTCAAACTATTAGCAAGATACGTATCTCTAAGTTTATCTTCAATTGTTGTCAAAAAACTTATGTACTATTGATTACACCTATTTAAATGCTTCTTTACTTTTCGGGTGTTATAGTGTTTTCAAACTAGCTTCATTTACATGTCGGAATCAGTCCCATACTTAACGTCTGCTTCCATGGCAACCACACAAAACAAGAGACTCAGCGTAGCAAGCTAAAACATCGTTTGTACTAGTCTAAGACAAAAGGTTTAAGTATACTTTTATTGAAAAAGGTCTTAACACGTTTTGTATGCAATGTCAACAAGTAGCGCCGGCACACGTGTTAAAGACAGTCCCTGTACGCCTCACCACACACACCCATACACAGCTACCCAAGCGTAAAGCTTTCACAATAAAAATCTCTCCAAACAATCAACATGTTTGACAAAACAAATGGAAAAATTGCTTTTCAATTCGCACACCCAGATACACGCGATCTCTTATTACAAACACCCGAGCAAATTCCAACGAACTCTAAAGGTTTGCAGAGTCTATGGTAACTTTAAAAAGTTGAAAAACAATTCTTCAGAACTCTACATTCACAATTCGAACTTAAAAACATGTTAATCAGACGCTAGACAAAATTCCAATAAACTCCAAATATTTGTAAAAAGAAATTTAGTAACTTAGAAAAAGAAAACTTAAATTTAGGATGCACTATACACATGGCCGTACACATGTGATGATTCGAACATTTCTAACGAACTCGAAACCTTTTATAGAAAGGATGATTTATCTTCCATAAGTTTTAATTTCTTAAAAAAATTCAGTAATCTTAAAATTCTTGAACGTTACAAACTTTTGATAATACAATCATTTTACTTTTGAAGTTTGTGAAAACACATAATACTTTGCAAAACTTTTTAACGGTTCGTATAATAATTTTTCAAAAGACAAAAGTGTTTTTCAAGCACCCATGAATACTACATTGCAACTGACAGAAAATGGTTTCTTTAGAGTTTACTCTTTAATACTCTAGCCGTTAAAAGTTTTTAAAAGTTTTCTTAATTAACTGCTTTTATAGTAAAACAAGTCTAAACATGTTCACAGCTATCCTTTGTCTGCTTTGTGCAATGACCGACAAGGTAAAATAGCTGACGCTCTTGGATTTAAACGATAAAACAACACACACGACGAAAAGCTTCAATAATTACTCAAATTCAGAAGTCTAAAATGCTCATAACACGCTCTTGCTGTTAAAAGTCAAATAAAACGTTCTTAGTTTGGTTTAGTACTCTTGTATTCTTTGCAAACAAGACAAGGTCTGTTAGCGGTTAAATCCTTTGTTTTCTCATGCAAAGGAACGTACGTTGAAAAAACTGTTTTTGCTCTTAACAGAACGACGTATTTGTTTCTTTAAATCATAATTTCAGAAAATCTAAGAATCTATAATTATCATCTTATCAGTAAACGTTTTGTTAAGGTTTAATTTAGTACACTTTGCATACAAGACTAGGCCTGTTTGCGTTATCCTTTGTCTTCTCATGCAAAGGAACGTTGGCCAGATTAGCCATAATAGTACAAGCACTGAGACGTTACGCGAGGCGCGTGCGAGTGTTGTCAAACAATAGCGAACGAGTGCCAAACAACACGCAACGTTTTTCAATAGTTTTGGCGGCAAAAATCAACCACGTGGCCACACATGTGACGCAAGGCTCATCGCGGTTTTGGCGCCGGTTTCATTCAAGAAAAAGTTTGGCGCGCTAACGAACTATTGGACAACACGTGTACATTTGAAGAGTAACAACATTCCATTGTACGCTTCTAGCCAATTTTCCTGAAAAAAAAAAAAAAAAATCGATAGGCTTGTTATGGCATTTAAAACTATCGTGATTTCTCTGCCCGTAAGCTCGATGTAGTTTTTGCTGTCTCACAAGAGTATTGAACCCCCAAATACTACGATGGTTAAAATCATTTCTAGAACTGATATTGTTTAGAGATAATCGCTTTAGAAAAGAGTAATTATTAGATGTGTTTAGTCGGAATAAAAGAGCAAAGTCCATTGAAATTATGTACAATAGAAACCAGATCCCACCAGTAACTCGAAACAATGTGAATCCCGTTTAGTCTTCACAGGACGCTTCTTGTTTAAATATTGAATTCTTCTACAGTTTAGCAATTTATAAACAACTATTAAAACTTAATACAAATGAAATAGTTTAGTCTTTTGATAAGAGATGGAAGAAGCGTAAGTTTAAAAATGTAAAGTTATTGCTAGTTTTATTTAATTAAAAGTCCGTTTTTGTCAGCCAATAAGCTTTTCCAATTAAGCCATCTGTTTTCATTGGTCATGTGTATTTAACTATTTGCACTCTTTTTATTCGTTTTTCTGTTTGTTTGACAAATTTAATGCGAATAAGCCCGAGTGTCAACACGAGACTTCTTATTTCAAAAAATAGTTTTTCCTTAATAATTTCATAGCCTTTTCTTTGCATTTGTGGATCTTTTTATATTTTGTTTGGTTCGTACGTCTAAACACAAAAGGACTTTCAGTAAAACCTAGAGAGCGTGCTTGTTTTTAACTGGTCTTTTTTTCAGCAATTTTATTATGTATTGAAACTATATTTCTATATCATATATATTGATATGTCATATATTTTTTTATAATTTTCGCTGCACTTGTTGTTCATTTTAATTTTGTAAGGTAAATTCAAATGTCAAGTTAGAGCGTTGTTGACCGCTTGGCACCACCATAGTTAATAGATTACTATGGCACCACGTAGCTCTGAAACAAATAATTAAATTTTAATCGCTTTGAAAAGAAAAAAATTCCACGCGTTCTGTTAAACATGGGCGTTAACAAGCTGATGAACTATATTATCTTATTGTTACCTATGTAGACACATGTAGAATTCAAAGGAAGGGCAGTTTATTTCCTTTCCAAAGGATTTGAAAGTAAATGAAATAATTATGTATAAAAATAGTATTTTTCATATTTTCCCCTTGGAATGCATCCGATTTGAATATTTAAGAACATCTTACTTTATAACAATATAACTTATAGTGTAAAAATGTTGTAGTTTATTTCAATAAACTACAATATTTTTACTCTATAAGTGTTTTTGTTATTAAGTAAGATACTCTTAAATATTCAAATGCAATTTAAAGTGCATATGACATGAAATTTTTTGTGGTCGTTTCTAGAAGAAGGATAGGTGCTGAATACGATTCCGATATCGAAATCACGATTAAAAGAACCAAGAACCATTTTATATGGTGGTATAGGGTTAGCGTTGAAAACAAAATGACGTCACAAGACCTAGTCACATGTTCATTTGGTCGCGCACTGAAGGCATTTTTCAAAGCATATAGCATGATTAATGAAAAAATATTTGTAAGCACTATTTTCGTTTTTAAATTCTGCAATATGCCTTGAAAAAGTGACCGTTAACTAGGCCTTGTGACGTCATTTTGTTTACAACGCATGCCCTATACCACCATATAAAATGGTTATTGATTCTTTTAATCGTGATTTCGATATGGGAATCGTATTTAGCACCTATCCTTCTTCTAGAAACGACCAAAAAAAATTTCATGTCATATGCACTTTAAGTTTGAACACATAAACAAAACTAAGGCCTTTTTTATGTTTTACTGATTGAAAGGCGTAATATCTTTTGTAGTTCGCTCAGTTGAGATTTGTACCAAGAAGAACTCGTTTAAGGATGAAATAAAATTTATTTAAATAGTTA
Source organism: Metridium senile (assembly GCA_949775045.1). Lineage (NCBI taxonomy): Eukaryota > Metazoa > Cnidaria > Anthozoa > Actiniaria > Metridiidae > Metridium > Metridium senile. The sequence goes on from OX459098.1 coordinate 18,654,807, forward strand.
CAAGTGTCTTGTAAGTGTACAGAGATTTTGAGTAGTTTAGACAATTCATTTGACAAATTTTAACATAAAAATACTAGTATTGCATTTTATTAATGCAATTCTAGTTTGAACACATGTAAAAATCTAAAGACCTTTTCTTCAGTAATATTTTAAACTTATTTAAAGGCATAACATCTTTCCTTAGTTCGTTCAGTGTACAACGTTTTTGAGTAGTTTTTGACACTGAATTCATTTGACAAATTTTAACATAAAAATACTAGTATTGCATTTTATTAATGCAATTCTAGTTTGAACACATGTAAAAATCTAAAGACCTTTTCTTCAGTAATATTTTAAACTTATTTAAAGGCATAACATCTTTCCTTAGTTCGTTCAGTGTACAACGTTTTTGAGTAGTTTTTGACACTGAATTCATTTGACAAATTTTAACATAAAAATACTAGTATTGTATTTTATTAATGCAATTCTAGTTTGAACACATGTAAAAAACTAAAGACCTTTTCTTCAGTAATATTTTATACTTATTTAAAGACATAACATCTTTCCTTAGTTCGTTCAGTGTACAGAGTTTTTGAGTAGTTTTTGACAATTCATTTGACAAATTTTAACATAAAAATACTAGTATTGTATTTTATTAATGCAATTCTAGTTTAAACACATGTAAAAAACTAAAGACCTTTTCTTTAGTAATATTTTATACTTATTTAAAGGCATAACATCTTTCCTTAGTTCGTTCAGTGTACAGCGTTTTTTGAGTAGTTTTTGACAATTCATTTGACAACCCGTCATACATTCCTACACTACAAGCGGGTACCCGTTAAAGACTCATTTAGGCGCCAAAGATTCCTTAACGAGTCTTGCTGTTTCCATAACTGCGTACCGGTGGTTCAGTAATAAGGAGAGCTGATAATAAATACTTTAACATGTCCTGAGGCAAAAAATAAATAAATAATAATAATTAGTTTGCTTTCAACACTTTTACTTCGTTTCAATTTTGAAAACTTCCACGGACGCGTCTTTCTGTCCTGTGTCAACAACTTTAGTGTGTTGTGCTTGTCGAATACAGACTCCAAAAACTCAAATTAATATATTGTTTTAATATTCTTCGAAATTTTTCGACATGAATATATATATATATATATTTTACAAAACTTAAAGTTAGAAATATATCTCGTTTAGAATATGCTTTGTTCTGCGATGGATAGTTTTTTGTTGTTTTCGGCGCGCATTACTGGTTCCATAAGCCAACTGGGTTAATTGGAGTTCTTTGTTAGGTGCATGGGACCGACGGAACCAGACAGCTAGACAGTTTAAAACACAACACAACCACGCAACGCAATAATTAATAACTTTGTTTTGTTTGATCGATATGTTTTACACATTACTAACAGAGTTATGTGTAAGAATTGGACTTATATGTAACACAAATTCCGGGCAATATTTCTTTGCAGCTTAATTACATGATCCGGCGATAGATTTGTTTTACACTTTACTTTATAGTGAGATATGTGTGAGACAGAATTGGTCTCTGAAAACACAACACAAAGACATTTGTACTTGCTTTGGCGTTTGTACATCTAACAATTTGTGACTTACAAAGGATAATATTATAAATACTAGATCAAGAAACCTTCTGGTTTCCATGCAGGGCACAACAACAAGGACAACAACAACGTTTTTACTGCACCTAGAATTTGCAAGAGATTACAATTTACAAATAGAAAATTACAAGTACAGTGGGTACTGTCCCTAGCAAGGAACTAAATAGCTAAAAATGTGTTAGGGTAGAATACAGTTTGATCTTTACTAAAGCAGCTTTTGACCGGCTTTCATACCCTTTGTTACTTAAGGTGTTCCCTTCGAAATACCGACGCAGTCCATTCTTTCACAGCATTGAATAATAGTAGTGTATATTAACTTAGTCAGTAATAAAATAATAGTGTATCGTAGCTTAAAATATCAGAATGATATTTTATGATATATTCTAACCAATGTTTTATTACACTACCTTTTATATATAGAAATGATTAGAGCTATGAAACCGGTGCGTGGATTGTTTAAAATGATGTTATGCTATAAGTTATTGTTGGTAAATAAAATATTTTAGTTTCAAATCACATTTTGTGATAGTAGCTGTTTGAAGAAATCTTTCTACTCAATAATTTCATAAATACAACTTACTATGTCATTTAGTATTTTATCGCACACACACTCGCGCTCGCTTATAGTTACCTGACCCAAGACTGTATATATATATTCTAACCGTTTTCTTTACATCAAATACAATAAGTGCGTGTTAATCGCGCGCCCCCACGAGGGCCCACCCAAGATTGTATATATAAGTTATTGTTGGTAAATAAAATATTTTAGTTTCAAATCACATTTTGTGATAGTAGCTGTTTGAAGAAATCTTTCTACTCAATAATTTCATAAATACAACTTACTATGTCATTTAGTATTTTATCGCACACACACTCGCGCTCGCTTATAGTTACCTGACCCAAGACTGTATATATATATTCTAACCGTTTTCTTTACATCAAATACAATAAGTGCGTGTTTATCGCGCACCTTCACGAGGGCCCTCCCTAATTATCTGTTATGACAAGAAGAGCATATAAGTTCTATTGAAAAGCTTTCCAAAATCCTGAAACAATACAAAACTTTTACAAAAGAAAACCTTTCAAACCTTCCACGTACTGACTGTTTAACTATTGCACATCTTCCTCGCGAGTCATTAGCAAAAACTCAAGCAAAACATGTTAACTCGAATATACTCTATAGCTAAAAAGAGTGTTAATTTTTGAAAAAAATACTTTAAGTAATTATTAACATAATGAAGGTCATTTTCTTTGTCAAAAAGTATAAAAATGTCAAGTTAAAATGGAGTCTAAATACACCGTGTAAGTGGTATTGACTGTTGTTCGAATCGTTTACCATTTGTCATCGTGAAATAGAAAGGCGTTTTGATATTGAAAAAAATATCGAACATTTTACAAATTTGCACATTTTGGCTACATTGCGTGTGTAAACGAAACCCATGATCACTGTTTTAAGGAGGTGAATTTTTTTTTTTACAAATCTCTTTGTGGGTTTTTTTGCCTCCCACAAAGACAAGAGTCGTTTTTGTTAGTCATTCTTTTCGATGTTAGCGTCTTTAGTTACCGTAAACCTAGTGCCACATCATTGTTTCTCCATGGCTTTTAATCCTTGAACAATATTCTTTGATAATGCATGTTAATGGTTTTCAATTCCCAGGCTCATTTTGTGAAATGATTTATAGGGGAAAATATTGCGATTCACAAGGAAACGCTTGATCATGCTTATTAAGAAAACGTTTTCTGGCAAATTGCACGTTTGTTTTGCTAAACCAGAGTTAATATTAACTCTGGCTGAACTTATGGATAAAAATTGATATCTTGTTTAGAAATGCAATGAAACATTAAAATACATTTCTTTTTTCAATGAACCTTAACTCAAAGGTAGCCGGGATGATTAATAATTAAAAGTTGCTCCGAGGAATGCTTTTTAATTAGGTGTTAACAAAAAAATATATCATGTTTTAGAAATACTATGAAAACTTGAAATGCAAGATGTCTTTTTTTTTCTAAATGAATCTAATAAAAGTTCAAAAATGTTCATCATATGACAAGATGGGGAAAAATAGATTGTGTAACCGACGTTATTTTCAAGAAATGGGAGTTTATCTTAGTAAAACTTAAAAATGATAGCTCTTCTATAATTTTTATATGAAAACATTGAACAGGATGTTTTTCTAAATGATTTTAAATTCCAATGTGGTATAAAGGAATGATGAATAAACATAAAGTTTCTCTTGGTCTTAGATCCTGGATCCTGTCCTAGAATGTTGATTGTATAATAATTGATAAAATAATAATGTTGTTTAACAATTCAAAAGAAACTTTTAAGCCTGCATGCTGTTTCTTTAAACGATTCTAAATTACCCTTTTAAGATAGCCGGTCTAAAATGATATATGTAATTAACATCGGAAAGATCTCTGGAGAAACGTTTCTCTCCTTAAGACTAACGTTATAAAAAGCGTTGTTGTAGCTTGTTGTGGGATTCCAAATTCTTTTGCATCTATAATATGGCTGTTTTACGCCCTACGACAGATGTACCTTGTTTTTAAATGCAGTTATTGTCTTGAATGATGGTCTGATATACGTATTTTTTGTTTAGTTATAAGGATCCCTCAAATTAACATCTTATAGAATCCGGCTTATAGAATTTCCTCTCATTTTCAAGCTTTTGTTTCTATGTTTACTATACACATTTCGAGCTTCGTTCTTAAAACAAGTGCCTTTCCTCGAGCTCCTCAACATAACGAGTCAGTTAGTTAAGGATCCCTCAAACATCATCTTAAAGAATTAACTAGAACTGCATCTACTACATATGTGTACACTTTAGAGCCTTGCTTCAAATAAAAATTAGCACTTTTGCAGTCTTCAATTTACCGAGTCTTCGCTTATACAACTGAACACAATGCTCTTTCTCCGAACATTGCTATCAGACACTTTGTTTTGTCTATTGGCATGTTATTTTCTCTTCTCTCTCTCTCTAGTTATTCAAATGTTTTGTTGACTATCTCATCATCTTTTCTTTATCTGAAATTCAGTAGATATTCTTGTTTTGACTAACTTTTCTTAATCAGTTTTTGTATGAACGTTGGCATGCTAATGTCTTCCTTGCAAAGAGACGATCCTTTCTCTAGTGAAACGTGCAGTGCGTTGTTGTTTTTTTGGCTAGTCATCAAATCTAGGACTTCAGTTTAATATACCGTTGTTCTGTTCGGTGGTATGTTAGTTTAGTTAAAAGGTTCGGCTTAAACGCCACAGAGTGACTTTCCTCTGTCAGAAATGCAGTCAGATTGACTTCCCTGCATAGGCTGTCCACTAAACTCGGGTTCAAATTGTGTGTGATGAAGGAAGCCATTCTTTCAATAGAATACTACTTCAATCAAAACTAATCTTCATTCTGACCAAACGTTCTGGCTTGTTGCAAACTTTACACTTCATATAACGGCAATTAGCCTTTAAAACACAATTTGTGATAATTAATGGACTTGATGCTTTCTATGACAAAGCGTCCACATTGAATTATCTCCACGTAGTTACTGGTGTAGTATTAACTTAAATAAAAGTCCTTCTTCATCCATTTTACTTGTCACTCGATGATCGTGGGAACATTACAGTTCTGTCGTTTGCTATTGTCTACTTAAGTTCCTCGATTAATTTCACAAACAATACGTTCTCGCTGCAATGGGGCAGGTGCCAGAAGCAACAGCATGGCGTCCACAATACACAGGACTCTCACGTATACACAAAGACTCATTGGCCTATATTACGTGACGTTCGTTGTGACACTGTTGTCATGCAACACTTGTAAGACATATATACTCCGTGGGAAAATTTGGATAAAACTGTTTAGTGCATAGCCGAATTTTCAGATGGGCTGGGTCCAATGCTCTCGCTTCCTCCACAAAGCCGGTAGGACCCAGGACCTTCTGAAAATCATGCTATTCAGTGCGAGGTCCTCTTTTGGCTACAGTGTAATGACTGTTTTGGTTGAAGCCGACTACCGCAAACTGACAACACAATAGTTGATGATATATACAATAGACAAGTGGTTTATCTGACATCAGGTAAAGATGTTTCGCGAGTCAAGAGAGAAGAATGTACAGCTGACTCGAGTGGATTGTGTTCAGTTGATTGTGGAAACTGTGAAAAAATTCGTGTAACCACTTTTCACTAACAGACCAACAAAAAAACATATTGTGTAATAGATTCTAGTAATAATGTTTGAAATTCACACTAGAAATAAATATACTACTACTATAGTGTATTGCAGTTTTGATTAGGGAAACTCTGTAAACTGACTGATATTCGTGTCACTAACAGACCAGCAAAACAATATATTGTGTAATAGATGCTAGTAATAATGTTTGAAATTCACTCTAGAAATAGATATACTACTACTATAGTGTATTGCAGTTTTGATTGGGGAACTCTGTAAAAACTGATATTTGTGTCACCACTTTTCACCAACATACTAGAAAAACAACATATTGTATAATAGATGCTAGTAATAATGTTTGAAATTCACACTAGAAATAAATATACTACTACTACAGTGTATTGCAGTTTTGATTTGGGAAACTCAGGCTGTAAAAACTGATATTTGTGTCACCACTTTTCACTAACAGACCAGCAAAACAATATATCGTGTAATAGATGCTAGTAATAATGTTTGAAATTCACATTAGAAATGAATAAACTACTACACAGTCTATATAGTGTATTGCAGTTTTGATTGGAGAAACTGTAAAAACTGATTTGTGTCAATACTTTTTCCTCACAGACCATGGAGCAAAACAACACTATACATTGTGTAATAGATGCTAGTAATGATGTTTGGAATTCACATGCACTATAGAAATTGCAGTTTTGATTAGGTAAACTCTGTAAAAACTGATATTTGTGTCACCACTTTTCACTAACATACTAGAAAACAGGCAACATATTGTGTAATAGATGCTAGTAATAATGTTTGAAATTCACACTAGAAATAAATATACTACTTTGCAAAAACTCATTAAAACTAAACATTTGGTCAAGTTACATGAGAACATTTTTAAAGCAACTGTTGAAAAATTAGAATTAGTGATTTTGGCTAAAATGGCGTCTGACCCAGGCCTTAACACCCTTGAGTACTATAGTGTATTGCAGTTTTGATTGGGGAAACTTTGTAAAAAGTGATATTCGTGTCAACAGTTTTAGCTACTTTTCACTTGGCCAGCACTGAACAGCACTGATATATGTTTGGAAGTCACCTGACTAGAAAAGAATACTAAAATGTATTGTATTTTTAATTGGGTAAAGTCTGTAAAACTATTCGTGTAACCACTATCTATCAGCTGATCAACTAACGAGACAAAACTACAAACAGAATTTAATGACAATTAAAATTGAGGTTTGATCATGAACAGTCCTGAAGCTTCACTGGGATGTCTTGCATTTTTGATTAAGAGAACTCTGTAAAAATATTCGTGTCACCACTAGTTATCAGCTGATCAACAGTAACGAGACAAAACTACAAACAGAATTTAAGGACAATTAAAATCAAGGTTTGAACGGTCCTGCAGCTTCACTGGGATGTCTTGCATTTTTGATTAAGAGAACTCTGTAAAAATATTCGTGTCACCACTAGTTATCAGCTGATCAACTAACGAGACAAAACTACAAACAGAATTTAATGACAATTAAAATTGAGGTTTGAACAGTCCTGAAGCTTTAACGGGGAGCTTTACTACAGTGTATTGCTTTTTTGTTTAAGAGAACTCTGTAAAAATATTCATGTCACCACTAGCTATCAGCTGATAAACTTACGAGACAAAACCACAATGTGACGGTATGGTTAGAGTGTAATGACAATTATAATGAGGTTTGAACAGTTTTGAAGCTTCACTGGGATGTCGGACTACAGTGTATTGCATTTTTGATTAAGAGAACTTTGTAAAAATATTCGTGTCACCACTAGCTATCAGCTGATCAACTTACGAGACAAAACCACAATGTGTGTGGTTATAGTGTTATGACAATTATAATGAGGTTTGGACAGTCCTGAAGCTTCACGGGGATGTCGGACTACAGTGAATTCAGTGCATGTTTTGATTAAGATAACTCTGAAAACATATTCGTCTCACCACTAGCTATCAGCTGATCAACTTACGAGACAAAACCACAATGTGTGTGGTTATAGTGTTATGACAATTATAATGAGGTTTGGACAGTCCTGAAGCTTCACGGGGATGTCGGACTACAGTGAATTCAGTGCATGTTTTGATTAAGATAACTCTGAAAAAATATTCGTCTCACCACTAGCTCAGTCAGCTGATCAACTTACGAGACAAAACCACATTATGTGTGTGGTTATAGTGTCAACTACTAAAGCTTCAAAGACGTCTATTTGGAGAGACTACAGCTAGTGGTTCTCATAGTGAATCGTCTTTTGGATTGAGAAAAGTCTGTAAAAAAAGGTCTGCCACAATCAACTTGTCAATTAACACTCTGTGTGGTTAGAGAGTGGAGATAGTTTGAATTACCGATATCTCAGGGATGTCTGACTAGAAGCGCTAGAAGATCACTTGTAGTGCATTGCATTCAATTTTATCTGCATGGAAACTGAGTCTGTGAAAATATTTGTGATTTGTGTATTGACAAATCAAACAACCGAACAAAAACACTACTATCCCGGGGGGTGTACTACCTTTGTCCAAGTGGTAGTGGTGATCGGCGTACCTTTTAGGGTAAAAATATTTCCTGTGCGTACCTTTTTATGGTCCTTTTAGGCTCAAAAATCAGTTACGTAACATGATTTCGTACCTGTAAGAGTCATTTTTACTCTGTTTTATTCCTTTGTTGGGGTAGAAATCGACAAGGCTTTATCAGCTATTTTTATCTGTGCGTACCTTTTAGGGCCCCGCCGATCACCCCTATACAACTTGGACAAAGGGAGTACCCCCCGGGACTACTATATAATACATGTATCAGTAATAGTTTGAGTATTAGAGTATAGACTAGAATTTGGGTATTTAACATCGTCACTGATTTGTATAGTAATTTCCTGTAGTGGGGGCTCAAAGGTATAAAGGTATCCGGCATGCTCGTATAGAGAAATTTCAAAAACGAATGCGGGGAAGGCTATATAAATACCAAAAGTCTTTTAAAAGTGGCATGAACGATTATTAACATCTAAAACTAACAGAGACCACAGAAAAAAGGTTGGTGTTGCCACACATAGCAAAACTATACTCTTTTTTTTTTTTTGTTACTTTTTTTTAAGAACACACACACACATCATTATTTACAATTGAAGAATGTCACAATAAATGTGACACACGAGATAACTACAGTACGTTAATATTATTTACATTTTTAATAGACTAAATTATAAAAAACATTCACGACGACTTATAACAACAATACACATATTTTACGAATTTATAATTTTACTTTTCTAATTATCTATGAATATAAGAATTTTACGAAAAAAAATCCCAAATACTAATACGCACAATCACACACGCACTTTACCAGATTCTTCATTTCAAAGCTAATGATATTTTTTTTCCACTTGTTTTTATGTTATGAGATAGAAGATTTCTTATTGGCCAGTACATATTCTATTCTTTTGTTGTGATTTAGAAAAGCAAAACTAAATCTATCACTTCAAACTCGACTTGAAACTATCGTTGTGGTCACTGAACGGAACTGTAAAACTGAAGGTTCATCATTCTATCTGAATAAAAGGCTAAAATAGATCGACTCTGTCACTATCCACAGTATAAAAACACTTTTGCCGTAACTAGCTATGCTATCTGCGGGTCAGTATATATCAAGTGACATGCATTTCTACTACACTTACAAAATTACAAAAATAAATATAAATCTGAATATTACACCTACTACTTGTTAATTTATAAATATATATATTTCTAAAATAATAATAATAATAATGATAATGATAATAGTTGTATTTTATGTAGATTTTGTATATGCTGGAAATAAATAAAGTTGTTGTTTGTTTTGTTTGTTTGAAGTCATAACCGAGAGACAAACCACTAATAAAAACAACAGGCACTTACATTATATTAGGCAATTTGTACCGTACAGCAATATATATATACCCGGATGTCGGAAAAACGTGTCGGTTTTTATGTGAAGTACAAAACATCTAAAAATACAGGCATTATTCTATTTTGATAGAAAAGTTCTTATTTTAAACTTAGTTATGTAAGTACCATGAGTGTTTTTGAATTTTTGAAAGGGGGGTGGCTAGGGGTATATATATATTACTATTCCCTGACAGCAGGAGCCTCTCCAAGGCACGAAAGCGTGGAACTGGTCCATAGAGGGGGTGGCTAGCCACCCCCTTCACCACCCCTGGATCCGCCCCTGCTGTCTTAATGGGTCTAACCATCAAGTGTCAAACGGCCTAAATTTTAACCGTCAAGCATCACTGAAAAACATTATTTTATTTTATTTTTATTTCATTAGCTTTTCCTCCATACGAAGGAAGGGACACCACAACAGCTTATGCCAATTACTGTGGGCCCTGTTGTATGCTGGGACATGACTGACCTGAATAATAACCGTCAAGGCCTAAAAATAAACCATCAAGGCCTAAAAATAAACCGTCAAGGCCTAAAAATAAACCGTCAAGGCCTAAAAATAAACCGTCAAGGCCTAAAAATAAACCGTCAAGCCCTAAAAATAAACCGTCAAGCCCTAAAAATAAACCATCAAGGCCTAAAAATAAACCGTCAAGCCCTAAAAATAAACCGACAAGCCCTAAAAATAAACCGACAAGGCCTAAAAATAAACCGACAAGGCCTAAAAATAAACCGACAAGGCCTAAAAATAAACCGACAAGGCCTAAAAATAAACCGACAAGGCCTAAAAATAAACCGACAAGGCCTAAAAATAAACCGACAAGGCCTAAAAATAAACCGTCAAGGCCTAAAATAAACCGTGATGCTTGACGGTTAAAATTTAGGCCGTTTGACACTTGATGGTTAGACCCATTAAGACAGCAGGGGCGGATCCAGGGGTGGTGAAGGGGGTGTCTAGCCACCCCATCTATGGACCAGTTCCACGCTTTCGTGCATTGGAAAGGCTCCTGCTGTCAGGGAATAGTAATATATATATATACCCCTAGCCACCCCCCTTTCAAAAATTCTGGATCCGCCACTGAAGACACTCATGGTACTTACATAACTCAGTTTAAAATAAGAACTTTTCTATAAAAGCAGAATAAAGCCTGTATTTTTAGATGTTTTGTACTTCACATAAAAACCGACACGTTTTTTCCGACATCCGGGTATATATATATATATTGCTGTACGGTACAAATTGCCTAATATAATATAAGTGCCTGTTGTTTTTATTAGTGGT